>JAVQMG010000106.1:10057620-11277660 GCA_032878915.1 Castanopsis chinensis
GAATATATTTTTGGGCTATTATGCCTATGCCTAGTACTCACTAAAATTTAAAAAAAAAAAAAAAAGAACCCAAGACCCAAACAAACAACAAAAACCAAACCCAACCCAAACCTCACAACACAAATCTTAAAGGAAATCAGATTCACAGATTAAGATTACTGTGCCAGACACAAACACACACTCTCTCTCTCTCTCTCTCTCTCTCTTGTTTTTTCTATCTCTCATCCGATTGCGCAGTTGCTCTTTTGTCGTATCGAGAGATTACCAAGTCTTTTACAAAAACCAAAGAAAAGAAAATAAAAAAGTAACTGAAACAAGAAGAACAATAAGGAATCAGATTGAGAGAGAAAAAGTCATAAGCGTTGTTGAATCTGGTTCAAGAGCTAGTGCTTCTTCCTGTTGCTTCATCTGAAATCCAATTTGATCTTTCTGCTCACCGATCCTCTCCTTTACTCTCAATTTCCTCAGCTCTCTCAGGTGCTTTTTCCTAAGAAAAAAAATGTCTTTTTTTTTTTTTAAAATTTTATTTTCTATTATCATTATTCCTACTTTTGTTTTTGTTTTTGTCTCTTTTTTTTTTTGGGTTTTCTTAGAAGATTTTGATGCAATTTTGAGAGCATGAAGGGGATCAGATTGACCCATTTAATTTTTTTTTTTTTCTCAAATTTTGAAACTTTTTCTATTTTTTCCCCTTCCCTGCATGGTCCTGTTGAATTTTTTTTTTTGGGTTTTAATTTTTTAGTTTTTTGTTTGTGTTTATGATGTTGGTATTTGTGTTTAAAGCATTTGATGCTGAATTGGATAATTTAAAGTGTTAAGAAATTCAAGATTTTGAATTGGGTATTTTGAAATTGAGTGGCTTAGGTGATCTTCACAAAGCTTTGTTACAGTTTTTGATCTGAGAATGCAGATGCTTACTCTTGCATGCGTTGATTCTTAATGATCTCGCTTCTTCACTTTTGTCCCTTTTTTTTTTTTTTCTCTTTTAAAAATAATATTAGTGTAGGAAATTTTGACGCTCTAAAAGTTTTTTTGTTACTGATTTTTTAAAGGCTTGTTCTTAATTGAGATATGATCTGGAGCTCTAGTGGAGCAATTATTATACAAATTCCCTGCAATTTTTCATCTGGCGATGACTTTAATTATATCTAAATGTAATTTGTACCAAAAGCTAGCAGTTATCTGTTTAGTATTATAATTTTTTTGGTAAATACATATCAAGTTTTCTACAAAAGAAAAGAGAGGAGACATTTCCAATCAAACATTAGGCCACTCATATATGTAATGTAGATTTGAAAACAATTTCTAGGTCCTCCAAATATTCCTATGGCAACAAATTAACAACAAATACTATTAATAAAAGACGAATAGAAAAATGTGAGTTCTAGTTAGCTTTACTGGTGAAGTCTTTTGCCCTTGAATAAGGGACCTGGATTCAATTTTTGCCTATACCAGAAAGAAACCATTGGTGACTTTGGCCTAATGGCAAATGGCAATCATCATGTAGAGGATGCCATAGTTTTAAATTCAATTATATATCTATAAGGATGGCTAGATGAATGTAGTGTATGAGTTAGGTCACATGGGATAAGGCATGCTAAGTTAGGGTATGTTGTTTGTGCTTTTACAGACGTGTGGACAGAATACTAGAGGCAAACAAACGAAGTGCAATGGTATGGACAGCATACTTAAGGCACCTGTTGGAGTGCCAAAGGATGCTCAATTTAGTACTCTTGTATGTATGACTCTCTCCCTCTCCCCCCCCCCCCCCCCCCTCTCCAACCCCCTATTTTTGTTTTTTTTTGGTCCCTGAACAATTCTATAGAGGAAAGAACCATTGGATCAAAATGCCAATTGACATGCTATAGTATTTTAAATCTATTAGAAAATAGGATTAAGAAGTGTTTCTCCCTAGCTTGAGTTACTTAAATATACTAAGCCAAATTTCATTATGTTCATGGGATGTTTGAGAGATATGGGAGTGGAAGATTTATAGTTGTTCAATGTTGGTGTTATCTTAGACCTTTCAAATTTTAACTGTCATAATGATTGATTGTTATTTATGGTTCTTCCCTTTCTATGCTTTTAAAACTTTTTATGGGCATTTTCCTCAAATTAACCCATTTAGCTCACCATTCATGCAAAGACACCATTGATTATGTTTCTCACATGGCATTGTTTTCTTTATAGACTATCAAACGAGGGATGTGTAATTAAATTGACCCATTAAAACTGCTAGTATTTGCAGTTTAAATAACAGGTAAGCTCTTTTTCTCGATCATTGAAGGTATTTCAAAACTTCAAATAGAATGTGAGGATTTTTATCGTGCTTGTATCAATGGTATCCTATCTCCAACTAATTCTGCTAAGTATCAGCTTGAGGGTATTAAGGGTTAGCGTATAACAACCTGCATATCTCATCCAAAAGTCATTGTTTTCTGCACCTTTTTTCCCTTCACTTGCCTTTAAAGATGGTTATTTCTGTTGTACACAGGTGTAGCTTGTCTGGGCTCTCGGTTGAGACAAGAAATGATGCAATCAGTCATAAGTCTACATCATTCATCAAAGTTGACATACACAGGAGCCTATAAAGTTTAATATCATATGATCTAGTAAGTGCCTGTTGCAAGAACATTATATTATCTTTTTGTCTACTTCTGTTGTTTAATACCAGAGTTTATACAGCTATTTTGACATTGTTCTCTCTTGAGATCTAAATCACTCTTGATGTTCATATATATATTGTATCTTTTTCTTCTGGTTGCATGCTTTCAGGTGTGCCTGAGAAGTGAGACATAAACTGCCATTTTTGTTGGAAGCTGGATTGTTGTGTAACATCTTACAGTCTTTATCACGTGGGATAAATTGGCCCTGATGCAAGGGCAAAGGATTACCTTTGATTCCTTCTCTGAAGTTGTGGATATTGGGCAGGGTTCTGTTTCTAATACCTCAGGTATGAGTCAGCAGACTTCTTTGAATAACACGCTACATCCTGTAGAAAGTCCACTGTCAAATTATCTGGTATCTTCTGCCGAGACTACGAGTCTGAATGTTAGTACACAGGATGTTCCAAGCTTTAGTGGCTGGAACACAGGTGAAACTAGCTCTAGAATGAATCCACAAAACCAAGCGAATGATGATGGGACAAAAACTGAGCATGGTTGGTCTTCCTCATTCAATATTCATTCTGGATCTGGTCCAAGATTGAATGAAGGGCGATTTGAAGGAACCAATTTCCTTTTTCCCGGGAGAGTTAATATTGGCATAAGTGGCAATCGGGTTAGAAGTGGCCCTTTGTTCATGCAAGGCTCCAGCTCTACACATATCCCCCAGAATGTGAATTTAAATGCAACATATGTGGGTAACAGTGGGAATAGTGGCCAGGATATGGGATCTAGTATAGGCCCTAATCTTAACAGGTCAAGTGGACTAGAAATAGATCAGAGATCTACTGCTAGTAGTTCATTTGATAATGTTGGGACTTCATCAGGAAGCCCCAGTTATCTGGTGGAGGAAAATAATGGTGGCTCAGGTTCTTCTTTGGGGACTTGGGGTTTATCCTGCAAGAGAAAGTCCCTTGAAGGTACTTCTGGGCAGTCTTATACTGGTGGAAGTTCTAGCTCCTTTCCACAGGGTGAGAATGTTGGATGGCATACTGGCACTACTCATTATAATCCTTCTGACAGTTTATATATGCCCTCACAGAATTCTCCTGTTGTTGGTCCTCCGGAACAGCAGAACCTAAGCATTGGGATTGGTGTAAGAGGAGCGACTACTGATGGATTTCCTTCTTTAGGTGTTACAGGGGATGCAGATAGCTTCTTGAATTACAGTAGGAGGTTAGTTGCTAGACATCAACAGGAAGCTGTACCACTTAATTTATCTTCGACAGGGAGTATCAGGCGATCTAATCTTTCCTCTCATCAATCGCCTAGACCTGTTCCATTTAGTGAATTTCCGGATTTGAGACCCACAGCAGCAGTATCAGCAACTTCGAGTGGTCCCCAAAGCCAGTCTCATGCAATGCATATGCCTGGTTTGTCAGGAAACATGCATTCTTTCCAGTGGAATGGGGTTTCCAATTCAAGAGTGGGAAGCTTGTCAAGTTCTGTTAACTCTGGAGAACGAGGCCCTGCATTAAGAGAAGAATCAAACTTAAGAAGCATCCCAAGACACAGTGCAGAGCACCCTATGTTTGTACCTGCAACGGATGTGAGAAATTCTGTAAATGATCCAACAAGTTGGAGTTTGGCCACTGGGAACCTGGGCAATTCTGGAGGAGTTCCTTCCACTGCTAGGATTGGTCCCAGTTCAAGCATGCATACATTGCCCAATCCTACCTGGATTCCTCGCCACCCTCCCCCATCACAAAATCAGCCAAGACTCTTGGAATTTCCCTGGTCTTTGTTTCCATCCATGGACTCAGAATCTGGAGGTCCCAGTGGTCATTTTACCTCATTACCTCCAGGCCCGTCTACTTCTTCACAAGATACACTGATGTCGTCTGGACCTAATAGCCAGGGCCGTCACCAACAATATCCAAGATCAGCATTCTTCTTGGAGAGACCAGGTGATGATGTTCTTGGTAGTCCCCATTCTTTGCGGGCTTTAGCTGTTGACATTGAAGGGAGACGACGACTGGTAACTGAGGTTGGTATTCTGATAATACTTTCTCCTTTTCAAGCTTACTCTTTCCATGTCCTTGTTATTTAGAGGCTGTGTTCTGGCTATGGCATTTACTCAATTGAATGTGCAATAGTGGTAGTGCTGCTGTAATTATGTAGTTTGATATGCTGCTTACTCATTTCATTGTTTACATTTCACTCAATCTAAATCACTTAACTCTTAACTTCTCTTTTATTTTGGTTGTCATAATTCTCCTTATCTTACACTTAATCTTTAATAATCTTTTTGCATTAAGACATTTGAAATTCAACTCAATCTAGTAACTAGCTAAATAGGAAGTATAAAGTCTGTTGAATAGTGGTCTTGTAGCCCTCTTTTTTACTAGCTAATAATGAATTTAAGTATATAAATAAACCCAAAAAGAGGTGCTATCCTAATACACAAGATGCTTACAAGAGTGAAACCCAAAAAAAGAGAATAAAGAAAAAAGAATTAAATTCTAATATTGCTTAGTTGAGCCTAAAATTTTCTTGGAGATCCTAAGTATCATAGGTTTAATTTTCTGTGTCCAAGTTAATCCTTTTTCTGGTTTTTAGTTTACTATTCAAACCAAGAGTCCAAATACTATAAGTATAAGAAAGAGTCCTTATATATATTTGTGAGCGTTTTATATTGAGGCACGTTGGCCTTAGTGTTCTTTTGAGCCCTATCCCTTCTTTGAAAGGGTTTTGAACCCAATGTCCACAAATTCTCCTAACTCTAAACTGATCACAAGCATATGTAGACGGATTGCCGAATTTTTCCTACATTAGTTGGTCCATCCACTTATGGTATTTGCATAAACTCACTCCATATGGAACCCTAGCAATATCAGAACACCATCTACCCCAAGTCACCCCTATTTAAATTTTAACTCCATATGGAACCCTAGCAACATCAGAACACCATCCGCCCCAAATCACACCATATTTAAATCTATAACTTTGTTTCATTGACTGTTTCTCTCCTCCATATATCTTCATAATCATTTCCCAAGTAATGGTTATTTCCCAAGTAATGGTCGTTGAAAACCAATGGCTTCCTAACCCCCAAACCACCACCTAATGAAATAGTATTACAAATCACATTCCAATTCACAAGATGGAATTTAATCACATTCCAATTATGACTGGCTTCATAATCATTGCCCACAAAAATCATGTCATAGTTTTTCCATTTTATTGGTTGACAAGAAGCAATGGAATCAAGGATAGACAATGGAATGTTTAGTCTCCAACTTAATTTTTAAATTGGAGACTAGACAACATACTCTTACTGTAAGGCTTCCTTAGACAAATGAAATTTCTTCCATTCTGCCTATAGCATTTATATCCTTTTTCAAACAATCACCAAGCTTAGTCTCAAAATTTTCTGTAGATTCTCTATAAATGAGTGAGGGTTGATCACATGTATTTTCCTGATCTGTAGTGGCTCCATCATAATAAAGTGATGATTTATTACACTGGCCGTTAGCCGACTGCAACCATCTTTGTTCCAGGCTTGGGATCAACTATAAAAAAAATATACAACAATTGACACATGGGGAGTTGACTTAAAATGTGCTCCTTGAGGTGATCCCAAATATAATCGCAACCAACTCCTCCACATCTCTCATTTCACCAACCGTTACAATTTCAGATTTACATAATCTTTAGCCCCAACGCACCTTAAATATAGAAGTTAATCTGCTCCATAGAAAATGAGTGTGCTGTCTGCAAAGAGTGAGAAATCTCCAATGATTTGCCACTGGCTTTGGTAATATAAAAACCAGCTAAGTACCTTTGATAGTAGTCTTCTTAGTGCTTCCATAACAATAACAAAGAGAAATAGAACAAGGGGATCTCCCTTTCTTAAGCCTTTGAACTTTCAAAAAAACCACTTTTTCCATTCACCAAAACTAGAAATCATAAAATGAAAATGCAAGATGATATCCAGTTACACAACTTCTCCCAAAAACAAAACCTCTTCAACAGATATAGTTGGAACTCCCCATTAACATGGTCATAATCTTTCTCCAAATCTAGTTAGTTTGTAGAACAAATACCAGCATTTAACGTACTATATGATAACTCATTTGCTATAAAAAGCAAATCCAAGATTTCTCTTCCATGAATGAAAGCATTTTGAGTGTAAAATTCTAATTCCCCCAAAACATTTTTCAATCTGTTCAACAATACTCTTGCCTTAATTTTATAAATACTACCCATGAGGCTAATAGGTCCAAAATCTTTTACATCCACAGCCTCTGCTGTTTTGGTAATGAGACATTTAAAATTTTCTCAAAGATAACCATCTCATAGACTGGAATATTTTTTCTTAGATGTTACCGTCTCGTAAGGTGTGGGATACCTTCACAATATATTCTCTAATCACTGCCTACAGGGTTTATTTTTATAGGTAAGACACAATATTATTTACAAAAACTCCATACAAGAAGAATGAAGCAGCCAAAAAACGTATGTACAGAAAAAGAAAAAAAGTACACAAAGGGAATTATGTACAAGAAGAAAGAGAATCTAAAAACGACGGAGTGGAATCCCTAGAAGTGAATCCCCAAGCACTAGACCAAGCAAACAAAGTCCCTACAAACAATGCTAATTGCTAGTCCCCTATTTGCTCCAAATCCTCAAAAGTATTACTATCATAATAATTAATATTATTAGTGCAATTGTGAAACCATCTGGTCCTATTGCTTTCAACCTGTCCATGCTTTTCAGCACGTATTGGACTTCTCCCTCCTCAGTCTCTCTAGATGTTCTACATTCACAACATTAATGGTAGAGAATTGCATCCCATCTACTTGAGGCCTCCACCTCTCTTTTTTCACAATTTAGGTTACTATAGAATTGCACATTTATTTCTATTTTCCTCTATATTTGATGTGAGCACATCAATCTAGATTTTAGATAGAGTTATTCCTACTATGAGAGTTTACCTATATGATGGGGGAAAAAAGTGTTCTTATTACCTTCTTTCAACCAAAGTTACCTCAATTTTTTTGTAGCTAAATCATCGTGCAACCATTTGTCAGCTAATTCTCACTCTTGAACAGCCCCTTTCAGTTCTCTTTCCCCCACTGCATTGTGCCGTTGGCCATAGATTTACTTTCTCACTATTAGATTGATAGCCCATCAAACCCATCACACCTTGTCAACCGTCCTTACTGTTAATATCAGTGACCCATTAGCTCCATCGCACCTTGATCTGCTTTGTTGAAACTTGTCATGTTCATAGATCTCAGTGAGTAAGGATGGATCTTGATGATATCGTTAGTTATTTGGTATGATCTTGATTATTCCAATCATGGATTTAGCCGCCAATGAGCATTAACTCAAATAGCAATCCTTCCCAAACTAGAGTAAGGTGGTCGTGGGTTCAAAATTCTTGCGTTTGTGTAATTATCATGAAAACAAAATCCAATCATGCATTTCTGGGTAACACGTGGTGACTACTATTGTGATGTCTGTAACTTTCTGTTATGCAAGTGTTGTTATTCCGTTTTTCCATGAATGAGGTGTGATTTTGATAAATGTTTGAACTATAGGTTTTTTTACGTAACTAATTGCAAATTACTTCTCAAATCTATTTCAACTTTAGCTCATGGGTTTAAGATTTCTGTCACATGGGAGTGGAAGTGGGTACATGTTTAGGAGTTTGATTCATGTAATCTCCTAATAACTCTATATTTTTCCTAATAATATATTATGTACATATACATAGATGGATACGCCTGCTCATTATAGTTACTTTCTTTGTGTAGCTCACTAATGAGCTCTAGCACAATTGGCACCCCCCCCCCCCTCCCCCTCTTTCTCTGGCGGGGGAAAAGGTGGAGGGTAAAAGCGTGGATTCACAACCCTTTGAGTGCATGTATAAACTCACCAATTAAAAAAAAAGACTAAAGTACACATTTGCCCCATGAAGTTTGGGGTTATTTTCATTTTGGCCCTTCGTGTTTGATTATGTTCTCATATTGGCCCTCTCGTTCATTTTCCTTAGTAATTTAAGGTTCTTCATGTTTAACTATTTCATAAAATACTAGCTCTAAAATGCTTTGGAATGTAGGAATTTCATTGTATTTACGGTCACATTACTATGGAAAATGGACGGTGGGGCCAATATGAGAACATAATCAACTATGAAGGGCCAAAATGAAAATCTTAGAATGTAAAGGGCTAAAATGAAGACAATCCTAACTTTGATAGCCAAAAATGTACTTCAGTTAAAAATAAAATAAAACTCTGTGTTACTCTTTGTTTTTTTTTTTTTTTTTTTTTTTTTTTTTTGTCTCTCTCTCTCTCTCTCTCTCTAGGATATTTTACGGAAAGTACGAGTTGGAACTGGATAATTTCATGTTAGCTAGAAATCTATATGTACAATATATTATATACCATGTATTTACTGACCAACAGAAGAAATTATGCCTGAAATTTGTTTCATTTATAAAACACATATAGATACACATGCATGGAAGTTGTAATATTACTTTTGAAGATGTGGAGTGCATGTCCACTCAATTGCTAGAATCCTTCATTAGTTCTCTTTATGAGCGATCTTTTATAATGGGTCTCATAGATAGTAACTCTGTTCAATCTTTCATAGTGTCGATTCATATGTTGTCTATGTAGATATATATTTTTTTTTCTGTTTGTAATTCTTTAGGCTACTTCGTGTCTTTTTCATGTAGGCTCATTTCAATAAAATTATTCTTACCTATCAAAAAAGAAAAAAAGTTGTAATATTACATAACGTGGATATATAATAGCTTTATTGTGTTCTTCGCAGCAGAACATGTGATCTATGGAGGGTTAATTATCTCGATGAATTAAAATTGAACTAGGGTTTTATAATCACAAAGTACTTGTCATCCTTTTATCACCATGTACCTATATTTGGGAAATGGGGAAAATGGAAAAGTTTTAACTGTGTTGAATGTCCAGTTCAAAAATTTTTAGTGTAAAATTCTCACACCCCACAGGATGCAACTCTTGACACCACCCATAATTCCATTTTTATTTAAGGTGGAAGTGCCACTTAGCCTAAAGGATACTCACTTGAATGTCCAATTATGCACAAAAAACTCCTTGCTACTTGTATTTTCACTCATCATGGTTTTTGTCTGACATGTAATATTATGTTGGTTGTTATAACAACTCATTGACTGGCTAATTGATTTTGCAGATGCATTCCCACTGGAACTAACAATTTTTGTCCATCTCTATGTACCAGATTCGTCAAGTCTTGAGTGCCATGCGCAGGGGTGAGAACATACGAGCTGAGGTTTGATGTTCATTTTTATAATCATTTATATTTACTGTTATTATCATTTATGTTAAATGTTAAATTACTGTTGTTCTTTGAAGTCAGTATCTTAGAACTTATTTTGGTCTGTTGACTGCATTAACAACCTACTCTGGCTCAGTTGATTCAGTTACATTTATCTTTCTTTTCTTACTGTGGTATTCAAAAACTGATTGATGGTTCTATTGTTGTGTTTTTGTGCATTTCAAATGCTTCAATCATTTAATGTGATTCTTTTATTATTAGATTCCTTCTATTTTAATATTAGCAGCCAGGAGAGAAAGCGGTGATGCTTTGTTGATGTGATGGAATCATGTATAATGCCTAGTAGCTAGCTGCTAACAGTTAACCCTATAGTGATACATGTACATCTCTGTTTGCAGTGGATAAAAATGATTAAAACAACTTCCTGCTGAATTTGAAACGCATTACATTTATCTTTACGTTATGTTGTAAAAATTATTGAGCACCTAGTTTTAACTACTCCCACGTATCCTTATCATCTTGAATCATGATGGTGCTAGCTTAAACATGAATAATCTATTATACATGATATCCTGTGCAACTGATTGCACACGAACAAATTACAAGTATAATATTGGTGTCTGGATAATCTCTTCTTCTTTTTTCTTTTTTTAATTGTAAAATTTTTATGTTCTTTTGTTTTAGAATAGGTGGCTTAAGTGGGTGAACTTGATATATTGGTTTAGGGTGATGGGTTATGGTCAACTGTTTGGGTGTCATTCTTTAAGTGAATTTGGTTTTTATTGGATAACAGCTTTGTGCATCTCCTGTCCCCATCCTCCTAGATACTTAAATATTCTTTTTTATCCTTATGTTTGATTTAACTCCTAGGGTTTGGATTAAACAGTTTGTGATCTTGAAGGGAAACATAGGTTACCATCTGGCTTGTACACCTTTCTTACACATTCTAAAAGATTTTCCTATTCATAGATCAGCATAATTGCAACTGTGAGAACAGTACAGACCTTTACATGATGGCTCTGTTTGGCAAGCTTCTAATTAGGATTCACTAAGATGCTCTGGTGATCCAGAAAATTGCTACTAGGAACTTAGCATTCAACACTGATGATGTGATGGCTTTGTCTAACATTTGAACTTCCTTTGGGTGATATGCTAGGACTATATGCTTTTTGATCCCTTCGTATATCATGGAATGGCTGATATGCATGACAGGCATAGAGATATGCGGCTTGATGTTGATAACATGTCTTATGAGGTAAGAAAGGACAAATGATTTTTCCAATTGGAAATTTTACAAGTGTTCCCTTGATACAAATGATTGGGATATCAGGAATTGTTGGCTTTGGGAGAACGCATTGGAGATGTGAGCACTGGACTGAGCGAGGATACCATTTTTGAGTTAATGAAGCAGCGAAAATATGCTACTGCAACAGAATCCCTGCCTGACTTAGAACCATGTTGTATATGTCAGGTATGAGTTCCATCCGTCTATATGTGGCAGTGAGAAAAAAAGAAAAAAAGAAAAAAGAAGAGAATAACTAGACTTTCTTTCTTTTCCTCCATGCCTTTTCTTTTCTTTTTCTTATAACTAGTAGATTTCCGCTTTCAGTTGCTGCACTCAACTACTTTTAAGTTTCAACTTTGTTTGCCTTCTCTTGATATGTTACCATCGCATGCAGGAGGAGTATGCTGATGGGGATAATCTTGGGGCACTAGATTGTGGGCATGATTTTCACACCAACTGCATCAAACAGTGGCTAATGCTGAAGAATCTGTGCCCCATTTGTAAAACAACGGCCCTGTTAAAATGAGAGGGACGATCAATCATTCTCTAAGCCCTGAAATTATTATTTCTTTGCTGATGGATCAACAAATCCATAATTGGGTGGATGATTACTTAAATACCTTTTTCTCCTAAAGCAGTCTTTCCTATTCATGAACTGCCTGTTTTCAAGAAAGACAAAAGATGCAGCTGTTTGTTAAAAAACAAAAAAATGCTGCTTTAGTCATAAAAGGGTTTGCCCATAGCTTTAGCAATTGATACATTTATATAATAATGAGAATTATAAATTTATATTATATATATCACATTATCTGGCATTGAAAATGGTGCTGCCAATAAGAATTACTTTTTTTTTTTTTTAATTTAAAATTTTTATTTCACCTATAGTTGGACCTATCAATTTTGGTAGATTTTAATATTTTAGTTTGGATTTTATCTTCATTTTATTAAATACCCTTTAACTAGAGTTGGATACGTAAGGCCAAACTATGACTGATTTTATTTTTGGACTTAATTTCAGAGTTGATTTTATCATTTCATACTAGAATCCTATGCATATTGTTGGTCTTCAACAAGTTATTCATCTGATCTCATAGTGTTTCACGTGGGCTTGTGATCAGTTCATGGTGTTTGATCAATGGTGTTAGGTGGTTGTATCTTGTATGTGGCTTAATCTCTTATTTGTAATGGCTTTATATGCTTCCTTTGCAATTTCTTCTCTCTTGGGAGGCCCTGTTAGGAGTTCATATATTTCTCAGGTCAACAGCATTTCATGGCAACTAAATAAAATTTAAGAACAACGGTGTCCCATGAGCTTGGTACATCCATTGTTTCTTCCAAAACCTTCACTTTCTTAGTTCTCCGCCCCCAAAAAAAGAAAAAAAGAAAAAGAAAAAAAAATTCCAAGTTAAACAACCACGTGTCTCTGGGTTATGTGTCTATGAAAGTATGGGCTGGCAAATCCTGTTGGGTGGGCTAGACATGGGCTTCTAATTTTAGAAGCTCTTATTAAATTCTGGGCTCTTTGCCAAATATGTAAAATCGCGTGTGGGTTAAGAGCATTGTAACTGAATTGATATAGTATAATTGTTGACATAGTATAACTGACACCTCCAGATGTTTTTAAATGTAAATGTTTAGGGTTCAGAATTATAGTTTCCCATTGTTTTTACAATTAATTTTTTGAAAAGAAAGAAAGAAAAGAGTGTATTTATGGGTTGTCATATTAGGTCTCACTTTAAAAAAAAAATGTAGACTTTCCATTGGCCAAATATATTGGTGATTTACAATTTTAAAAGCTCTTGTCCCATGTTGTCAATTTCATTTCGATGCTGTTCTAATTTGTTTATTGTAATGAAATATTTTGGTAGTGGTCAATTCTTGTGTACCATTTCAGAGTAAATGTTATATATATATATATATATATAAGCACAAATACATATTTAATACATATAATTTTATGCAACATAAAATTATCAATTTACAATAATCAAACTAAATAATACAAATTCTTAAGTTCTAACATCATCATCACTTGATATAACAAAGAAGATTTATAATATTAATAAATCTAGACACTACAAAATTCACATTTGTTTGAAGTGGTAAGTTATTAGTGGTAAATTATAATGTGAAGTCAATAGTGAGCTCATATAAAAATAAATAATAACTTGCCAAGTACGCAGTTATGAAAATTATTGTGCCGGTAGTATTGCTATTATATTATATATATATATATATATATATATTGGTTTTTATTTTTTTTATTTATTTATTTTTATGAGAAGATGCTCTTATATTCTCTCATTACATAACAATAGGTCTATTGTTATAAGATAAGTTTTTGTGTCTTCTCGAATTTTTGAAAAGTTTCTTTGTCATTAAGAAAGTTCACCAACTTCTCTTAGGCAGTAGAATAGTTGTACCTTTATTACGAAGGTTTGTTGTCTTCCACGTTTTAACTAGTTGGGTTTTTTTTTTTAAGGGAATCTGAGAAACCATCACTTTTTTCTCTTTTTTCTAATTCTTGTTCACAAATTTCTCTTTGCTTGCATTGGAAGAGATGACACAAAATTGGACAAAACTTTCGCTTTCTGAGAGGGAGAGACTAGGTTGTGCCTAGAGAGTGATCTTAACTCTCAAGAACATATTTTCATCAAAAAAAAAAAAAAACTCTCAAGAACATATCATCGTAGCAAGATTCCTTATGAAACGAGTTCTCAATATTGATGCCATTGCTAAAACATTCACTCCACTTTGGCAGTCTAGGAGCGAGTTCAAGGTTTGAAATCTAGGAGATCATGTAATCCTTTTCATCTTCGAAAATGTCATTGATGTGGATAAGGTTCTTAGTGCTGAGCCTTGGAGCTTCGACAAACATCTAGTGATCAAGCAAAAATATGATATAAGTATTACTGTGGATGAGCTAAAGTTTGATAGGTTTCTATTCTGGGTAAAAGTTCATGGCATTCCATATAAATATATGAACGTCAAGGTCACCGAAAAAATTTGTGATGTTGTAGGACAGGTTACAGACTCTACTGATCCTGCTGAAACAGAGGGTGGTAATTTTATGAGGATTCAAGTAGGTTGGATGTGTCTTTACCTCTACGTCGCGGTTGAGTTGTCTCACTGGAAAATAGAAAGAAATCATGGATAACATTCAAATATGAGTGCCTCCCAAATACATGTTATTGGAGTGGCTGATTAGATCATTCTGACTGGGATTGTGATATTTGGTTGGAGAGTGAAGGGAGCTTAACTAATGATCAAAAGCAATTTGGCCTAGGACTCCTTGCATCGCCATTCTTTCCCTCACGAAGAAGTGTTATCGCTATTCCAAGTTTTCACAAGTCCAAACGCAGCCCATCATCAACATCAGTTGCTCATGGCAATGAGGGCAGGTCTGAACCAGTTTACATGAGCCACAACGAGCTGCCACTAGCACCTGAACCAACGGTGGTGCACGCTCCGGAGAAGATAGGTCAACCATTAAGTTTTCATTCAAGGGAATAAACCGAAAACTTTATTGCTCCAATTAAAACGCTAAACGGTTTTAGTGATAATCAAGTCTACATTTCCTCAGGCGGGAAATTTATTAGGTACTCCTGGTACCATAAATGCATACTCCCCACTCTCACATAAATGGTGGACCCCACCATGAATTTAATTATTGGGACCTACTATTTATGTGAGAGGAGGCAGTACGCATTTATGGTACTTCGGGAATACACAATAATTTTCCCCTCAAGCATCCCACAATATCTAAAGCCTATTAATTCCTCAGATAATGGGACAACCTTAACCGATATGCATGATGCTAGTTGTGAAGATTCTGCAATGTTGCGGAGTTATAAAAGTTTGTACTCTCTCTCTAAATAGAAACTGAAATTTTATTGATAATGAAAAAGAATGAATACAAATGCTTCTAATCCTATCTTATATACAAGTTAAGACTAAAACAAAAATAACTAACTCCACATTATCAGGTGAAGTTGTTACAATCAACTTCCAACTTCAACCTTACACGTGTACATAAATCAAACCATAGAATTGATAAACTGATCATAATGTGGAATTGATTCAATCAAATCTTCTATGATGGCACTTGTCAATCTTACTGTAACTGCCCTTTTGGTTGCTTCCTGATGATGCAATATAGGTTGTGCTGCATTGGATTCTATCTGTTCTTGTATTGGCACACTACTTTGATGTAGTGCCCTCTGTGCTACACGTGATTGCAGCCTGTCCTGATGACTGATGCATGTCATGCCGCACCCTATGCTCTGTTGCTGCCTTGTACTCTGTTGTTGAAGTGGACTTGTAGTTTTAACAGTTTCATTCCCATTGAAGTCTCGGCTCAATCAGTTACCATCAATCCCATTCAAATTGTGGCCCAACTGAAGTTTAGTCATCCCATTCAAAAGAACCCTTTGTTGTGTTTTTAGTCGAAACATGGCCAGATGAAAGTAGGCTAGATTGTATTCTTCACAATATTAATTTTAATCACAAGTAGGAGGTTTCCAGTGATAGGAGAGGAGGATTGGTGCTTTTTTGGAAGATGCAAATGTAACAATTAAGGATTCTCACAAGTTTTTATCAATGCTACTTTCGATAACAATTTGGAAACAGAATGGAGGTTCATAGGATTTTATGGGGAGCCAAAGACCCATAGAAGAATTGAGGCCTAGAACAAATTGAGGGGCATAAATTCTAGGCGGAATATTCCTTGGCTTTGTGTAGGTAATTTTAATGAAATTATTAAGCAAGATGAAAAATTAGGAGGAGATTTGAAGAGTCATAATCAAATGCAAAACTTCAAAGATGTTATTGATGAATGCAATTTCATAGATTTGGGATTTGTGGGCTCGAAATTCACATGGAGTAAACACTTTGCTAATGGTACTTCATATGGGAAGGATTGGATGAAGGTTTAGTGAATAATGACTGGCTTCTAAAATTCCCAGGTTCTCGGGTGACTCACCTCAGATGTGATTTGTCGGATCTATTTTCATTAATCCATCTAGTTTGGAGGCTCTACCTAGGAAAAAGGTATTTCGCTTTGAAGAGATGTGGTTGTTTGATTCTCGCTATGGAGAAATAGTAGAGACGGCCTGGATTCACAGAGGAGATGGTGATATCTTGAAAAAAAATAGAAAAATGCAGTAAAGACTTAGAGTGGTGGGATTAGGAATGTGAGGCGGGAGTTGGAGGAGAAAAAAAAATTGTTAGCAAGGGCAGAAGCCAAAGCAATAAGGTGGGGAGATATAATTCCGTTGGAAAATACAGTTTTTCATCTCAACAAAAACAAACAGTGGAAATAAATGGATTTACTTCATTCATGTGAGATAACATGGAACATCTAGATATTAGAAGCAAAGAACAAGAAGGCATACCTTGACACAGTGAAATTCAAAACAAATAAAGATTGAACTTGGGAAAACTTTCAATTTGCACTCCAATTCCACAATATGCCCAAGATGTATGGTCTCTCAATTAGTTATATACGTACTTGTTCAAGAGAATAAAGGAGAGTCATGAGAATATCTGAATATTTTCTCTTTTTAATCATACATATATATAACTCCGCACTTGGTAGTTACTTTACTTAGTAATTCTTATTAAATTTAGGACATATGTGATTTGTGTTAGGAACATATGTCATCATTTATTGGCTAATCCTTTGACAAGACGCATTTTACTTGTAATTGGGTAGATCTAGGATGTGTTTAATGCTTTAAGGAACAAGGTTTCAAGTTCAAGTGTTAAACCCATGTAAATTTATCCAAGAATCAAGTGATGAAGTTCTGGATTATAAATCTCGATAGCTAGCTCAACAGCTCATATCTATTCGAGATTTAAAAAGCTGTCTAAGTCTGAAGCTCGACAGTTGCTCGATAGATAGGGTATCTATTGAGAATTATGAAAATCAGATTTTTAGTTCTGATTTCATTCCAATCTATGAGTATGTGCTTATGCTTTCTTTTCTCACAACACTAAACATATATAAGGATTGTTTTAAGGGCCATCACAGCTAATGCACATCAATACAAAAGTTCTTCACAAGCATCTTGTGAACTAGAGACATATGCCTTAGTTCATCTTTCTCTTGAAGAAGCTGCTGTATTTGTACACCATAGGGTTTTGTGACTAAGCAACTTCATAATTTTCATCGTGTGATGAACTGAAGAACTTTGCAGCTAACATCCTTTTCAAGTTGGTGATTAAGTCGCGTATTGGGATCTGCGCATCTGTTGGTTAGTCATGTATTGGGAGCCGTGCATTAAAAGGAGAGATTGTCACTACAAAACAAGTCTAATTTTGTATTGGGGTAAGGGTTCAACTGTAGTTTGGTATAAGGTACTGGGATTCCTTTACTTGTAACCGCTTGTTGTGATAATAGTGAATTCTTGGGAGTGGTGACCTTAAAATCACCTGGTAGGGTTTTTGCCTTGGAGGTTTTCCCTATTCGAAAACAAATCTTTTTGTCAAATTTATTTTCCGCTGCATTTTTATTAGTTGGTGATTTGTTTGTGCTGCCACATATATTGCATGTTAATTTGATTAATTAATAAACTTGGCTAATTAATAGATTAATTCATCACAAGGGGCCAATACATTCTTGGCCTATCAAGTGGTATCAGAGTAGGTACACTCTAATTAGGGTTTAATTTTTGTTGTGTGATTCATTGACCCATATTTGTTATGGATAGAGGACAATCACTCATTATTCCTCTTTTATTTGATGGTACTAACTATGCATACTAGAAAGTACACATGAGAGCTTTTTTGCAGTTTTTAGATGAGAAAGTGTGGCAAGCTGTGGAGATAGGCTGGACCAAGCCGAAGGAAGCGCCGGCCGATTGGGATTATACTAAGATCAAGGCGGCAAATTTCAACAGCATGGCATTGAATGCTTTATTCAATGTGGTTATAAATGATGAGTTCAAGAAGATATCATCCATTGAAATTGCGAAAGAAGCATGGACCATTCTCCAGAAAACCTATGAAGGAACTAAGGCTGTTAAGGATTCAAAACTTCAAAAGTTCATTACTAGCTTCGAAGAGATTAAGATCGAGGAGGATGAGTTATTTGATGAGTTTTATGCCAAGCTCAAGGATATAGTGAACTCAACTTTTAATCTTGGGAAAACCATTCCCGAATCCAAGATTGTGAGAAAGGTGCTCAGAACTCTACTCGAGAGATTTCATGCCAAGATAATTGCTATTGAGGAATTAAAGGACATCGATAAAATTCTTTTAACAGAGCTGGTTGGCAATCTGTAGATTTATGAGTTGGGTTTGACAAGAATTGGGAAATCAAGCAAGGGTAACAGCATGACATTGAAGGCTAAGAGCAATGACACGAATGAGTCTTCAGGCGATGAAGATTCCAAAATGAAGTCCTACATTACCAAGCAATTCAAGAAGTTCATGAAGAATGCCAATGCGAAGGGCTTCGACAAGGACCGTAGGCAATCTAGTTCTTCTCAATTTAAGAGCCAAGACAAAGGGAAGAAAGATACTAGGAATGGTGGTCAGTACACTGTTCTTTCAGAACCCAAGTGTTTCGGATGTCAAGGCTTTAGTTACATGAAACAAGAGTGTCCTACTTATTTCAAGTCCATTGGGAAGAGCAAGGCACTTGCTACTACTTTGAGTGACACCAAACCTAAGGATGATTCCGAAAATGAGGATGACAAAATCCTGAATGCCTTCACCGCCACTGTCAATCCTACTGAGGGGATTGTAGAAGATGTGGATGAAGAGGAGGACTTGGAGGAGTCAAAGTTTAAGAAGATGGATGAACAAGATGACATCTATATAGCCTATGCAAAATTATACAAGGTCTCGAAAAAGCATGAGAAGTTGTATAAATTGGCCACCAAGAAGCTCAATGATGTGGAGCTTGAATGAGAAGAAATCTCCACAAAGTTTGATGAAGTTAACTAGACTTTTGGAGCACTAAGGTTTGAGAATAATTTCTTGGCTAAGAAGACCAAGAAACTTGAAGCAAAGCTATTTCAAGTTAGAGCTCAGTTGGAGAGGATTTCAAATGAAGAGCTTGATGAGATCTCAGTATGCAAAAATCTACTTCCGATTGGACCGGTTTAGGGTACGATTTCTCTTCTCCTAATATTACTTCTTCAAGTATTACTGTTTTTGTTTCTCTTACTAATAATGTTGAATCTGAGAATAACGATGTTAAAATTGTGATAGCTAGTGAGAACATAGATAAGAGTAAATCTATCTTAGGAGCACCCCCTAAACTTGCTAAGAAAGAAACTAAAAATCCTAGGGCTAAGAACAGTAATGCTCAAAAGTCTAAAGATAATAAGCAACATCTCTGTCATCATTGTAGAGCAGTTGGACATACTCGACATAATTGCTATAAGTGGCTAGCCACTCAATAGAGTAGTAGCATGGTTTCATTAGGAAACTTGAATTAGTTTCCCTCCTCTCTTGCTCTTCTTGGAAATCTCCTCAAAGCCCTCATGTTCCTTGTGAACTTGAATAGTTGTAATTCTTCCCCCTTTGCTTGTTCAAGGATTCGCTAAAAGGAAAGGTTTTTCCAAGCTGTGGAAAGAAAAAAGGTTCCAAGTGATTCAGTCACTTTTCTCTTCTCTCTCTATTTTTTGTGTATCTGTATTACTTATGTGTTTTGCTTTATTGTTTTGAATTAGTCTAGTTTTTATGCATTGCTTTGCTTAACTTGTTTTCGTTTGTTTGTTTTCAGTTTTGTTTTATTTAAAAAAAAAATAAAATTTTTGAAAAATTAGAAAAATACAAAAACAGTGTGTGTTTGTGTACATTGGTACTTGTGTACCTTGAGTGGCCAATAAAACAAAGTTTTATAAATTTTGTAGCTTAGGTGAGCCTTTATATGCACAACTAAAAAGTGAGCTTTTTGGCTCGCGTTTATAATGAGTAAGATTAAGTTATCTCTTGTACTTAATACTCGTATCACTCTTTTTGATGAGAAAGACTAGAAAATCCTTAGAGAAAGGTATAAATAACCATCTCACCACTGTTGCTCGCCAATCATGAATTGACATCGGTATGCTTCGGCATAGCAAAAGTGCAATGTCAAAAGCTTAACATAATTTGGTATTTATTTTCTCTCTCTTATATGCTCATACATGATATGCTTAAAAGAAAATATGCAAAGAAAAATAAAAGTAAAAAGAATCAAAATACTTTAAAATATGATTGCAAGTGTGTAATTTAGGAGATGTGGGAGTTATAGGATGTACCTCAAAGGTGGTAGTCCTCATCAAGCAGTTATGATTGTGTGTGTGAGTTAAATTGATTTGTTCATATCTCAAATGGTCATAACATGTAGACACTTATGCAATATTGCGATATTTTTCACATACAACACGTAATATTCTTTGCTACTTTTGATACATGTGCATGTACAATGTGATTTGACCATCACAAGGAATATATGTGTTAATGTATGCTCATTAAATTATCTTAAATTGTTTTTGAAATATAAAATTGGTTAGACTTGTTTAGTGTGTGTGTGTGTGTGTGTGTGTTGGATCTAATGCATGGCATTTTTCTTGATTGAGAGATATTTTTGAGAGCTAAAATTGTTGTTTAGATCTTAGGTTGAGTAGCATGCTTAATTGCATTCATATCTGTGTTTTCCTCTTTTTGAAAAACTGTTTTTAAACAATCTCGACACCTTCTTGATACCTCTCAACAGCTAGGTTATCTATCAAGCTCTTTAGCTTCTTTTTATCACAATCTCGATAGCTCCTCGATCCATTAAGAAAGTTTTTGTCTCCTCGATAGATGCTCGATAGCTGCTCGATCCATCGAGCCTCTTTGCTATGGAAATCTCAAGATAGCTCCTCGATAGCTATTTTTGGCTTTTTAATTCTCGATAGCTCTCGACTCCTCTCGATCTATCGAGGAAACGAGAATTCTATATAAAGGGTCAGTGCAATTTTCATTTCATTTCTCCTCAATCTCTCTTGATCCTTTTTGACCTCTCTCCATCCCAAACACCTCTCTCTCACTCTAAACCTCTTCCCCAAGTGTTCTTTGGTCTCCAAATCATTTCTTTTCTCTGGTAAGACTCCTTCTAATTCATTTTTTCATGCATTTCATTGTTTGTGACCTAACTTTTGGGGTTTGATGAAAAATTCGGGGTTTTTCAAAATTAAAGAGGTTTTTGCAAAATTTTGGGATGGGTTTTGTATATTTGATCCTAAATGATCATGCATTGCATCACATTTTCATTATAATAATATTTCATGCATTTTAGATGTGTGTTTACTTTGTTGCAAACTTGTGTGTTGGTAGGTTTGGATTGGGCTGAGCCCATGATACTTTTAAGTTTGCATGTCACATATTCATACATTTTTTATGCATACATACATTCATTTCATTATATCCATATATTGAATTGTTTTGGTGTTTTTCTGCTTGTCTCCCTCTCTTTCCTTCTTTCAGTTTACATTATGACACCTAAGCTTAAATCCATTCCATCTCGGAACCCTCTTCATTACGGATGCATCTTCCTCTGATCCTACTCCCTCTCATCTTCGATTTCATGATGAGAAAGCCCAAAAGGACTTCTCGAAGAACTTTTCCCTACGAGGCATTCATTCGAAACACCAAGTCCTTTTATCAGAATTCTCCGATATTGACCTTCTCACTGTCATCCACAGTAGGGATTGGGAGTCACTGTGTGGCATCCCAGTCACTTGTCATTTCGTGATCATACAAGAGTTTTACTCCAATATGCGCAGTTTTGATTATTTAGTACCTCATTTTTCTACTCACGTTCGAGGTACGCGCATTGTGGTCATTCCAGATATTGTATCTGAGGTGCTTCATGTCCGAGGGTGGTGTATCCTGACTATCTCGATTGTGAGCATCTTAAGACTGTGTCTAAAGACGAGCTTATTTCTCTCTTTTGTGAGACTCTTTCCTCTTGGGATGATAGTTAGAACACCTGTTACTCGACTTTTGCTAAAGGTCTGAGATTTCTTAACATGGTGATAACTTTTGTTCTACATCCTTTGTCTCACTATAACTCTATCACAGAGCCTCGTGCTCAATTTTTGCTATCACTCCTACAGCATCTTACTATAAACTTCCCTTCTCACTTCATCCTCTCCCTTATAGATGTATATAAGGATATGACGAACCGTGATAAGTTCATCTTTCCTTCAGCTATCACGAGGATTCTTCATCATTTTTCTGTCTCTTTTCCCACTTTCGATCATTTCTCTGTCATGTGTACCATTGATGCAGCGACTGTTAAACGGAGTGAGGCCCAGCTTCGACCGAAGCGGCTACAGACTGAGACGGCGACACTTCCAGCTTCTTCAGCTTCATCCATATCCGCTCCTTCTACTTCTAAAGGCAGTGTTACTCTTGATGCAATTATGGCACAGCTTCAGCGCATGGATGTTCTCCTTGATACTCTCAGCGATGAGTTGTGTCAGGTGAACACCCGTGTCAGTTGTATTGCACGATGATAGGCTTGTCTTGGTGGCTACATTGAGTCTCCTACTCCTTCTCCAGAGACTTCTGAGGATGAGGATGATGATGGTGACTCTAATGGTGGCTCTGGTGAGGATGATGATGCTAGCTCCTCCAACGATGATGAGATGACTACTTGAGTTACTTGCCCTTTATCATTTATGACAAAAAGGGGATAGTAGTTTTGGGTATGAGAGTAGACATATATTTAGGGGGAGAGTTAGTACATAAGTGATTTTTGTTAGGATTGTCTATACTTTGAGGGATGTAGTGAGGACTTATGTATCTTTTCTTTTCTTTATCTTATAGATACTTAGTTCTGGTACCTTTGGTCTTGTGA
The DNA here is from genome assembly GCA_032878915.1 of Castanopsis chinensis. Taxonomy (NCBI): domain Eukaryota; kingdom Viridiplantae; phylum Streptophyta; class Magnoliopsida; order Fagales; family Fagaceae; genus Castanopsis; species Castanopsis chinensis. The sequence goes on from JAVQMG010000106.1 coordinate 10,080,696, forward strand.
CCACTTTGTGATAGCAAACCTTGTATTCATTGTTGATATATATATATATATATATATGTATGATGAGGTTGTTATTATAGTTCTTTTACCTATTTCTTCATGTGTTGTTTCTTTGCTCTCTTTATGCACATGCTTCTTATATATTTTTATGCAATCTTTTAATTCTATTTCACACTAAGATGCCTTGATGAGTTTTGTTTAAAGTGTTTTAGAAAGGTTGTCAAAGTCTTCCTTGCCATGATCTCTCTTCTTGCAAAATTTTTCAAGAGTTTGTGTTAGGATAGATTTTATTGTATTTAACAAGTATGTATGAGTTGAGTGATTTATGACTTTTCTCATATGTTCATATGTTTGTTATGGTTTTGTCATGAATTGCCAAAGGGGGAGATTGTTAGGACATATGTGATTCGTGTTAGGAACATATGTCATCATGTATTGGCTAATCTTTTGACAAAACGCACTTTAGTTGTAATTGGGTAGATTTAGGATGTGTTTAATGCTTCAAGGAATAAGGTTTTAAGTTTAAGTGTTAAAGCCATGCAAATTTGTCCAAGGATCAAGTGATGAAGTGCTAGATTTTAAATCTTAACAGCTCGTATCTATCGAGATTTAAAAAGATGTCTAAGCCCAAAACTCGACAGTTGCTCGACAGATAGGGTATTTATCGAGAATTATGAAAATTAGATTTTCAGTTCTGATTTCATTCCAATCCATGAGTATGTGTTTAGACTTTCTTTTCTCACAACCCTAAACATATATAAGGATTATTTTAAGGGCTGTCACAGCTAATGCACATCAATGCAAAAGTTCTTCACAAGCATAATGTAAACCGGAGACATATGCCCTAGTTCATCTTTCTCTTGAAGAAGCTGCTGTGTTTATACACTGTAGGGTTTTGTGACCAAGCAACTTCGTGATCTTCATTGTGTGATGAACTGAAGAATTTTGCTGCCAATATCTTTCTCAAGTTGGTGATTAAGTCACGTATTAGGATCCGTGCATCTATTAATTAGTCACGTACTGGGATGTCACTACTGAACAAGTCCAATTGTGTATTGAGGTAAGGGTTCAACTGTAGGTTGGTATAAGATACTGAAATTCCTTTACTTGAAATTGCTTGTTGTGATAATAGTGAACTCTCAAGAGTGGTGACTTTAAAATTACCCGGTGAGGTTTTTGCCTTGGAGGATTTCCCCATTCGAAAATAAATCACTTTTTCAAATTTATTTTCCATTGCATTTTATTTTAGTTGGTGATTTGTTTGTGTTGTCACGTATATTGCATGTTAATTTGATTAATTAATAAATTTGGTTAATTAATCAATTAATTCATTACAAGGGGTCAATACATTCTTGCCCTATCAAATAAATAACTTATTATTTAATTGAGTTAGCCTTTTAGGCTTACTCAATTGGGCTTTAATATGTGGCTTAGAGTGGGACCACAAGAGACAAATAAAACTCTAGCTCCAATGGGCTTTAGACTTATCCTTCTACTCTTGAAAAGCCCAAAGTTACTATTAATTATATTTAATACAACTATATAAATATAATTGAACTCTATGCTTTATTAATAAATTATATCCAAGACTTTATTATCTAAACATTTAATCATTTCATGAAAATATTCGTAGTAATACAAAGTTATAATGTGTAATTGTCACTTTGAAAATTACTACCTCTTGATCATTGAGTACTTGATTTAATCTTTAAAGTTATTCATGTATATTTTATGAAATCCAATTTTATAAAATATAAACTTTAGTAACTTTTTACTAAAGTGGTTAGGCCTAACACTTTGAATAACCGAACCCATTAAACTTATCTCAAGGGAATATTTTATATCTCTGTAAAGAGATGATGAATTCCATCTTGAGAATATGTATTCCTTTAACACAATGTGTGGTTACACAACATACTGAGGTTTTGATCGTTTGTTTAGATCTCACTTTTGATATATCAAAGCAACCTACATTTCATGATCGGGTTTATTATTCTCTTAGAATTAAGAGTTTATATAAATGAAAGTCTTGCAATTTATTATTCATTTGACAGTTGTTAATAGAATAACAAATCTTACAGAAATCCAATTCAATATGTCTTATACATTTAAAACATATTAACATATCAATTAGAAGCCTCCATTTCCATGATTAGGACAAATCATTTTAATTGACATGTTATAGTTTTTGTAAATGAAATTCCTAATTTCATCACTGACTATGAACTAAGATTCTGAGTTTACAAAGAACTTGTAATTTATATTTTCGGTGACTAAATCACTTAAATCACGTACTATGCATCTCAAGGACTATATGATAATGTCCAAATATTCACGTTACTACTATTTTAGACAATAATAAAACAGCTTTATTACTTATAACATAACGTCATACATAATGTGATACACAACATACAATAGGATTTTAGGGCACTAATCTTAAGTAATTCTTAGGTTAGAGAATTAAAATATGAAGTTAACGTGTTGTTGGATAGCGAAATCTGGTTGTGGAGCCAAAGATCAAGGGTTTTATGGTTGAAAAATGGAGACAGCAATTCAAAGTTCTTTCACAGGAAACCAACTCAAAGGTTCAGGAAGAATACCATCCTTGGTATTAGAGATAGAGATGGACAATGGCATGATCAGATTGACTTGATTGGGGACACCTTAGTTGATTATTATGGGGAGTTTTTTACCATGTGAAATCTAGTATTGCAAGCTAATTCGCTCTCCTATGTTCCTCAGCTTGTAACGGATGAGATTAATTTACAACTGATGGGTGAATTTATGGAATGGGAAATTTAGGCAAAACTCAAACAAATGGCGTTTCTAAAAGCGTCAGGCCCAGATGGGATGCCACCTTTGTTCTACTAACATTTTTGGGGATTGATGAATCACAAGGTAACAACTACCATACTTTCTTGGCTGAATTCAGGTAAACTGCCTCACCTAATAAACCATGCTTTTAAAACTCTAATCCTAAAAGTGCAGAGTCCTGAGTTGATTTCTGAATATCACTTGATTAGCCTATGTAGTGTTTTGTATAAGAATTTCTTAAAGGTTTTAGAAAAAAAATTAAAAAATTTTTGCCAAAACTTATAATAAAGCTTCAATATGCTTTTTTATATCGGATAACATTTTAGTTGCTTGTGAGATTTTGCATTGTATGAAAAATCACAATAGAAAAAAAAAAAAAAAAAAAAAAACAGGATTCATGGCATTGAAGCTAGATATGAGCAAAGCCTATGACAGGGTGGAGTGGGTTTTTATGGAGAATCTTATGAAGAAAATGGTTTTTGTTCAAGGTGTATTGGTCTAATTTAGAATGTGTATGCACTGTTTCATCTTCAATTCTAGTGAATGGTGAGCCAAAGGGATTGATTAATCCAACAAGAGGCATTAGGCAAGGGGACCCCCTCTCCCCTTTCCTATTACTATTATGCACCAAAGGTTTACATGGCTTAATTCCAAAAGTTGCAAGAGCTAAGGAGATCAACGGCTTCTCCCTTTGTAAGAGAGGCCCAAAACTAACTCACTTTTTTAATTTTTTTTATTTATTATTTTTTTGCAAATGATAGTCTTCTTTTCTGTAAGGCTAATCCCTAAGAATGTGGAAATGTGCTAAAAATTCTCTTTGAATATGAAGTTGCATCTAGTTAGAAAATTAATATAGAAAAGATAGCTCTTTTCTTTAGCAAGTCGACTGATAAGGGTATTAGGCTGAAGATAAAAAGACTGTTGAGTGTTCAAGAAATAAATTCTACGAGGAGTATTTGGGGCTCCCAACTTTGGTGGGTAGGGGTAAAAAGGCAACTTTTAACTACATCAAGACGAGAGTAGGGGAGAAACTGCAAGGGTGGGAAGGTAAACTATGGTATCAAGTAGGAAGAGAAGTTCTAACCAAAGTAGTTGTCCAAGCCATATCGACATATGCCATGAGTTGCTTCAAACTTACTTTGGGTCTGTTTCACGACATCGAGACAATGATTAAAAAATTCTTTTGGGGGCATCATGGTGATAAAAGAAGAATCTATTGGATCAAATGGTCAGATTTGACAAAATCCAAGCTAGCTAGGGGGATGGGTTTTAGGGATCATGCTTTGTTCAACGATTCTCGTCTTGCCAAACAAGCCTGATGACTCATGCACAACACAGAAACTCTTAATTTGCAAGATAGTCAAGGCCATAATTTTCCCTCGTTGTTCATTTATGGAAGCAAAGGGGGTCGGCATCCGGGTCATATGCTTGGAAAAGTCAAGGTAGGGAGGTCATAAAAAGGGGCTACAGATTTTGGGTTGGCAATGGGAAGACTATCAAAATCTGGCAGCACCATTGGCTCCCTGTTAAGCACCCAACCTTGGTTGCTTGCTCAATCTTTGAGTCCATGGAGGGTGCAGCAGTCGATTGCTTAATTGATGAGAACTCAAGACAATGGAATGCTGAAATGGTAGATGGGATTTTCATTCCTGGAGAAGCTGAGCTTGTCAAATAAATTCCAATAGCACGAATTGCTACTGAGAACTCTATTTTGGCCTTTCTCTACTAATGGGCACCATAATTGCAAATTGGGTTATTAGTTTTCAAAAGAGTTGTATGCTGATACTAATGAGGATGCACAACCGGATTGCGACAAGAAACTTTGGAAAGGCATTTGGACATTGGACGTTCCTAACAAATACAAAAATCTGGTCTGACGGGCATGTAGAAACTCCCTTCCAACAAAAATGAACCTTACCCGAAGAACCATTATTGACAATCCAACATGTGAACGATGCTCATCTGACATGGAGGACTCGTTGCATGCTCTATGGGGTTGCTCGGGTTTTTATTAAGTCCGGAGTGAGGGGAACCTATGGGGTTTCTATCGAGAAATTTGTTTGCAGAATTCAAAGACCTGGTCAGTTGGATCATGGAAAATGGGAAGTCACTGGAGCTCTTCGCTGTCCAAGTTTGGTCGATATGGACTAAAAGAAATTAGACCCGCCTTCATCAAACATGCTGCCACACGAATGAATTGAAACAAGTTGCCAAAGAACGATGGGAGGAGATTGAGGCTGCCACCCCACGGCCAAGCTTGCAGACCACAACCAAAGCCTCGATGGACAGCCCCTCCAATGAATACTTACAAAATAAACTATGATGGCACGGTTTTTGCTAAAGAAAATAAATCAGGTGTAATAGTGGTGATTCGTGACTGTCATGGTCAAGTTATAGTTTCATTAGTGCAGCAACTGGGGCAAGCGTACCAAGCTGTGGAAGTCAAGGCATTGGCAGCCTGTAGAGCGTTGGAGTTTGGCAACGAGATTGGCATTCACAGTGCAATTGTGGAGGGAGATTCAGAGGTTATTGTGAGGGCTTTGAGGAACTTGGATAATGGTTTATATTCCTATGGTCTTTTGATTAATGATGTAGCTTTGTTTTCAGGTTTGTTTTCAGAATTGTTGTACTCTTATACTAGGAGAGATGGCAACAAAGTTGCTCATAGTTTAGGTAGGTTAGCTACAACCACCTCAGAGTGTGCTGTGTGGATGGAGGATGTTCCAACCCGCATCTTACCTTTTGTTTCGGTTGATTTAGCCACCCTTAATTAAATATATGGATGTCTTCTTTCTCAACAAAAAAAAAAAAAAAAAAAAAAGGTCTATTGTTGTAAAAAAAGAAAAAAAAAAGATGCAATGTATATGTATTACCATCTAAGTAATATCTCATTAATTCTAAAAATAAAAAAAATTAATATCTCATTACATTACAAGTCAACAAGGTCTATAATTAAAATATAAAATTTTATTACACAAATACTGCGAGAATTTGCAATAAAATTTTATATTTACATAAATTACAGTGGTAGATTATATCTATTAACTATATAAAAAGAGCCAATAGCTCATGAATAGCGTCTTTGGTTTATTCAATTGTTGAGCTGCCTTTTTTTTTTTAAGTAATGCTACATTTACAAACTATTTTATAACATTTTTTCAAAATGTTAATGTGACTAACTTCTTATTGGTTTTTATCTAAACCCCGCTGTTATTATCACTTTTTCATTTACCAATAATCATTCACCACATTAGAAATTTGTAAAATAATTTGTATATCTAGCATTATTATTGTTTTTTCCTTTAAATATGCCAGTTTTTTGAGCTTTTTTTTTTTTTTTTTTTTTTTTTTTTTTTTTTTTTTTAATCTTTATATGTTTACTTTGTAAGCTTATGTTGTAGACATATAAAAAGTGGCAAATATTATACATATTTGCAAAAAAAGTAAATCTAAATATAAAAAGCGTGAATGGAAAAAGTTATAGTAGGTTTGTTATAGTAGTTTTAGTTTGTTCAATTTTCACTATTTTGCTAACAACCCTTTTTTTTTTTTTTTTTTTTTTTTTTTTTTGTGAATGTGTAAAGCTGTAGTATATTTGCTACATTATTTTTAGTTTGTCCAATTCGCACTGTTTCATATTGTAATAAAATATTAACACAACAAATTGGCACAATATTTTCCATAATTGTTGAGGTGTAAATTCCTTATAGATTAAAAAAAAAAAAAAATCATACTGGAACCAACCACAACTAAAAATAAAAGTATTATGAAAAAAGAATCCACAATATTTTTCACAACACTTTCATAACAAATTACAATTGGTAAAGTCTTATTAGTTCTAATTTAGACTTACCAATGAAACTACTTTGTGCTGACCAATAATAACATGTAACAATCTACTACTTATGATTTGTTATGAAAATGTCGTGAATATAACAATTTTTTTAATGAAAATATTGACATCTTGTTGTCGTCACAATATTTTCAAAACTGCTTAGTTGTCAATTCTTTATAAGTCAAAATGAAATATAATAAAACTATAAAGGTATTATGAAAATGTTGTGTCACTCTGTTGTGATTTTAAAATTTTTTTGTTGGTTTAGTTAGTTTTGTTGAGCCAAAATTTACTATTTCACAAAAAATTTTCTTATGTTGACCTTTTGTATTTTTTTTTCTTTGTGCATCATTTTAAGTAAAAACACATAATTTTATACACAAAAACTTAGGATAAAAATACTTTTCATCCTTTATGTTTGAGGTAGTTTACAATTCTTCCTTAAATTTTAAAATTAGACAATCTTTCCCTTAATATTTTGAAAAAGAGCAAATATGTCATATTGTTCTTCTCTCAGTTAAACCCTAATGAAAACTGATGATTCTTAAATTTATTATGTAATGTCTAAAATACTTTTACTAAATTTTAACATCTCAAAAATTTTCTTCACGCATTTTGAGTTTTAGTCAATAGCAATTCTTAAAAAGTTGAAATGATGATATAAGGTGTTTTATTTGATATCTCAAGAACATTGATTTTCGAGGTTTAAACTTTCGAAACCTATAATTTATCTAATGGAAAATTTTATGACACATGCCATTTTTTTTTTTTATCTTTTTTTAATTTTTTCTTAGCAAAACTCAGTTGTTTATTATTGAAATATGATGATATTTGTTATCATTTTTAGAAGTTTTTAGTGAGTGGATATATTGCCTTTAGCAAATAGGAACTAAAAAACTATTATAGTAAAATAGATATTTATATGTTAAATAGCTACCCTAATTGTGTGGTTGATCAAAATTCTTATATGAATAAGATTAACTTTTTATGACCTAAATATCAAAATTCTTAAAATTAATGTCTCTTTTGATTAATGTAAATATTTATATATTTTAAAAATCAAATGATTTATATCTTTGTTTTATGATACAAATAAAATCTAGGATTGATTTTAATCACTACTCTTTTTTCACAGTAAGCACGTGCCTTGCACGTGCAGCCCAACTAATATTTACATAAATTACAATGGTAGCAAATGTTTCCACACCTATGTTGTTTCAAAAAAAAAAAAAAACCACCTCCCCCTTCTTTACTATTTACTTATCTTAAAAATAAATAAATTTCACCTTTGCCACGATAAAAAATTACTGGAAAAAGTTTGACTTCAACTTTAATTGTAGCTTAAGACTACATCCTCCACTAAAAAAAAAAAAAAACATACAACTACATGTTTTGAAAATTTAATTGTTGAATATTATGTTATTCATGTTTTAATGCATATTTCAAATTTCATACCAATCAAATATTATTTACTATTCCATTAATAGATTTATTTTTTATGCATAATTTTAAACTATAAAAACAAGAAATTTAAACATTTGATTGATGATATAGTTATTGATCTTTGATCTTTTACAAATTTTACACACATGAATGATGTAAAAAGATATTAAAGTTTGTCAAAATTTACATTGAATAAAAAGATATTAAAATTTGTGGCCAAACTTTGTCTAAAAATAAGTTTGAATATTCGAACGAGATCCAAAATCGTCTTAACACAGCTATTCTCCACTTGATGCCACAAAGCAGGGCAGAGGGCAACTGAGCAAGCCACGTATCTTCTCCCTTAACGCACTTAACAACGGCGTTACGTCGCCGACTTTCCATAAAGACTAATTGGAAAAAAAAAATGAAGAAAAAAAAAAATGATTCGTGGGAGAGAGAGATAGAGGATTACAGTGAGAAGAGTAGTGTAATCCGCTTTCTCAAAAACAACTTTGTCATCATATTGGTGAGTCATATAAAGATGGCTGACTACGTTAAATATTTATGGTTTAACCGTCTCTAGTTTTTTTTTTAGGAAGAAAAACTTGAATTTTCTTTAAAATAAATCCGCTATAATCGGTTAATAAAACATTATTGGGTTGTGAAGGAACATCTTCCATCCTGATAAACTGCTAATATGTCTAGCATGCCTAGTAAAGTTATGAACTACAAAATTCTCTTGCCTATGGATATGAAAAAAACTAAAACTATGAAAAGATTCTGCATGAGCGTCGACCTCTGAGCTGACCAAATGATGCAAAGGACTGGTTTTCACTCTTTAAAGCTGAAATGATCATCTTGGAGTCTCCCTCAAGAAGAATAAAAAAATATACAAGAATTTTACAAAATATATTGGGCATAATAATAAAATACGAATAAATTTTATGGAGTATATATATGGGATTTGGAGAAATTTTCAGAGGAAATTAAGAAAGTCAAGGACTGTTAACTATTTTATATATCAGTATATTATTGGTCAATGATGCTGAAAAGTGGTTCCAATATAAATCCAATGCCATAGGTTTCAATGGATAGGGATGGCTTTGCTACTTCAAGATTCAAATAAGGGAACTTGGAGATTTAATTGAAGTATGTGCTTGTTTTTCTCAACCTTGATAAAACTTACATTTTTAAGGACTTAATTACTCAACTTCCTAGAGGTTGCTATTATTAGAGGTAGTAACTATATTATTACAAAAAAGAAAATCAAATCCTCTTTATTGTGATCCTGTGAGTGCAAATGATATCGCGTTAGTTTACATTTATGTGTGTGATCAACGTTACCAAATCATAAATTTAGTCATATATCCTAGAGAGTTCACTGCTATCAAATTAAACCTTCAAGGAGGTGCTTTGGAATCGGTCATAGATTTTGGTAGTTAACATAGAATGGTTGTTTGTGAAAGAGTCCATGTGAGAAGTTTGGAGTTTTGAAGCTAGTGTGGGTTGCAAAAGTGAGTTCATCTACTGAGTCGTAGAATCTAAGTAACAGGGGTCTTTCTAGATCGTAACTCATTTTCATATAGTGGGTTGGCTTAGTTGTAGTACGTTACCCTATAGTAGTTTTCTTTCTTTGGAGATGTTCTCCATCGATTTTTTTTTTACCCTGTAGTGGGTTGTAAAAGTGGGTTCATCTATTGTTTTTATTGTTTAAATCATTAACATTGTTATTACATAATTGGTTTAATTGGTAATTAACAAATACATCTGTTGCTGGCATCAAACAAATACATCTGTTGCATAATCTATTTCAGGGTCTAAAGAGGTCTTTTCACCTTTAACAACAATGTTCAAGATTAAAAATTTTTTTTTTTGAGAGAATGTTAGAGAGATAAATAAGAAGACATTAATTGATTTATTCTCAGCTAAGTAACATAAAGTGGAGCATGATTGATGAGTCAAAGGATTTTGATTCTTCAAATGATCATTTTAAGAGTGCGTTTGTTTAAGTTATAAGGTGACATATTTTTTAAGCCAGCTTATGTATAGCCTTTTAAGTACTTGCTCTTTTTTCTCCCCCCAAAAAATTGTACTTTCTAATTTTTTAAAGTTAAATAGACCAATAAATTAAGCTATCCCAATGGACACTAAAATTTTACTAATTTTTCCTATAATGGAGTTATTTCATATTTGGCTTTTTGGCCTTATACGCGATGAATTCCTTCTAAAACACAAAAAATTGGTTGCTTCTTTTATATTTTGTCTTTATGACAAATTTTTTTTTATTTTTTATGCCATGGTGACACGTGTAATCGCACTCACATAGATGCAGTTATATACGTCATTATTTTTTTAATGAACATTACATACGTCATTGTAACACCAAATACTATCTCCTTCTTATCCTTTTGTGTGTCTTGATATCTTTTGACGTCAAATTGATATATAATCAATCTAATATTGTTTTTTTTGGTAAAGCAACTTAAAAAATGAACAATTTGAATTATGTTGATGAAGCATTAATTTTAAAGTAAAAAGTGATTAATTAGATCAATTTTAGAAATTGAGTTCAATAAGAATATTCTAGACCAGATATGCATTTGGTTGCCTATTCTAGTCTACATTAATTTTGAGAACTCAAACTTGTTTGTGATGTGGTTTTGAAATTCCGGAGAAATTAGCCTATTCTAGAGAGTGACTAAAATAAAGCACATTATTCTCTTTGAGCGAACAGGTCGACTAACAGCTTGTGAAGATATACCAAGATTTCTTGTAATATGTGCATCAGTGTATTTGACAGAAGATACTCTCTAGTAAGGTGAATGGGTTCTAGTAAGGCTTCCCTAACTTTGTAAGTTGTTGGAGTGCGGCTAGCTTATAACCATAAGTATCATAATTATAAAAATTTTCATAAAAATAAAAATTTATTATTAGGTAAATTATTATACTTGCCTCCCTTAAAGTTTTTTGAAATGACTCTACCTCTAAATGTTTATGAAAGAACACATTTTAAGGTTCAGATAAATGCAACAATTAAGTTTTTTTGTTTCAATAGCATCACCTTTCTTTCTTCTTATATAGCCATACACCGATATTGAATATTACCAATGGGAACTATTCCCCCCATTGATTCTTGCCTACTGATAATTAGCCCAATTGAAGGGAGATAATTGAAATATAACCTTAGTAAGCAAATAATTGATAATTGATATGTATGATTGGCTATTTTTTTTTAAAGAAATATTTCTTTAGTATTATATTTACTGAATATTTATTTTATTTAAAAGATAGAGAGTTTTAAATTCAATCCATTATCATTTATGAGTGTAACATTTGTAGGGTAAAAGATTATTCTATTAATGAGTAAACTCTTACCCCTCACCCTCCAAATGAACACACACACACACACACACATATATATATATATATATATATATTTCATAAAAGTTTCATAAAAATTAATGGGAAATAACGAATGCCCTATAATCATTTAAAGAAAGTTTTTATGGAAAAATGAAATAAAGCAATTAATGTTTTGACAGTTTTTATCATTTCCTATAAAAGTGGTGTTAAAACTTTCCTTAAATGGATTGTTAACCAATGCCCTAAGGGCATTCGTTAGCATGACCCAAAATTAATATACTATAATCTACGTAGATTTTCTTACCTTATTGAAAAAGATGCTTTCCTGCATTATGAGGTTGCCCTAAAAAGCCTCTTATTATAGTATATTGTTACCTCTGCTCAAAGAACACTGATATTTGGTATATAAGTCCTGACCTTAATCATTACATATAACAAAAGAAGAAACGCTTGCATCTTTCTCCTAATTAAGTACATAGTTAGTTTCACTCAGAATATAGTAATTAATGAACATTGTCTTTTAGCTTTGAAAGGATGAGACTGAGAACTCTAACGTACGGGTGGATATATTTGAGAAAATTACGCGTTTCTGACAAGAAAAATTGAAATTTCATAGGATTTTCTTTTTGAAAAAACACACATAAAAAAGAGAGAATGAGATTTTAACACAAATTTTAACAAATAATATTGTAAATGCAAGTCCAAAGATAATGACAAATTATTTAGTCCTCCCACTAATACAATATCAAACAAATAAATTACAGAAAACAATGCCATGCCAAAATCAGAATAATTTTTGTTGGATTGATTTGGCTCAAAATGTCTTTAATCTTAATTTGAAATGGTATAATTAAAATTATGTCCTAGAACTTGAATACATGCTAGTTTAAGCATAGGGGATGGTTGGTTGTGCCTAGATTTATGGTCTTGAAGAAGTGGTTCACACCAGAGAAGTCACAGACGTAGTGTTGAAAAACAATTTCAGTCTCGGTTTTGTTTAGATCTCGTTAGACAACAACAAGAATAAAGCTTTAGTCTTAAAATTTGTTTTTTGAATCAATTATAGATCCTCAAAATATTATTATTATTATTATTATTTGGGTGGGGTAAAATTTGATTAGGATCTCACTCATTTTTTTTTTTTTTTAACAAATGACATTATATTATTGATTCTATATATTGAATTGGGAAACCATATATATATATATATATATATATATATATATATATATATCCACTACTAGGAGTATGCTAAATAATATATCCTAGATGAAGCTGTTTATAAAGTTTATTAGGCTTGATTTGATAATTTAAATGTCTGTATGGTAAGATTAAACATGACTTTGATTATTTCACAATCAAGCCTAGTACGAATTGAACTCTAGTAACTTGGTGGAAACATAGTTCTACTTTACTTTAAAATTAAAAACCTATGCAGAACCCCTTGTTTTATTATTATTATTATTTTTTTTTTAAGGTAAAAACTTGTTTTACACCTCCAATGATCTTTAACTTAAAAAAAAAAAAAAAAAAAAAAAAACGTAATTTAAAATCACGTTTTCAGTTTATAAAAGTACATTGCTTGAAACAAACACCATCATTATTTCAATGCCTCACAAGCCACAACCCTAGCCAAAAAGTCATATATATTTATTTCCAATTGAGGCTAATGGCAGTAGTAATTTGTGTAAAGATAGGTATTATATGGTTTGGGCAGGCAAGGGCATCATCATTGTGGGACCCTTATCGAATACTTAGGGTATCCGTTTTTGTTTTTAAGCACAGTAACGGCATTAGCTTATGATTGTATTTTGGGTTCATGCCAGCCAAATCATCTATCACGCCTAAACCTTTGTCACCTTTTTTAAACTCTTCCTCATCACCTCTCTCTCTTACAAATCTCTCTCTCTCTCTCTCTCTCTCTCTCTGTGCGAGTGTGCGTGTAGCTATGTCTGAGGAAGGAGTAGGATGCCATGAAAGTTTCTTCTGGGAAAACCAATCATGGGGTTTCACTAATTCGGACAATTCAGCTGGTGGTAGTGAAGAGAAATTGGGCAAGAAGGTGCCAGGCTCTAGCTCGAATAGCCAGGCAGAGATAGGAATGGAAGAGGCGCTGCCATTGCCAATTGTTAAGAAGAAAGGAAGAGGGGGTGTGAGCAAAAATGGGAAGGGGAGTAATGGTGAAGGGAGAGCAGGGAAAGGAAGTGGTGAATCGGATCATGATGTTCATATATGGACAGAGAGAGAGAGGAGGAAGAAGATGAGAAATATGTTTGCTAATCTTCATGCTTTGCTTCCTCAACTTCCTCCTAAGGTAGATGTATTGCTTCTTGATCATCGAATTAAATGTGTAGCTTTTTCAAGGTTGAAATTTAATGGATATTGTTGTTTTTTTTGCATGTTGCCGCTTTCTTTTTCACTCATTTTAATTATATATTTATAAAAAAGAGAATGCCCTTTATTATTTCAATTTTGCTTTTGATATTTATGCACATCAAAGATCTCAACTTTTTTACTTTCGATATTTATACATACCAAGTTCTTAATTTTTTTTTTACTTTCTTTCTTCTTGGGGAGTTAGAGAGAAGTCTCTCTCTCTCTCTCTTCCACATTTAAACATGATATAAATTTATAATAATAATAAAAAAAAGAATTCTTAAAGGCACTATAGATGCCCACCAAAACTCGGGATTCATAATTCATTGTTGGTGTAAATATTTTCCCTGGATAAATGTGAAAATTGTAACCATATTGTTCATGCATCGATGCGCCCTTTTGCTTGTTTTGTAATTAAGGCTGCTTCTGACAGATAATTAAAGTGATGACAGATTCATCAAACAAAGTTTCAATTTTTGTAGCAAGAATATTCTCTAGGCATGATCTAAGTACGGATTTTATCTTGAGTTCCCCCTTGTTTGGCTATTCTATATATTTGGCTACCTAAAAAGAGAGTGTGAATCTTTTTTATCATAAAATATATATATATATATATATATATATATTTTTTCTTTTTTGTGGATGAATGTGTAAATGTATCTGAATGATTGTTTCAAGTATAATTGGCTGGTTGAATTTGTTTCAGGTTTAATATGCAAATCTGTTTGTTCTAGGCTTCTAGATGACCGCTATTATAGTCCCAACTTAAAACATTGAAAAAATAATATATGGCAATAAAACAACCATAGTGAAATTTCAGCCCCGTGAGCCATCTTTACTATAACCTGATTTGACAATGTAATTTTATATATATCCGTTTAGGAGCGGTCTATTTCGTTTTTTTTTTTTCGAAAATGTGTTGATGTATTCTTTTACTTAGAACAAATTTAAAAAAAAGTAAGAAAAAGTAAAAATTTAAATGGTTGTACATAAAAAGTAAAAAAAGAAAAATCTGGTTTATAAGCTAATGCCTAACACACAGACATCACCAAACAAAAAGAAATTTCTTCTGATTTCACAAACGCAGTTGCTAAAAGTTTTTATATTCTGTCTTCTAAATTACCACCCATTTGAAACATTTCATATAGGCCGACAAATCTACAATCGTGGATGAAGCAGTGAACTGCATCCAATCCCTACAGCACACTCTCCAGAAGCTGCAGAAACAAAAGCAAGAAAGGCTCCAAGGTGCCTCATCAACTTTCGGTTTTGAGCCAAACACAATCACTTCGCAAAAGCTATCCTACGACTCAAGGGAGGCATTCCTAGCTGATCAAGGATCTTCGAATATCCAGGCAATAGGAGCAACAACTACTTGTTCAAATTCACTTCCGGTATTGCGAAATCCCGTAATGTTTCAAACATGGACTTCTTCAAATGTCGTCTTGAATATTTGCGGCAATGATGCACAAATTAGTGTGTGCTCGCCTAAGAAGCCTGGCCTCTTGACCAGCATCTGCTATGTGATGGAGAAGCATAAAATAGAGGTGGTATCTGCTCAAATTACCTCAGATTATGATCGGACCATGTACATGATTCAAGCTCATGTAAGTTTTCTATTCTACTTGAATTTTCCTTTTTCAGTTTACGCTACTTTCACTCTTTAAGTAATTAATGTCACTAACTTTAACTTGCTCTAACTTAATTTTTCATTTTGTGTACCTAAGCTAATTGTGGTTAGAATGCATAACACAAGTATGAAATCCTTGCTTCATGAATTAGGGTCCTATTCATTTAGTATGAATAAAGATTAAAGAGAACAAAACCAGCTAGACCCTAGTTAATTTGCTAGTCTTTCAGCCGTTTTTTGTTACAGCGAACATTATCCATTTGCACTAAACATATATGCAAGGAAATCTTTAATTTCATTA
The DNA here is from genome assembly GCA_032878915.1 of Castanopsis chinensis. Classification (NCBI taxonomy): domain Eukaryota; kingdom Viridiplantae; phylum Streptophyta; class Magnoliopsida; order Fagales; family Fagaceae; genus Castanopsis; species Castanopsis chinensis. The sequence continues at coordinate 10,096,443 of JAVQMG010000106.1, forward strand.
CATATATTAGTTTTTATGTTTGTTAAACATGAATAAAAATCAAATATTCTATTTTATGCTTCACAAATGGTAACTTATTACATTTTCCTTTTTCATTTATAAGGTAAGAAAAAAGTTAGTGAATGCTTTGAGAGCACTAGTTTAGGAAATATTTTTATAAGCTTTTTATGAAAAAAAATATAACTGATTGTTTTGACATCTTTTTATATTTTTTATAAAAATAATATCAAAATTTTTCTAAAATTATCACCACTAACAATTGCACTAAAAGACTGGGAGAAAAATTAACATAACTCATAAAGTAATAAAAGTTTAAAGGGAAGAAAAAAAAAACTCAGACACATAATATACTAAAATTGGTAGAACATAAAATGAAATACTACGAGAAAAATTAAACGAAAAGAAAAAAGTGATTAATATCCATATGCTCATTTTGATAGCAGATTTTTAACTCTACGGGTGAATACTTTGTGCATTGGGCAGTTGACTGGAGCTTCCGTTCAGTTCCAAGAGGCAGCATTTCCTGTGGAAGATATATACAAGCAAGCTGTGGCTGAGATAATGTTATGGGTTTCTTCCTGATCATAGAAAGAATATCAATGGTGCTGATAACTGAAAGTTTTTCCCTTAAAGTACAATCAGTTGGCTAGTCATATGGATTCACAACAGCCAAAATGGCGTCATATATAGTTGTTCTGGCGAATATGTATATGTTCATAGTCATAGCTCCAAGCAAAGCTGTAGCCTTTTTTTGTTTTTTTTGGTTGCAACTAGATATTATGTTTTCCAAAGTACTAAGTAGTTAAATTTCTACATATCAAAATTCTTCTACTGTGCAGATTTCTACATATCAAAATTTTTCCAAAGTACTAAGTACTTTACGGTGTTAAGATGATTTCCATAGCCAGATCAATAAATTAAAAAAATGGAAAAATGACATAAAATTGTGAGGTTTGGTGAAGTATTATGAAGTCGACTACAAGTCAAAATTCGTTGGTTTTATTAGGTGGAATTTTATATTTATGAAAATTATTAATAGGAATTTACTATTTATTTTTAAAAAAAGTCATTTACTTTGATTGCATTTGTATATAGAACTATATATTCTAGCATTAGAAATTTATTATAATGTGTTTGTATATAAAACTATAATTTTCAGATCTCAAAAGCTTTTGTGGTACAATATTATAATGTCAACTAAAAGATAAAAATATATTTTAAAAATAATATTGAAACTTTAGTGAGCTACTTGAAAATTTAACAGATTTTGATCTAGATTAATTATCAAAATGCAAAAACTTATTGAGCTACTTGGGGTAATGATGGTATGTAATGTATAAATTTTATTATATTAAAATATAAAATTATTATGATAGGTGATCAAAATAATTAAAACAAATTTTAGATTTTATTTTAAAGTTCTTGAAATTTGTTTAAATAAAATTTTAGTTGGACGAGAATTTTAAATTTCTTAAAACTTAGCTAATAGAGTTTTAGCTACAGTGAACTATCATTTATGAGAATTTAACCATTTGTTGCGGAGAGAAAATAACCATAAATTTAATTTTTATTATATAGTATATGATATTACAAACTATGTATGTATTGTGGCAGCTCCATGATTTTTTTCTAAGGGGGTTAGCAATGGTAGAGCTAGGAATTTGTCATTTGTCATGGAGGGCGAGTAAAAAAAAAATTATTTATTTATTTTCTATATATACAACTTCCATATAATATACAATAATCTAAAATGATATTCTAAATACACTTAGTATACAATACAACTATATTATACAGTAGTCTAAAAACGTTATAAGATTGGTAAAACAACAACCATTAAATGTATAAACAAATATAATTAAATAACTAATCAAACATTTTTTTTTCAAATTAATAATAACTTATTATATTTATGTGTAATATCAATTACATAAACATATATGATAAAGAAGAAGAAGACTAGTAACACACTTAGCAGTAGGACTAGGAGTAAATGTGAAACTACGAAAAAAAAAAATAGTAACTGACATAAGTTTTTGCTTTTGAAGTGGATAACTTCTTAACCATAAACATAGACATAGTCACTCTCTTGAAATTGGAGATAGAAAGAAAAATTAAGAAAAAATAGAAGGGAGAAAGCGAGATAGAGAGAATGAGGAAAAAATTACAAATATAAATACTGATTTGTGTATTGTAATGGTGATGTAATTTTTTTGCTAATGGAGAAGAAAAGTGCAAGGAAAAACAATTTCATTCTTCTGTCAAGTACAAATTTAGCCAGAATCCTGGACATAATATTCATAATCTTTTAATGAATGAGCCAAGTTTTGGAATTGACACAATACTTTTACAAAAATTCCACAAAAAAAATCTAGGTAACCAGTTGTTTAAGGTAGATAAAAAAAAAATAATATCAATTGTGAGTTCAGATAAAAACCAGATACAACTTGCCACATATTATTATTGTGAAAATATTGTAAAAGTAAAATTAAGATAATCATATTCAAGCTTATTTCAATTGGGTAAACAAAATTTAGGATCAGGGTGATCAAACTTTTATTTTAGGAGGGTCAAAATAAATAAAAAAGTAAAAAATTTTATAAATAAATATTTTGTTTGGGCCACGTCGAGGGGTTCATATGAACCCACTGGCCTTAATGTAAGATGGCCCATGCGTATGTACCATGTGTAATACTTTCACACCTATTAGTAGTCTATAATGACGCTTCAAAAAAAATATCCTAATACTTATCTATAAGTTTTTTTTTTTTTTTAGAAAATTTCAACCTATGATGTCTGCTCTTAATGATAACTCTTTAACATCATATCTCTTATTCAATCATTAGAGACTTTATCAGTTGAACTAACATCATAAATAATGAAGTTTAATAGAAGTCATTAAAGATCCAAAGTATCCACTGCTTTAAAAAAATTAAGTTAAGAAGTCTTTTGATTGTAGTTTTTATCAAAGACAAAATTTAGGTACAAAATTAGTGGTAGTTTAAGTTTACAAACTTACTCAATAAAATAAATATTACTACATATTTTGAAAATTTAACCATTGAATTGCATGTTCTTTATACTCTTAATACACATGTCAAATTTGTGTCAATTAGATATTATTTACTATATGATCTATAAGTTTATATTTTATGCATAATTTTAAATTACCAAAACTTGTCATTTATACAATTTATTGATGACATAACTATTAATCTTTAATTTCCTAAAAATTTTACAAGCATGGAGGATATAAGAAGAAGATTAATCCAATGATGAATTTGCTAAAATTCACCTCCAATTAAAAGATATTGAGCAAGATTGTAGCTTTAAGTTACAACCAATTTTATAGCTAAACTTTGTTCTTTTATTAATTTAAAAATAGGCATTATCTAAACTCTTCGAGGAAGTATTCAGAATGATCACATCATTGACACTATATCATGATCATTGCAAATAAAAATATTAATTAGGACAAAGTTTAGCTACAAAATTGATTGTAGTCTTGGCTACAACCTTACTCAATATTTTTTATTGGAGGTGAATTTTGACAAATCCACCATTGAATTATATTTACTTCTTATATCCTTCATGCTTACAAAATTTTTAGAAAATTAAAGATCAATTACTATGTCATCAATAAATTTTTTAAATTGCAAGTTTTTGTAGTTTAAAATTATGCATAAAATATAAATTTATAGATCATGTAGTACATAATATCCAATTGACACTAAATTTGACAGATGTATTATGGGCATAAAGAACATGCAATTCAACGATTAGATTTTCAAAATAAGGGTAATTACACATAACTCACCTGTGGTTTGGGTGAAAATCACTTTGTTTACCTGTGGTTTGAAAAGTATCACTTAATCCATTTGTGGTATGTTTCGTTTGTTTTTCGTAACCCACCTCTGTTAAAATTAGGGAGAAATACGTATTTTTGCTCAAATTTTATGTCTCTCTTCTCCCAAAACAAAAAATAGAGCAAAAATGCAAGAGAAACAACATCAAAAAGTGGTATTTGTCTCTCTCTCCATTCACACAAATTTTGAACATGAAGAACATATCCAAAAAATGAAAAGTCTAAACCCCATTGCCTCCCTCAACCCTTTGGCTAACTCCATCACAAACAAAAAATGAAAAAGAACCAATATAAATCAGGATAGACCAATAATTTCCAGCTTAAGTTTTAACTCTAAAAGTCCAATGTCCCACATTGCAAGACAATCTAAAAAACACCTTCCCCCAATTAATCTCTAATTTATGTTCTTCTCTCACTCCCATTTTCTCAAAACCCAAACAATTCACAAACTAATTTTCATACTCTTTTCCTTTTTTAGCAAACATTAAAATCTATGAAAAATTAAAAATCCCATAATGGTTTTTTTTCCCAAGAAACAAACAACAAAAACTCTTTCTTCATCTCTCACCAGTCTTTTAGATTGATGACGCGGCAAAAATCCTTTATGTGTTTACACTCTAAACCTTCACAGATCACAGACTCTCCAGTCTTCAGAGTTCGATCTTCGATTCTACGCTCTCTGCTTTCTAAGGCACATAGCCCACAAATCTACAGAGCTCATTAGATTGTTTGGAACACAGGCTTCACCGCATGGCTTTCAATCTCCGCCAAAAGCAAATAGATACCTCTTATTCTCTCTCACTGGATCTACTTCTTGCTTTAGATCTTTTTTTCCAATCTAAGAAATTGAATTGAAATTCCAACAATTAAACAAAAACCCTTTCGTTTTTGAGTTTTTTAGCTTTTATTCACTTAATTTCATCCATAAAGTTTGTATTTTTTTAGATTCTAAAAAGAGGCTGAAATGGTTTTTTTTTTTTTTCCCTTGCTTAATATCTGATTGGGTCTTAGAATTTTGGTTCAGAATTTTTGTCTGATTGGGTTTTTTTGCTTAATGGATTTTTAATTTTTTAGAGAGGTCAGGGAAGGAGGAGAGGAGGGCAGTGATGTTGATAGCTGAGGTTGAGAAGGGCGGTAATGGAGTTAGCCAAAGGGTTGAGGGAGGCAACGAGGCTTAGGCTTTTTATTTTTTTGTATATGTTCTTTATGTTCAGAATTTGTGTGAATGGAGAGAGAGACAAATACCACTTTTTGATCTTGTTTCTCTTGCATTTTTACTCTATTTTTTGTTTTGGGAGGAGAGAGCCATAAAAATTAAGCAAAAATACCTATTTACCCCTGATTTTAATGGAGGTAGGTTATGGAAAATAGACGGAACATACCACAGGTGGGTGAAGTGATACCTTTCAAACTACGGAAAGGAAAAGTGATTTTTGCCTAAACCACAGGTAAGTTATATGTAATTTCCCCTTCAAAATATGTAGTAATATTTCTTTTATTAAGTAATGTTATAGTCTTAGGCTACAACCAATTTTGTAACTAAATTTTGTCCTATTAATTATTAATAATCTGGGTAACTTGCAAAATAATAGATGTTAGTAATAAACACAATTGTACTTATTATTCTTATAAAGAATAATTGTATTTATAAAACTAACAATGAAACTGTGAATTAACACTTCAAATACAAAGTTTAAACTATAGCTAAACATACACAAAAAACTCTAGATATTGGAGCTTTCTTCTTCTGCCATTATAATCGGTTTGCTCATGAATCAATCAAAACCAAAGTTTGAAAGGATCCAATGCAATTAAACCCAATACATCTGTATAGCAAACAATTTCAAATCTCTTTACTTTATCTTTTATCCATAAACAATAACCTCCAAAAACCTCAGCCGAATTCAATCAAAACTTTTTTCTTTATACACACACACAAAATAGAAATTATACTAAAGAATAATTTATATTCGGTAAAGTGTATAGATGTGTGAAACTCCCTTATGAAGACTTGAATCCTAACTCTTACCCTCACATCTCACAAGTATTTTTACTTGTGGAGCAACCATCGCGCTAAGGGTGGGCAATGATTATACAATCAATTTTCTAAATAAAATAAGATGTGCATTTTTTAGTTATTTTCCTTTTATATCTTTCCTCAAACTTTTTTTCCTAAGTGACCAAATTGTCTCTCATATATATTAACATTAAACCCGATAAGAAAACTTACATACCTTTTTTGACAAAATAATCCAAGTCACTCCAAAAACCAAATCAACGTAAAGATTGTACAACAGAGTGATGTTGGAAGCATAGAAGCAGTTCTCTTAAATAGGAGGGAGTAAGGATGGTGGGAGAGAGATGAACGTTGTTGTTATTTGTATTTGGCTAGAAGTATCACTTGCATTAAGGTTTTATTTTTCATTAATTTAAAAAAAAATGTTGATATGGAAAATTGTGAAGTCCCCAAAGTGACATGACAAAATATTAGAGGTTCAACCAATAGTCAAACGTCTTCGACTATTATATATTATAGATTATAGGCCAGTCAGTAACCTGTGCAATGTACAAAAAAATTAACATACTATGATTATTATTATTATTATTATTTTTTGCCTAGACCTGAAATTTGATAATTTGATAATTATGATAGTTTGTAATAAATATTTAGTATGATTGTATTTGTATATGATACTATATATTCTAAAATTTAAAAAATATGATGTATCAAAATTCTAATAAAGGGTTTTACTATCGAATAGAACTCAAATTTGTAAGGTCCATATGTTTTAGAATTGTTAAACTGTGCCAAATTATATGTCTTCTTTTGAGTTTAATGTGTGTTAAAGTAGTAATTGAAGATCAAGTTGAAAACACAAAGTTTGCTCAATAATAGCTCAAGAAAAGTGCATTTTCAGCATGTCTCTCGATACCTGATCGATACCTCAAGCTCTTCTAGGCCACTTTTTGTCTCTTCGATAATAGGCTTGATACTTTTTGATTTATTGAGTTTCGCATTGTAGCATAAATCAACAATGCAAAAAATACTCATAACTTGTCTGTTTCAAGCCCAATTTGAGATACATTTGATATGGTATTTAAAGGATGTTATAAGCCATCTATTAGGAGGCTTTTTAAAGAAAGAAACACTTCATTTGCACAAATAGGGTTTTTATAACGAAGTTCTCTTAATTCCACCATACCAGAGAGTTCAAGTAAATTTGAAATTTGATTGGTGAAGAAGTTAAAGTCATAGCAACCACTACAAAATTTTTGTTGTGATTCAGACCTTCAAGAGGTTTTTGGAGTTGATTGAAGGTTCCAATAATGTGATTGTGAGTCGATCGAAGGTTCTCTCATTTGTGAAACGATCCGTTTCATTGGTTTTTGGGTCATCATATATATGTGTACTATTTTATATTTCATTGTGCAAATTATTGATAATTGCTTGATTAACCAAAGACTTGCATAATTAATATATTTAATCACTCAGTCTTAAAACTGGTTAATTCTATGAATAGGGGTCTAAATTTCATAAGAAAATTCAATTACAAATAATATATATGAAAATAATGACAAGAAAATTGTGAAACCTCAAAAGCTAATGTGGTACAATATTATGAGGTTATTAAAATATCAAATGACTTTAGTTTTGTATATATTAAAGATAGATTATAGATCGGTAAAAATGAAATTATACCCCAAAACCATGATAAATAAGAAAAATAAGTGGGATGGTTTCTTTCCACATAGATGCACATATATGTATATACTAGACTCATCACACGCGCAACAGTGCTCTTATTTATTTATTTATTTATTTTTTCGGTTTAGATTAATAATGTTTAAAAGTGATATATTGTATTTTATTTTTTAAAGAAAGGTAAAATAACATAGAATAATGTTTAAAAATTAGATAGAAATAGTGTTATAAGTTTTAGGCAGAATGGAGAAGATAAAGGAAAATCGTAAAATATAATTGAAGTATTTGAATTTAAATAGATAACAAATATAGATAGAAATTAGACATTTGAATACGGGATAAAAATGAGTAGTTTTTACGTGAAGTAGTGGGGTATTTTTTTTTAAAGAAGTAATTTTGTATATTTTTTAATAAACATAATTGAAGTATTTGAATTCAAATAGATAACAAATATAGATAGGTATCAAGCATTTGAATACAAATGAGAATAATGGCTTTTTCTCCTTTTGCACGTGGGATAGTATTACTCAAGTTTTTTGTTTTTTGTAGGGAAAAAAAATTAAACTAAAGGGTATGTTATTTCAAAATTTGTATGAGGAAATTTTGATACGTCAAAAATTGAAGATGAAATAGGGGAATCCTCTTGTTAGTAATATAGATTAAGTAATGGGAGTGTTCAAACAAAGTTAATCCAACATTATTTATTTATATCACTTAATTAAACAAATTATTATTTATGATATCATTAATAATCAACTTCCAATACTAGTTACATAAAAGCAGAGAATATCTTCTCTAAGTTAGAGATAATTGACAAAATAATAGTGATGTGAATATTTTGCATAAGTAAACCATTCTAGGTTTCAAAATTATGTTTATGCATAATATTTGAAAAATTTCTTCTTTTCCTTGCAAAGTACTAAGTTTAGTTAATTTATGTTTAAAATGCCAAAATATATTGAAAAATATTCAATCATAATGCTTAATTTAATAAGTTAACTCTATGATAGGCGTAAAGATTAAAGTCCTAATACAACTTATAAAAGTGAAAAAAAAAAAAAAAGGAATATTTTATTTGAGATTAAGTTTTTTTTTTTTTGAGAGTATACGATATAATGATGGTTGATAAAAAAAATTATAGTGAATATGTTGGCCTAGTTTTCCTTTTATTATTTTACTTAAATATTATTATATAACTGTATGTTTATGTTTATGTTCATCTAAATACATATTTTCATACACATATGCAAAAGCCCATGCACGCACAAACACAACTGAACTTATACCCATGAACAATATGAAATAAAATTTGTAAGTATTTGCAAACTAGTTCAAAGCATTTTAGAAATTTCGTAAAAAGTTCAAAACACAAGCTTAAATTTTAGTTCAAATCAAATTAATTATGGAAAGGCTTATACTATAAATTCTTAAATTATAATTTGAATCAACCAAAAACAATTCAAATGGGAAAAGAAAAGGCCTAGTTTCTAGTTTCCACCCTCAAAAGCACACTATAATTTATTATAACCAACTTCATAGACCCTCAAAGTTAGTCTACTTCTTCACGAATATCTTTATATTTTCCCTCAATTTTAATGAAAGTCCCTAATTCTTGACTCATGTTATTTTCATGGTGGTTTATCTTTTCAAGTATTCTAAGGATTTTTGGTGTCATTGTACCCTTGATGACGCACTTAATCTAAGCAAAGATTTTGTAAGAAAAGGGTTTAGCACATTGAAAGAAAAATTAGTGTAGAGTTTACTAGGGATTCGTTATATTAATTTTAAAAAATAATTAATGAATTTTTTCTTGATTTTTTATTTATTAAAATGATGTTATGGATTTTTCAATGTTAATTAAATTTTTTTTTTGTTATTTTATTTTTCTTGTGTGTGCCAAGTAATCATTATTTTAGTCACATAAACAAGTTCCGTTACTGAAATGATTGTAAGGACCAAAATGAAAATTTTCCAACATATAGGGATCAAAAACTTGTTTTCACCTAATAAATATTCATTCATAATATTTAAATTATAAAATATCTCTATAAAAATTTTCAAAACTAAAATTTCTAATACAAGTGATAAAAAAAATATAAAAGAGATTCATTCTTACTTGAATATATTTTTGTCTTCATTTTCCTTATTACTTTTTTATTTCTACATTTAATTAAATTTAAATCTATGTTTCAGCTTAAGTTGTTGTTTATACTTATGTATTTGTGGTAATATATTTTTCCTACTCATTTTAGACATAATACAAGCGCGCTCGCACACACATGCACGTATATACATCTCGTGTAATTTTAAGAAATGATACACCAGCTAATAATTGTTTATTAGATAATTTTCACTGTTTGATTACACGCTCACTATATTTATAAAACTCATGCCAAATTTCATGTCAGCTTTATTATTATTTGGTCTATAAACCCATCTTTTGATTGATGACCTAGTTATTGATCTTTGATTGTCTTGAAATTTTGCAAGCATGGAGAATATATGAAGTTAATGTAATCCAATAGTGATTTTCAAGCATGGAGAATATATGAAGTTAATGTAATCCAATAGTGAATTTGTTAAAATTCAAATCTTATAAAAAAATATTGAGTAATATAACATTGCTTTTATATGTGTGTGTGTTTTCTAGAACAAGATAGGCAGCAAACTTGTAACTAAGGCAAAGAAGGGTTTGAATCTTTTTTTTTCCCCCTTTATTTTTCCTTTAAATTGAACCTCTATTCTCAACTAGTTTGTAACCCCATGAATATGCATGGATATACTTAAAAGATATACATTAACATGCATAGTATAATTCTTACATATATAATTCAAATATTATTGATAGTCATTTCTTTTCTTTTTTAACTTTTAAAAAAGTCTTGTAAGAATATTATTAGGTAGAAAATGCAAATTGTCCATATTTTAAATTTTTATTTATGTTCATTAATTCTAGACTCTTTGGTTTTTATACGCAATAACTCACTTTGATGGATATTTGTGATTTGATTCCACATTTGAATACAAAATTAAGAAATAAAAATCTCTCTAAAAATAAATAATTTACACACACACATATTTATATATAGTCATTGAAGTTTGAAGAGGCCATGACAAGTTTGTCGGAGGTGACCATGAAGTAGATATCATTTGAAAAGAAGATTATTTTCATTTAAAATGAATCCGTTTTATATTATTTATCAAATATTATAAATTTAAAAGTGTATATAATGCTATGTCATTTAAACTTTAAATGATGTGTCACTTAAAATAAAATTAAAAAAAAAAAAAAACCAAGCAAACACACACATGGATGGAAGAGGGAAAGAGGTTCTAATGTAAAAGTATACCACGAACTCCACTCAAAAGCCATCAGAACATTCACATTTGATTGTCTAAAATTTTCTATCTATTTTAGCATAAGAATCCTCTTTTTTCTATTTTACATGAACAATTTGCAAAAACACCCACATCAAATCATCTATTATACATTTTCTTTTCTTTAAATAATAATTTTTATTCAATTTTCTATTTTTATTTTTGTAAGGCTGAAATTATTCAATCATGTGTTGACTTTATTCCATGCCAAGTTTGCTTGTAATTCAACATGTAGAAACCTTGTATTTAGGTGGGAATAATGTAAGGGTTGTGTGTGTGAGAGTTTGAAGAAATTCAAGTGTGTGCATTCAAGAGGATTCTCACGACTGGAACTCTCAACTCGCCAAAATGTCACTGTGTGAAGCATGCAGGAAGCTGAAAGGTCACTTTAGCTGGAGCACTACAAGACAAAAATGACAGTCTAGCCAATTAGTTATCTCACGACTGGAACTTGCGATTGGGATGAGTCGCTAGTGATGGTGGTTAAAAAATCAATGGGCTGGATGTTTCAGATTAGAGAGGGCTAACACTTGCTCCTGAGAGCCTGAAAAAGAAAGAGAAGTGATCAAAGGGGACCGGGGTTGCCAGCCAATAACCCTCCAATGACAAAGTCAGTTTTTTCTTCCAAGTATTTTCAAGTTCCAATTTTTTAGGAATGATTTTCACGTACTTTTTCCTGGTCTGAACCAGTATTTATATAGTGTCTTAAGAGCGGTTATTGGATTTGTAACCTCCCCTTGAATTGAGGAGGTTTGTATTTGAATATAACTTCCAACTGTTTAGGAGTTACCCTTTTTGCGCGCAACGGTCACTTGGAGGTTACTCGTACAATGCAGGGACATTTTATACCGTAAATTTTCCAAGTGCTCACGTGTCGTCCACAATTCCTCGTTCCGAGGTTTACAAGGCAGCTTACCTCATCTTGACCAGGCCAGGACAGCTTGCCTCGTCTTGAGCAAGCCAAGGCAGCTTACCTCGTCTATAGCAAGTTGGTAGCTTACCTCGTCTTGAGGAAGCTAAGGCAGCTTACCTCGTCTATAGCAAGTCAGGGTAGTTTACCTCGTCTTGAGGAAGCCAGGGCAGGTTGCCTCATCTTGAGCACCTGGTTCGTCCTGGACGATCTCCATGGACACATTCAGAGTTGCACTTGTTTATACCACATCAGCTAGAATTACCTATTTTGCAAAAAAAATGACTTTTCACATTCCTCTCATACCCTACTATAAGTACTCTTATACTCATGAAATGTATTGTGCTGAAAAGGAGCCTATTGAGAGAAAAACTCTAAGAAAGGTTTCTACAACACACCCACCTTATTAGAAAAAGAGCTACTCATTTTTAAAGATAAATCTTTGTAGTCTCTTCTCCTTCCCTCTCCCATTGTTATACCCATTGAGAGGAGATTTGTATCCAAACACTACCCACACTCATTCAAAGTGTTAAAAGTGTTTTTGGAGCTTGGGAAGCATTGGAAGATGCCAAGGATGGCAGATGCAATATGGAGCAGTTAGGATTAGCGCCCTTAAATCCTATTGTATGATGCTATGTATGACATTATATGTGATTTAATGTTATGATTAATAAAGTTGTTTTATTATTATCTAAAATAATAGTAACATGAATATTTGGACATTATCATATAGTTTATGAGATGTATAGTATGTGATTTAGTCACAAAAGATATAGATTACATGTTCTTTGTAAACTCGTAATTTTGGTTCGTAATTGGTGATGAGATTGGGTATTTCATCTGCGAAAACTAACATATCAACTAAGATAATTTGTCTTGATCATGGAAGTGGAGACTTTTAGTTGATATGTTTTAAGAGTTAAGTCATATTGAACTGGATCACTGTGAGATTTATTATTCTCCGAACGATTGTCAAATGAATAATAAATCTCATGACTTCTATTTTCATGAACTCTTAATCCTGAGAGAATAATGGACTTGATCATGAGGTATAGGTTGTTTTGATATATTAGGAGTGAGATTTAAAGTCACAATCAAAACCTTAGTATGTTAGGAAGCCACATTTAGTGTTGATGGAACATATATTCTCAAGATGGAATTCATAATCTCTTAACGGAGATATAAAATATTTCCTGGAGATATAAAATATTTCCTTGAGATAAGTTTAATGGATTTGGTTATTCAGAGTGTTAGGCTGAACCACTTTAGTAACTCCTTACTAAAGTATATAATTATGAAATTAGATTTCATAAATATATGATGAATAACTTAGAATTTTAAGATATAGTAATTTTCAAAGTGGTAGTCTACATTCATGACTTTATATTACTATGAATATTTTATGAATGGGTTGCATGTATAATAAAATCTTGGGATATAATTTATTAATAAGGCCTAGAGTGCAATTATAATTATATAGTGGTATTAAATATAATTAATATTAACTTTGGACTTGTCTAGAGTTGACAGAAAAGCCCAAGGCCCATTGGAGCTAGAGTTTTATCTGTTTCCTTTTGGTTTCATTCCAAGTTACACACTAAAATCTAATTGAAAAGACCTAATAGGCCAGCCCAATTAGATATAAAGGGAGAAACATACAGAATTTTATATATGATACATCATTGTGAAATGGTGTGTATGTATAGGTAGAAGCCACTCGATTATTCTCCCTTGGAAACTTATTAAGAGACCACACTTCTTGGGCGTAAAGTAGAATTGGAGTGAAAATTAAAAGTGTTCCCAAGTACTTCTAATATTTTGTTCTGAATTTCACCACACCAAGGTACGTTTTTTTTTTAAATTCTAAAATTTACATATTGCATGTTATCAATCATGAATGAAGTAGATCTAGGAGCTTATTGCTGGAGCCAAAAAGCTAAAAAAAACAAGGTTCGGTGTAACCTGTTGGAGCAAGAAACCTGAAGGGCTTAAGTGCTTTAAGTAGATTAGGCTTAGAGGGTCTATTATTATTCATGTATCCCAACTTTATTTTTTAGTGGATCATTTGACCTCTTGGAGGGTGAAAAAGGTTTTTCGTTGAGTTCTTCAGTTTCCTTTTCGATAACACATGCCAATGTTATCTTTGTGTTTACATCTCTCTAATCCTTAGTCTTACCTTTTAATTTCTGTTGTGTTGTGATTAATTATTGTGTAGAGTTGTTTATTTGTTTGGGTTTCTGCTTGTACCTATTATTCTGCACATATATTGTTTGGGTATAAGCTTATATTGGTATTTTTGAAATTGGGAGTCTAAATGTTCATTGGTGTTTTATACGCTATTTGAACTTTCAATTAGTATCAGAGCGAGTACACTTGCTTTGGTTTCATTACCTATGTGTAATTCTTGACCCCTTGTGTTTATTGCCATGGATAGTACTTTGTATGCTTCTATGCTTGTTTTCGTTGATGATGAATGTAACATGTCATGTGTTTGTGAAAAATGCCTTTATGAGTGTTTATCCTTGTAATTGTGATAACATGTTACTTGAATCATTGTGTGTTATTGATATTCCAAACATAAAACTCTTGAAGAAAGAAGTTAAGAAGTTTCAAAAGAATGTGAGCAAGTTAATTTGTGAAAATGATGATTTGATTGCTAAGCTCAATGAATCCAACAAATTAGTTGAGAAATATAAGAAACTTGCTGAAAATTCTCTTGAAAAGCTGAAAGAGTTTGAATGTTTGAATATGGACTTGGATGCTAAACTTGTTTTGTCTAACAAACTTGTTGATGAGCTAAAATGTGAAAATGAATCTCTTAAGATGCATGCCAAGTATTTGATTGCTGAACCTATTGCTAAAAAGGATGAAAATATTTGTTGCAATCATGTTGTGGTACCCAATTTTGTGTCTATTGTGTGTTTTACCTCAAAGGACAAATCGATGTACATTCCTCCACATAAAAGAAATCAGAAGGTGGAGAGAAAGGCTCTCAAGCCAAAGCCTCCATTTAGGCCTCGACTTAAGGCTTTGGATGGATCTAAGTTTGTTCTAACTTGTCACCATTGTGTTGTGATTGGTCATATAAGACCTCAATGTCATAAGTTGAAAAGAGAACAAAACCATGTTGCTAGATCCCTTCCCCAAAAGCCTAGTGGACCTAAATACACTGTTTGTCACCACTGTGGTGCTTTTGGTCATCTAAGACCTCATTGTTCTAAGTTTCATGCTCTTAAAATAATAAAAAGAAAAGAGAAATTTGAGCTTCTTGGAAGTTGTGCTAAAAATTTTAAAACAGATTTGAGTGAAAATAGCATGTTATTATAGAAAATGTTTAATACTCTTAACTCATTTTCTATGTGCATCTCTGGTTTTCAGTCTTCCAACCCTCGTCTCTCTTCTCATGAGACACTCATTCCAAGCAATTGTTCTGCTTGAATGAGGAATGGTTCCTACAGTTGAGCTTTTGCTCTTTTGGTCCTTGATCTAATTTTTTCGATCTTTGTTGGACCCTTTATGCATTAGATGCTATATATTCATGCATTTGATGCTATATATTCATGCATTTGTGCATCTTGCATTTACTTGTATGCATTGCTTTTGTTTTTATCTTATTTTTATGTTTTAGCTTTGTGTGAGTTACAATCCAAAAACATATAAAAAGTGAAAATTCAAAAAGTTTGATTGTATATGTTTAAGAACATATCATATGTTAGTTTAGCCTTGTACCTCTGTACTAATGGCTTAGTGCATTTATGAGCTTAGCTTGTTATGTATGCACATTTATCTTTGTAGGAAAAATCTTGACATCTATGTGTGATTGTTGTACATCAATCTTCAAGCTTGTTATGAATGATTAGTCAATAGTCATGTTGGTTTTGCACACCAATAGACTTGTGCTTATATCTCTTCCCACTCATTTATTTTTTGAGCTCAACCAATGTCAAATCTCGAAAAGAGATAATGTGCTGAAAAAGCCGTTGCACAAACTAGTATTTGACTTGGAAAAAGGGCAAACGACATATACTGAAATGTATGGTGCCCAAAAAGCCAAAGGCTTGTACATAAAATTGAAATATAAAAAATTTCAAGCATCGTTCTCAAAAAGAGATGTAAATATAAAAAATAATCAAATGTTATGAATTGTAAGAAGCCAAATGAAAAACTTCAAAAGTATGTAATCATTTGCTTGTGGGAGGTCATATATGTTCATGTCTATAATTGAGATAGACCACTTGACTTAATACTAGTTGTGTATATCTTGATTAAATTGATCATTGAAGCTTCACTCTAAACTAAGGACTATTCCACATTTGATACAAACACATAGCACACATGCCTAATGTTCAATGAATGCCTTATTCATTTGTTCGATTGT
This sequence comes from Castanopsis chinensis, assembly GCA_032878915.1. Taxonomy (NCBI): domain Eukaryota; kingdom Viridiplantae; phylum Streptophyta; class Magnoliopsida; order Fagales; family Fagaceae; genus Castanopsis; species Castanopsis chinensis. Next base: position 10,112,677 of record JAVQMG010000106.1, read on the forward strand.
ACTTGTTTAAATGTGATGTGTGTGTGCTCAACTATATATGGATCAAACCAAAAAGATTTTTGATCATTTTATATGTATTTGGAAGTGATTTTTATCACTCTTTGTGTTAATGTTTAATGCTTACTTTGTTTTTCATTGTTTTAAGCAAGTTTTGTCTTGAAAAACAAGTGTTAGAATTTTTGGCTACTCATTCTGGCTACTCTCACGAGTAGCGAGTTTTGGCTACTCGTTTTGGTGACTCGCCTAGTCACGAAACTCAAGTTGCGAGTTCATCCAGAAGGTCTATTGCTATTCATGTATCCCAACTTTATTTTTTAGTGGATCATTTGACCGCTTGGAGGGTGGCGGAGAGGTTTTTCGCCGAGTTCTTCTATTTCTTTTTTGATAACACATGCTGGTATTATCTTTGTGTTTGCATCTCTCTTATCTTTTAATTACACATGGCAAAATGGTCGGGTCGGGTCAATTGGGTTGCGGGTCAAACGGGTCATTTTAAATGGGTCAAAAATGGGTTCGGGTCAATCAGGTTGCCGGTTGGGGCGGGTTGACCCGTATTTTTCACATTAATTTTTTTTATTTTTTATTTTTTATTTTTATAAAAAAAAACAATATGTATTTGCTATTTGGAAAATTATGCAACAAATTACTTGATGTAAAATGCATTATTTTAAATCCACCACTTCTATCAAGAATGAACTCAGTTAAACTTATTAATACTTATTCAATAATTTTAAAATTATATAAATCCTAATATTTTTATCTAAAACAAAATAATACAAAGATAAGTAAAATTAATACACAAGTTTTATTTCTACACAATATCAATATTCCAAAATATAAAATAAAATTACAAATAACTTATTGGATAACTCATTTGATAAAGAATAAAAATATATAAGAAATTTACAATCTTGAAAATTAATTTTATAATCTATTATTAATTGTGGTTGGCACTTTATTTCAATTTGAGATATACATTAAAGTTTGATTACTTACTTATTTACACATAATCTCTTTTATGAATATCATATGATTTTTAAGCAACACACACTCTAGAAAATATGATAATTTATTTTGAAAAGCCGCCTATTTGAACATAAATTGTTAAAAAAATAGGCCTAAGCATTCATAATTTATGCTAATTTGATACTTTGGCCTCACTATTTTCACACTTGTGAATGTTTCTCACACATATCTACAATTTTAAATCTATATTTTTAACTCTACTGTAACCATATTATTTTGGCATCTACTTTGCTATTTGATATCTAAAAATCTTTACTCATTAAAAAATGCTCAACCATTTATCTTTAAATTAATTTGCAAACAGTTATGTGAATGTATCAATTGTTTCCTTAAAACTCACAATAAACAATTAAATCAATATTATCATAATTTTACTATTTTTTTTTACCAAAAAAATAAAATTTTTTTAAAAAATGGTTCAGGTTCGGGTCGGGTCATGGGTCAACCTGTTTTTGCTTCGAGTAAAAAGAAATTGGGTCGGGTCAGAAAATTCTGACCCGTTTTGCCATGTCTACTTTTAATTGCTGCTGTGTTATGATTAATTATAGTGTAAAGTTGTTTATTTTTTTGGGTTTCCAATTGTACCTATTATTCTGCACATATATTGTTTGGATATAAGCTTGTGTTGGTATTTTTGAAATTGGAGGTCTAAACGTTCATTGATGTTTTATACACTATTTGAACTTTCAATTTTACCTACCCACCACTGCCCACGTTAAAACACACACAGTACTCTCTCTTTCTCGTTATTTTGTCTGAACAATACTCTCTCTCTCTCACAGTGTCACCCTTTCTCCTTTTCTACCCATCTTTTTTTTCCTTCCTCCTCTCTTCTTTCACCAAACAAACTCCATAAAAAAATCTCAAAACTTCACTTCAACACAAACTCATATCAATCCAAGCCCATTCTTAGCATTTGTAGATTGATCTAAGGCAAACCTGATCCTTGAAATAACCTTCAGAGGCCCGATTTGGTTGGTAAGGTCCGAATCTTCATTTTCTCTATCATGGCAGTATCAACCACTCCACCCAAACTTCCATGACATTAGTGACAGTAGCTTTGGAATTAATTTTAGGTTGATTTGGTTTCTTCAAATAGGTATTATGTTGGATTTTATTTTGGGTTATTTTTTGTTGGATTTGTGATGAGTGATTTCTTCTTCCTCCTCTCCATTTTCTGTGGATTGAAGAGCATTAGGGAGAGAGAGAGTCAAGTGGAGAGAGAGGACAAGGGTGAGAGATGAGAGAGGAGAAAGAAAAATGATTTTAAAAATGTGATAGGCCAAAAATGTATTGACTCCTTGTGATGGATTAATTGATTAATTAGCTAAGTTTAATTAATTAATTAAATTAACATGCAATGTATGTGGCAGCACCAACAAATCACCAAATAACTAAATATGCAATGGAAATTAAATGACACGGTGATTTGTTTACAAATAGGAAAAAACTACGAGGCAAAAACCCCACTGGGTGATTTTAAGGTCACTATTCCCGAGAATCTACTATTATCAAAACAAGTGAGTACAAGTAAAAGAATCTCAGTACCTTATACCAACTTACAGTTGAACCCTTGCCCCAATACTTAATTGAACTTGTTCTGTAGTGATAATCTCTCCTTATATTGTACAGCTCTTAGTACGTGACTAACCAAAAGATGCACAGATCCTAATACACGACTTAATCACCAACTTAAGAAGGACATTGGCTGCAAAGTTGTTCTATTCATCACATGATGAAGATTATGAAGTTGTTTGGTCACAAAACCCTACGATGTACAAACACAGCAGCTTCCTCAAGTGAAAGAAGAACTAGGGCAAATATTGTGTTTGGTCACAATTTGCATGAACAAGACTTTGCTCAATACTCGCGCAACCCTAGACGGCCCTTAAAATAATCTTTATATATGTTCAGAAATGTGAGAAAAGAAAGCCTAAACACATGCTCACAAATTGGATGAAAAACAGCTCTAAAAAACTGAGTTTCATAAACCTCAATAGATAGCTATCTATCGAGCTAACTGTCGACCCAAGGGTTTCAGCAGCTTTTAAACCTCGATAGATACTAGCTGTCGAGCTAGCTGTCGTGATTTAAAATCCAAAACTTCCTTACTTGATTCTTGAACAAACTTGCATGGCTTTAACACTTGAACTTGAAACCTTGTTTTTTAAAGTATTAAACACATCCTAAATCTACCCAATGACAAGTAAAGTGTGTTTTGTCAAAGGATTAGCAAATACATTAAATGTTGACATACGTTCTTTACATCAAATCGCATATGTCCTAACAAAATGAAATAAAAAGTTACATATAAATATACATAGTTATTGTAGCAATTTTATATTTGCACAATATTATAGACCCACCGATGTGGGTAGTTTTTGAGCAAAAATGTGTAAAATTTGTGACTTTTTCTATTTTACACTAATTGATGCATTTGCTATAATGATGTGTCACTTTGTATACTAATCAATCAATAAAATAAAATTTTAACCTTTAAATGGAATTTTCCATCTTGTTCTTATGGTCCATGGAAGAAACGTTGAACTTGTCAATAATGACAATTCCCTCATCACCATTTACATAACTTTTGTACTAACCAATAATCACTCACTATATCAGTAATATATCTCTAGCATTTTCTTCATTTTAAAGGTCATTACAAAACAATATATACAGGCCCAAAAAAATTTGTGCAACTACAAAAATCACCAATAACAAAGCTAAAAAAAAAATTAAGTCCAATTAACCAATTTTATTTAAAACAAACAACTGGCCCTTTAAAAAGTTTTGAACAAAATTATTTTTTCTTTATGCAACAGCAGACACACAAATCAAAAACTCAAAAAAAAAAAAAAAAAAAAAAAAAAAAAACCCTCAACAGCTTTAAAGGCCAGAGCCGCCCCCTAACTCCAAGTCCTGGCTCCATCCTTACATAGAGACCACATTGTATGGGTCAAAATAAATCTCTAGAAGAGGAGCTGAAGCTCTCTAATACTAACTGCTTTGATACAAATTTGTTCAACTATATATTATTACTAGTGTTTGAATTAGGACCCATAGAGCATGGTAATTTGTGATGCTCAATATACGTCTGGATCAAATTTGCTCAACTATATATTACTACTAGTGTTTGAATTAGGACCCATATAGCATGGTAATTTGCGATGCTCAATATGCGTCTGGATCTCTTATGGATTAATATGTTAATATAAATAGCCTATGAATCTGTAGAGTGTTTTGACATGTCTACTACCTGATTCTATAGTATATTGCATTTAGATTATTATGTGTATGTTGATTTTGGGGGATTTTATGGGATTGAGAGTTGAATGGAAGTGAAATTTGATAGTTGGAAGTTGGAACTGTCAGTCTCTTATGAGAAATGAGAGTTTTCATTGTTGTCATTTCTAATTAAGTGCAGTTTTGTGAGTTTCAGTTAGCTCAACTGGTAAAGTTTCTAATAGTTGAACCCCACTTACACCAAAAATTAATTGGTGTCTTGGTCTGATGATAAAGAGTTATCATTAAGAGCGGATGTCATAGGTTAAAACTCTCTTTAAAAAAGTGTGGTTTAATTGTATAATTAATTTCTGGAAGACCTTCCACACTTGTTTTCTAATTTTTGTTTAGGTTATGGTCTCATGAAAGCTTCCTTAACTCCTATGACTTATATATTAGTCCAAGTCTACAATCATTCTTTTTGCTTACATCCAAGTAAATCATTATGGGGGGTGTGAGAGACCATAAACTTCTATGAGAAAGGATGCTCTCAAAAAAGAGATTTTGGTGCTTTTTCAGGACACCTGTCTTTTAGGGTAAGTGGTGTGGAATCACCCCTTATTTTTTTATACAAAAAAGAAAAAGAAAAAGAAAAAATTAATACAACTTTACATGATAAAAATGCTTCATTGTCATTAATTAAATAAAAATAAATGCAAGCTTAATAGATTGAATCTTACAAGGCTTTAAGTCCTAGTTACAATCTACCAAAAGAATACATGGTTTTTTGTCCTAGTTACAATCTACCCAAAAATAAAAAGAATGACAAAGCATAGGTCTACCTATCCAAAAGAACTAAGTTCAGAGGATAGGTTACGGAATGAGAAGGTGTTAGGCACCCATTTCGCCCAGATAGAGTCTGATCTTCTAGACTCTAATGACCAATATACCCTTTTTGCATGATCTAAATGACACGTTGAACATATATGACAAACTTAACCAAAACTAACTCACATAAATCTATTTTATGAATGCATTCTCTTTTTTTTATAAAAAAAATTCAGATCTGTTTTGTGAATTTTTAAAAATTAAATTAATTCATTAAAAAAAATCAAATATGTTTTTGTGTAGATAAAAAAATTAGTTTTGTAAAGAAAATCTGATCTGTTTTTATATACAGAAAGAACAAGGTTTTTGCTAAATATATCAATTTTTTTTTACCAAAGTTAAAAAAATGATCAATTTATATGTAACAAAATTCAAATTCGTTTTGTGAATAAGAAAATCTAGATTTGTAGAGAAAAGAAATCATATCTGTTTTTTTATGAATAACATAAGAAAAAGACTTTTTTAGAAGAGAAACTACACTCATGAAATAAATCTATGTTATATGCATCAAACAAAAACCATCTCAACTTTTGACTTCTTCTCTTAAATTTCAACAATCTATTATCTTGTGACAAAGAAAATTTTTCTTAAAAAAATCAGATTTGTATTTAATGAAAATACAGATCAGTTTTGTGTGTTAAAAAAAATCTGATCTGTATTTATTGAAAGTACATATTGATTTTTGAGATTAAAAAAAATCATATCTGTTTTTAGTTTTGAAAAAAAATCATATCTGTATTTAATAAAAATATAGATCTGTTTTGAGTTTTGAAAAAAATTAGATCTGAAAAATACAGATTTGCTTTTAGTTTTTTTTTTTTTAAATCTTTGCTAAGTGGCAGATTTTTGAGACTCAAAAGAGAAATCATAACATAAAAAATATACTAAGAACATGCTTTAAAAAAAAATTAGCAACACATAGCAATAACATCATAAATGAAAACATCATAAACCTATTCATGCATCATCAAGTAGAATTAATAGAAAAGAATAGAGAAAGGAAAAGAAAGACTACCTCTTGCATGAGCGTGCTCTTCTTAGTGAATGAATATTTTAGGGTTTAAAGGAATTTATTTAACTCTATATGAAACCTAAAATATTTTGCTTACAAATAAGAAATTCCTAAGGCTAGAGCCTCTAGAACGTCTTTAACGTAAGGGAGCAAAAAAAAAAAGAGAAGAGCCAAAAAGAGGGGGGGTCAAAGAGGGTAAAAAAGTGTGTTGAATTTTGAGAGGCATCCTTTATTTATAGAGGCTGGGATGTTCAAAAAATTAGCTAAATGATCAGAATACGAACTGGGATGCGTCCTTATCTCTAAAAAATAAAAAATGATGAGTTTTATCCCAATCCAAGTGCCTTCGGGCGGTGGCCCGTGTTTGTGCCAATCGGCACTCCAAAAGTGCCGAATGGCCCTTTTGGGTGCCGGTCTCGTTTTTGAGTTTTATTTCACTTTGGACTCCTTTTTTAAGGTTTTTTGAGCCGGGACTTGCACTTAGATGCATTTTTAATCCATATTCTAAAAATTAAACTCCTTTTTTGATGATTCAGGTCTCTTTAACAATGATTATGTTGTAGATAAACACTCACAAAAGTCTTGATTATCCACAATTTTATTGTTATTTGATTATCCCTTTTATTCTCATACAAGCAAGCCTATTTTTGACACTAACTAACAACCAATCTCAAAATTATTTAATTAATTTTAATTTTCTAGCCAATCAAAATTAATTTAAATTAATTATGTGTGGTTGATTCTATCTAAACAAAATGCATGTAGACCATGCAAATTTGATCATGCGATATCTTTAAATCTAAAGGTTCGATTTGGAAATCAGACGTACAATTGCGACCATTAGAACCTCAAGATCATTTTTATGATATGCAATGAATGAATTAATGCATGTAATGTAATGACTAAATTAATGCATGTAACGCAATCATGAATTTTGGGCATATGAATGACCATTCTATCCATCTTCTTTGACTAAATTATGAGTGTAAAATTGAGTGTTTATAAAATGCCCATCATTGGTAGAGCTTGTAAAGCTAATGTCAATGTAAAACAAAGACACTAATTTTAGCAGCTATGATTTAATTGAGGTTGAATTTTCAAAGATTACCTAGCCCTAGAACCTAAAACCTTGTAACATAGAACTAGTGCCTTGCTATTTGCCAAAAATGAAAATTGTCAATACTTGACCTACTGGATAACCAATATTGAAATGAATCTTGATATCTGGAGTGACTGAGAGGCTTTTCTATCCCAACTTGAATGCGGTAGGTCGATAAAGGAAAACGGGCTTCTCTACCTTGATCTCGCTGAAAGGTAACTAAGGGTTTCTCTACCTCGATCTTGCTGAAAGGTTGGACAAAGGGGCTTTGTAGACACTCGATTTTGCACCCATAATTTAATCAAGGAAGATGACTAGAATGACCATTCATATACCCAAAATTTAGAGTTGGATTACATGCATTAATTTGTTCATTGCATATCATAAAAGTGATCTTGGGATTCTAACGGTCGGGCGATATCACAATTTTCAAATCGGACCGTCGAATTGAAAGATATTGCAAGATCAAATTTGCATGGTCAACATGCATTGTGTTTAGGTAGAATCAACCACACATGATTAATTTAAATTAGTTCTGATTAACTAGAAAATTAAAATTAATTAAATAATTTTGTGATTGGTTGTTAGTCAATGTCAAAAATAGGCTTTTTGCATGGGAATAAAGGGGATAATCGGATAACAATAAAATTGTGATTAATCAAGACTTTTAGAGTATTTATCTAGAAGATAATCATTGCTGAAAAGACTTGAATTATCAAAAAAAGAGTTCAATTTTTAGAATATAGATTAAAAATGCGTCTAAGTGCAAGTCTTGGCTAAAAAAACCTCAAAAAAGGAGTCCAAAATCGACCAAAACTCAAAAGTGGGTCCAGCACCCAAAAGAGCCATTCGGCACTTTTGGAGTGTCGATTGGCACAAATTCAAGCCTCGGCCCTAGGGCACTTGGATTGAACTAAAATACATCATTTTAGATATTTTAAAGATAAGGACACATCCCAGTTCGTGTTTTGATTATTTAGCTAATTTTTTGAACATCGCATGCTCTATAAATAAAGGTTGTTTCTCAAAATTCAGCACACCTTTTCATGTTCTCTGACCCCTTCTTTTTGACTCTTCTCTTCTTTTATTTTCTCTTTTACATTAAAGACATTCTGGAGGCTCTAGCCTTAGGAATTTCTTTTCTATAAGCAAAGTATTTTAGGTTTATAAAAAGAATTGAATAAATTTCTTTGAACCCTAAAATATTCTATTACCGAGAAGAGCACGCTCATGCAAGAGTAGTTTTCCTTTCCTTTTTCAGTTCTTTTCTATTAATTCTACTTGATGATACATGAATAGCTTTAGGATGTTTTTATTATTTTTGATTTCTGACGTAGATACCATGTGTTGTTAAACTTTTCTTTAAAGCATGTTCTTAATTCTTTTCTTGTTTTGATTTTTCTTTTGAGTTTCAAACATCTGCTCGTTAATAAATCTTAAAAAAAAACTAAAAACAGATCTGTATTTTCATTAAATACAAATCTGAATTTTTTTACACATCAAAATAGATCTGTATTCTCATTAAATATAGATCTGATTCTTTTTACACCTCAAAACTAATCTGTATTTTCATTTAATACAAATCTAAATTTTTTTACCAATCAAAATAGATTTGTATTTTCATTAAATACAAATCTACAATTTTTTATATACCTCAAAACTGATCTGTATTTTCATTAAATACAGATCTGAATTTTTTTTACACATTAAAACTAATCTGTATTTTCATTAAATATAGATCTAAATTTTTTACTCATCAAAACAGATCTGTATTTTCTTTAAAAGACAGACCTGATTTTTTGAAGAAGAATTTCACTCATCACTAAAACAATAGATTTTGAGATTTATAAGATGAAGTCAAAAGTTGAGTTTTTTTTTTTTTTTTTGTTTGATGCATGCAACATAGGTTTATCTTCACGAGTGTAGTTCCTCTTCTAAAAATTCTTTTCATATTTTATTCATAAAATATAGATCTGATTTTTTTCTTCTTTACAAATCTAGATTTTCTTGCTTACAAAACGGATCTGATTTTTTTTACATATAAATCAAAAATCATTTTTTTAACTTTGCTCCAAAATAGATATGATTTTTTTACCCATACAAAAAAAGAATTGGATTCTTTATAATGAATCAAATCATTTTTTTTTTTTTTATTCACATAAACAAATCTGAATTTTTTTTTTTTTTTTTTATAACAAAGAGGACACATTCATAAAATAGATTTATGTGACTTAGTTTAGGGTTAAGTTTGTCATGTATGCAACATATCATTCATATCATGCATAAAATGGTATATTGGTTATGAGAGTCTAGAAGACTAGACTCTGTCTAGATGGAATGGGTGCTTAACACCTTCCCATTCTGTAACCTAGCCTTCGAACTTAGTTTCTTTTGGATAGCTAGACCTATGCTTTGTCTTTGTTTTTATTTTTGGGTAGATTGTAATTACGACAAAAAGCCCTATAATTTTTTGATAGATTGTAACTAGGACTCCAAGCCTTGTAATATCCAATCTATCAAATTTGTATTCTTGTTCAATTAATGAAAATGAAACTTTTATGATCATGTAAAGTTGTACTTATTTTTTCTTATTTTTTTGTATAAAAAATAAGTGGTGACTCCACACCACTTACCCAAAAAAAGAGGTGCCCTGGAAAAGCACCCAAATCTCATTTTTGAGAGCACCAAAGCTCGCAGTCTCTCACAGACTTCTTTACCTCGATCTTGCTCAAAGGTCAATCAAAGGGGTTTCTCTACCTCGATCTTGCTGAAAGGTCAATCAAATGGCTTCTCTACCTCGATCTTGCATTGTGATGACTAGGGGGCTTCTCTACCTCGATCTTCCTGAAAGGTCGATCAAAGTGGTTTCTCTACCTCGATCTTGCTAAAAGGTCAATCAAAGAGCTTATTTACCTTGATCTTGCATTGTGATGACTAAGGGGCTTCTCTACCTTGATCTTGCTGAATGGTCGATCAAAGGGGCTTCTCTACCTCAATCTTGATGAAAGGTAACCAAGGGGCTTTTCTACTTCGAAACTTGAACTATGGCAATCAAGGGGCTTCTTTACCTCAATCTTGATGAAAGGTAACCAAGGGGCTTCTCTACCTCAGAACCTGCACTATGGCAATTAAGGGGTTTCTTTACCTCAATCTTGATGAAAGGTAACCAAGGGGCTTCTCTACCTTGGAACCTGAGTTGTTGCCTGCAAAAGTCAAAATTTGGGATTAGATTATAAATGATGAGTTTTTTGTTGTCCCATTGTTTTAAGATGTGTGATTTTCATTTGAAATTTGAAATCTGGAACTTGATATTTGGAATTTGGCAATGTATGTAATATGTGGTGTTGTTGAATGAATTTTGGCTTGAATTTTACGGGCATTGAAGTTATGAAAAATTTTGTTGTATTGGCTTCGTCGAACAAATTCACGATGAGTGCGAAAAATTTGTTGGCATGTGTAAGTTTTATTTCATGAACATGGCAAAATTTTCTAGGCATGGGTATGGAAAAATTTTATGGTGGCATATATTTTTGTGTTGGATTTGGAACTTTGGTCATGGAAAACTTTTGTTGGACATGAGATTTTGATAATGGAAAATTTTTGGTGAACATGCAATTTTGGTCATGGAAAATTTTTGTTGGACATGTAATTTTAGGTCAAGGAAAATTTTTGTTCAGCATTTGATTTATGGTCATGGAAAATTTTTTGTTGGCCATGTGATGTTGGATCATGGAAAATTTATGTTGGGCACATGATGTTGGATCAAACTTTGTTTTACAGAATCTTAAAAGCCGAGGTAGCCTTCAAATGTTAAAAGGTATATGGGAAATATTGTCTCCAGATTTTAAGAACATCATCAATGAAGTCGACTTCCAGACTTTTTTCCAAGCTTTATTGAACTAGGAAACTCATGAGTACAAGGATCTTCAGTTGTGCTTTGATTTGTCAAAACGGTTTTGGGATACCACGTGCACATTCCATTTTCTAGACATTCATGAAGTGATGCTAATGTCTTATGACTTCTCCGTCATTATAGGCTTGAGATTGGGCGGTGAAAGAATCAAGATCAATGATTCCTTCACTTCAAAAGAGATTAAGAGTCTTTTAGGCATAGTGCCTTCCAAACTGAAGAGCAAAAATGTCTCTTTGATGTAGCCACAAAAGAATATTGAGAACTGTAAAACCATAGTGACCAGCACTCGCATGTTCATGCTTCTCTTCATTGGGACTTTCTTATGTCTAGACTTAGGTAGTACTGTGAGCTTGTGCTATCTATGGAGTTTAAAGAATATTGACCAAATCAAAAATTATGACTGGGTGGCATGGCTTACGCTACCCTTTTGCACTTCATGAATCAACTTTCTCGACGTAGCCTCTCAAGCTTAGGTGGTGCACCATTTGTTTGGCATGTGAGGTTTTGAATATTTGGCTATGTGTGGGTTTTTTGAAAATCATTTTGGCTGTGTCATAATGATGTGTGTTGATTTTATTTTCAGGTTTAGATGTATGAATATTTTGGGGTTGGTCCTTAAGTTCAGAAAGATGTTGATGGAATATATCAGAGGTTTCTCCATTGGTTGCCCAAATACCTATCAATGCCTTCCAAACATTCTTTGGAAGTTTGGCGTATGGTGATTGACCATTTAACTGTGGCTGATGTGATTTTGCCTTTTTTTTGTGGGGTTTTTGGTGTTTGATTATGGTTTGGTCTTATTTTAATTTTAGGTTCTTTGTGATTTTCAAATGTCTTTAAATCCTTGGTGTGGATGTGAGGAATATGCTTAGTGTGAATGGGCTCTGGAGCTGAATAGTCGTCAGGTATTGTTTGAGTGTGGCCATGGGAGATACTGGTATCTCAGCGATTGGGTGTTGCCTCAAGTTCAACACATGTACCCTCCTACAACAATTCCGATTCGTCCTTGTCTATCCATCCAGTTGGCTGACCTTCTAGATAATGAAGAGACTACTCGTGCCCGAATTGGCCATGTTGTTTCAGGGACACCAGGAAATTATTTTGAATTTATTCAAACTCAATTACAGGGTAGTCTAGCTTGCATTCCTATAACATCAATACTTCCCTTCCCTTCCCTTTTGAAGTCAAATTGTATTTCATCTTGTATGCCCATCCCCCATATTTTGGCCTTGTGGCAAATATTTGTATGTCGGACTTTTAGACTTCATCTTCTGAAGAAGAGAACCCCGCTCCTAGTCATGCTAGCGGCTCTTCTAGTTCTTTCATGGAGACCTATCCTCACTTTCTTGCATGGCAATATGAAGTGATGAATCCTAATGGATTGTACAACTCCATGACTTTAGATAGGCCAGAGCACACCCCAAACGTCACTTGGCCTGATCCAGTGTGTCCCTGAATTTTCTAATTTATTGTCCTCATTTATTTTGGATCACTGAGTTGTTCATGAACTGATGCATTTGTACTTCAAGTCGATGTTGATCTTGTGGAAGAAAGTATGCAGATGATTGGAGGCTTGCAACTAGTAGCTCGTACTCAGTCTTCCCAATATATGATTAATGAAGCAAGCTAGGTATAAGATGATGCTCTCTGACTTTTTTTTTTTTTTTTTGCTTGGAATTTCCTAATGATTGATCTAACACTTATCTTTAGTGATTTTTCAGCTGAGTTGCATGGAATTGGCTGATGCCAACACAAGGTCCTTAGAGGAAAGGATCAAAAACCTTGAGCTTGAAAACCGACAGCAACAATCTCGGTATTATGCAAGTCAAGAAGGAAACACTGAAGGCGGCTCCTCTAGAGGTGGGTCGAGGAGATCTTCATGCAGACTAACCTGAAGTCCCAGTAATGCTTGATTTGTGTTTTTAATTTTCCTACAAAAACAAGAAGAAGTGTTTCTTAAACAAATTTGTATTAATTTCAACTTTTAGCTCTTTGTCCTTTGAATTGCTTTTGATCTTGTTGGAATTTTAAATGGGACAAGTTTAGAATTCACCTGATGAGGTCTTGTAATACCAATTTAAACTTATCTTGACCAATTCTGATTGAATTTGCACTTACTTGAATGAGGCAAAGCCGAATGCCTCTAGTTTAGAAATGAATGCATGATTTTTGGAAATCTTAAAATCTTGATTTTTTTTTTCATGAAAAGATGATGATGATGTTCTTTTTATTCTTTTTTTTTTTTTGAAAATGAATGAGGCAAGGTTGAATGCCCTAGTTTGGGATATGAATTCATGATTTTGAAAAATCTTAATTTGATTAATTTTTCTCTCTTCTCCTTTTTTGAAATTAGTGATGCAAGTGATGATCTTTTTTTTTTTTTTTTTGAAAACAAATGAGTAAGGCATGTCTGAATGCCCCAGTTTAACCAAAAAATTCTTTTTGAGTGTTTAATAGGGTCAAAAACAGATCTATAGAGTGCCTGAAAACGCAAAATAGGATGAATAAGACTTAGCAGAGTTAAGTGCCAATCGGCACTTGTGGAGCGCTGTTTGGCACTTCGGGAGTGCTGTTCGACACTTTGAAAGTGTCGATTGGCACTTTTAGAGTAAAGAAAAAGTGTTTCTTAGACAAATTTGTATTAATTTCAACTTTTAGCTCTTTGTCCTTCGAATTTCTTTTGATCTTGTTGGAACTTTATATGGGACAAGTTTAGAATTCACCTGATGAGATCTTGTAATACCAATTTAAACTTATCTTGACCAATTCTGATGGAATTTGCATTTACTTGAATGAGGCAGAGTCGAATGCCTCTAGTTTAAAAATGAATGCATGATTTTTGGAAATCTTGATTTTTTTTTTCATGAAAAGATGATGATGATGTTCTTCTTTTTTTTTTTTTTTTTTTTTTCTTTTTTTAAAATGAACGAGGCATGGTCGAATGCCCCTAGTTTGGCATATGAATTCATGATTTTGAAAATTCTTAATTTGATCAATTTTTCTCTCTTCTCCTTTTTTGAAAGTAGTGATGCAAGTGATGATCTTTTTTTTTTTTTTTTAAACAAATGAGTAAGGCATGTTTGAATGCCCCATTTTAATAAAAAATAAAATCTTTTTGAGTTTTTAATAGGATCAAAAACAAATCTACAAAGTGACCAAGAACTTAAAATAGGATGAATGAGCCTTAGTGGAGTTGAGTGCCAATCGGCACTTTAATATGCCGACTGGCTTACACCATCGTGGGCCGACTCCTCACGCTTTTTTGGTGCGTGTTTTACATTTTCAAGTTTTTTGAAAAATATTTTCTTAGTTTGTAGCTGCGAAACACTTTCCTACTCAACTACAAACTCTTTGAAACATTTAAATTTGATTAAGAACCGAAGTAGTTTACTTTAGCAATCTATCATGCAAACAAATTTCTGCATCACGGTTACCAAGACATAATAAGGCTCTTCAACAATTCACGACATTAACAGATGGGTTCGTAGCTTTGATTTTAGCACCAAGACCAATTTTACACCTACAAACTAGAGGGAATTAAGGCTCTGAGGAATGTCAAGATCAAGTGGGATTTCCTTCATGCCATTGTGAAGTTCTAGGATACTGAAGACCATGTATTTTGGTTTCAAACTACTGAACTTTGTCCCACTATTGAAGAATTTTCAACTATCCTGGGTTATGATCCTAGCAAGAAATCCGTAGCAGTTTCTTGTGATCCCAGGCATAGGGAAAATTTGTCTAATGCTCTAGGACTTTCTACTTCAATTACCAATAGCATGATTGAAGGGCACATGGTGAATCTTCATACAGTTCTTTCCAGATTGATCAATAAATGTACTTACAACATGACTGACAACATGCAGAAGAATTTTAGCATAGCACTTTGATTTGTGGGAAAATTCTTGCTTTGCTTTAGAAGGCTTGATTTTGTGGATTCTCAAGCCATAAGTGTTGTGAATCAGATTAAAGATGGTGATAATCCTGTTCCCTTGATCTTAGTAGAAACTCTTCTAGGGTTGGACTCTGCATTCCATAGTGGAGAGTCACAAAAATTTTTCGAGAGTCCCTTGGCTTTGTAAATATGGTTGATGGAAAGATTGGACATGATTACCATGCCTTCTGTTGTTCATTATGGTCCTGGCAATTTTCTCAGTAGGATTGTCCTCAAATCCGAGTGTCAAACTGAGAGTGACTGGTTGAAATTTCTAAACAAGAAATCCAACACCTCCATTCGGTGGAATTGTTATTTGTGGAAGTGCCTACTCCCTTTGTTGTGGTCTCTGGGATCATATCACATTTTCCTAGTTAGGTTAAGGAAATCAACTTTCTACAAGGTTGGCAGACTCTTGAGGCAATTCCAATATGAGCAAGGAATGCCTAGTGGAAAAAGAAGAAAGCACTCTACTTCTGTGGGATGCAAATCCTACTTCTATAGGGAACATGTTGTTGGGCTTGGAGATCGCTGACCGAGTGGATCAATCCTTTGTTAAGGTTCACTTTCAAAGGATGACCGCGGACTATTCTAACTGGCTAGTGAACAAGAATGTGGACAAGGAGTTTGACATGGTTGCTATGAGAAAACAATTCCTCAGAGACAACCGAGAAAGACATGAGACTGACAACTATGAATTTAAAAGGAGGGACACAGATGACAAAATGCCTAACATAGATGAAAGTAATGAACAACCCAAGGAGAAAAGATTAAAAAAAAAATGACTATCTTATTTTTCGGCTTTGAACATGTTTATTTTTTTTAAAAAAAATTGACATAAAACTCTTAGGTTTAGGAATTATTTAGGACTTTCAGGTTAAGGGCTCTTATTAAGGTGCAAGTTTTTGGGGTTTGTTTTTTTTTAGAATTTGGTTTAGGGTTTGGGTTTTGAGGGTTTGGTTTTTTCAAGGTTTTGTGTAATGACATGGTTTAATGGACTGATTGAATTTTGGAAATAGGTTTTCCTTTTGCTTAATGGGTAAATGGTGGGTTTGGGGAAATTATGACTGGACCAATGTATGGTTGTCTATGTACCTCCTTGCTAGAAGGATCAAGTCATCATGTTGTTCTTTTTTTTTTGCCTTAACTTTTGCCTAGGCCGTCCTTTCGGGTTTTCAACCTAATAGGCTCCCTCACTCTTTTTTTGTTTTTTTTTTTACTCTCCTTTTGCGTAGATTGCCCTTTCAGGTTTTCAACCTACCATTTTTTTAACAAACCTAGAAAGGGAAATAAAATAATCTACAACCACTTCAAATGTGGTGCTTTGTGACTACCACCTCAAATGTGGTATTTCTTCAATTGATCCATGTTGGTTAGCTCAATGAAAGGGTTTGCATCTAAATCCATTAACCTTACTGCTCCCCAGAGTATATCTGCTTGATAATATATGGACCTACCCAATTTTGCTTGAACTTCCCATTTGCATCTTGGATCTGGGCTCAGATCTCTTTTAGCACTAAATCTCCCAACCTCAAATCTCTAGCCCTTACTTTCCTATCAAAAGCTTTCCAAAGCCTCCTTTGATAACCTTGAATGTGATATAAAGTTTTAAGACTCTTCTCATCCATCATGCATAATTGGTCATATCTACTTTGCAACCAGTCTACTTCAAGGATTTTACTCTCCAACACTGTTCTCAACGAACGAACACCCATTTCAATGGGGAGAACAGCTTCCATCACATACACTAATGAATAAGGAGTGGCTCCTTCGGAAGATCGAATTGATGTCATATACCCCTAAAGTGCATAGGGTAATTGTAGGTGCCAATCCTTGTAGTTTTTTGTGCTCTTTTTCAAGATTCACCCTATATTCTTGTTAGCAGCCTCAACTGCTCCATTAGTCTAAGGACGGTAAGGCCAAGATTTATGGTGTTGAATGTTGAACTGTCGTAGCAACTTCTCTGTTTCTCCTTTAAAATGCAACCCATTATCTGAGATAATTTCATGTGGTACCCTATATCTGCAAATGATATTGGTCTAAATGAATTGAGCAACTTTCTTTGACTTCAAAACCTTGTATGAGGAAGCTTCTACCCATTTAGTGAAGTAATCAATGACTATGAATTCATGGCCATTGGATGTTGTTGGGTGGATTTTCCCAATAATGTCTATCCCCTATGTAAAGAACGGCCAGGGTGATGTCATGGCATGGGTGGCATGTGTTTTAGATCTCCATGGACTTGGCATTGATGGCACTTTCGAACATGAGCTACACAGTCGGCTTCCATAGTGGTCCAGTAATACCCTTGTTTCATTATCTTCCATAACAGCATGTGTGCATTCATATGTGGCCCATAACTTGACTCATGAACCTCTTCAATTATTTGTTGTGCCTCCTTGGTGGTCACACAAAGGAGATGAATTCCATCATATGATCTTTTGTGAAGTCTCTCTCCGCGAATAATATATTTAGTAGATAGCCTCCTGATGGTCAATTGGTCATTCTTGTCTGCAGGCGTTGGGTATGTCCCATCCTTAAGGTACTGTAGAATATCTGAATACCATTCACCTTCTCCATTCCTTTCCTCATCTTCCTCTATTTTCAAGCAATAAGCTGACTCTTCTTTTTGTTCCACATTATTGGTCTAGCTCCATATCCCTTTGGCCCATCCATCATGGATGTCATCGTTGCTAAAGCATCTATGATCTGATTCTGTATCTTTGGTACATTTTGAAATTGAATCTTGCTGAATTTCGAGGCCCAATTTTGAAGACATTCATGAAAAGGCATTAGCCTTTCTTTTTTGATCTTATATTTATTTTGAATCTGAGAGATTATCAAGGTTGAGTCACCGTACACTTCCAACTCTTTCACTCCAAGGCCTAGGGCTGCTCGTAACCTTATAATGCAAGCTTCATATTCAGTGGCATTGTTAGTGGCAAGAAAGTTAAGCCTACCAAAAAATGGGATGTGTGTCCTTTTTGGAGATATTTAAAGAACCCTAATGCCACTCCCATTTTGATTAGTTACTCCATCAAAATACATCTTCCATGATTCTACCTCGATCCCCATGATATCCTCATCTGGAAAGTCTCCTTGGATTTCTACAACTTCTTCTGGTGAACAATTGGCTAAGTGATCAACAATTGCTCTCCCTTTTACAGATTTCTAAGTCAAATATTTAATATCAAACCCTAACAAAAGCAAAAGCCATTTAGCCATCTTCCCATCTTGCACAGGCTTCTCCATTAGATATTTCAATAGGTCCATTCTTGCAATCAACAAGACCTTGTAAGCAAACATATAATGCCTGAGTTTATGGGTTGCTCATACAAGTGCTACACATGTCTTCTCAAGTGATGAATACTTTCCTCATAAGGCAACATCTTCTTGCTAATGTAGTAGATTGCATTCTCTTTTCTAGTATCCTCTATGTATTGAGCAAGCAGAGTCCCTAATTCTGTATCTATAGTTGTGAGATACAACAATAATGGCTTTTCAGGTACTAGTGGGATGAGTATTGGTGGCTTCATCAGATAATTTTTAATCTTCTCAAAGGCTTCTTGGCATTGTTCATTCCATACTTTAGTAACTTCCTTCTTGAGCAATTGGAAAATTGGTTCATATGTCATGGTGAGTTGGGCTATGAATCAGCTGATGTACTATATCCTCCCCAAAAACCCTCGGATCTCCTTTTCAGTTCTTGGAGGCTTCATTTCTACAATTGCTTTGATTTTGTTAGGATCGACTTCAATTCCTCTCTAACTTACCATAAACCTTTACAACTTTCTAGATGTGACTCTGAAAGTGCACTTTTTTGGATTCAACTACAACTTGTAGCATCAAATTCTTTCACAAAACTTTCGCAAAGCTGGTATATGCCCTTCACAGTCCTTGGATTATACTATCATATCATCAACATAAGCCTTTACTTCTTTATGGTTCAAATCATGCAACAAAGTGGTGGCTAGACGTTGGTAAGTAGCACCAGCATTCTTAAGGCCAAATGGCATGACCTTGTAGCAATATGCCCCCTATGGAGCAATCTGATTGTACCCTAGAATCCATCCATAAAAGATAGCAAAGCACGTCTTGCTGTGTTGTCAACCAGGATGTCAATGTGAGGTAAAGGAAAATCATCTTTTGGGCTGGACTTATTCAAATCTCGGAAGTCTACACATATCCTCACTTTCCCATCTTTCTTTGGCACCAGAACCACATTAGCTAACCATTCTGGATAATTAACCACCCTCAGGAATCCTGAATTGTACTGTTTCTCAACCTCTTCCTTGATCTTGAGAGTCCACTTTGGCTTTATTCTTCTCAATTTTTGCTTGACTGGCTTCATGATTGGATTTGTTGGAATGCAATGCTGCACTATATCTGTATTGATCCCAGGCATATCTTCGTACGATCATGCAAATACCTCTTTAAATTCTATCAGCAGGGTAACTAATACATCTTTCTCAAAGGTGGTTAGGGTATTGCTCACTTGTATCATTTTAGATTCATCATCAGTTCCCAAGTTAATAGGTTGGGTTTCTTCTTTTTTAGGTTCTAAATGCCCTTGTTTTAATTTCGTATTATTAAGAGTTTCTTTACCAATTTTAGAAATAAAAACATTCAAAGCCAACAAATAAGCAGAATCAAAAATCATATTATAAGGAAAAGAGTTCTCAACAAACTTAATAGACTTAACTAAAATAGACTCAATAGGAATACTATCACAAACAGGCATGACAAGAATTGTAATACTAGCAGAAATAGACTCGATAGGGACAAAAACAATGTTCTTGGCAGGGTAATTGTTGACGCCCAACCTCGAGATGAATAATCGTCAGGCCTTTGTTTGACCACCCATCGTGGCGATGCTCCCGCCTACACGGGGCCTGTTAGAGGCCCCTCTCGAATGATTAGCGTGGTTTGCGTAGAGCTTCAAGTGCTCTCTCTCTCTCTCTCTCTCTCTCTCTCTCTCTCTCTCTCTCTCTCTCTCTCTCTCGGTGGAGGAAGGTAGGTGTCTACCTTTGGTGGTTTGGCGGGAATCTTGGCCAAATTTTAAGAGATTACCATAACTACACTGCACCTTATTTTTGCGGTCACATGTGCGGTGCGGTTTAGAGCCTAGCCAAAACCATAATCACACTACATCTCATTTTTGCGGTCGCATATGCAGTGCTATGTATAAGATGCGGTTTGAAATCGGTATATTTTTCAAATTTTGGGTTTTTCCTACTCAACCCAAAACTAATTTTTCTCGTTTTTTTATCCAAGTTTTAAATTATTAAGCTAGTTTTCCTTTATTTTGGGTTGACTTTTCTAGTCAACACTTGCTAAGACTATCAAACTATTTTTTTTTTTTTGAAAACTAGGATTATTAAACTATTAATAATATATTTAATATTAAAAATAAATAAATATATTAATATATAGAAAGGGTGTGGTGTAGTTTATGCGGTTTTCTTATTATAAAACTGAAAACTGCACTGCACAATGAGGTGTGGTGCGGTGCAGTGCATTGTTACTTGCGGTGCGGTGCAGTTATGCTATTTTGCGAGCAGTTTTGATGCGGTTTGTACGGTTTTGTGAACATCCCTAAGCACCACAGATCATTGGGTTTTTCTAAGATGTGATTAGTCACTTGTGTCTAGTTGATTTTATTACAATCCCTAGGCTAAGAAAAAGGGCATTTTCCCTAATCTAATATGGATGGCAAAAAATCTTGATTCTTGAGTCTGGAAGTTTGTCTTAATTTTTGGGGATTGACAGTAAAAAACATGATTTTGGCATTGGCTTTTAGGACTTTGCATGCATGGGGGCTTTGAGGTTTAGCTTTTGGAAGGGTGTGGTCCCAATCTATGCTTTCCTAAGGCATTCGGGCAAAATTTTAAACAAAATATACAAGCCCATAAAATTTAGCAGATAAACAAAAATTACTAATAGCAAAAATATATTATGAAGCTCATTCAATTAATTTTACATAAAACAAACAACCTAACTCTTTAAAAAACTTTAAACAAAATAATTTTGTCCTTGCTCAGTAGTAAGCACCAAAGACACTAAAAAAAAAAAAAAAACCTCAGAGGCTAAAGCAGAGCCTGATATCGAAGCTACTAAATGCAGCCAGCAGTAAAGTCACCCCACTAATTCAAATTCTTGACTCCGTCTCTGGTCTTGCAGGTAGAGTTGGTGTCAAAGTATAAAGTATAAACCCTAAAGCTAAGTTGCCCTCGCTAAGTGACTAAACAAGCCTTCATAAACATGAAGTAAGCAAGGATGAGGGAGAGAGAGAGAGAGAGAGAGAGAGAGAGAGAGAGAGAGAGAGATGAAGAAGAAAGAAAGAATATATATATATATATATATATATGTATATATATAAGAAGAGTCCGGTTCATGTATGCCCTAAGGGCATACATTAACAAATTTGTTTTTAGAAAAAATTTATTGGAAATTTAAAAAATTGTCAAAACTTTTTCAATTTTCAATAAATTTTTTTCAAAAATAGTATATTATTGTGTGCCCTTAAGGCACACGTTAGTAAAATACATATAAGAAAGAGAGAACTAAGCGTGAGCTAAAGAAAAAAAAAAGAAGAAAGAGAATTGATGTGACAAGGCCTTAGGTGGGTCCCATTATTTTTGTGTATTTACCAAAATGCCATTTAACTCATACCTTGAAAAAAAAAATTTAAGTTCTTAATTCTCAACACTTAACTCATTTTTTTGAGTTATGACTAATGAAAATTGAGGAAGAAAAATCAAGTTAAACAAATGGAGTTGATATGGGGCCCATAAAAAGTGAGTTATGGGTGATGGAAAGTGAGTGATAAGTGATGAAAATCACTCAAACCAAATATAGCCTTTGCTTTTTGTATCATTTACACTTTATTGTTTTTATTGGGCTCTTCTTTATATATATTTTTTAAAATTAATAATTTTCAACTAGTAAAAATATATGCTAAAAAATGCTGAAAAATTCTCCAAGAAAGAAAGCCTAAAAAGACTTTTCTTTTAGAATCTAAAAAGACTTTGAAGATAAATTTTTATTACATCAATATTGTAAAATAGGAAGAAGTAGCAGCAAATTCAACTAAAAACAATTCAAAAGTCATGGAACTCACATAGTAAAATAATCATAAAATTTGAGGCAGCTACCCACAAAAGTTGTTAGATCCCATTACTTTTATTTTCCCTCTTTATTTGAATTAATCTACCACTTTCTTAGCATAAAGTACCTTCTTCTTTTTGTCAGAAGTTCTTTAAAAATTATCACAATTTTTTTGGTTGTTATTTTTATAGTAAATGATTGTGGGAAGTTATGAGAATAACACATATATAATTGTAGGGGCAGCGGGCCCAAAGTATGTATTGGGTCGGCCCAAGAGCTCTCGCGGGATTGAAAGCCCAACCTAACAGCATGGATGGTCCG
The DNA here is from genome assembly GCA_032878915.1 of Castanopsis chinensis. Taxonomy (NCBI): domain Eukaryota; kingdom Viridiplantae; phylum Streptophyta; class Magnoliopsida; order Fagales; family Fagaceae; genus Castanopsis; species Castanopsis chinensis. The sequence goes on from JAVQMG010000106.1 coordinate 10,135,196, forward strand.
AGGACATGAGAAATTCCCCCTGTGAAGTAACGTGACATAAGAAAGATGCCATGCATGAGCAGAACATCCCGAGGCATGATGTCCGAGGATGGCAACGTCCTCGGCCATATGCTGCCGAGGACGAGAAGAGTGATCTGGCAGTTCAAGGGCACCAATACTGAAGACCTTGGACACAAAGGCTAAGAAAACAAGGATAGGAGATAAAAAAGAGTGACATAAAATATCAAGGATAAAGTTGCTACCACCGCATTGAAGGCTCTATACCTACCTCTTTGGACACATTAATGAGGAAGTGACACTTGAGTATTGGAGTTCAGTCTTAGACCTACCACCAAAGACTTTGGTAGAGGGCGGTGATGGGACAAGTATCTAAAAAAAGCAAATGACCTACACGTGGAGAAGGAGGAGGACGGCCTATAAAGGGCGAAGGAAGAAGAAAGGGGGAAGGATCAGCAAAAAAAGAAAACACACACACAAGAGAGAAATTGTAAGGAAAACACCAAAGATTGTCCTCGGCATCAATATATAAGAGAGTTTTCATCCACGTACAAAGAGTATGCATGGATTCTGTGATCTAATTTGGCTTTTGTGCTATCCAACATCCATAGAACTAGATTTGAAACCCACTCTCTATAAATTCATTATTTTGGGCTCTTTAGGCTAATTCCGAAGGTACAACTTAGGTCTAGCACCATTTATGTCCTTACAATTGGCGCTGTCTATGGGAATTCTTCTGTTTTGACGCAGATAATGTAATGGCGGGTTCAAGTCCAGACCATGCAGAATCTTTGGGGTCTCAGCACGAAGATCCTTTTCAACATTTAGAGCAGATGGGAGATCGAGAGGGCAGTGTACACACAGGACACACTACCAGCAATCACTCACGGGGTGGAAGCCGAACCTTTCATGAAGGTGGTACTAAGGCCATGCAGAGGGAAATTGACCAGTTGAAAAGGAAGTTGCGTCGTGCTAAGTGGAAACGAACACCCTCAGTTTCTGGCCCTTCCTCTGATGACTCCCAAAGTAGCGGTTATGGGCCTAGGTCAAAAACCCCTCCCAGTGAAACTTCCTCGCATGAAACGGGAGATTTGCGCGGTAGGGCGAGCAGGAAGTCTCCTCATAGAGGTTTGGGTAGTGATGCCATGGGGAAGGCGTTACACTAACTTTCCAAATCGCCTTTCACGCGTAGAATCGAGAAACGGAAGCTTCCTCACCGTTTCACACAACCAAATTTCACCATTTATAATGGCTGAACAGATCTAGTGGAACATGTGAGTCATTTTAACCAGCGCATGGCAGTTTACTCTAAGACCGAAACCTTGATGTGCAAAGTGTTCCCCTCGAGCTCAGGGCCCGTTGCGATGAAATGTTTTAATAGCTTGAAGGCAAATTCCATTGATTCCTACATGGAACTCAGGATGTCATTCGGGTCTCGTTTTGTTACGTGCAGCAAAGTACCTCGGCCTCTGGATTCATTACTATCCATGACCATGAGAGAGGGCGAAACCCTAAAGACTTACTCGGATAGATACTAGGAAGCGTTCAATGAGATTGATGGTGACTTTGATGAAGTAGCAATTAACACTTTCAAGGTCGGCCTTCTAGTTGAGCACGATTTAAGGAAATCTTTGACCAAGAAACCGATAAAAAACGTTCGTCGGCTCATGGATCATATCGACGAGTATAAACGAGTTGAGGAAGATCAGCAGCAGAGCAAAGGGAAAATGAAAAGTATCCCTCAAGAGAGGAGGGATTTCAAGACAGAGAGATACAATAACAAATGGCCACAGAGGGATTTTGCTGGCCAATTTAGGTCAGCTCCTCCTCAGACAGTAAATGTTGTGTTTTGCGAGCCAGTGCAGCAGGTGTTGGAAAAGATTTGTCATGAACCATACTTTAGGTGGCCTAGTAAGATAATAGGGGACCCTATGAAACGTAATTAGAACCTCCACTGTAATTATCATCAGGATAAAGGTCACACCACAGAAAACTGCAAGACCTTATGAAATTATCTGGATCAGCTGGTCAAAGAAGGGAAGTTGAGGCAATTTATGAATCGGCCTAATGGGCAAGGCACACAATCTGGTTCTGTGAATCAAGGCAGCAACACTTCATGACCTCCGTTGGCATGATAAACGTCATTTTTGCTGCTCTAAGTCGGATTGGGTCTGGCCCTACCAAAGTAATGTCAGTGTCGCGTCATCCTGCCGAGGACCTCATTTCTGAGCCGAAAAGGATCAAAGGGAACCCTCCAACCATTTTGGGATTTTCTGAGGAAGATAAGGTTGGAACTATCCAGCCGCACGACGACGTGTTGGTTATCTTGCTAAGGATAAGGGGTTACGACGTAAAAAGAGTGATGGTTGATTAAGGGAGTGAAGCTGATATTATGTACCCGGACTTGTTCAAGGGTCCTAACTTGAAATCTGAGGATCTTACGGCTTACGACTTGCCGTTGATAAGTTTTGAAGGGAAGGCTGTCATTTCGAAGGGGCTGATTTGATTACCTGTGCAGTCAAGATCAGTAGTGGTGGATGAAGACTTTATTGTAGTGGACGCCTACTCCCCTTATACGGCCATAGTGGCAAGACCGTGGCTACATGCCTTAGGTGCCGTGTCCTCAATCCTCCATGCTAAGGTGAAGTTCCCGTATGGGGATGAAGTTGAAGAGATGGTCGGCAGCCAGTCCATGGCAAGACAATGTATAATGGCAGCAATTACGCATCAGGCTAGGCAGGAATCCCAAGCCTCAACTGAAAGAAATTTGTAATAGTTAACATCCTCGGCCAAGCCAAAAATGGCCGAGTTTGAGGAGCCTGGGTGTGAAGGTCTGGAGAAGGTACTTATTGCCGATGATATGGAGAAGTTCTTTCAGGTAGGAAATCAATTACCACTCCAAGAAAAGGAGGAGCTGGTTATGTTCTTGGAGCGGAACATTGATGTATTCGCATGGGACGCTTATGAAGCTCCAAGGGTTGACCCAAATTTTATCTGCCATTACTTGAATGTAAATCCAGCGGCAGTGCCGAGGAGGCAATCACCTCGGCGCTTGTCCTAGGAGCTTACCAATGCTGTTAAGGAGGAGGTACTAAAGCTCAAAAAGGCAAGTGCTATTAAGGAGGTGTTTTATCCAGAGTGGCTGGCGCATACAGTGGTAGTAAAGAAAAAGAATGGAAAATGGAGAGTGTGTGTGGATTTTACAGACTTGAATAAAGCTTGTCCCAAAGACTCATTCCCAATGCCTTGTATAGATCAGTTGGTGGATGCTACTGTAGGGCATCCTCGGATGAGTTTCCTAGATACTTTCCAAGGTTACCACCAAATACCTTTAGCTTTAGAAGACCAGGAGAAGACAGTTTTCGTCACCCCCACAAGAAACTACCACTATAAGGTGATGCCTTTTGGTCTAAAGAATGCTGGGGCTACTTACTAGAGAATGATGACAAGGATGTTTGAGCCCCAATTGGGAAAGACAATTGAGGTATATGTGGACGGCATGGTGGTCAAGAGTAAAACTATCTCGATTCATATACCGGACTTAGACGAAACCTTTTAAATGCTGAGAAAGCACAAGTTACGTCTCAATGCTTCTAAGTGTTCTTTCGGGGTTGGATCTGGTAAATTCTTGGGCTATATAGTGACACACAGGGGAATCGAGATCAATCCTGCTCAAGTCAAGGCAATCAATAGCTTGTAGCCACCTCAGAATCCAAAAGAAGTGCAAAGATTGACTGAAATGACTACTGCCCTCAACAGATTTATCTCACGGTCCACTGACCGATGTAGGCCATTTTTCCAGCTGTTGAACAAGTGGAAGGGATTTGAGTGGACAGAGGAATGTGCCGTCGCCTTTCAATAGCTTAAGGAGTACCTTTCATGTCCTCCTATCATGTCTTGACCCGAAATTGACGAAGTTCTATTTGCATATATAGTAGTGGCGAGCCATGCTGTTAGTTTGGTATTAATAAGGGCCGACGGGAACATGCAGAAGCCAGTTTACTATGTGAGTAAGTCCTTACATGAAGCCGAGGTGTGTTATCTGCCATTGGAGAAGGCAATCCTGGCCATAGTGCATGGTACACGTAAGCTCCCTCATTATTTCCAATCTCATACGGTGGTGGTTTTGACTCAGCTTCCCCTTAAAGCTATACTCCGGAATGCGGATTATACAAGCAGGATAGCTTAGTGGGGAACCATCTTGGGCGCTTTTGATATCAAATATATGCCCCACACCTCAGTCAAGGGCCAGGCATTAGCCGACCTAGTCGCGAAATTTGTTGAGCCCACAATAGAAGATGATGCCAAGGGCATAGACATTGATGAAAAATCAGTTGGTGTGATTACATGCGAAGAACCTTCAGTGTGGACTATTTACGTTGACGGGGCTGCAAATCAGAGGGGATCCGATGTGGGGTTGGTCATTATAACCCCAAAGGGTCTTACATTGGAAAAATCCCTAAGATTAGGATTCTTGGCTACTAATAATGAAGCTGAATATGAAGCTTTACTGAAAGGGATGGATATGGTTCAAAAAATGGACGAAAAGGTGGTACAAATGTTCTGGGACTCGCAACTAGTAGTAGGCCAAGTAGATGGAAAAGTGGAAGCTAAAGATCCAAGGATGCAAGAATACTTAACTCAAGTCAGGCTTTTGCAATCCCAATTCAAATCTTTTACCTTATCGCATATTCCTAGGAGTAAAAACACACATGCTGACTCCCTGGCAACCCTCGCGACATCCTCGGCACAAGGTCTGCCTCGGATCATCCTTGTTGAAGACCTATGTAAGCCTACTATAGTAACAGGAAGTATTATCCAGGTTCATCAGATCAGGGTGGGGCCCAGTTGGATGGACCCCATCGTATCTTTCCTTAAGGATGACGTCCTGCCAGAGTAAAATGTCGAGGCAGATAAGGTGCGTAGAAAGGCACCTCGTTTTTTGTTGTCCAAGGATCATAAACTGTACAAACAATCTTTTTCTGGGCCCTACTTGCTATGTGTACATCCTGAAGCGACGAAGCTGCTTTTGGAGGAGTTACATGAAGGAATTTGTGGAAGTCATACAGGGAGAAGGTCTTTGGCTCACAGAGCTTTAATGCAGGGATACTGGTGGCTCAATATGCAACGAGAGGCTCAAAACTACGCGAAGAAGTGCGATCAATGCCAGAGGTTTGCACCCAACATCCATCAACCTGGAGGAGAGCTAAATCCTCTTACAAGTCCCTGGCCTTTTGCGCAATGGGGCTTAGACATTATAGGACCTTTTCCTAGGGCGCCTAGGAATAGGAGATGGTTGATCATAGGCATAGATTATTTTACCAAATGGGTGGAGGTCGAGCCCCTATCTAATATTAGAGATGTTGATGCTAAAAAGTTCATTTGGAAAAATATTGTCAATCGATTCAGAGTCCCTCGTACTCTCATATCGGATAACGGTTTACAGTTTGATAGTAAAGCTTTCAGATGGTATTGCTACGACCTCGGTATAACCAACAGGCATTTAACTCCAGCATATCCACAAGGAAATGGGCAGGCCAAGTCGGTCAACAAAGTCATTGTTAATGGGCTCAAGAAGAGGTTAGATGACGCCAAAGGTAAATGGATGGAGGAATTACCTCATGTTCTATGGGCGTACCGGACCACGCCACGAAGATCCACAGGAGAAACACCCTTCTCAATGGCGTATGGCGCCGAGGCTGTGATCCCTTTAGAAACTGGATTCCCGAAAATAAGAACTAGTTCCTTCACCCTCGATAGTAATGACAGGTTGCTAGAAAGGAACCTAGATTTAGTTGAAGAACGAAGAGAGAATGCTATGGTCCAATTGCCTTACTACCAGCAAAAACTGAAGCAGGGGTACGATTCACATATGAGGTCAAGGCCACTTGCTCTTGGAGATTTGGTATTAAGGAAAGTCCTGGGTACGGCCAAAAATTCAACATGGGGAAAATTGGGACCTAATTGGGAAGGACCGTATCGCATCACTTCAGTGGCTGGCATAGGGGCTTACTATCTTGTAGATTTAGATGAAAAGGTTGTGCCACATCCCTGGAATGTAAGTAATTTGCAACGATATTATTATTAATAAAAGACACTTCTGCCACTCTAATTCTATTACTATCATGCTACGCTTAATATTATGTTCGAAAATGTCAATATGGATTGTCAAATAAGACCATGATTACGCCGGATCCTCGGATCCTCTATCTTAGGAAATTTGACATGTCAATACAAATTTTTAAAACATAACCGGGGTTACGTCGAATCCTCGGATCCTCTCCCTTGGGCTAAACACAACCGGGGTTACGTCAAATCCTCAGATCCTCTACCTTGGGCTAAAAAGAACCAGGGTTACGTCAGATCCCCAGATCCTCTACCTTGAGCTAAAAGGAATCAGGGTTACGTCGGATCCCCAGATCCTCTACCTTGGGAAAATAAACAAATTAATGCTATGTGTTAAGCAAAAATTGGGTTGTATGCACTCCTCGGAATACATGCATATATCCTATGGAGATAAGGGTCTTACCAAGTACCCAAAAGGTATGTGACCACAAAGGGTCCCTCAAAATGTGGACTTCATGGAACTTCATTCGTTATTAATTATTAAGTATAACATTTGAGTTGCCCCTGGTCTAAATATGAATCATGTCAGAGAGGTTAGTGTTTCTTATCCTAACATCTTTTGCGCATTGTTATGAAGTCAATTCTTGAACAGGTCTTAATTGAACTAGTCCTATGTATGTGGTTTACCCTTAAATGTTTTATCCATCACCAGAGCTGGGTAAAATCCCACGAGCATCACTTAAAGCATTTGCAAGTGTAGAAGCTAGACAGATTTTATTGTTTTTGCTTATTTAATTACTTAGAGCTACTAACATAAAAGGCACAAATTACTGGCTATCAGATTGCATAAGTAGCAAAGGGAAGGACATGCCATAAGAAAGTATTACAACAAACTACGATATGAATAACAACAAGCTACGATATGAATAACAACTTCTTCTCATTAATTAAAGAACACTTATGAATACATTCGGAAGCAAGTTGCAAGTTTCTCAAAGGAAAGTACAAAGGAAACTAAAATAATAAAAATAAAAAATAAAAGAAGAAGAAGGAAAAAAAAATGAAACAACAACAAAAAAATATCTAATATATGGAAGAGAAGAGCTATCAACGCTTTATCTGCACTTGATTCTTGGTGTCGGCAAGAGACACTATTGTGGCCGAAGACCCTTCAACCACCTGTTTGCCTTTAGGACCCCCCTTTGGCATAATGGGCAGGGTCGCCAAAACGATCTCCAAAGTCTCGCCGGCCTTTGAGCTGGGGGTAGCTCCTTAGGTTCAACGGGAGGCTGGGCATCTGCAGGTTGAGCCCCTTCACCTTGCGTCAGAAAAGAAGGCTCAAGTGCAATAGTATCAGCAACAGCTTCTCCTAGTTGCACCCCGACTGCAAAGGAGCCGGCATCACCCTCAGCCTGGACAGAAGCGGATACTCAAATGGCCGGGGGTACATAAGTATTCTCTGCCCTCCAAAGAGGAGAGGAAGCATCAACCCCAGCTTGGGATAAAGCTTCCTTCCACACTTGGAGGCAGTAATCCCTACATACCTTTGTCACTTGAGCTTTGAAGGTCTCAGTGGTTTCCACCACTCCCACCTCGTATCCACTCTGCTCAGCCTGGTCTACTGCCTCTTCAGCCTCTTAGGCCTTAGCGCTAGCCTCCTCTTTATCCTTGAAAGCCTACAGCCTAGCCTTCTCAGATTTTTTAAGATCTTACTTGAGGCCTTCTATCAGCTTCTTAGACGAGGCAAAGTTCTCGTCAACGTGCCTCAATTGTAGCCTTTGCTCCTCGGCCTGCCTCTCAATGGTCTTCAGCTAGGCCTCTAAGCCAGACCTTTCACTTTCTGCCTTGATTAAACTAGAAGTAACTTCTTGCAGTTTCTTCTCCTTCAGCTCAAGGATCCTTTGAGTGTGATCGAGCCTCACTTCCTGGGCCTTAAGGGACTTGTGGGAATTGGCAGCAATTTCCTCCGCCCTATGAGCGGACTGAACAGCCTACGTGCAAAACATGTTAGGATAGTGATGTATAAACACAATTTTCGGCGAAAGCAAAACATGGGTGTAAAAATTCCTTAACTAAAGTCCTTACCATAGCAAGCTCTTTCTTCAGGATCATGAAGATGTTTTGATCCCTTATTCTCCTAAGCTCACCCATGTCCTCGGGGAGCAAAAGAGCCTGCTCCAAAGCATCCGCAACACACGCAGCAGTGCCTTTGTCAAAGCCCCTGATGGAGGCATCGGCAGTGACTGCCTGATCGTCCATGGTCATTTGAGGGGCCCAAATGGGTGCAGGTATGGCTGCATGAGGCTCGACCCGCCTTTCTGACCTCGACTGTATGAGATGAGCATGTTTCTCTCCCTTTTCCTGTTTCACCTCCTTGGCAGGAAGATCTCTACCCCCTTTAACTGGCTTCTTCCCCTTGTGATGATCCTTTTTCCTTTTATGATTAGCTGGATCGACACGTTGGGTTTGGGTTGATAGGGGTATAGGGAGTTTCAGTGGGGGAATTCTCTCAGTGCCTTTATCTTTAGTCTTCGCCTGAGGCACACTTGAAGACTCTTGAGCTCCCACTTGAGCCTCCAACATGTCCTTAAGGCTTGGCTTTGACCTACGTTAGATACCCAGGGTCTCAAGTTGTTGGTCGGTGTCCAAGGGGGTCAACAGAGGTGTGCTGAGGACAGCAAGTTGCTCTTCAGGTGATGGAAGCCAATCAAAAGCTTCAAATTCTTCTTCAGAATCCAAGAGTTCAATGATCTCTTTTTCTTCTTCTTCCTTTATAAGTGGATGGGAGGAAGAACCTTCACCCCATAAGGGTAGCGCCGAGGAGGTAGTGAACGGAACACCTTTGGGTACAAGTCGCACTAGTTCGGTGATGAGGGTGCCTTGTGGGATAAGAGCACCCTCGGGGAGCAAAAAACGTTCAACTGTGACGCTGATCCTAGGCAGCCGAGGATCTTTCTCCTTAATCACGCATTTCGGCGCTTGAAAGGCGAATAAGATCAGATCGTACCCAAGGATTAGGTGCACCAAGCGAAGTTGACCGTCCGAGTGAACGAATACCTCGGCCCTCAAAATCTTGTCTAGGCGAGCGAAGTCGACAAGATGGGCATGACGAGTAAGTGCGCGGCGATCTGCATAATTATTCAACGAAAGGGTAAGCAAAAGAAAATAGATAAATAATAAGTAATGAATGGCAATAACAAGAACAAAACAAAGAAAATATATATATATATATATATATAACTAAGCAATGTGCCGGTATTCACCTGGTTCCCCCTCTCTCGTCGGACAGGGGAGACCATCATGCCAATCCCCAAACAGTATTAGGAAGTCTTTGTTTAAACCTTTGTTGAAGTGAGGGAGACATTGGATTAGCCTAACCTTGGCGTGCCTAGACTTTAGGTAATATCCTTGCCCTGTCAAGTGGTGAAGGTTGTAGACCGAATTCACCTCGGGGTAGGTAAGTCCTAATCCCAGCTTTTCGTTTAGAATGTCTACGGCACCTAGAATCCTAAACATGTTTGGGGCACACTGTGTAGGGGATAACCTAACCGCTCTGAGATAATCCCTAGTGATCGGTCTCATGGGAATTCTCATTCCCCCCTCTATGAAGGCTATCATGGGAATCGCTACCTCACCGGTATCTCTCTCAGTATGCCACCTCCCTCCTTGCAATGTGTAATGGATACTCCCGGTGGGATTCCATACCTAACCTTAAACTCCTCTATTCTTTTAGGACTATCTACTAGGGGTGCGAACCTACCCATTTTCTAAAAGTAAAGGGAGAATATTGTGATGGGGATGAGAAATTTAGATGGCCGAGGACAAAGAAACTAAGAGTAACAAGAAAGAAAGAGTAGTAATAATGAAAGCAGAAAGTTGGAAAAACTTACTTTAGAGTAATAAAGTTACTTCGGGCTTAGAATTGAGAAGGTGTAAAGACGCGTGTAGATTACAGGAGTGGCTAGGTTCGTTGTACAAGCTCTGAAATGAACAGAGAACTTTTAAACTGACAGTGTTTATATCGTGAAAAGTCATAAAGCGGGAAATCTCCCGCCTATCTCCCTAAGTTGCGCTCACCCGTTAGATGGACATCGCGCGGTTGAACGTGGGGAAGAGAGAGCCGCCAGCATTTAATGGGAACGTGTTCTGCATAATGAAATGCCAGAAGCGGATTGTCCAAAATGCGTGTGTCGAAATCCTCATTCCTCCCAGAGAAGTAGAAATGAGGATCTCGAGGGGCTATTGTAGGGCCAGCGGGCCTAAAGTATGTATTGGGTCGGCCCAAGAACTCTTGCGGGATTAAAAGCCCAACCTAACAGCATGGATGGTCCGAGGACATGAGAAGTCCCTCCTGTGAAGTAACGTGACATAAGAAAGATGCCATGCATGAGCAGAACATCCCGAGGCATGATGTCTGAGGATGGCAACGTTCTCAGCCATATGCTGCTGAGGACGAGAAAAGTGATCTGGCAGTTCAAGGGCACCAATACTGAAGACCTTGGACACAAAGGCTGAGAAAACAAGGATAGGAGATAAAAAGGAGTGACAAAAAATATCAAGGATAAACCTGCTACCACCGCATTGAAGGCTCTATACTTACCTTTCTAGCCGCATTAATGAGGAAGTGACACTTGAGTATTGGAGTTCAGTTTTAGACCTACCGCTAAAGACTTTGGTAGAGGGGGATGATGGGACAAGTATCTAAAAGAAGTAGATGACCTACACGTGGAGAAGGAGGAGGAAGGCCTATAAAGGGCGAAGGAAGAAGAAAGAGGGAGGGGACATCAAAAAAAGAAAACACACACAAGAGAGAAATTGTAAGGAAAACACCAAAGATTGTCCTCGGCATCAATATATAAGAGTGTTTTCATCCACGTACAAAGAGTATGCATGGGTTCTGTGATCTAATTTAGCTTTTATGTTATCTAACGTCCATAGAACTAGATTTGAAACCCACTCTCTATAAATTCATTGTTTTGGGCTCTTAGGGCTGGTTTCGAAGGTACAACTTAGGTCCAGCACCATTTGTGTCTTTACAATAATAATTAATAAGTAGTTTTTTTTTTTAACGCTAAAAAAAAAATGGTTACTAAAAATAAAGAAAAAAGATAAAGAAATAGATAACCATTTAGGAAAAAAAAACTTGCCTCATAATATATATATATATATATTGACAAGTAGTAGAAAGTGGATGGCATGGCAATGTGGGGTTTTAACGTTGGTATTTAAAACAATAAAGAAATATATAGCTATTTAGAAAAAAAAAAAAAAAATTGCAACCAATTCAAGAGTATATGCTCAGAGGCTCTTCTATTTTTATTTTTTTTTCTTTTAAAGATTAATGATTTTCAACCAGTAAAAATATATGATAAAAAAAGGCTGAAAAATTCCCAAAGAAAGAAAGCTTGAAAAGACTTTGAAGATGAATTTTTATTACATCAATATTGTAAAATAGAAAGAAGAAGCAAACCCAACCAAAAGAAGATTTCAAAAAAAAAATTTGGAAGTCCTGAAACTCACATGGTAAAATAATCATAAAATTTGAGGCTGTCGCCCACAAAATTTGTTAGATCCCATTACTTCTTTTTTTTCTCTCTCTCTCTCTATTTGACATAATTTATCACTTTATTCTCATATAAAACCTTCTTCTTTTTGTCAGAAGTACTTTAAAAATTATCACAATATTTTTTGTTGTTATTTTTATAGCAGTGATTGTGGGAAGTTGTGTGAATAACACGTACATGATAAGTGATAAGTAATTTTTTTTTAACACTAAAAAAGTAAGTGGGTTTTTTTATTAAAAGAAAAACCGAAATAGATAATGGTTTAAAAAAAGAAAAAAAACAAAAAAACAAAACCTGTCTCATAATATTTTTTTTTTTCTAATAAGTATTAAAAAGTAGATGGTAAGGCAATGTCAAGATTTAATGTGGATTTTTTTTTTCTTTTAAAAATTGTAAAGGTGGAGGGATTAAAAACCAAAGTAATAGTAGTCCTATTTTATAGATAATGTTTTAGAAATATATTTTACCATATTATCCTCATGTTTTGTCCATATTTAAACTTAGGGTGTAGGAGTATTTTTTACTCAAAAAAATGTTCATCCCAAAGTGTAGAAGTCCCTTAAACAGTAGTATAGATTAGTACATAAATTCTCTCTTCTTCCTTTTTTTTTTTTTTTTTTTAAATAAACATATATAAATCATTATTGGTCTAACATTTATGAGTCTTTATGTTTATTTTAAAAATAAACTAGTGGAATTTCTGTGCAGACATGAACTTACGAAAAATATTATTTTATTGAAAAACAACAACTAAACAAAAATTTATTACATAATTTCAAAATTCTTATCTAACATACGACATGATCACATTTGTAAGTACTTTCACCTAAATAGTATATCTAATGAATATAATAAGGTTTTGTTGGCAATAATAATAATAATGAAAAAAATGCATTGAAAGTCCTGTTGAGTTGGTAGGGGGTGATTTCCTATGGGTTCATGTGGAGATTGACGTGTCAAAACTGCTCTGCCGGGGTCGAAGGATAGCTTTGGACGACAATGAGGAAATCTGGATTTCGTTCAAGTACAAGAAACTACCAAATTTCTGCTACTGGTGTGGTCTGATCTCACATGATGGGAAAGACTGTGATGTCTGGTTGGCAAGGAAAGAGAGCACTGAACCAAAGGAGTATGGACCATGGCTGAGAGCGGTGTCTCACAATCCAGGGAAACCGCCCTTCATCATAGTCACAGGTATGGGTGATGGATTGGGGGGCCTCACAACACCTTCCAAACCACCACACGCTAAGCAGCCCACCGCAACAGCGACCAAACCAGCGGAAATTAATGTCGCAAGATCGGAAACTGACCGGAACGGAGGCGTTGACCGGACACAAATGACGAATATGGAAACTGCTGAAATAGGGGACCAGATCACGCCTAAAGCCCGAAATATTAGCATTCCTTTAAATGAGGTAATTGATTCCAATTCAAGTTTCCCTACTTACCATACTAATCACGTTGATTTTGAGTTTCAGATTCAGGAAATTGATGCGGATTTAGGAGAACTCGACAGCTGTAAAAACCAAACGGAAAAAAAATACAGCTGGCGGCCCTTCTGTTTCAGCAAGCATTGAGGATCCCTTAACTCCTTCCTCGCCAGTTCATCCATCATTAATCCAGCAGCAAGTATCCCATGTGACAGAGAATTACTCACCACCCAAAACAACCAACAGATCTTTGCGAACTTGGAAAAGAATAGCACGTGATAGCATTATGGAGAATGAAATATCACATGGCCCTACAGCTCAAAAAAGAAATAGAGAAGAAGAGATAGCACGTGATAGCATTATGGAGAATGAAATATCACATGGACCCACGGCTCAAAAAAGAAACAGAGAAGTAGAGATGGAATTTCTACCCGAGTTACCTATCAAAAAGCTACAGGTTTCGAAGGGAGAAGGACAACAAATTTCAATGGTGGAGGCTGCTCAGCAACCTCGCCAAGCACAATGAGTCTCTTAGTATGGAACTGTCATGGGCTTAGGAACCTGCGTAGAGGGAAAAAGCTTGAAGTATTGATTCGGGCTAAAGATCCCTCCGTCGTTTTTAGCCGAAACATGGGCAGATAAAGCTAGGCTAAAAGAAGTCCAACGAAACTTTAAATTTGATAATTTGTTTTACGTGGAAAGAAACCCTAGAGGTGGTGGGGGTTTAGCTCTATATTGGAAGAACTCCATGGATGTGAATGTAGACTATTTCTCCAAATATCACATAGACTCAATAATCAATAAAGGTATTGATGAAGCATGGAGATTCACAGGTTTTTACGGAGAACCAGCTACATACAAGAGAATTGAAGCATGGAATAAACTTCGACTTCTCAACAATAGACATAACCTCCCTTGGATTTGTGCGGGAGACTTTAATGAAATTACAAGACTTTCCGAAAAATTGGGAGGAAATAATAGAAGCCAAGCTCAGATGCAGCTTTTCAGGGATGTCATAGACAAATGTGGTTTTATGGACCTTGGGTATGTGGGAGATCAATTCACATGGAGGAAACATTTTAATGATGGGCATTCACTTTGGGAGAGACTAGACCGTGGGTTGGCTAATCATGTTTGGTTCATGAAATTTCTAGGTTCAAAAATTTACCATTAACACACAGACTCTTCAGATCACTCCCCTTTGTGGATCACCTTGGATGGTTTGGATATCCCTTCCCACTCCAAACCATTTAAGTTTGAAGAAATGTGGCTCTGATTGTGGATGTTCAGATATTGTAGAGGCGGTGTGGTTGTCAAGGGAAGAAGAAGGTGCTCAAGATCATGTCATCCGCAAAATAGACAAATGCAGCAAAGAACTACAAATATGGAATTGGGAAAGTTTTGGCAATGTCAGAATGATGTTGAGCAGAAAGAGAAAGGAACTGAAAGAAGCAGAAAAATCAGCCATGAGATCCAGAAATAACCAGTAGGTCCGAGACTTGAAGAAGGAGATAGTAGATTTGGTTGATAAGGAAAACAGACTTTGGTTCCAAAGATCAAAAGTCATGTGGGCAAAATTTGGAGATAGAAACTCAAAATTTTTTCATAGCCATGCATCACAAAGAAAGAGGAAAAATCTCATTCTGAATTTGAAGGATTCCAATGGCCGTGTTATTGAAAACAATGAGGACATAGCAAAATGCTTAGTGCAATACTATCAAGACCTGCTACATTTTGAAAACCAGCAACTGTGCACCTCGGCTACAGATTCAATTCAGAGGGTGATTACTGAGGAGATGAACTCCAAGCTATCATCACGTTTCACTCCCTTGGAGGTAAAGCAAGCCATCAACCAAATGGCCCTGCTAAAGGCCCCCAAGCCAGACGGTATGCCACCTTTCTTTTATCAACACTATTGGAATCTTATTGGTGATGATATTTCAAAAACTGTGTTGCATTATCTTAATTCTGCCACTCTGCCTGAACACCTCAATCACACTTTTATTGCCTTAATCCCAAAAAAGAAAAACCCGGAATTTGCATCTGAATTTAGATCGATCAGCTTGTGTAATGTTTGTATAAAATCTTCTCAAAAGTTTTAGCAAATAAACTTAAGAAAATTTTGCCAAATATTATCACTGAGAATCAAAGTGCTTTTACTAAAAGCTGCCTTATTTCTGATAATATTCTGGTAGCTTTTGAGTCTTTACACAGCATGCAGAAACATACAGGGAAGGAAGGATACATGGCCATCAAGCTGGACATGAGCAAAGCGTATGACAGAGTAAAATGGCACTATCTACAATCTGTCATGGAAAAAATGGGTTTCACTGAACACTGGATTAGCCTCATGATGCTTTGTGTCAAAACTGTGACATACTCAATACTGGTGAATGGTGAACCTAAGGGCATGATCACACCAACGAGAGGCATCAGACAAGGAAACCCCCTGTCTCCCTTTCTTTTCCTCCTCTACACCGAGGGTCTTAATGGGCTTCTTAATACAGCTGCCCACCAAGGATACATCAAGGGATTCTCCCTATGTAAAAATAGCCCACGTCTAACCCACCTTTTGTTTGCAGATGATAGCTTGCTATTTTGCAGGGCCACCATTGAGGAATGTCATCGAATGCTGGATATTTTGGATGTTTATGGCAAGTGCTCAGGTCAACAGATTAACCGAAGTAAGACGACAATCTTCTTCAGTAAGTCCACCAATGAAGATACCAGAAATCAAATCAAGTTGGCTTTGGGAGTTCCAGAAATTATCCAATACGAAAGATACCTGGGGCTACCTTCTTTGGTGGGTAGAAATAAAAAAGCAAGCTTCAACTATATAAAGGAACGAGTCTGGAAAAAATTGCAAGGCTGGAAGGAGAAACTCCTATCACAAGCTAGAAGAGAGATTTTAATAAAAGCAGTTGTTCAGGCTATTCCTACCTACACTATGAGCTGCTTCAAAATCCCGGTGGGGCTATGTTCAGAGATTGAGAGCCTAGTAAGAGATTTTGGTGGGGTCAGAAAGGAGAGAAGAGAAAAGTCCATTGGGTGAAGTGGGAGACACTTTGTCTACCAAAAAAAGAAGGAGGAATGGGCTTCAAGGATTTAGCAAATTTCAATGATGCTTTTTTGGCCAAGCAAGCTTGGAGATTACTTCATAATAAAGACTCCTTATTCTATAGAATCTTTAAAGCGAAGTTCTTTCCAAATTGCAGTTTTTGGGAGGCCCAAGAATCTAGTTCGGGTTCACATGCTTGGCACAGTATCTTGAAGGGAAGGGATGTCCTACTAAAGGGTGCCAGATGGAGGGTTGGGTGTGGGGAGGCTATTAGCATCTGGAATGACGCATGGTTACCATCACAGGAGCATCCACGAATCCTATCAGCTATTGTACCAGGGTTTGAAGATGGTAGAGTTTCTGATCTCATTAATACGAATTCAAGAACATGGGAGTTAGATTTAGTGCAAGGGCTACTGTCTCCTGAAGAAGCTGCATTGGTTCTCAGCATCCCTTTGAGCCGCACCCCTGTGGAGGACAAAATAATTTGGCCCTTCATCCCCTCAGGTAATTATACAGTCAATTCGGGTTCTAAATTTCTAACTAAACTAAATTCTCTGCCTAATCCAATAGGTACCTCGCAGCCGCAAAGTGAGGTTTGGAAGCAGATTTGGGGGCTTAATATGCCGAATAAAGTGAGAAACTTTATGTGGCGGGTTTGCTAAGAAGCAATTCCAACCAAGCATAATCTGATGAGAAGAAAGATTCTATAGGCAAATACATGTGAGCAGTGTGGTGTGGAATCTGAAACAACGGCCCATGCACTTTGGAATTGCACCACGTTGGATGATATATAGGACACGACTCCAGGTTTTGAAGATCGAAGACAGCTGGACTTTTCAAACATTCACGACCTGATCGCAGTTGTTCATGAGAAACGAAAGAACGTAGACCTCTTTGCTATGTTGATGTGGACGATATGGCATCAACGGAACAAGCTTCGAACTGGTACCAGTGATTTTCCCAAAGCCCAGGTCCTTCAACAAGCTTCACAGGCCTTGGCTTCTTTCCAACAGAGCTAACAATCCTCCATAAATCACTCAGCAACCACCCAAACTGAGCATCGTGTCCAATGGCGTCCTCCTCTGGCGAATAGTGTCAAACTAAATTTTGATGGGGCTGTTTTTTCGGAGCTGGGCAAGGCTGGCTTGGGTGTGGTAGTTCATAACTGTCAAGGGAATGCCATTGCTTCGCTGTCAGAACAAGCTCCCTTACCTTTTTCACTAGTCATTATGGAAGCCATGGCTGCTGCAAGAGCGATGACCCTTGCACAAGAATTGGGTATTGCCGAGTTCATTCTTGAGGGAGACTCGGAAGCTGTGATAAACACTCTTCAAAGTAAGGAAGCTTCTCTATCCACGTTTGGCCATCTCCTTGAGTTTGCACAATCCATGCTTGTCTCCAGCCAATGTATTGCTTACTCCCATATTCGTAGAGCTGGCAATAAAGTAGCCCATAACCTAGCTAAACATGCTAGACATGTTAGAGGTTTGTCATTGTGGGTGGAGGATATCCCACCACACCTTTATGATGTACTCTTCGCCGATCCTGGCTGATCCTTTTAATAAAAGTTTTAGTCTTCATTCTCAAAAAAAAAAAAAAAAAAAAAAAAAAAAAAAAATTTGTAGAATATTATTAAACAAAATACCATTTGGTGGTGTTAATCTAATGATAATGAGCTATAATCATAAAACAGATACCACATGTTAAAAGTCTAATATCTTTGTATGAACTATACTTTGGGAGATTATTGAATTCCTCTTTATACATCATAATTGTGGGGGGTCCGAGGAGCAAAGAGGGTCAGACCGTAGAAAAACATGTGTAAGCTAGACCGAAGAGATGAGTCAGACCCAAGGAGTCCACTTGCCCGAGGATGGAAGTAGAAACAAGGTAGTTAGTATCCTATGAAGGCCCAGAAAGGGAAAAGGGAACCATGGAAGGGACAAAGGATGTGACAGGAAGTTTCTTGAAAGATATGCTTCTCGCATCTGCATTGAATGCTTCATATCAACCATATCAACTGCATTAATGTGGAAATGACACATGAACAGTGACTTCACAGCTAGTAGCCTCTTCTACCACTTTCAACAGAGCTGTGATGGGACAAGTACCTTGAGGAATATTTAAAGGTGTACATGTGGAGGGTTATGATGCAAGAAAGGAGGATATAAAAGAGAGGGCACATCCTAGAAGGAGGGGGCTTTTTTATGGGATACTAAAAACTAGGAAGTGAATAGTGTATCACTAGTAACATTTATATATAAGAAATCAATCTTCAAACTTATTGGAGGAGAGCATTTTACTCAATCATCACTTTTACTTCACTTCTCTGTCACTCTCGTCTAATTGGCTACACGTTGCTTCAACCAAAAAAGTTCGACCCCCTTCAAACCAAAATAAGTACCTCACCTCACTTACGAATTCTCACTCTCTTTCAAGAAATTTTATTGTTTGGGCTTGGTTTGAAAGACAATGCACTATTGTTCTTAGTGGACTTGGGCTTTTATTTTTTGAGTACCTACAATAATTTTAGTTCATCCTAGTTATTCTTAAGGGTTGTTCTTTTTCAAAATTTTAGACTTTCAGAATTTGACGAAAGTCATCAAATTGATATCAACATTTAACATTGTAAATTATTGTTCTTTTAATGATTATTAATAATAATTACAATTTTTTTTAACTCTATAATAATAATAATAATAATAATAATAATAATAATAATAATAATATCTATCAAACAAAACTCCTAAAAATAAGTCTCTCTACTTCTTTAAAAAAATACTATTTCTATAATATTTTTACAATAAATTACAGGTGATATATTGTTATTTGCTTTAATTCTTTTTTGAAGCCTTATTATTGGCTTTAATTTAAAACCAAAGCTTAAATTAATTTTTTACTCATCAAGAATATGCAATAACAATTCGTCATTTAAAATTTATTGTGAAAATAATATTTCTTTAAAAAATAAATAAAGGTTGTTTAAAACACAGCGTTAAACTAAAACCATTTGGCTGTTGAAAAAAACACAAACAAAACAACAATAAACTTAAAGTCAGATCGAAAAATAAAAATAAAAGTAGAAAGAGTTGTGAGATTGTGCATTCCGTGAGAAGCAGAGACCTAGTCAGTGTCAGACGACCGGAGCCGCTACACAGAGAGACTCCATAAGGCGGAGATAGAGAGTTTCAGAGGGCCGCTACCAGTAAAGGTTTCTCTTTTTTCTTTTTGGTATTTTGGTTGGATTGGTTTTAGGTTTTGGTTTATATTCAGTTTGTTAAAAATTTAAAGTTAACGTTTGAAATAAATAAAATAAAATAAAATTGAATTATTTATTTTGAGGTAAGGCTTGGGAAGTCTGAGATTTCATTATTGATTGAGAGGAGCGATGGGGATACTGAATCAGCATAGAGAGCAGAAAGTGTTTTGGGCAATGGGTCTTTTTGGTGTCTACAAAGTCTTTTAGGTTTACATTTATCATTGATTGATTGCAATTCCAACTATGTGTAATTACAAATTAAAAGGGTTTTTCTTTTGCTTTTCTTATCTGGGTTTTTAGGTGGAAAGTCAAAACCTTGAAGCAATCCAACTCTGAGAAGAAACAGTATGACCAGGTATAGTTTTTCACTTTATTGAAATTTCTTTTAATTTTTGCTTTCAAAGTTTGTAGGTTTAATGTATTGGTACTTTGGTTATCTATATAGGGTGAAAAAAGTTACTATTTTATATAAATTTTATATATATAAAAACTATATTTATATGGAATAATGAAAAGAATAATAATTGATTTAGAATATGACATTCCTCCACATATTTAGTTGATTTGAAAACAATTGATACAAAAGCTATAAAAAAAAATGAAATATTTGTGAAAGTCAGAATCAATTAGTTAGTTTATCATTTCATTTTCATTTTGCAAATTGGCAGTGCCACCACAGACACAGACGGGCGGGTGAAGATGGGGGAAGAAGAAAAGAATTCTCTTGAGATTGAGATTGAGAAACGACCCGCTATCTTCGTCCTTGGATCCTCCAACGTTGGCAAACGGACCCTCCTCTCCCGTATGTTCCTCTTTTCTTTTTTCAATTAAAAGAAATTTTCTTTTGATGATAATGATATATATAAATTTATCGAATCTGGGTAAGTTATCTTTACTATGTATCTCACTGCTTCCTTATATAATCAATCAATATTAATGATTTACTCAATAGAAACCCTATACCTAACCTAACTGCCAATTCTTTTGCAAGATATTCTTTATTCTAATCAAGTGGCTCATTGATTTTGTATTCGAATCAATATTTTGGCCAATTAAGTTTTAAACCTATCTATCTTTTTGTCTCATCAATCAGTAGTCCTTGAGCTCACTTGTTGTTTAAACTGAATAACCAATCTACGAATGCTCCTAATTTAATCACTGCCTGCTTAATTTTGGATGATTTCAATTGTATATTATTACTTGTTTTTAGGATTACTCTCTGTGGATTTTGAAGAGGCTTCTGATTCATCATCTGATTTTAGGATTACTCTCTATGGATTTTGAAGACACTTCTGATTCATCGTCTCAACTTTGTGGCCATGGGTAACATTCTTACTCTATGTTACTTGTATTATTATTATTATTATTAATCTAAAAAGATTTGCTAGACCACAAATAAATGATACTTAATAGATATTCATCAACAGCTGGACTATCAACACCAAGTACTACACAGCTGATGTTTCTGTATGGATGGCTCATCTTCATGATGCCTTCTCTATTGGGACATTGCCAATCTTTAACCAGTTGACTGCCTTGGTCATGGTTTTTGACATGAATGATGTTAGACTCTTTCCCCTTTCACATCTTTGCATTGCAAATTCTTTGATGTTTTTTTTCTTATAAAAAAAATTCTTTGATGTTTGATGCCAGTGTGATTTTTTGATGCGCTATATCTCTCTGTTCATTCATTATGTGCAGTTATCATCTCTTGTTGCCCTTAAGGATTGGGTAGCTCGCACTGATATTCAAAATTTTGAAATATTATTATGCATTGGCAACAAGGTGGATCTCCTTCCAGGCCATCCAGTTCATGCTGAATACAGAAGACACCTGCAGAAGCAGCTTGGAGATTCCTCTGCTGATCCTTATGCAGAGTCTACTGAATACGGAATTTCTGAAACTGAAGGAAGTAGTCTGCTGGGTGATGAAGAACCTTCATACGAGATTAGGAGGTCTTGTTTGGAATGGTGCACTCAACATAACATTGAATTTATTGAAGCTTGTGCTTCCAATGCTGATTTTGACAAGTGTAAATCCATTCTTTGCCTTTAGTTGCAATTAGCTATTTTGCATTCCTTATATTTCCTTTATATGTTGCAATTAGACAATAAGTATACAAAAAGGAGCAATGTGAGATACCTTGCTCAATTGCAAAGATTTTTTCTTTCACTCATAAACTGTACATGATATGAAAGACGACCATACTTTTGATGTTACATGGACATCATATTTTGATTGAAGTTTTATTTTTTATTTTTTATATTGAAAATGAGGTTTACATAGTAGATAAAATTACGTGTGTATTTTATATTGGAGTAAGAAAGAGCATGATGAAGTGTTCTCTACATAACTTGATGGTTTTTCAGAATATTAGGCGACTGAATTAGGTATAGATTACGTGGTTTCATACATACGTACGTACATACATGTATGTATGTGTTTGTTTTCAAACTTATATAAAGATGTTGTTCTTGACAGGTTTATCAGTTGATGGTGATTCACAAGGAGTTGAACGCCTCTACGGTGCTCTTTCTGCTCATATGTGGCCTGGAATGATTCTAAAATCTGGCAATAAGATAACTAAACCATCATTACCTGAAAAAGAAGGTTCCCCTCTCCCCTTCTAGAAAATTATAGAGTATTGCTTTTCAGTTTGAACTTTTATTTGCTAATTACATGGCTAAATTTTTTCGTCCCTTCTTCTCAGAGTTATCTTCAGGAGAATCTGACTTTGAATTTGAGTATGAAATCCTCTCTGCCGGCTCAGCCGAACCATGGGATGACACAGATATAGGATGGGTTTCTGCAAATGCTGTTACCCCATCCTCAGAGATGGCAGGGTTTGTTACTCAAAATAGCTCTGTCGTTGAACGTGATCAAGAGAATGGAACCAGATCTGATGAAGAAAAGCCTTCAACTTCAACGGCATCATTGCAGGATGAGAATGACCAGGGTGTGATACCAAATGCATCTGAGCAAGCCACAGAGGTGGATGAGAGTGCACCTTTTGAATTAGAGGATTTGGAACAGTTGATGTCCGAGATAGGGAATGTGCGTGAAAACTTGAGATTGATGCCTGATTTTCAGAGGAGGGAAATGGCAGCAAAGCTAGCCATGAAAATGGCTGCTATGTTTGGGGGTGAAAGTGATAATGATGAGGAAATTTGATCAGGGAATGGGCTTACAATGCTTTGGACTGACTAATTTCATTGAATTTTGTTCTCAGTGTCATTCATGATATTATATTGGGGGGACATGAGCTGTCTGTTTATGTACAGAGCATCTCTTCTGTGTTGTTTTTCTGCTCTATGCTTCTCTTGTCACTGCACAACATGGTTAGTCATGGATTAATAAGCCCATGATGTGCTCAAAGAGTTAAAGCCCAGATTGTCCAAAACATTGATACAAATATAAATCCTTGTAGAGGTTGCATGATGATAGTTAAATGCTTTCATATGTAGACTGACGTTGATAAGAACAATTAGTCAAATTTTGCTTGTCTTTAAATTGCCTGTACTGCCTCTGCATTTCCTGCGTTTTAGTGACTGAGAAGAGAAGTCTGGTACTTGGGAGTGGTAGGAGGAGACTAAGGTGAGAGTTAGCAAAATATTACAAAATGAGAGTGACATGAACAATAATTTGGAGTTTAGAATGTAATATCTATTATCGAGTGCTCTTTTAATCATGGAGGCCAAGAAGAAGATATGGGGTGTAACATGCAGGCTATTTTATACAATGTTACTTGAAAATCGAAATTAGCACACACCCTATTAGCTATTGTGTTAAAGTGGCAAGGGAGAGTTGTGTGAACATTTTTCATGGAAATTTTGATGCCTGTAAAAGAATTCTACAGAATTCATTTAAAAAAAAAAAAATTAGATTGTCAAGTGTTGAGTTTAATTGTTAATCTTCATTCTAGGCACAATCGATTATATCAGGCTGGCACAGAAATACAGAATAGGACTTTTATTATATTCATTAGGACTATATACAACCATCTATATTGTGGCCCAACCTATGCAGCCAGCTTGAAATTTGGGCCCTGTTTTTCCTGGGCACAACTAGTCAACCAGTTCAAGTCGAGTTGAACCTCTCATTGTCCATTCATGTAATGGGGCCATAATAATGATAGTTTAACGTGTCATTAAAAATGGTTTCAACCAGTTAGTCAGTTAAGAGTAAATTGTCAAGTTCATAATTCTAGCCTTTTGGGCTTGTTAGTTTAACAAATCTCCCATAACTTGTCTTAGAAATCTCAAAGGAGAATGGAAGGGAGTAAAAAAAAGAAAAAGAAAAAAGGCACGGCTCATTTCGTTGACATCATCCTCTCTATTTCACTTGAAATAGATCAAAGCAATTCCATTATTAAAATTTTATTCACTACAATGTATAAAGTACGTCACCTTATTTAAAAATATTAATAATGTAATATTTGACATGCCTATATTGAGATATATAAACTGAACCATAAAATGAATACATTTTTTTTTTTTTTTGAGGTTATGAAATGAATACATTTCAAATGAAATGAATCTTAATACCATTTTTTTTGTGAGGAGAAATTATGAATTGAGTGCAGAAGCTAAGAGGCTGTTTGGTTTTGTGTTTTCCATCGCTCATAACTCTGTTTCCATCACTCATAACTCAAAATAAGTGGGACCCATGAAAAAAATGTTTGTTTGGATTTGTTTTCTGTTTTTGTTTCCATCCCTCAATTCTCTGATTTTTGAGTTATGAGTTATGGAAACTGAAAACACATTTTAGGTGTTTTCAGTTTCCAAAACTCTGTTTTCAATGGCAATTTTGTAATTAAATCCACATAACTGGACCCACTGTCAGAGCAAACACGTGAGCGTTGCTTTTGAGGGTCTCTTCAGCTGCTTTCTTCCCCACTTTTTTTTTTCTCTCTTATTTCTCTGGTCTTCATTGCACTCCATTCTTCTTTCTTTTTTTTTTCCCCCCCTTAATCACAAAACCCATTTGTTCTTCACTGTAGTTCTTTCTTTTTTTATTTCTTTTTTTTTTTTTTTTGTTCTTCATCACAGAACCCATTTGGTTTTCGCCGCCGGTGGTGACGGTGGAGATCGTCACAGGTTCAATCGTCCCTGCATCAGGTTCCCCGTCGTTTGTGCAGGTCCGCTTGTCGCAGGTCCGATTGTCGCTGCATCAAGTCCGATCATTGTTTGTGGGTATTGGGGGTTGAAGGAAAAAAAGAAGAAGAAGAAGAAAAAACGGAAAGTGATTGAAACGAAGAGTGATTGAAACGGAGAGTGATTGAAAAAGAGAGTGATTTTTTTTGGAGCTAATAAGAGAGGAAGAGAATGGAGGGCGGGTCACAGGGCTGGGTCGAACCGATGGGTCGCGCCGCTACTGGGTCATGCCGCCGCTGGGTCACGCCGCCCCTAGGTCACACCGCCGCTGGATCACTCTTTCTTCTTCCATTTCATTTTACTTCTGTTCCTATTTTTCTTCGAAACTCACTTCTTCAAATTTGAAGGTTTTCTCTTTTACTTCTTTGATTTTCTGTCTAAGACAGTTCTCTGTGTATATCTGTGCTTGAGTAATTGAACAAAAGCTTCAACCATTTTGAGAGATTGGTGGGTTTGGGTTTGGGTTTGGGTTTGTGTTTGTGTTTGTGTTTGTGTTTTGGGAGAGGAACAGGGGTAAAGAGGAAATGAGAATTGAAGAAAATTGGTGGGGAAAGAGGGTTCAACGGGTAGTCTAACAGAAGGCTTTGACCAAGTTGCAGGCATGGGTCCCACAAACAGTGTAAAAAATTGAGTGATGAGAAGTAGAAAACATGTGCCAAACGGGTGGGGTTTAAGAAATTGGGGTATTTTAAGTGATGAGTGATGAGTGACGAGTTATGAGTGATGAGTGATGAAAATTGAGTGAGGAGTGATGAGTGATGAAAAAAGAAAAACCAAACAGCCCCTAAGAGTCTTGTAGCTCTATTGACACTTCTTAATATAAAAAAAACATAGTTTTAGAGTATAAAGGAAAGTGTATTTCATACAGGCTATTACAACTTGATTACATACAAGTAATGAGCAAGTTGTATGATGAATTAAACAAAGTAGCAAGAGATCTGTATTTGCTCTCTAATCACACAATTTCCATGTCTGTATTTGAATTAATTAATTGAATTTCGTTTGCTTGGATCATGGGCACGACACTGCCTTTGTACGTAGTTTGTAGTTAAGGGACTTTCTTTTCTGCATGTTTAACTTCTGAGTCTTGATTTACTGATTTTACACTCACCCTCAAATTGGGAGGAGTTCATGGAAATATGACTAGTTTATTGCAAAGGGTGTTGAACTCAGTTTTACGCATTAGTTTGCTAAGAATATCAGCAAGGTTGCTATGGGAGGTAACAAAGAGAAGCTGCGAGGAACTCGAGAGCCACTCTTTCTTTCACAAAAGAAGTTTTATGTTGTTAACATAAAATTAATCACATTGATTGAAATGTCAGTTTGTAAATTTTTTATAGTAAAATTGATTGTTTTAACATTTATCTTATTCACCATCACGCACCCTTGGTGCGATGGTCACTCTGCAAGTATAAATGCTTATAGGGTGTGGGAGGCAAAGGTCAGGGTGCAAGTTTCTAAGAGAGCTTTACACACATATACATTTAGATTATGTTAGAGTAAAAGTTATATCTTATAAAAAAAAAATCATTTTTCTTATGTAAAATGACTAATGTTTCAATTTTTTTTTCATGTTTTGTAGTAAAATTGTAGTAGTTTTAACAGCTTTCTAATGTAAAATTATTAATGTATCAATTTTTTTTTTAGTCACAAACTCACAATTATGACTTCTTTTAGTTGTTCAGAGTGCCCAAATTTGAACTAATATATTCCCAATGTGAGACTCAGCAAATACACACGCAACAAATACTCTCAAGTAATTTAATGTTGGTATGTGACATTATAATCTCTCCCACTTACATTTACAGCAGCCTCGTTAAGATTCACATTGTAGGATAATATCTTTGAGCCTATAAGTGCTTGCATGGTTGACTTTGATATATTTTTAACGACCTAATAATTCAATATCAGTATGCGGAATGATAATCTCCCTTTCTTATATCTTTGGCGTACTCATTAAGGTTCACATTGTAGGACAATATTTTCAAGCCTATAGGTGGTTACCTGGTTCACTTTGATATATTTGTGATGATCTAAGAATTAGTATTAGCCATATTTGTGCTACATCCTAAAAGGATTAATCTAGTCACAATTTAGATTTTTTATAGTTGTTTATAAACCCAGGTAGACTTAGTTTATACCCAATGATAGACTAAGCAACATACCCACACAACACATAACTAATATAATATTACTGTAGGACATCACAATAATTCATTAAATTAGAGTGTACTTAAGGATATATTTCTTTTTTTGTTTGATAAACTTAAGGATACATTTCTAAAACTAGAAAAGTAGTCCTCTTTCAGAAAAGCTTTATAATCTTTTACAAAACCAAAACCCCTTTTTATTTTGTATTTAGAGAATTAGAAATAGGGACATTACATTTTTATTTTCTAGAAGAAAGAAAATTTGTGGTTTCTACTGTTATGTTTTTTTTTTTTTTTTCATTGGCTAGTATATATGTATTGTAGAGATAAAAGACCCAAGATATGTTTTTGGGCTATGGGCTTGGTCCAAGGACACTTACTTGTCCGAGGACGGATTGATGGTACTAATGATATCAAACTTACAAACCCAAGAGCAAATGTGGCGGATGAAGTGAATGGAAATAATATGAGGAGGAATACCCCCTCAGCTAAGTGCAGTGAGGATCAGGTGGTACGTTATGTTAACTAGAATGATATTTTGAAAGGTCTTAGGGATGAAGATATGTTTCATAAGGGCACAGAAAGCAAGGACAGTTGGGAAATATCTCAGAAAAAGCTGTTGTCACTGCATTAAATGATCTGTACCTAAGTCTCTAGCCTCATTAATGAGGAAGTGATATTTGAACAGTGATTCTTAACCTTACAGTTATTACATAAAGATTTCAGGAAAGTGCTGATGAGACAAGTATCCATGTTAGCGCTCCAGGTCTTCACGTGGAAAGCAAGAAGGAAGTGGGGGATGAAGTATAAGAAGGAAGAAGGCCCAGGAGAAGAGGGGGATCGAGAAAAAGAAAAAGAAAACACTGTAGACTAGTCATCTGTACTCAATTTTTAAGAGATAAGAAATATAAGAATTCACCTCTCGACTTTAGTCTGAGAACAATTTTCTCTATGAGAACTAACCCATCCTTATCATTTTGTAATCTTGGGCCATTGTTGTGATCGTTGAAGCTCATTAGAAACAAAGTTTTAGACCCAATTTTTAAAAATTTATTGTATTGGACTTTTTGGGCCTATACCCTTCCTCTTGTTGGGCTTAAGTACAAACTACGAGCTTACATGTATATCAATAAAATGGAATAGAGGGAGTATTGATAATGAGTTTTCGTTATAGCTAAAATGTTAGTGCACTTGTTTATAAAAGCATGATCAATGCAGCTATTGGGGAATGCCTTGAATAGTTCCTGCAATCGTTGAGAGGTTCAATAAGATGATTAGAATGGTTTTGATGAAGCCTTAGATGGAATATTCTGGCATTAAGTTCATCATGCAGATTAGATATTTCTGTCTACTACCAATATAAAACTATCATTCAAAGGCCATAGTTTTACTTTAATACTGGCAGTAAAGCCTATAGACGGAGAATATCCTTTGATCCATTTTCCTTCACTGCCCCAATATAAACCTTCACACTCGCTAACGCAAATTGCCTAAGCAGAAACTGTTCAATTTCACCCATCCCTCTCTTTGCTTATTCCACTTTTCTGGGTTTACTTCAACTTGTTTGAACCAAGTTGTTCATTACAACAGCAAGAAAAGTTCACCAATATTCGAACAAAACAATGGATATACTTACATGAGTTCCTGAATGCAAATTGGTTTTGTAAGCAATACAATAAGAGGAAATCATTTTTCTTCCCTTAAAATTTATTTTACCATTGTAGGTGGGGTTTTGTTGCGCGCAAATTATTTATTTGACAACAAGAGATTTTAATAGTTAGATCAATTGACATGCTAAAACAAAATGTGAAATCTTTTGAAGTGAAGATCTTAAGCCATTTCTCTTACAGAATCAAGTATTTTTAAAATATGAATCAAGTGATTCTTTCATCAGCTAGTTCTATTGACAATTTTTGTGATGAACAAAGATTTTCTAATGTAATTTAAAGTGGCACTCGTGCGCATGTAAACAGAATCAAATATTTTCTAAAAAGTTGCGTTTTACTCCAACTAAATAGGAATTTTGGCTCACTTTCTATAAAAAGCCAGCTTTTCGCTTCAAAAAGCCCAACCAAACGGGCACAAACTCTGTCATCCAAGGCTATTCCAATTCTTCTCACTAGAGGTCGGTGGCTCACAATAGTTGACCTTGTCACCGACTCCTAGAGAGAGATAGAGTACCATTGACAGTGGCAATTTAAGCTCTGCATTTTCATGTGTATATCACAAAAGCAACGATTTCTTCAAGAATAGCATGCAATACGAAAAGAAAGCTTGATTTTTCTTTGTGATTAAGATGAAGATGGTTTTTAACCCTAACCTCGAATATATTGTCACCCAAAAAAAAAAAAAATCCACCTAAGATGTCACCTTTTTCATTTTCTTCTGCATCTATTAAACTGTATTCTTTACACCAACTCCTTTACCACTACCACCTAAATTAGGTGACACTTTTTTGTTATTTTCTTTACTTTTTTAACCCAGAAAACTAGACTTTACTTTCATCACACTTTACCCTATAAAACCAAATTACAAACTCTAGCTAAAACGTTTAGATAAAACCTAACTGGGGTAGTAATTAATAGCTTATAATGGAGAATCCAACAATATGACAAAATTCAAAAGGTTAAAGAGAGACGTTTGAGAGTGTTGGGTCCCAAATGCTGGATATCATGGGTGTTTCAAAAGACAAACGTTGAAGTTCTTGTGACTAATATTAGAGTAGGAACATAGTTGGGTTTGGCATGTGAGCACTAGTAGCCATCACACAACAAAGAAAAAAGAATAAGAACAAAGCCATGTGAATCCATGGTTTTATTCCAAAAACATGTGACTAGTACTGTTTTTATCTTCTAAATTTTCAAGCCACAAAAACTCTTGCTCCATTCTTTTTAAGTAGGTCCTCTCACAGAGAAAGAGAGAGAAAGAGAGAACCCCTGCTATTACTACTTTGTTAGCATATATGCCATAATTCTATTGTAGACCCCTGGCTTGCACGCGGGGCTGTGTGTGTATCAATCTTTGTCAGTCCTAGGTCAAACCAACTCAACACACCTCCATTTACCACTCTATAGTACATATAAAATTTCACACTCACTTCAAAGTAGGAAAATTATTAAGAAAACATTCCTGTTATCTAACTTAGAATACAACCCTTTTTTTTTTTTGTTGACCCACGTTTCTGACTCCTCTAACTTTCAACTAAGCTTATCATGGCTTTAATTGGGTT
The DNA here is from genome assembly GCA_032878915.1 of Castanopsis chinensis. NCBI lineage: Eukaryota > Viridiplantae > Streptophyta > Magnoliopsida > Fagales > Fagaceae > Castanopsis > Castanopsis chinensis. Next base: position 10,165,105 of record JAVQMG010000106.1, read on the forward strand.
CAGGGCTGGTCTATCGTCTATTCATCTATGTACTACAAAATTTCAGCAATTCCAAAACCAGCCAACTAGGCCAATTTAAAGCCTCACATCTAGGATCCCAGTCAAACACTCCAACGTTCAAAATCTGATTTCCAGGGAAAGCAATAAGCAATGAAATATGTGTCACACCCAACCCAAGTATTCAAAAATAAAAACTATGATTTTAGATTTGCATATTGCTCAATTACCAAAACACTTTTTTTCCCCCTGTGCCATATCTTCCCATTTGCATTATTAGCAAAAGTGTCTATCGTCAACAAGTGGTGGCAATGGGCAATGGGCATTGGCAGTGGCCATGGACATTCTTTCTCCAAATCAATCCCACACCCAATGAGCATAAAGATTCCACAAAACAAATGAACCACCACCCACACACTAATCACCATTATCAGTCTATCAATACAATACAAAAACAAAACAAAATGGCCCCCACTAAATAAAAGAATTTTAAATAACTTAATAAATAAAAGCAGAAAAACAAGAACAGATCTATCTTTTCGTTTGCTTTTCAACTTTCCAACAAAAATTCTTACATACAAAACTACATACACAATTACAATTCACTATACACCAATCTAAAATCTCAATTATCATATTTGTTCCTCTTTTTTTTTTTTTTCCAATTTTTTCTTATACTAACAACAAAGAAAAATTGAGACAGGATTGACAAAAAAAAAACATAATCTTAAATTTTTTTTTTTTTTTAGTTGTTGCATTCTAAGAACAACAGAACCGTATCACAACTTCACTGCACGGAAAATCGTCAGAATTTCCGATAGAATCCTCGGGCCACGAATCCCGAAGGAGCTTCAATAACAGCTGAGCCTTTCTCTTGGCTCTGTCCGTACAATCACTTTGTACTAACAATAGCAACTGAGTTAGTACTCCTGCGGCCACCGCGTCTCTCTGGCTCATCTCCGATTCGGAGCAGAGCGAGAGAAGAGCTCCCGCCGCGTATTCCGTTGCGCGGTCGGAGATCTTGAGTATTATCTTTACTAGTAGAGGAACGGTGAGCGCGTGCGCCTCGAAGGCTGCGCATCCTGCGGGAACTCGACACAGTAATTCGATTGTTGCCAGCGCTCGCTCCGCGTCGCATTTTTCAAAATCGGATAAACGGTCGATTAGAGTCTCGGCTGCTCCAGCTGAGACGGCTTTGGTACGAGTCTGCTTCACCAAGCACAAAGCGAATAAGGCTTTGACGCCGATTTTGAGGGCGCGAGGATACGAAGAGATTGGACTCTTCATGATTTCGATCACGCCTTCGAAGATTTCGTCGACATTGCTGACTTGAGCTCGGAGCTCCGGCGACCGAGTCCCGGCGACGACGATTTCAATCAACGCGGCCGAGTTGATTCGGACATCGATTGAGGAATGGAAAAGCAAGCGCGATAAGTAAGCGATTCGGTCCGAATCGGAAACAACCGAAACGCACTCCGATTCACCGAGCGGGAACATAACGAGTAGCGCGAGCGACTCGTGGCTCAACTCGGAGTCGATATTGGCAAACACAACTCGCAGAAGTATTTCCCGGGCGTTGAGAGAGGAAATAACGGAACGATTCTTGTCCGAGTCACGAGCGAGTCCCCTGAGGCGACGAAGCGCGGTGAGGCGCGAGTGAGTCGCGTTGGACTCGGACGAAGCCTGAGTGAGTAGCGAGCGAACCAAAGCCGGGTCAGCAGGCTGTTTGGGAGTGGGAATACGCTCAACCCCAAAAGAGCGGTTAGCGACACACCAATCCTGGATAAGGCGACGGAGAGTATGGTTGGGGATAAGAGTAAAGTCGGTGAGTGGAGCTCGTGTAACCGGGCACGTAGTATTGCCGGTAGCGACCCAAGACTCGATGCTAGCTCGGTCGTAAGTCTGACCGGTACTGACGGTGACCGGGTCACACATAAGCTCGAGCGAAATCGGACACCTGAAATGGTAAGGAATCTGAACCCCCAAATCCAAAGGCTCTAAACTCCCAGGCATTTGGAAATGGGAACAAAACACTCTGAGTCTCTGGGTTGGTTTTGAATAGAAAGAGTTTTGTTTGTGTTGTGTGTTTGATAGTACCAAAAGTGTTAAAACTAAGAAATGCTAAATCTGAGAGCTCTGCAAATTCTCTTTTTTAAGTTTTAACTTTGTTACGCTTTGCTTTCTCTTATACGAAATGAAAAGAAACATAGGGACATACCCAACAGCTGGAGGGACTAACCTGACCAGACCCTGTCTTTCCCTGCCCTTATCTGACTCTTTTAGCCACACGTGTGGTGCCCATTTTAACTTGAGGGCCTAACCCTAGTTAAGGAAATAAAAATAGGTTGGTCAAATGAAATGTGCGACTACTGGGTCCTACATATTTTCAGCCTAAAATTGAAAATCTTACTTAACTCCTGTTTACATCATTGTATTAACAAAAAAAACAAAAAATCAGTATATTAAAAACACACACACACACAATTTTCTATGCAGTAAACTGTAAATGGTAGTAAAAAAAAAAAAAAAAAAAAAGTAATAAATTCAAGTAAAATTGATATGCCCTCTTCCACATCAGACAATTGCAATAAAAATTATGACTTTTTTTAATGTCGTTTTATTACTGTTTTGAGATTTGATTGAGCATCATTCATTAAGAGCGGTCTTTGCTTTGGTGCCCTTGTGCTTGTGTAGATTGTTTGTGATTTCTTTTCACTCCTTTTTACTACTTTCATCTTTTGTAATCAATTGTCTATTTTTTTTTTCTCTCTTGACTGACTCACCTTTTTTTTGTCTAATTATTTTCTTTGACCATCCTTTTTAATAGAGATTAACTTTTCACTATTCTCAATAAATCTGTACCCGTGATTCAACAGGCAAAATCAGTTAATTATAATGACTTTTCTCAACCTCTCAACGGGCTGTTCCCCAATGTAAAAGCACCAAAGGCGAAAAGACTCTTTCCCAAATTTTGATCAATTTGAAACCCTTCAAATATGTTAACTGGGTGAAGAAGAAAAAAAATTCTTGATTGAATTTTATGAAAAGAATATAAAAAAAAAAATACTTTGTGCTTTTAACTACTTTATAAAAAGTAAAAATATTTAAAAGTCATTTGCTTAAATTGATAGACAAGTGGGTTCGAAGAATGTAATCATACATATACTTAAAGTACCTTTTATAATTAATATATTAAAAAAAAAACTTAAAAGAAGAAGAAGAACTAAAGGAACTTTGAGAAATATCCATAACAAAAGTTTGTCAATGGTAAAAGTTTCTGTTATGTTATTTCTTGTATTTTAAAAGGCAAACCACGTACTTAGTCTATGCCTTATGCTAGCACTTATTAAACCATTTAAAAAATATATGTAATTGTATTTTTCTTTGGTTTATTTTTTAAACAAAATATATCATGTAAAATAAGATACACCGAACTCTACTTTAATTAAAATTTTGATCAATCCACATTATGATTATGTGAGTAGTAAATATTTAAAAAGTGAAATCATAAGAAATTAGGTTTTATTATCAAGTATAGACATGTGGATAAGATCTCCTCTTGTTAATTCATTTCCTTAAATATCATGTGTCTTATATCTGGCTAAAAATGAGAACAAATTTAGAAGATTCAATTAAAAAGAATCATTTTTCATCGAGTCATTTTCTTAGATGTATGTGTTATAAATTCGGATAAAAATGTAAAGGAATTAAAGGATTCAATTGAAATCATTATTTCCCCTAGAAAATAAACAATATAAAATATTCATGCCATGTAAGACTCTGGTTGAATATGATTTTCTATTAAAGTAGATTTGGCACTCTAATTTGCAATCAAGTCATGGATAATAATTATCCCATCCTCATTCCCCTATATATATATATATATATATGTGTGTGTGTGTGCGCGCGTGTGTGTTTGTTTTTATAAAAAGATGCTCAGTGTTGTTGAGTCGTCTCACATTGGTAAGGTGTGATATTGAGAAGAGTTTATTGTTTTTATAAAAAGATGCTCAGTGTTGTTGAGTCGTCTCACATTGGTAAGGTGTGATATTGAGAAGAGTTTATCACTTGTTCTGCGATACTAACTGCCACATGCAGTTTTGGTGTTGGCATGTGAGTGTATTCTCTTATCTCATTCACTTCCCCCATATATATGTGTGTGTGTGTTTCTCAAAAAAGAAAAAAAAAAAAAAAAAAGTCATGGATAATAAAAGCTTAAATTGCATAAAAGGTCAGAACTTGTTTCTTAAATTGGGAGTCAAAACTCAAAAGCACAAGTGAAACGAAACTTCACATAAACTATCAATTGAAAAGCAAGTGAAGAAAAATATCAAAAGTTGTATTTTAAAATTAGGAGTCAAGGGCACAAATGAAATTGAACTTCACATAAACTGTCAAAAAAGAAAAAAAGAAGTGAAGAAACATATCAGAAGTTGTTTCTTGAGTTAAGGACACATATCAGTAAGAAACTTCATATAAAACTGTAAAAATGAAGAGGAAGCGAAGAAAAATCTCAGAACTTACGTCCCAATTAAATTGGGAGTCAAGGGCACAAATGAAAAGAAACTTCACAGAAGCCCTGAATGAAAAAGGGAATGAAGAAAAACATGGCGTGCAAAAGAGATATCGTGAAATAAAAGGGACAGGAATGCAAAGTAGATATGATATTTAATTAGGTTTCAATTGTCTGTTATTAGGTAGTGGGTAGTCAAAGGTCAAAGATGAACATATTACAAAGGGATGTGCGGGTCCAGGTTGTCTCTCCACCTCTTTATTTGGGCTCAATTTTTTTCTTGTCGATAACATTAACACACCGTGGTCTCTCGACGAGTGGCTCTATCTTACAGGGTCCTGCCATGAGTAGACAATGTTTATCTAGATATTCATGTGTGACCCACCTAAAAAATTTCTCAAAATTATTATAAGATTTAATACCCACAAAGAAATTTAGTTAACTTAATTGGTAACAGACTGCTCCTATTGTGCAAAAATATATATATTTTTTTTTTTTTTTTTATGTTTGTAGCATCAGAAAATTAAATTAAATGAACTATTTTTTGTCAACTAAAAAAGTATGACTGATTTTTAGATATGCTTTTTTTTTTTTTGTGAAAAATAATTTTATCTTATAGCAAGCTAAATAAGAAAAATTATGAGTTTTTTTTTAACTCATTTAAAATTGTTACCAAATATTAGAAAATGAGATAGTTTTATATAAAATCCTTTTTGACAAGCAACTCATTTTCTAAAAAATATTATCGCCAAAACAAACAAAGCGACGAAGTTTTAGTTAGCTTAATTGATAATTTTTTTTTCGATTAAGAAATTTGGGTTCAATTCCTATTTACACCAAAAATCAATTAGTATATTGGTTTGATCAGAAAGACCAATCGTCAAGAACGGATATTATAGATTAAAATTATCTCTAAAAGATAAAGAAAAAGGGAAAAAAAAAACCACAATGACAGCATTGTTAAGAGATAATATCGTAATCATAATGAAAACCTTGTGTGGATGAGAAGGATTAAGAGCTAGATTAAGGTAAGGACTAAGGAAAATGCCACTGTCTATTACTATATTTAAGTATAACCCTTTCTTTCATGTATGTACGTAATATTGTAATAACAAGAAAATCAACACACTACACAATTATGGTATTAAGTTGTTAAGTTATTTTCAAACGAATTTCTAGATTGAGTTTATAAAATATAATTGGTTAGATGCTAATGATTGGTAATTAGATAATTAGATATGCTAAACAGATGACTATGGTCAAGTTAATTATGCTCTAAATAATTGCTTAACATGTCTTAAGACTTAAATCATTTTGATAGATCAGCATCAAGTAACAACTAACAACCATTATAGATAATGTTTTGCTTTGTTTAAAAAAAAAAAATTAATCTCTTAAAAATAATAAAGGATTTGACAAATTATTGGAATGCATTAGTCTTAATTAAAGACCATTCAATAGTCTAAAACGGATTAAATTAAGATGGTGTCCAATTAGTACACAGAATTAGAAAAATACACCATCTATTAAATTGGAAACTCCATCTTCGAAGAGGATTAAAATGTTAAATTTAGAGAGGGAAAAATAACTCCATGTATTAACCATATGGTAAATTTGGAAAAACAGAGTTAGAAGGTAAATTTAGATAACCTAATTTATGAACTGGATTAAAGTAATTTTAATATGAAAACATATTATTGATTTGAAAAAAATAATATGCTCATTCCCCACCCCACATTATTTTTATTTTTAGAATCAACGTGAAGCAAAGTAGGAGTGAAGCTTTTCCAACCTTATTGGGTGGAATGGAACTCAAATGTTATATTATGTGATATCCCATTTGGATTTTTTTTTCTGCCTTTTCTAAAAAGAAGCTAGCTGTCTGATATGACCTCCAATCAATTTGAATAATTAATATTACCAACATTATAATTTTCATAATAATTAAGTTGATAAATCTTTATTGGTTTTTACATAAATCAACCCCTAATGTCTTTTTTATTTATCAATTAATAATAACTTGCTATTTTAGTAATTATAAAATTTTGTATGCTTCTATACATAAAATATTCGCATTAGCTCGTGCAAATTTTTTTTGTTTACTTTAGCATAATAATATAATTTTTCTATTTTACACATTCACTTTTCAAAACACCCAGACTTAATTATTTATTTTAAATTACATTTCATTAAAATATCAATTTTTTTTAATTTATCTCTTTCTTTACACATAACAACTGCTATCTATTCTCTTCTTTTATCTTCAAGATACATAAAGAAAAAATAATTAACTAAATGTAAAATGAATAATATTGATGTAAACTTATATCGTTATTAGTAAACTTATAAACTTACACAATTATACACACAGATGTATATAGATTAATAAAAAAAAGTGTATATTTTACCATTTTTTTTATACATATGAATACTCATGTTACTTTGTTGAGCTGGGATTTATGTTTTATATTCGTAATTCAGCAAAAAAAGAAAAAGGAAGAAGAAAAAGAGTTTAATCTTTGTTGAACTTGACCTGTAAAAATAGAAACTTTCATAAAGACCTTTTTTTATACATATGAATACTCATGTTACTTTGTTGAGCTGGGATTTATGTTTTATGTTCGCAATTCAGCAAAAAAAGAAAAAGGAAGAAGAAAAAGAGTTTAATCTTCGTTGAACTTGACCTGTAAAAATAGAAACTTTCATAAAGACCTTTTTTCATATGTGATGCTGAGCCCCCACTAGTTGTACAAATGTACAATAACCATGACAGCTTTAAAGTTTGAAAGTTAAAGTTTTTTAAAGTTTAAACCCCATTGGAAAACAAAGGGGGAAATGTTCCTAGTAACCTTTTACTCCTACTTTTGACAGACTATCCAAAACCAAGAAAAAAAAAAAGATAGAAGAGAGAGAGAGAGAGAGAGAGATCCAGACAGTCAGAGAAGAACAGAACAAGGTACCGATCAGAGAGAGAGAGAGGCAGCAAAGGAAAGGGTGAAGGGAAGGGAGGCGGTGTCGTTTAGCGGCGCAAATCACACACGCGTGGATTATTAACAGAGGGTGACAGTGCGTCCCACGAGCCACGCCCCCTCACTGTGACCTTCTTTGTCTCTGGTCAACCCGACAACCTTGCCTGCCGATACAATACAACTCACTCCCTCACTCGCTCACTACTTTCGTTTTTTTTTTTTTTTTTACTATATACTTCTCCCAATGCACGTGCTCTTTTTCCAACCTTGCACGTGTTTCCAGCTGTTTCTAACATTTAAAAAAAATTAAAAATTTTTTGACCCCTTTGTTTGCTTATTTTGAGAAGAACAAAATTTTAATACTGCGTCAAAAATTGTAACTTTTATTACAATTGTTTAGGTGGAAATTATGACAAATAAAAAAAAAATTTGTGAATTTATGTGAAATTGACCGATAGTTAATTTATCGTACAGATTAATTGTGATTAGTTTACAACTTTTACTAAAGTTGTTCATGTGTAAAATGTGACAAGTAGAGAAAAAGTGGTGGATTGAAAGTGACAATTAGCTTGTTCTTTGTGCAAGATAGTTGTGAATTTTATTACAAATGTTCATATGTAATTGTGGCAGGCAAAGAAAAAGTTGCAGAATTATCTGAAAGTAATTGATAGTTAGTTCATTATGCAAGATCAAGTGTGATTTGTAAATTGTAACAGATAGAAAAATAGTAAATATATGTGAAAGTGACAAACAATCCGTTTCTTGCACAAAATAGTTATAGCCTTTTTTATAGAAAAATGTTAGCCAAAACATTAGTTTAAGAACCATTTTTAAAGTTATTTTATTGAGAGAATTATAAAACAATTATTAACAATTTTTTAAGTTTTTCATAAAAAATTGTGTCAAAATTTGTCTATTGTAGTATGTTAACAATTGCTTTAAGCACCCATTAACACATTTTTTTTTATATTGTAATTAAATTAGTCGTGAGTCATGAGTCTTGACCACACCCACTGTGATTGTCTGTGCTGTGTGCAAGTGTGTTGTCTCCGTGGCTGGCTATTCACCCTACGTACGGAATTCCAAGTCTCCCCTCTGTGAACATTATCCAATGGGTTTGCCAGTTTCAGTTTTGAGAGTCGAGAGAGAATATCATAGATATGTGTGCCTCCTCTATTATATATATTTATTTTACACGAACAACAACATCTATGACATTAGAATTTATTTAGATACTAATATTGCTGAATCTAGATATCCTATGGGGTGTTATTGTGTAGATTAATGGATAATGATTTACCTAGAAAGCTGGTTTGATGATATATGTAATAGTAGTCGACTTGAAAGGGACAAGTTTGGACGGTTTTGTGATCTTTTTGAAGAAAGAATATACTCTGGTTTGATGCACTTAGTGAATATATTAATAAATCTTTTTGTTTTTTTGACAACTTTTGATACAATTTTTGTAAGAAATATAAAATAAAAAAATTATTACTTTTTTATAAAATTTTTTTTAAAATATTTCATAAATCAATATTTTTAGGCATTTATTAAATTTTCTCAACATATAAAACAAATATATATATATATATATATATATATATATATTGTTTAAAAAGATCTAAATGGAAATCTTTTTCTTCTTATCTCTTTCCCTCATTCTCTATAAGATTTAATGCGATACTTTTAAGACTTTACTATTTAACTAACCACATTACTCAATATAATAATTTTAATTGGTATTTTAGTTTGATAATAAAATAGCACAATCATCGGAAGTAAACACTATAGGTTAAACTCTATTTAAAAAAAAAAAAAAACATTGCCCAATATGAATATTTCAACATTATCATATTATTGGAATAAAAAATCACATTAACAAACTGATTAGCTAATTGGTGTGGTATTACAGGGAGACAGAATAATTTCTCCAAAATCACCGCTAGTCAATTTTAAGTAGAATATATGTTGGGGTAATGGGGTGATGGGCTCCTTTGTAAAACTTTAAATCTGAATTAAATAGTCAACCAATTCTACAGTGCAATTACCATCTATATATATAACATTTATTCCTCAACCTAATTTTCTTAGATTTGAGTTGATAGATCCTTTAAAAAGCATATAATAAGTTCATTATGTTTGATAAATAATCTATTTAATGGTCACATCAGAATCCGAATAAGAGAATTTCTCTCCCCAAATGTATATTTTAATTTTTTTTTTTTTTTTATATATCCCATTATGTTATAAATTAAGAATCTCGTCTAATAAGGCTTCTCAATGATACAGACATCATATATTCCTTTTTCATTTGTCTGCAAATTGACAATCAACTACCTGTTAAAGTTCACACTGAGAAAGAAAAATAATCCCATAATCTAAGGAGTCCTTGTCACATTTCTTACTTTGGTTTTAGACTTTCAGTACATGAATTTTAGTTTTAAGTTTTAAATAAAAAAAAGATACATAAAGCAATGATTTTATTAGAGTGATACCTACTACTTCATGCGTTGTTTGGACAATATATAGCAATGAAACTTGAATTTGATTCGATAGAATTCATAGAAATGCAAAGAAATGGTAAAAGGACTTGTTGGATTGAAATTTTAGTGAGCTATATTTCAAGTGTGGATATGATTGTTCGTTTCCCATTGAAGCAGATTTTCAATATTCTAATGACATATATAATGTCTTGTAATGAAGCACCAATCATGTTTTGGCATGCCACGATTAAAAGCAAACTATTTTCATATATATAAAGTGTTTCATAAATCACTTTAATGAGATTATATCTTACCAGTTTAATTGATGGATGACAGAGCTCCTCATGTCATGGTTCATACAGTAAGAAGCTCATCTCAAACTCTAAAATCTACCTTTATTAGGAGAAATTACAATTTATATTCTATTGTTTACTTTTATTAATAATTTTCAAGGCACCCATTAGAGTTTAAAGGGGAAAAACCTAGATGGCCTTGTGATTCGGCCTAAGATTTTTATCTTTGTGGTCCTCTTAATCAAATAATTGAATCCACTTTCCACGTGTGTGGTCCACACATCCAGCACGTGTAAATTCTCATTGTGATGCTGACGTGGTCCATAACCAAACATTTTTGTCAACTTTTTTTTTTTTTTAAAGGGAACTAATACTTTCTATTTCAATAAAGCTAAGTAAGCAAGTACAAAATAACTATGCTCTAAGCACATTAATTTAAAAAATATTTTTAGTAACATTTTATGAAATAAGTAATTGAATTTTTTGACTTTTTTTTTTTTTTATATGTTTCTCATTAAATTAGTATAAAAAATTTCTTAATTCATTAATAAATACTTTTAAGGATACCCGTTAACCAAACCGTATAAGTAGTAACACAAATTTTTATAGTTGCTAAGAATAAGATGATATATTGTGATTAGTATACTATATAAATTATGTTATTGGCGATGTGGCCATATGAAAATAATATTGTACCGCTAAAAACTCATTATTGTTTATCAAAACAATTTAATATCATTTTAAAAAACATTACTCACAACTTATCATTTTAACAAATTATAGAATATTAATTATATTGTATGCCTATATTTTCTATATGGGTTTGTGGCTCTCCATGTCGCCTTTAAAGAGTTCCACCCAAAAGCTAAGATACAAGGAAAAGTGTACATGTTGATAAAAAATTTCAACCAAATATAAAGTGATTTTGATTTGATATAAGACCATTTCTAGCCATTCCTATTCTTATCAAATGTATAATCTTTGTTACTATTAAACATCACTTTTTTATTTCTCTTGGATAGATTTTTCACCTTGAAACGGTTGGCGGAACATTTTCTATCTGATTATGGGTGAGCCAAACAAGGCATGGTTGGCACGCATGAAAGAGATAAGGACGAAATCCACTTCAACAAGCTAGACAGAGCCGAACTAGCTTATGTAGAAGAAAACATTGACTATATCTTGACAAGATCATATCTAGTGACATTCATGTATGACATCAATTATTTTGTTAAATTATTAGCATAAAAAGGATTGTTAAATTGTGGATTATTTGAAGTAGACTGATCTTATGTGATTTTTCTTCCTTTTTACACTATTTTGATTTCTTTCTTCTTCTTTTTTTTTTTTTTTTATTTTTTTTTTTTTGTTTGGTGGGGGGTGGGGGGGGGAGGAAAACACTATTTTGATTTCCAATTGCAACTAATGAAGCAAACTGATCTCTTTGACCTAATAATGTTAGGCTAAAGTGCAAACCATAATCTTAAAGTTTGGGAGTCTTTAAATTTTGCATAATGAAATTTTAGAATTTAAATTTTACCCTATAAGGTTACAATCTGTTTGCATCTGCAGCCTTCAATGTTCATATTTTTTGTTAAATTCCACATAAATTTGCTATGCTTGTTTAGTTCTTCTAATAAAATGATGCCACATAGCATAATGAAAACGTCGTGATATTATTTTATTGGACAAAATAAACATGTGTGACAAACATATATGATATTTAACGAAAAATATGGACAGAAGGGTTGCTAATGCAAATGACTCCCAGACTTATCTAAAATTTTAAGATATAAAATTCAAAAATTCCTAAACTTTAGGGGTGTAGTTTGTGCTACAGTCCCAAAATGTTTACTATGGTTATCCTAATCACTAACTTAGTTGCATTTTACTATAATATAATGAAATAAAGCTATCCTATTTTATTATTATTTTTTTAAGAAATTTTTTTATAATTCTTGGCCCCATTTGGCCATTTAATTGGATGTTCCCGAAGGGACTGGGAGACTGGTCATAGGTACTAGCCAATTACAAAATGTGGGTTGCTTTCAAACTTGGCGACTGTTAACCAAATGTCATATCTTATAATGATGTGCATTTAAAGTGAGTGGGAAATCTATACTCCAATCACGGAAGAAATCGGTGCCCTTTGTGTAAATGAACTCATTATCCAACTAATAATATATAGTTTTCTCAAACCACAAAAAAAAAAACAAAAAAACAAATAATTTATATAAATAGTTGCATTGGACAAAGACTATACTCATGTGCGACTTCTAGAAGACCTAGATGCACTAATTTTGGTAAACTATTTTTAATAGAAAATATTCGAAGTCTAGCCAAATATAAACTATTTACGTACGTAAGGTTCAGGGTATTTAGGTTTTCTTTCTGTGCATGGGCATTACAAATTAACAAATTTTTGATTTTTTTTTTCCATCATGTTTCTTTTTTTGGCTCATGGCACAAATACAATAATACTAAATATAGCTAATAGCTGGGTGAAAACTATGTGAATAGAAAGCAGTTCATGAGAAGAGACACTATAGCTGGGATGTTGTTATCATGTTTGTAAGGTTCATCCACAAATTGTTTTCAAGAATAAATTATAGAAATACATGGACTTTATTGTCATATATAATTTTTTTTTTTAAATTTCTATGGCTATAACTTCAAGGATGACCCTAAAAATGCCATCTAATTAATCTCAAAACTTATTTTGGTCTTGTTATTTGAAAATGTAGCCCTATGACTTAATGACATTCTGTCCATTCATTCGAGTTTAGATCCAAAGATTAAATCCCCAACTAAATACAAGTAAGCTAGAACCAAATTCCATCCCATCCAACCACAATATGTCGTCAAAGGGATTTATGAGGGCTATATATGTTTCTCAAATAGATTTGTGATTTTTAGCTTCAAAAAAATTTGTGGTTTTCCTTTTTTTGATTGAAAGCTTCCCTTCAAAAGGGTAACAAAGATCAAACTTCTATCCTCAGAACATTGACTTATCTTTTGATAATTTGTAATTTCATTAAGAATTAAGAAGTAGTACGACAATCGCACTTGCAAGTTTCCAGAACTGTAGGAGACAAATTGCAGATAATTATTATAAAAGAAACTAATTTCAAGAACAACAAAAAATTTAGCAGCAGAATGAACAACTGAGTCAAAAGATCTCCAAATCAAACAAAACTACTTAAATGAAAAGCAGTAGAAATAAAGAGCATCAAATTGACTTATTGTTTCATGGTGAATAGGTCATCGTTTATGAAAAAGGAAAAAAGTAAAATCTATTTGGTATCGTGAATAGGTAATCTTTTATGAAAAATATCATGTTAAGAAACCAAAGAGGAGGCATCCAGTGGCTCAGTATGTCTAACCAAATTTAGAAAGGTCATAACTTTGAAGGCCATGACGATAACTTTGTGTTTGCTTGTCAATCTTATCTAACTGGTGAAATATTTTTTTATTTCACGAGACACGTAACTTCAAAATCTACCACAATAGAAAATTATGATACATGCATGGACTAGAAGGTTAAAAAATGTACTGATATTGATATTTTTTTGGTCAGTGATTCCCCCTATATACCTATAAATCTATATTAATTTCATTACTTAATGCATGAGTAAACTTAAATAAATGAGATTAATGTCTTTGATCAGAGTGCTTGGTCAGAAATGTGTAACCCAAACGTCTTACATTTTAATCTAACCTTACTTACCCTTGAATTGCTAAAAATTAAAGAAATTAAGGTGTCTTGAGCCGTGCACATAATCTTATTTAAGCATCAGTGTCCTTGATTTACGCTCTCAATTATCTAAAAAAAATTCACCACACTCTTGAGTTTTGACTCTTGACCCTAACCAAAGTTGCAGCTGAGCATCTAAGCAAGATTACATGTAGGAAAAAGTTAATAAATGCCTTAAAGAGTTAAAAGTATTGATTTATGACATACTTTTAAAATTTTTCTATGGCAAATAGAAAAATCAACTAACTTTCTGGGCAGTTATTTTATATTTATCATAAAATTATTATTAAAATATTTTTTTAAAGAACCTATTGACAAATACTTTAAAAATACCCATTAATCAAACCGTATATATAATAAGTTTGAGCCGACCTAGAGATTAGAGAGTCAAATCTAAAAATAGGCCTTTTCGATAGGCCCAATTGAATCCACTAAAAGTAGGCCTTTTCAATAGGCAGAAAGACAATAGGTTACAAAGTCATTTCATAACTCAGAAATAATTGGGCCGTTGCTATACTTTTTGGAAAAGCTGAGGTACATGAATTTTATTTTTTAATAAATTTTTTTTAATCTTATTACATGATTTATGTCATCTGTGTGTTCCAAGCTGAAAGTAACATCCTAGCTTAGGAGAAAGTATACCATGTTTCAGGCGTACGCTTCTTCCCACTTACAACTGAATGTGTCCTTTTAATTGTGAGGATGCATACACCCAAACGTGGTGTGTTTTTTCCCAGCATAGCTAAGCATATCAATCATTCTTAGAACCTAAACATAATTTAATCAAAACCTTATATATATATATATATATATATATATATATATTAAAAAAAAAATTGTTGGCTTAGGGAATATGTTCTCCATTTTTACGGTAAATCAACAAAATATTATAGTTTTTATGTTGATGAGAATTTCAAACTTGATGTAACATAGCTTTCCCCAGGGAATAATTTGCTCATCTCCATTGAATTTAGCTTGTGCGGCTATTGTATGTCGTTGAGAATTTCAAACTTGATGCAACAGACCTTTCCCCCAGGAATAATGTGCTTATCACCATTGAATTTAGCTTGTGCGGCTATTGTATGTCGTTGAGAATTTCAAACTTGATGCAACATACCTTTCCGCCAGGAATAATGTGCTTCTCACCATTCTTATATTTTATCATATTAGTTTCTTATGGAGTATTAATTAATAATTTAATAACATTCACAATTCCCATTTAAAAAAAAAAAAAAACATTCACAACGTTTTTGTTTTTGATTATGTGAGCATGAGTTTGCAGGGTCTACACTCTCCAAGCAAGCAAAACCAATCTCCCTCTTTGACGCCATATACAATACTTTATTTCTATGTCACTATTTTTCACAAGGGATTTTAGTTTTTATTAAATTTCATAAGGGCTTTCAAAAGTAATACGGATAAATTTCATTTTATTTTATTAGTTTTATTAATGCTGAAAACTAACGCTGGATATACAATTTTCATATCTACTATATATATGATGAGAATAAACATGAAATTGTCACAAACCAATTACCGCAGTTCACTTGTCTGCTACACCAATAATTAACAATCTATTTTAGGAAAATTTTAGTACCACTTTTATGGGAAATAAAAAAAGTTGTCAAAATATTAATTGCTTTATTTCATTTTTCCATAAAAACTTTCTTTAAATGGATTGTTAACCAATGCCCTAAGGGCATTCGTTAGCATTTCCCATTAATTGAAGGTACAAAGTTTTCTTCCCGGTCATGTTGAATTAATTACACTGTTCTTGTAAATTAAATTGCATGATTTATTAAATTATTTAAATAAATTATATGACTATTAAGTATGATGCATGTAGAAAGCCACAAGAACCTGAACATGCTTCAGGAGATGATAGCCCATAATTCAAAAAGGATTTCCTTGAACCCATAAGGAAAGCTTTATGACAACCAAATACCAATTGCATTTTAAAGACAACAAGGAGATACTAAAAACTCTAATTTGTGTTAGGCACAAAATTAAGCTAGAAAATATGGAAAAATTACCACAAAAAAAAAAATTTGCAAAATTGAGAATATTACAAAATCACAACTTACGGTCTCTTAGGGATGTCCATTATAGACAAGAAATTCTTCTGATTTAATTGAAAGTTTTGCAAAAAGGAAAATAACCGTAAGTAGCAAAAAATGACTAATTATAGGCCTAAACAAAGAAATGTGCATGAAAAAGCAACATAGGCCATTGCCAAAAGGCAATGAATTCTAAAGCTTACAACAAATCCCTTTAACTCACCAAATTTCATGCAATTTCCGTCATCAGCTTCAATGATCTCTATACTTCTTGCATATTAATTCATGACAATCTCTCAATTTAAGGTAAGTCTGTGTTGTTCATTCTACATCAAAGTAGGTTATATGAATAAAAGTACATGTATACATTTTTTTAAGTTGCAACGTTGTGGATTGAAAAAAGTTTCCTCTAAATTAGTTCGGCAGAAAACTCTGTCTTGGATTCGTGCACCACTTGTCTGGATGGTAGGACAGCACCAATGATCTAAAGTAGGCCACATGCTACACAAGTCATGTTCTTGCACATAATGATCATAGTATATAAACTTAAAAATTCACCACGAGCTCCCACTGTAATAATCTTCCTCTGATTCTTATGATATTCACCAGTTACTTTCACTGTTCTGGTTGACCATTATTTATATTTAGAATTTTGTAAGAGAAGAAAAGTAAGGGAAACTGAGATTATAGTCATCATGAGCTTCCTTAGATGCTTTTGAAGTGAAAACCACTATCATTTCCGCATAGAACTTATTTTGGCCATTTGGTGATGAAAAATGGCCTTCAATTATGATAAAGCAACAAACAGGAAATAAATTAATTGAAAATAAAGACATTCAAAATGGCATTCTGAGATTATTTTTTCTTAGTAAGAAATTAATGAACTTAAAAATCTATCTGAATTCAACTCCAATTAAGCCCAAGGCTTACGGTCCCTTTTGTTTATCGATTCTGAACTCATAAATCAGTTTTGGTAAATGGATTCATCAAGAAATTTATAGTACTGAGACAAGTCATTCATTGGAATAATGGATCTCTCTCTCTCTCTCTCTTGCGGTTGCCCTGGCCTTAATGTAACACATCACGCATTAAAAACACTACAACACCATTCTGTAAAAATGACCTTAGGTAGTCATGACACCCACAAACTCACAACTAGATAAAAGTCTCCCATCAGTAGTCAATACTCTTCCAAGTGAAGTTCTTAATTTCTGGTTCTCTCATCATTGATAGTCCCATATTTATATTATATAAATTATCCTTTCTAATCATGAACCATTAAGGCTTAGTGAAACTTGGGTATGGACTGCACCACTGAGTTGAATTATATAGAGTGCACTACTTCCCCAGCAAAAAGTCAACACAACATTAATTTTCTGTTCTCCAGTAGTTAAATTTTATTTCATGAGTAGCCTGACTCCTTAGCAAGTAGGTCTATCATATAGAATAGTACCCTAGGAATTAAAGCCATCCTCACTCTGCTTAAATACCATGAATCAATTATAAAGTCAAATGAGCTTCATTGGGTCATTACATAATGTTGATTTCAGTATTTAACAGTTGAGCGTTACAAGACCTGCAGATGGAGACGGGTGGATTGGTTGGAGGAGGAAAGGATCCCCCTCCAATAGAATCTTTGGATGCTATCCTATTTTTAGTTGGATGTGGCGATACTTATTTTATTTTTAAGTGCCACACGTCTTATACCTAATAAGCATTTGAGAGAATAGGAGGATTTAATAAGAGAAGATCTACATATATAGAGCCAACTATTTATAGTCCTTTTTTTTTTTTTTTTAAGTACTAATCCTAATTTGTGGCAGCTGAAATCTGGACTAATTTGCTAAGATCTAGGACTGGGAGCATGTAAGTTGTATCCGACTTACTCTTTGAAGCTTGCTTTTGCATTATGAGTTGTTAATCTCTTATCATAACTGAGCAAGGCTTAGATCTAGTGTTCTTATATATTGGATCACCGTGATATAGACACGTGACAATTATTTGACACATATCCAAATCTCAACATCCAGTGCATTAGAGCACTAGATCCAAGTCAGTTCTGTCATGAATAACTCGATTTAGATTAAATGAATTCCTTTTCAGGGGCGCCTTGATGCATTAAAGTGAAAATTGATTATCTTATTTTAGATACAAAATTTTTACTAATTAATATGAATTATGTAGAATTTTTTTTTAAGAAATTTTATAGATAGAAAAAGTTTGACAAAATTTTTCATACTTGTTGATGTGGCAGATTGATAGTGGTAAGTAATAATGTGGTGTTAGGTAGACTTAGATGAGAACTAGTAAAAGTTTGCAAACTCAACTCTTATTATTATTATTATTATTTTTTTTTTAAGTGTAACATTCACAATATTTTTTTATAACAAATCCTAGGTTTTAAATTGCTTTTTGTTTTCTGAAAATATCACTATAATTAATTTTTTGTCAACAATAACAACCTACTACTTAACATTGGTTGTAAAAGTGTTGTGAAAATATTGTAGACATTGCATTTTTCTCTCTTTTTTATTTGTTTTTTATCTAGTAAAAAAATATTATTTTATTTATTGATTAAAAAATATCCCTTTTGGTTAAAATTTGGGGGCCTTTTTTTTACTTGGGATCTTAAGCGACCGCATTTCTTGCTCTAACATTCAGCTGGCATTGTTCCCTTTCATGTAATCAAAACTTTCAAATTGACGAGGATAAACAAACTCATTAAAAAAAATCACACATTAAAGTGAACATAACTAGTTCATTGAATGCCAAGAGGCAAGAGCCTCACTTATAAGAAGAATTAGGTTCAATCTCACTTATAAGAAGAATCAGGTTCTAAATCTCCCCTCTTTACTTGTTAAAACAAAAAAATAAAAAATGCTCAATGAAAAAAAAAATGAAGGAATGTGATGCACAGACCTCTAAAGTCTAAACTAGGACTAATAGATTGGATTAGAAATATTGCTCTACATATCGGCTTGCGAAACGCTTCAAACAATGCAAGCCTGAGTTGCAATCAGCCTTCTAAGCATGTTTCTCCTATTTGCTAGAGATTGAAAACATCTACAAAGTCTAATCCCAAAAGGGCGAAAACTACACGCTTGGTTTGGTCATCACAAAAGGGCCTAAACTACAAGCTGGTTATGAATTCTCAACATGAATTTCTCTTTGCTATTAAAGCATCCACAGTGGGCTTACAATATGCCAAATGCAAGGCACATTTGGCATTCAAGCTTAAAACACACCTAGCAACTGGAAGTCTAAAACTGAGAAAGGCCAAATTTTTTTGGCATAGTGCTATAGTACCATCTCAAAGGTGAGATGGTAGTGTAACGCTATGCCAAAAAACAATAATATATTTTAATCCATTCAAGCCCCTCTCTCTCTCTCTCTAGTATCAGGTTTTTGCTGTCTTCATCCCCTCTCTCTCTCTCGCCATTGTCAAGCCTCTCTCTTTATCTCCGTATCACCAAGCTGCTGTCACCAAGCCTCGCTCTTTCTCTCCGAATTACCGAGCCGCTGTTACCCTCTTTCTCTCGATCTGAGCTCTCTCTCATCTCACATCTCTCTTTCTCGTTCAAGGCTTGCACCGGAGCTGGGTTGGGTTCGTGGTTTGATTTGGGCATGGTGGTAGGTTGGGATCAGTTGATGGTGGGTTTGGATCGGCGGGCTGGGTTTGCTGGAGATGGCTCTGATGGGTTTGACAAAGGTTTGAATCGGAAAGGGTTGGTTGTTGTGTTTGACTGTGGGTTGCTGGGTCGTGCTTGGTTGGCGAGGTCTGGATTTTGCATTTTGGTAGGAGTGGGTCACGACGTGGGTTTGGTTTTTTTTTTTTTTTTTTTTTTTTTTTAATATTGGTTTTTGTTCCGGTGGGATTTTGGTGGGCAGTGGTGGCGGTGGGCATGGTGGAGGTGCGGTGGTGGTGACTGGGCAGTGGAGGTGCAGTGATAGAGGTTGAGGGAAGGTGGAGGAGAAGATTAGAAAAAAAAAAGAAAATGAAAAATATATATTTTATTATATAGATATATTATTTTAATTAGTAAAATAGGAAAATAAAAGTTGAAATGTTGGAGGTATTGTAAAATGGTATGATATAATGGTAAAGTGACTTTTTGAGATGGTAAAATAGAGTAGAATTGGAATTCCTGGCTATGGATGCTCTTATATCGTATCCAAAATTATATCCTATGTTACATTCTTACTTTATATAATTTTTTAACATTCTTAGTAATAATGCTACTTTAGGATGTTTCTCCAAAAAAAAAAAAAAAAACAGCAGCAGCTATTTTAAGTCTCTCTACCTATTTTTGTTCTCTCAACTTAAATCAAATTACTCTTCTTTTAAGTGCATTAATCATTCTCTCTTGTGGATAACCAATCCATCTCAAGTGACTCTCTCAAACTCGAAAGCGATGGGAGTTCCTCGCTTGGGAATAGGATAATCATCTGTCTAATTACACACCATACTTCATAGCTCGAGATTGAGTTCTCAAATACCTTAGCCCTAGATTGAGTTCTGAAATACCTTTCTTCTTTTTTAGTAAGATAGTAAGAAGGCTTCTGTCCACCAACTTAGATTAATCCATCACAAAACAAGCTGCCCAACTTAATTAGACATGATGATTCTTTAATTTATTATGACAAGCATGTGATACCAACCGAAACTAATCCCTAATACAAGTCACTTTCTAATTTGAAAGACGATCTTAAGAGCAAACAGAAAATAATACTTCAAAATGAACAATCACATTTCAAAATGACATGACGAAAAGGCCACCAAAACTCTCCGAGACCACCACAGTTGAACTGGTCTGTGTGAAAGCGTCCAATTTGACAAACCAGTTATAACAAATAATGAATTTTTTTTTCTTCTCTTAATTAGTGATTAAGAGTGCCATTAAAATGTATAATAAATGGGTTATCTTAGTCTTGGTTAGTTTCTTTTTCTTTTCCATGAAATTAATGCAGAAAAAGACCACAGGTAATAGTAGTACATCTATATCCACAATGAAAAGAACAGGGCTGAAAAAGCTGTCCCTAACAGCCACCGCAATTGAAGTGGTTTGCTATTTACATAGCCATAGCCAGAGTCATGTGCTACTGCTGCAGGTCTAGCCGCTGGGGCAACTTTTGCCTCAGGAATGTTACATACTCCAAATGTCACATTTGCCTGCATGTAATAATCAAATTTTTATGTTAAAATAGAAATTTATCATATCCTTCCATATTAGTAATCTCCTATTAAGTTGTAACATTTTATCTTTATTAGTTTTCTTTTCCTAGTCAATCATTATCTTCAAGCATGTTAATGATTTCTATACTAAAACAATCATAAGAGAATTTGAAAAGAATTGGAACTAAAAGTAGGCCGTGCCGGGCAAACCTTGCAATTGGCAATATTTCCACACCCACAAACTAAGTGGCCATTTGCCACATCCGTTGCTTCTGGTGCGCCACCACCATCACTCCTCTGAAATATTCATATACAAATGAATTACACTTTCTTTTATCTATTTGCTTTATTAGCAAGTTGATTTTAAACATAGTATCCATATGCCATACCTTGTAAAAATCTACAGCAATGAAGTTGGGCCATCGTTTACTGGCTGCTGCATAGCAGGTGTTCACCATGCTAAGTAATGGAGCTGAATTATCCTTACAAGCTTGAGTTACATCTGGCAAATCTCGGAAAAAGTTCACTAGGATCAAAGACCTTGACGTTGAGTTCATGGGAGGTGATTCTGCCCGATTAGGACACGAACCAGCTATCATTCCACCTTTCCCATCTGTAGTTTCAAACCTCAATAGAATTAGTCCTCATAATGGAAATCGTGCATAACTTACATACAGTTTCTTATATGTTGTACCTTAGATTCCCCAACTACATATAAACACATGATTGCATTGAAATTAATTATTCTCCAAAAAATGACATCGATTATGCTACATTCCTCAATAGTCATGTTTTGAATTTAATTAGCACACCTAAGGCACTATACCAAAATTTGAACTTAGATGTCCTCAGCCAACTAAAGTCATAGATGAAGAGAATTTATAAACTCACATTGGTTTTCTACCACATATCTCCACTCGTAGGCAATCCCTTCAGAAGCCTCCTTAGATGCTTTTGAAGTGAAAACCAATAAACGCTGATTTTTCTGGACCATATCAGCTACTGTTGGCCAATCTCTACCATTTTGTGGCATTTGAGATACAGGAAACCAGTATTTTCTCAGGCCAGCAGCATCAAACACCTTAGTCAGGCCCTTTGGTGATGTAACATAGTCTTCAATGAAAATGGTGACAATCTCTGATGGGTTTGCATCAAGAAAACTTTGGATCTCTTTGAGAACATTGATGGCAGGTTGCTGGTGAATCAGGGGTCAGATTAACTATGTGTTTAAGAAGACTATATATGCAACTCTAAAGGATAAAACTTAAGAAATTTCTGGAAATGGTCCTCAAGTCATGTGGTTCCCAGGCACCAATTCAAGCAAACTTACAAAAGCTGTGTAGTTGTAGCACTGGCCACCAAAGGAGTGACATAACCAAATGTCATTGTTGAAGTCATACATATCAAGCATCAACCCTCTAATACCATCCTGCAAGGGAAAACTTCTTCTAACAAAGGCTTATCAAACTAAACTTCAATTAAAATAAAGCTTGAAACTACACAAACAGCTTCTCTTTGATTTAGAAAGGCTTAGGTCAACTTTTTAAAATTCCTGAAAAGACCCATTCTAAAAAAAAAGAGGAAATCAGAAGATAGTAGAAAATTGCAAATGACTAATCATACTATATCACAATCATACAAAATTACCCCCCAAAAAGGAACCAAAAGAGAGAACATCAGGGGCACACTATTGAGTACCCACTGAAGTTTTCTTGGTTATAAAATAATTTGAAGTCACAATACATATCTAAATCTTGTAATCACTTTACTCAAAATAATAAACCCAGAAATAATGTTCTTTGTATTTTGAAACCTCAAATCTTACATCAATTGGTGCAGCATAGTTGCACAGAAAGTACTCAACGGTGTTGAGCAGAAATGATTACATCCCTCGGATTGAATAATTGGCATGCAATTGTGCTTCGGCAATAGACAATCAAATTCCTTTTCTCCACTAGGTTAAATTTTCACTATTGGCAGCTAAATTATTCCCTAGTGGATGTGGTCTATAATTTTTTTTTCTTTTTGTCAAAGAAGTGGTCGTTATACTTAATAAACTAAGCAGGGATTAGGTATGCTTTGGAATCAAAAGGAATAATTCCACTTATTATAAATGATATGGACAGAACATAGACATTAATTAGGTAGCAAAACACCAAGCCTAAACCTTTTTTTTTTTTTTTTTTTTCTGATAACAGAACACCAATATTTAACATTTTCTACAGGCTAACTATTCTTGGACAAAAAATTTGTGGATGCTTCCTTCAGCAATACTTTACCACCATTGGTAGAAAAACAAGCTGTAGAGCTTTTCTTTCTGCGAATAAAAGACAAGATTATTCTCGTGGTTCAACTAGAAAAACGGAAGCTGATGATTTCATCAAAGTCGTATTACACCTAATGCACTATGAATGCCATAATGTTCTACGAAAGTAGGTAAACGGTTTTCCACCATCATAATTGTCACATGTTTTTTCCACTAAGCAAAATTGGACCTTTTTGTATGAATAAGTTCAACTTTTTCCTTACAAAATTTCTTTTTGGATGATTAAAAGTGCTTTTGGGGTTCTTTCATAGATCATAGTAAACAAAAAACTTAATAAACTAAAATCAGTGGCATTCACTAACTGAGTAGGTAAAAAGAAGAAAGCTTTCTACCAAAAAAACAAGAAGCTAACCCTGACAAACCTCATAACTGGTTATTCATTTCATATTAAAAATCCAACCATGCCTTTAGTTGATGAATTAGTTATTCTAATAAATATAAACCCAACTACTAAAGTTCAATTGAAAGAATATATTCCCACATGCAACACATTTCCTAGAACCCCACAAACACATTCAAACACAAATCCTGACCTTTCAGTGTCCCCAGTTTCAGAAGAAAAGACATTTCCTTTTCTTAAAGATTAAGGAAAGGAAAATCACACATTTACCTAAGGGGACATTTTGGTCTTTCAACCATAATAAAACCTTAACATTTCCGGCAACTAAAATCCAACACACTGAGACAACCGACAACTACCCACCGCCAACCGCCAAAAGAGCTGTCTTTGTTAAATGAAAATATGGCTGCATTTTCTTTTCTTTTCCCTCAAATTTTCCCGAGAAACAAACAGAATGAAAAAGAGAAAAAGAAATAGAAAGTGACATACATTGAGCTGACTTGTAATAGAGTCTTGCTGGTTTGTAGGAGAAAGGATTACAGAGCCTGTAGCTGACTTCTGTCCCAGCCTAGCATACGAGTTGTGTGTTGTCAACCATGAATACCGATTAAATGGTAACCCTTTCACCTAATCAAAACGTTCACTACTTCACTTTCAAGTTCAAATCGCACAAACAAAGTCCAAAACACAATAAGAAATACAAAATTACAAATGGGGTTAAACGTATATATTGTATGGACCTTAGAAGTGGGACTAATAGGTTGGATCCGAGTACATCTTGGTCGAACATTGCCGTTTGTTACACAAGTCTCGCAGTGCAACCCGGAGTCACAGTTTCTGTCTGATACGCATGTTTGTCCCTCCTGTTTAAAATGAAAAAATAGTAATAATATGTAAATCAAGAGAATTTAAAGAAGCATTCATCACTTTTTATCAGTGGATGAACAGAATACCTTGAGAGCAGTGGAGCAACCAACGAGAAGAGCAATTAAGGTGAAGAGAGTTGTATAGAAAATGGACTTCTGCAAGAGAAAACAGAGTTTAGACATGTCTTAGATTTATCAGGGAGCAAGAAACAGAGAAGCGTGAAGAAGAAGAAGAAGAAGAAGAAGAAGAATGTTTGCCTTCATTTGCTTTGGTTTTGTTACTTTTTTTTTTCGGTGTGAGACAGAGAATTGTGGTGTGGGAAACTAATGGGAATGTCTCTCAATAGAGACTGGACTTTAGCAATAGTAGGAGTATTAAATTAAGATTCAAGAGGAAATGAAGAAGACGTGTGTGATTAGGTGACTCTTGGGAAATGAAGTAATAAAATACCCCGGCTTTTTTTTTTTTTTTTTAAATTTATTTTTTATGTAAGATAAAAATTTTATTTAAAATAATCTAATTATATATATATATATGAAGCTTTATTTTTTTTTGAAAACTTGTCACATTAAAGATGCACAGTAGTAATTTGAGTTTTTTTTTTTTAATTTTTTTAGGTAAAAACTTCGAGTTGCAGGACAATAGGACATTTGGGTACCAACTTGCATGAATGGGGCAGTGGTTTAAGTCTTATTTATCTGCGGTTAATACATGTTAAAATGTTAATACTCAATGCCATTATGATCTACTGTTAATGAAGGGAATAGTGCCAATATTAAGGAGAATATTTTGTTTTTATAATTTAAATCATTAAATAGATACATTTTTTTTTCTTTTCTTTTTTTACTAGCCCTTCTTGTTCTTCACGTGTTAATTCTTTTTGTTTTTGTAATTTATTTTTTTAATAATTCAAAATAAGATATATCTATGTTTTTTTCTTTTATTGGTTTTTTTTTTTCTATTTTAGACGTAGAATAATAAGGTCACAATAACTTGTTCCACCCCATCAACTAATAACTATTGTCAGCAATTATTTGCAATTGACAGAGCATCAGCAATGGGTAGGGGATATCCCAAATGCAAGCTCGTTTTACAATTTTGAGCCCAAAAGATCACTTCAATGAAAGATGTAAAATACAACTATGGTAAAAAAAAAAAAATACAATTGAGCTACAGTGTGATTCTAAATGTAAAATCGCGCTGTAGCTCAATGGTAAAAACAAAAAATATATTTTAATCAGTTTTGATCTTCTCTCTCCTCTCTCTCAGATCATTAATTTCATTTTCTTTTTCTCTCTTTCTTTCTACTCTCTCGTCTTCCTGCACTCTCTTCTTCAACGGCACGGAGGCAACGTCGTGGAGGCTCATCAACTTCTGTGGTAGAGGCGTAGAGGTCATGGGTTTGTTCATGGGTTTCCGGCGACCCTCTCTCTCGCCATCGTTATCGGTGAGAATAGATGAGTTTGGGTTTGGTGAGAACAGGTGGGTTTGATTTTGATTTTGATTTTGATTTTTGATTTTTGATTTGGCTAGATTTTGCTCAGCGGAGGTGGGTGGTGTGACTGAGAACGGTGGAGATCAGCGTGAGTTTTAACGAGATCGGCTTGGGTGTTGACAATGGTGGAGATCGGCGTGGTGGAGATAGATGGGTGGCGAGATTGGCATGGCGAAGATCAATGGGTGGCAAGATCGGTGGAGCTGTGGTGGCTGTGATTGATCATCGGGTGTTAATGGTTTTTTTTTTTTTTTTTTTCGGGGTTTGCTGGTATATGTGATTGGCGTTGTGGTGGCTGTGGCGTTGTGATGTTCTTTTTTTATTTTCTTTATTTTTTTTTATTTTTTCAATTTCGCCGATTTGGATTGATATGGATGATGGAGGAGTTGGGTTGAAATGGATGAGGATTGTGGAAGAAGGTGAACAGTGAAGTAATGGAGGATTCTGGAAGGTAGTGTGGAGGATAAAATTGGAAAAAAGCCAAAAAGGAAAAAATATATTTTATTGTGATATATTATTTTAATGAGTAGAATAGAAATATAAAAGTTTGGATGTTGGGTGTATTAAAAAATGGTATTGTATAATTGATAAAATTACTTTTTAAATGGTAAAATAAGATAGAATTTGAAAAAATAAATGTTGATGCTCTGATCAATTTAAATTTTAAAGGAACACGATGAGAGACTATATATCTGTCTGTACTACACCACCCAAAGATGCCCTTTTATAGCTTGTTCTGTAATACCATGATTTAAAGGCTACTAGCCTACGATTAATTACTAGGGTGGTCCAGATTCTAATTCTAAGCAGTAATGAAAGTTTTGATATATATATATATATATATATATATATATATATATTATGATTATGTTAATGAGTATCTAGTTAAAGTTTTGACACAATTTTTATAAAAAATTGAAAAAGTTTTTAAAATATTAATTTTTTTTTCATAAAAAATTTCTTTAAATGGATTGTTAATTATTAGTCTAAGAGCATCTATTAACATTTCCTTATATTTTAATAGCTTAATTTTTGAAACAATCGGTAATTTAATATGGTATTAAAGCAAAAGATCTGAGTTCAATCCTTATCTCCTCTATTCTACCTTTAAAAAGCTAATTAATATATTAAAGCCTCTTGCCGTTGTATGAGAGATCTTGGTTCAAACTCCGCCTACATAAAAAACCAATTAGTATTTTTATATTAATATTATATAAAGAGTAATATCATAATTCTCTTCCGTTTTCTTCAGGGACGGACTCAGGTAGGGGCCTAAGGGGGCCGGGCCCCCTGGTCCAATTTTTTTCTTTTTTCCTTTTTAATACTTATATATATATATATATATATATATATATATATATACACACACACATTGTTATATATATATATATATATAAACCGAAATCTCTGAAACTCTCACAATTTTTCACTTCAGCACAGTATTTAAATAAAATTATCATTTTTCAAATAAAATTATTTTTGTTCAGACCAAACTTAACCAAACTCACCATTATCATTTTTTTTAAAACAAAATTATTTTTTTTTTAGTTCAAACTTAACAACGAGTGAAACTCTATCTCTCTAACCAATTTAACTTAGCTCAAACTCAAGCATTAATAAAAATAAAAAAATTTGAATAAATCCTATATTAAGATTATCCTAAACATGACTTTATTTGGATAAATATAAAAATCAACTATTGATAAAGTTCAACTTC
Source organism: Castanopsis chinensis (assembly GCA_032878915.1). Lineage (NCBI taxonomy): Eukaryota > Viridiplantae > Streptophyta > Magnoliopsida > Fagales > Fagaceae > Castanopsis > Castanopsis chinensis. The sequence continues at coordinate 10,193,089 of JAVQMG010000106.1, forward strand.
TTTGGATAATAGAAAAATTCTACTGCAACTTCTTTAAAAAATAATTTTCGTACATAAACCATCGAACTGTTTTTAGCTGTTTTTTACAAGATAAAAAAAAAAAAAAAAAAAAAAAAAAAAACCTTGCAATAATTGAAATTATTCTTTTGAATATAACCCATCTTCTTTTATATTTCTCTATTGTTTAGTCATATGTATTTTGTTTTGTTTCAATAATTTTTAAGTCGTGAATCATTTGATTCTTTAATATTTTTTGGTCTTTTAGAAGTTTTAATATATGAATTTTTGAGTTATTTTTTTGCAGTATTTGAAAATTTTTAACAAATTTTTTGTAAGCCATTACACGATCAAATAATGACTTCTTCATCAAATTGTAACACAAATTGAAGTCATACAAGAGCAAATCATACAATGGTGTAGTTTCTTAATCAATTTAAAATTTTATGAAATTATTTTGTCTATCTCACAAATATGTAGATTCCCGTGCATAACACGGATTAGAGACTAGTTATATATATAATTTTTCTAGCTGCCCCTACTTCCAAAACCTCAGGCTCCCTCCAATTAGCAACTATTCAACCCAAAAACTTAACAAAAATAATAAAAACATTCACATTGATGATTGTATTTTAGCAAAAAAAAAAAAAAAAAACTATTTTACCACAAAAAACCCAAAAAAACATGTGTTATTGGAGAAGGTAAAGCTATTTTTTTTTTTTTTTTTTGCAATTACAGTAAACTAGTATAAATACCAGTTGATTGTAGCAAGTTGTTAAAAATAAATACAATATTTTATAAGATTATTTCTCTACCTTCAATTAAAAAACTCAAATTCTCTCCTTTTTTTTGTTATTTTAATGAGTTTTTTATATTATTTTTAATGAAGTGATAAAAAAAATAGAACATTTGATGTTTGATAAATTGTAAAGTGAAGTGGTAAAATAGATAAATTAGTCTTTTGAGATGCTAAAAGCTAAATTTTTTAGCACCATTATTACAAATTCTCTAACTTTAACCCCAAAAAAAAATCTAACTAGCCTAGGATTTAAAAAAAAAAAAAAAACACTATTTTGTTTTTTGTTTTTGTTGCTTTTTGTTTTTGTTGGTAGATGTTGCATCTTAATTAATGTATTAAGAAACAACAATTTTGTATATTTATAATTTGTTAATACTATGTGGATGCTTATTTGAAGTTTTTTTTCCTTATATTATGGCCCCCTCTAACTTGAAATCCTAATTTCATTCCTAATTTTTTTTGAGAATTGCATTAGTTCATCTACAGAAGTTGCCTAATGCTGCGTATCTATTATTCCTACACAGCAAACAAAACTTTGTATTTATGAGAGAAGTTTCCTCACAATTACAAGTCACAAGCAAACGCTGCTTTGCCAGGCGCGTTTAACTCTCACTCAAAAGCAAAAAGTCATACACTCATACCCCAAATTCTACCCCAAAAAACAAAAAAGAGTCATGCCCCTAAGCCCAACACCAGCCCCACACATTCTAGACACCCATCCCCAAGTTCACTCCAAAAAAACAACTCATGCATTGCAGGAGTACGGCCAATTAATGAGTTTTTTTTTTTTTCTTTTTCTTGGAGGCCAAAGTAAGGGTATAAATGTATACTATTAAGGAAAATTTAATAGATACACTAAAAATATTGATTTATGAAATATTTTTAAAAATTTTTATGAAAAAAAATAACTATTTTTTTTTATAATTTCATATACTTTTCACGAGAGTGGTATTAATCCTTTCCTATAATAACCTATTGAGGGCAGAAACCGTATTATTATATAAATTTAAACCTAAAAGCCATGTATAATATTAAAATGCATTTAATATTGAGGGGGCAACTAATAACTTCTGCTCTAGCTTCTGATGCTCCCTGTGATGATAATGGGGGCCTTCTTTCTAGTAGTGAAGTTGTTTGCTGAACCTTTTTCGTGAGTTTTCTTTCCAAAGTTTTTGAAAGAAGTGTTATAGTGCCGCTCACGCATTGTTTGTCGTAGCCCAGTCTAGGGAAGATGCTTCTGTTTGGTTAAAACTTAGAGGAGTCTCCACATTTTAAATTAAGCCATCTTATATATTCTTATGTAACTGGTGATAATGATATACCCTCTTCTGTTACGTTAAAGTAAAGCTATGATGTGTCAACAGTCTTATAATTTATAACTTAACTGACATTTTAACATCCTGGATTCAAATTTCTTCTCCCTTAACATTTTAATAATAATAGTCTTTGTTAATGCTATGGTTTTGGATTCCATGAGCTCAAGGCCATAGCCCCAAGGAGTATCATGGCCATGGTTTTGTCCACAATGACAATTATTAAGCGTCTTCACACGCACGTTATCACTACAATAGATCAAGTCTAGTTGGCCATCTTTTTCCTTCTAAAACGACGGTTTTTAAACTGCCACCATAAGTAATTTATTGCAGCGTTTTAGAAACCCCCCACAATAGCATGGGAATTGCGGCGGTTTGATAGAAGTAAAACAATCAAAATACCTCTGACAACAATTACAATCAGTTATAGTGGCGCGTTAAAGCTGCTGCAATAGTTTTTATTTAAAGGTTTATTGTGGCGGATAATAACTACTACCACTATATCTAGATCTTTTTTTTTATGAACTACTACCACCATAAGTCATACCAGAGCCGGCTGAATGCCAGAGCAAAAAATGCATTCGTTTAAGGCTCCAGGCAAAAAAAATGCCTCCAAATTTTAACCAATAGAGTTATTTATAATTTATAAATAAAATAATATTTTTTACCATATAAAAAACAAATAAAAAAGAGAAAAAAATGCAATGTCCACAATATTTTTCATAACATTTTTACAACTAATGTTAAGTAGTAGGTTGTTATTGATGGGAAAAAAATAATAATAGTGATATTTTCAAATAAAAAACAAAAAACAATTTAAAACCTAGAATTTGTTATAAAAAATATTGTGAATATTGCACTTCTAAAAAAAAAAAAAGAATAATAATAAGAGTTGAGTTAATAAACTTTTACTAGTTCTCATTTAAGTCTATCACTTACACCGCTTTTTTACTTACCACTATCAATCTGCCACATCAATAAGTATGAAAAATTTTATCAAACTTTTTCTGTTTATAAAATTTCTAAAAAAAAGAAAAAATTCTACGTAGTTCATATTAATTAGTAGTAATTTTTTTATTTAATACAAGATAATTAATTTTCGCTTTAAGCCCCCAAATGCATCAAGCCGCCCCTGAGTCATGCCCCAAATTCTACCCCAAAAAACAAAAAAGAGTCATGCCCCTAAGCCCAACACCAGCCCCACACATTCTAGACATCCATCCCCAAGTTCACTCCAAAAAAACAACTCATGCATTGCAGGAGTAGGGCCAATTAATGAGTATTTTTTTTTTCTTTTTCTTGGAGGCCAAAGTAAGGGTATAAATGAATACTATTAAGGAAAATTTAATAGATACACTGAAAATATTGATTTATGAAATATTTTTAAAAATTTTTATGAACAAAAATAACTGATTTTTTTTTTTTTAATTTTATATACTTTTCACGAGAGTGGTATTAATACTTTCCTATAATAACCTATTGAGGGCAGAAACCATATTATTATATAAATTTAAAACTAAAAGCCATGTATAACATTAAAATGCATAATATTGAGGGGGCAACTAATAACTTCTGCTCTAGCTTCTGATGCTCCCTGTGATGATACCGGGGGCCTTCTTTCTAGTAGTGAAGTTGTTTGCTGAACCTTTTTCGTGAGTTTTCTTTCCAAAGTTTTTGAAAGAAGTGTTATAGTGCCGCTCACGCATTGTTTGTCGTAGCCCAGTCTAGGGAAGATGCTTCTGTTTGGTTAAAACTTAAAGGAGTCTCCACATTTTAAATTAAGCCATCTTATATATTCTTATGTAACTGGTGATAATGATATACCCTCTTCTGTTACGTTAAAGTAAAGCTATGATGTGTCAACAGTCTTATAATTTATAACTTAACTGACATTTTAACATCCTGGATTCAAATTTCTTTTCCCTTAACATTTTAATAATAATAGTCTTTGTTAATGCTATGGTTTTGGATTCCATGAGCTCAAGGCCATAGCCCCAAGGAGTATCATGGCCATGGTTTTGTCCACAATGACAATTATTAAGCGTCTTCACACGCACGTTATCACTACAATAGATCAAGTCTAGTTGGCCATCTTTTTCCTTCTAAAACGACGGTTTTTAAACTGCCACCATAAGTAATTTATTGCAGCGTTTTAGAAACCCCCCACAATAGCATGGGAATTGCGGCGGTTTGATAGAAGTAAAACAATCAAAATACCTCTGACAACAATTACAATCAGTTATAGTGGCGCGTTAAAGCTGAGTCTTTTGTCCAAATATTGCTAAAAATCAAGTTTTTTAGGATTATAGGTACTGTTGAAAGTTATTTAGCTAAATGAGGAGAGAGAGTGAATTTCGGCAACAGTGTTGCCGAAATTCTAAGAAAAGTAGGAGAGAGAACGAGGGAAAAGTGGAGAGAGAAAAACTGTAATTTCGGTAACAGTGTTACCGAAATTCAGCTGCCCAAATTCTGCCCGTGCGCAAGTGTGTGCGCGAGTGCGCGTGAGTGGCTGAAGGAGAAATAAATGACGAATTTCGGTACCGCTGTTGCTGAAAATGCAGGAAAAAAAATTGTAGAATTTCGGCAACGGCTATACCGAAATTGGGGGAAGAAAAAAAAAAAAAAACCCAATTTCGGTAATGGCTCTACCGAAATTGGGGAAAAAAAAAAAAAAAAAACCCAATTTCGGTACTGCCAATACCGAAATTGGGGAAGAAAAAAAAAAAAAAAAAAAACCAAAACTCATGGCTATACCGAAATTTGAAAAAAAAAAAAAAAAAAGTGCCAATACCGAAATTAATGACTGTCACATTGGGTGTTACGTACCAGTTTTGCATTCTTTTACTTAATGCACTAATGCACTCTTTTTCTTCCCCCAATTTCGGTAGAGCCATTACCGAAATTGGGTTTTTTTTTTTTTTTTTTTTTTCTTCCCCCAATTTCGGTATAGCCGTTGCCGAAATTCTACAATTTTTTTTCCTGCATTTTCGGCAACAGCGGTACTGAAATTCGTCATTTATTTCTCCTTTAATCACTCACGCGCACTCGCGCACACACTCGCGCACGGGCAGAATTTGGGCAGCTGAATTTCGGTAACACTGTTACCGAAATTACAGTTTTTCTCTCTCCACCTTTGCTCTCTTTCTCTCTCCTACTTTTTCTTAGAATTTCGGCAACACTGTTGCCGAAATTCACTCTCTTTCCTCATTTTACTAAATAACTTTCAACAGTACCTATAATCCTAAAAAACTTGATTTTTAGCAATATTTGGACAAAAGACTCCGTTAAAGCTGCTGCAATAGTTTTTATTTAAAGGTTTATTGTGGCGGATAATAACTACTACCACTATATCTAGATCTTTTTTTTTATGAACTACTACCACCATATCTTAAGACCGAAACGTTGTCATTTTTTTTATCTATACTACTATTTAAAGGTCTTTCTATGTTTAGACCAGATTTTTTTTTGGTACTAAAATACCCCTACATCTCTATGTTTTTTTTTTTTTGTACTTATAAATTAGATTCTCAAGATAAAAATTATATATATAATAAAAAACATAGATTTTTTTATTGCTACTACCACTAAAAAGAAAAAGAAATCCTCATCGCAGGCGCGAAGCGCGTGTGATGAGGTTAGTTTTAATTAAGACAGCCAAAAACCAAAGAAAAAGAAGAACAAGAAAACATAAAAATAAATAAATAAAAGAAAGAACTCAAAAAAAAAAAAAAAAAAAAGAAATGAAGGATGGATAACAGAAAAGACAAAAAAAGAAAAAAGAAAAAGGAAAACAACAAAACCTATGTGAAATGTCCACATGGACATTATGCACAGATTAACTGTCTTTTCTCTTCAATTTTCTCTACCAATTTTCCTTCAAACAATCTACCAAACCAAACACCCTAAAAAATCTCTATTTTTCATCTTCCCTAAAGGCTAAAACCCACGCAACCAGATGGACCATAAATGTACATATATGTAACGCTTACTATTGAAGACTTAAACTCCAATCGTTCCCTCCCTTTACCATGAATATATATTTGTAGGGTGAGTATCATGCCAAAGATATGCGGTGTTGGTTAAAAAAATTAAGCATTGATTACCAATATACATTTAAGAACCCACAATTTTCAGTAAATTAAACAAGAACTTTAAAACATTTAAAGAAAGAAAAAGAAGTGGTATCAAATACTACTTAATACTTTAATAGCTTGTTTTTGGGGTTGGGAGTAGGGACTCCCTTTGCATTTGTCTGTTTTAAATAATTTATTTATTAAAGACAAACATGATTTTCGTCACAAATTTTTAGTACATATGATATTGCATATAGCCACATACAAAGACTGTCTCGTGAGCAAGCAAATTTAGCGGCATTCATGTCCTGCTTCTACAGATGCAAGGGTAACAACAGCCTACTGACACGCTCCAAATTTCATATTTTGCTGCACTCAATAAAATAATCAACTTCTAATAATTAGTTACTTCAGAAATTCGAATAGGCCTGTATTCATGAGCTCTATATATATGCAAAGTGTTGGTGCAAACACAATAATAATGGAAACAACAGAAAGAGAAATTGAATAATACGCTGAATATTATTAAATTGAAAAGATGAACACAACACTATTTGGACTGAGGCGCGGCACTCGCTCTCTTTAAGGAGATTCAAGCCCTTGGTTGGCTAATCTTTGTAACCGGTGCAGACCTTCTCTGACTTGTCTCCCCCAGGATACAACAGCCCAACAAATGTTGTATGGCTAGAACAACTTCTGCACAAAGTGTTCAAGCCCAAAGCTCCACCAGGAAAACACCTTTCTTTGGCCCTGAATCTCTCAAGTATTTAGGAATATTATCGAATTCACTCTCTCACACAATGCTCTTTGCTTTTAACTATTACTCTCCATTCACTCTTGATATGAAATTAGTTCAAAGCATAGCCATATATATAGTCTTCCAACCATTCACATAACTTACATGTTATTTATTAATTTAGAAAAAAAACTTCTCTTAATTTATTTAATCTAACTTACATACAAGTAACTCTTTCTTTAACAAAGTATAATTCATCTCTTTATTTATCTTTAGTTATTTGAGTTTTAACATATTTAATTTAAAATGCACTAACACAAAGTTGAAAGGGGAAACAATTATCTCCATTTCAAATCTTTGTCCGTTGGTCCATTTTATTGCCCAAATTAAGTTTTACAATCATACAACCCGTTACATCATTTAAAATTTTAAATAATGCGGCAGTCCGTAAGCTGTTAAATCCCATTAATAAAATCTGAACTATGAAATAAACAGTTTTTTAAATGGAGATGGATCGGAACCGAGGTAAAAGTCGTTAGTTCTTTCAAGCCTTGCATTTGGAAATGTGTTCACACCCGCAAACTAAATGACCATTTGCTTCATCTACAGCTTCCGGGGCTCCACCACCATCACTCCTCTGAAATGTTCGCATGCATGCAAATACAACTTCATGGTACATATATTTATGTAAATTACAATGATACATAATTGATCATGTGAATCCATAAATAGCTATGCTGTGTAATGAAGAGATGTAAGAATGTATCATATCATATATACCTTGTAAAAATCAACAGCAATGAAATTAGGCCATCGATTACCAGCAGCTAGAGAACAAGAGTTTACTAAGCTGAGTATTGGAGCCGAATTATCATTGCAAACAATTAATACATTTGGTTGAGTACGGAAATAGTTCACTAGCACAAGTGACCTTGTCGTTGTGTTCAGTAGGGTGTGCAGTCAACCTGCCAACTTGACCCGACCCGCCGGATTGAGTCGATTTTTAGGGCTTTGTGGGTTGGGTTGGGTTGGGTTACAAATTTTTTTTTGATAGCGGTGTAGAAATTCGATTTTGCACTCATGATTTAATCAAGAAAGATGACAGGAATGACCATTCATGTACCCAAGCAATCATGATTGCATTACATGAATCAATTTGTTCTTGCATTACATGCATCAATTTATTCATTGCATATCACAAAAATGATCTTGAGATTCTAACGGTCGCAATGGTGTATTTGATTTCTAAATCGAACCATCAGATCGAAAGATATCACATGATCAAGTTTGTACAGTCAACATGCATTGTGTCTAGGAAGAGTCGACCACGCACAATTAATTTAAATTAATTCTGATTGGTTAAACAATTAAAATTAATTAAATAATTTTGTGGTTGGTTGATAATTAGTGTATAAAAGAGGATTGCATGCATAGGAATAAAAGTGATGATTGGATAACAATAAAATTGTGGATAATCTGAATTTTATCAAGATTTATTTTAAGGAATTTATCTACAAGATAATTGTTCCTAAAAAGTGTGAATTATCTAGAAAAGAGATAAAAAATCATAGACTAAAGATGAAAACACATCTAGGTACAAGGACCTAATAAAAAAAAGCCCTAGAAAGAGAGTCCAAAATGCACCCAAACACAAAAGTGTGTTTGGCATCTAAGAGCACCATTCAGCACTTTTGGAGTGCCGAATTGGCTCCTTTTGGGCTTTGCCCTAACTCCCTTCGGGTGACGATAAGGCATACCTTTTTCAATCTTTTCGCAAAAGGATGAGTCCCGATCCACATTCTACATGTCGAAGCTATTTTTTAGAGTCTTCTAGCCTCTATAGATAGAGACTGGATCTTATAGTTCAGGGACCATTTTTTGGGAGTTCTGAGAGGCATACGTTTTTAGGATTTCAAATTGCTCATATTTGCTGATCCTCTCTAATATTTACTGCTAACATTAGGGTTTTTAGGTTTCAAATATAATTGAATAAATTTCTTTGAATCCTAAAACATCACCTCAAGAACAAGAAGTGCTCCATGCAAGAGGTTGTTTTTAATCACCCTATTCTTTTTTTTTTCTTTTTCTTTTTTTTTTCACTTTTATGATTCTTGTTTATGATGATGCATGTTTTCCTTTATCCATAACATGAACTATTAATCATTGTTTTGTTAAATCCTTTATCCACATCTTTCTTAGATGTAGATCTGAATTTTTCTTAAAATAAAAATAGATCTGCATCTTTCTTAGATGTAAATCTGAATTTTTTCTTAAACAAAAACGGATTTGCATCTTTCTTAGATGTAGAACAGAAATTTTTCTTAATTAAAAATGGATTTGCATCTTTCTTAGATGTAAATCTGCATTTTTCTCAAATCAAAAACTGATTTATATCTTTATTAGATACAAATCTGATTTTTCTTTAACATATGTAGATTTTGAAACAAAGAAAGAGATTAAACATGATTGTGTTTATGGTTATTTTGTTTTGTTTGGTTCGTGTAGCATAAATTTATGTTATGAGTAAAATTCTCTTCATAAACAAAAATTTTTCATATTTTTTTTATTAAAAAAAACATAAAAAAACATATTTGATTTTTTGTTATCAAAAACCATTTTTTTTTTGTCATCACAAAATAAATCTGATCTTTTACAAAATTAAAACTATTTTTTTACATGTTAAAATAGATCTGATTTTTTTACAAACTAAAATCAAAATTTTTTTCATCACCAAAACACAGATCTGAGTTTTTCTCTCCAAAAAACCACTTTTTTTTTTTTTTATTATTATTACAAAACAAATCTGGCATTTTTGACAAACCAAAATCAATTTTTTTATCACTAAAACATATCTAAACTTTTTTAAACAAAGAAGAGGATTCATTCATAAATAAATTTGTGTGACTTAGTTTTGTTTGTATATACGACATGTCATTCATAGAATGCATAAATGGTACATTGGTCACAAGAGTCTAGAAGACCAGACTCTGTCTGGGCGGAGTAGGTGCCTAACACCTTCTCATTCCGTAACCTAACCTTCGAATTTAGGTCTTTGGATAAGAAGATCTAAGCCTAGTCTTTATTTATTTATTTATATATTTTGGGTAGAATGTAATTAGGACAAAAAGCCATGTAATTATTTAGTAGTTTGTAACTAGGACCCAAAGCCATGTAATTTTCAATATTTCAAACATGTATTTTTTTATTCAATCAATGAGAAAAATACTATTTAGTTATGTATTTTATATTTAATTTTTCTTTTTCTTTTTTTTGTATGAAAAATATAAGTGGTAACTCCACTCCACTTACCCAGAAAGAGAGGTACATTAAAAAGTACCCAAATATCTTTTTTGAGATGCACCCCTAATTTTTGGCTATATCTCATAATGGCGACTTCGCTAGGGATGTTGAGGGTTATATGATATTTTGGTGAATGGTATTTGTTGTTTGTATTGCTTGTTTAAATCTTTCCCTAACTGTCATAGAATGTGCCATCCAAATAACAAAGTATACACCCCTTTTCAACAATTTTGTAGTTGTAGTAACCATGGATCACCGATCATCAATAGATTTGAGTATCTAGTGGCGAACTCACCAACTCATAGTTAAAGTCACTGGATCATTTCCTGTCAACTGTAAAGGACAAACCATGTCGTTTAGACCACCGCAATGTTCATTACATTACAAGTTGGGAGGTATAACGTCCTAGCTATAGAAAACAATGAAACTATAAGCCCACCCTACAACGTAATGACTTAGAACCTATCCTTAGGTTGGTCCTGGCTAAAATTTTATTGCATATTGTGTATGTTTGTTTCGGTTGATTGATGGATGTGGATGGGGTCTTTACTTTGATTAACCCAACCAAGCCTATCATTAGGGAAGAATTTGGTCAAGATCTTAAGGAAGGCTACAAAGAGAACCTAAGCCCGACACTCAATCTAGTTGCTCCAATTCCAAGCCCGTCACTCCCATCACAATACTGAAGCCATCAAGCATAGAAGAAACTCTGATGTTGCTATATCATAACCCCATCTTCGATCTTCAAGACAATTTAAGCCACAAGAAGTTTGAAGCTCCCCACACTATGGCAAAAGAATGAGAACATCCAAACACAAAGGAACCCATGAACACCCAAACACAAAGGAACCCATGAACACCCAAGAGCTACTTAACACTAGGGTAACTAGTCAAATCCAGCTGAGGGAAGACATGAACTGTATGATACAACAGTTTTAGAATCTGAAAGGTAATCAAGAGGAGAACAAGGCTGATCATGATCCACTAACCATGGAGAATGAGAAGAAGATCAACAAGAGAATGAACAAAATGGAGGAGATGATTAAAAGAGCCCGGTAAGATGGAAGATCTTATGGATTATGATACCTTCTCACTTTTCCCTAATGCGAGGCTACCTCCCTAGTTCAAGATGCCAATCTTGGACAAGTTTGATGGGACCAGCTGCCCAAAGTCCTATCTGAAGATGTATATGAGGGCTATGCAGCCCTTAGGCGTGACCAAGGAAGCACTTGCTCAAATTTTCCAAAACACACTGACCGGAGCTACTCTTAGGTGGTTCCTGAACCTGGATGATGCAAGAGTAAGAAGTTGGGAGGAAATGTACCGAGAGTTTCACAAGCAATACAAGTACAATATAGAAGTGGACATCACAAGAAGAGACCTCAAGACTACCAAGCAAAAGCTGAAAGAATCCTTCTCTACTTTCATTACCAAGTGGAGAGCTAAATCCGCATAGATGATGAGTAGGCCTAGAGAGGAAGAACAGTTAGCCATAGTTGTGAAGAATTTATTACTTGTATACCACAAGTATTTGTTGGCTCAATACTTTCCTAATTTTAAAGCTTTAATTGCTGCTGGAACCCAAATTGAGGATACTATAAACAATGGAACTATAAAGACTGATGACCCATCAAGGTTTAAAAAGAATGTAGAATCTAATTCTAAGATTGCAAAAATTTCCAACATCCATAAAAATGATCCTTATCTGATTACACCTATTGCACCTATGCCAGTACCACAAGGGCCTAGACCTTAGAGGGAATTTCATGAGTTGTACATGCCTATGAGCCAAGTGTATGACAAGCTAAAAGCAAAAGGGTTACTGAAATTCTTAAACCCAAGACCAATTCCAAACCCCTTGCCCTCAAGGTTTGATATGAATAAAAGATGTGCTTACCACCAAGGCCCTAGTCATGACACTAACCGTTGTTTCACCCTTCGTCATGCAATTCAGGACCTAATAGACAATAAGGTGATTGCGCTGCCTACAAGGCCTAGCATCACTAATAATCCCTTGCCCAATCACAATTTTGGGAAAGGACCAAAGATTAATTGCTTGATGATCGAAAAAGAAAAAAAGGAAGACCTATCTGACTTGATCTATGACCTACCCGAATGCTTCATGATGACATGGGAATAATTAATGGATAGGACATCTACTACCACCATAAGATATGACATATGGAATGAAGTACCAAAACCTGAGAATTATCAAACACCCACAAATGGGGGGAGACACTTCAAACCCCAAATAAATAGCCAAATATCCACAAATAAGGGGAGACACTTCAAACCCCAAGAAAATAACCAAACATCCACAAATGGGGAGAGACACTTCAAACCCTAAGACACCGATCCCCATGATCCAAAAAAAATTGCCTACATCATAAGAGGAGGGAGACACTTCAAATCCCCATATGTAGAAACCGACAACCCGATAGAAGCCCTGAACAGATTTACCCAATAAACACATGCCAAAGAAGATGAAGTCTTTAAGCAACTACAAAAGACACAAGCCAACATATCCTTATAGGGTTTACTCATGGTCTTATACAAACATCGACAAAACCTAATAAACCTTCTCAACCAAATCCAAGTCCCTACAACTACAACCTCCCAATATCTGAATGCTATGATTGGGTCCATCAATAGGGAACTCACTATCTCCTATTCTAACAAAGATCTTACCAAGAAGGGGAAGCACCATAACAACCCTTTGCATATCACTGTAGATTCTATGAGGAAGAGGATACCGATGGTTTTGATAAAAGATGAAAGCGCTTTGCATGTGTGTCCTTTGAAGACTACAAGTTGCCTGGGCCTCAACATTGAAGACTTTGTGTCTACTGATTAACATGTGAGGGCATATGACAACAGTAGAAGAGAGGTCTAAGGGACCATAACATTAGAGCTTATCATAGGACCAATGGTCAAGAAGGTAGATTTTCAGGTCCTTAATATAGCCCCATGCTTCAATATTCTCCTTAGGCTACCATGGATTCATGAAGAGGCCGTGCCTTCTTCTCTATATCAAAAAGTTTGATTTCCACATGAAGAAGCTATTGTGACCATCTATGGGGATACTCTAACTATGCCCAAGCCTATTTATAGTATTGATTATGAGAAAGAGCCATTGACCTTGGATGGCTTTGAGATTGAAAGGCCTGGTTTTGAAAAGAAAGAAAAAGAAGTTGAGAAGATCCTAATAGACTTTGCCCCTTATGGTAACAACAATGTCGTAGCAATGATGAGGAGAATGAACTACCTTTCGGTGATGAACTTGGGGAGAACTGTGAAGAAGCCAACTGTTTAAGACCCGACAATCCCTACTACCACACCACCTTTTGGGCTAGGCTATAAGCCCATCGATGATGATTTGCTAGAGATGGAAGTGAGAAAGATTGTTCGAGTCAAAGCTAAAGCAAAAGGACTTCCTTGTCCTCCAGAACCTCTAAAGCCCTACACTCTTACATTGAATGGAAAGTTTGTAAAAGTTGGAGAAAGTCAACATTATTGGGGATTCCTTGAACCGAGATTTGATCCTATGACAAAGACAATGGTACCTAGATTCAAGATACTACTTGATTACCACAATAAGGCTCCAGAATTGAAAAAATAAAAAAAAGACACAACTTGGGTTCCTACTGATTGGGTTGATTTCATGGATCCTGATGGCATGACTACACTTCTTGGAGATCCTATTTGCAACATAGAAGAAGAGGAATATTGGGAGGCTTGCCAGCATGCATTAAAGAGCCTATATGAACTAAGAGCCAATAATGAAGATGAGGAAAGGGGAGTGGCCCCTAGTGATGATAAGGATGAAAACAATGACAAGAGTGATAGTAGTAGTGACAGCAGTAGCAATGATAGTGGACATGATGATGATGACAGTAGCACTGATAGTGATGACAACAGTTGCAGAAGTTATGATAGCTCGTACAGTGGTGGTGATTAGGGTGAACCCCCAAGTGATAGAGAAGATGAAGATGCAAACCTATTCTATGAGAAATATGATAGTGATGTGGACTATTATGATAAAGACATTGAAGACGATGCAGAAGATAGCAGGTGGAACGACACTAATAGTAATCAATATAGGCTGATAAATGTGTTAGAGAATGCAAAAGAGGAGAATACACAAACCAATCGAATGTACCCTGATGACTATCCCTATGGGCACCTTTTAGATTGGAGTGATATCACTAATGTTAGCTCAAGGTTTGGCGCTAGGTATGACAAGCATGGAAGCGAAGTTCCAAAATTGGGGTCATATTACAATTTAGAACCAAGTTCACCAACCCCACATACTTAAAAGAAGGATGACATAGATGCTAGGTTGCGCTTTAGACCAAAAGCTAATGGTCCACAGTCTTAGAATCATGGCACTTGAGAATGCTGAATGTAGTGATAAAAGGAAAGAAGGAGGTGAGTCAGAGCATCTCCCTCAACCCACCGACTTGGGCAATAGTGGCAAGCACGACCTGTTTGATGAATGGATGGATAGCATAGAGCGTCTGGATGATTTTGTGACCAACAAGCCTACAGACATGGAGATTGAAGAAGAAACTACAAATTATATGGAGATAGATCCCACAGTACTGATGTTGAGGGAAGAATAAGCTTACTAGGAGCCACCTGCCATTGTAGAAGCCACGACCGAGTTAAAGAACAGGGCATAGGAGGGAGCTACCCACCCCATGGAGGACTCCGTGAGGAAGATCAAGACCGTCAAGTCAATCACTTTTGCCAAGAAAATCAAGACCGCCGAGCCAGTCACCCCTACCAAGAACATTGTTTCTATTCCTATTGATAGTTCTACTAATATTTTTGTTCCTATTAAGTCTGTTTGTGATAGTTTTCCTGTTGAGTCTGTCAAGTCTAATGAAAACTCTTTCCTTTTTAATATGATTTTCTTATTTTGCTTATTTACTGGCTTTTAATGTTTTTATTTCTGAAATTGGTAAAGAAACTCTTAATAATAAGGAATTAAAGCATGGATACCTAGAACCTATAAAAGAAGAAACCCAACCCATTAACCTAGGAACTGGGGATGAGCCCAAAATAATCCAAGTGGGCAATACCCTAATCACTTTAGAGAAAGATGCATTTGTAGCACTACTAACAGAGTTCAAGGAGGTCTTTGCCTGGTCATATGAAAACATGCATGGGATTGATACAAATATAGTACAGCACTGCATTCCAACAAATCCAACCATGAAGCCAGTCAAGCAGAAGTTAAGAAGAATGAAGCTAGAGTGAACTCTCGAGATCAAGGAAGAAGTGGAGAAACAGTACAATGCTGGAAAGGTCAAAATGTGTGTAGATTTTCGAGACCTGAACAAGGCCAATCCAAAAGATGACTTTCCATTGCCTCATATTAACCTCCTAATGGACAATACCGCAGGTCACACCTTGCTATCATTCATGGACGGATTCTCAGGATATAATCAGATTAAGATAGCTCCGGAAGATATGGAGAAAACCTCCTTCATTACACTGTAGGGAACATATTGCTACAAGGTCATGTCATTTGGCCTTAAAAATGCTGATGCTACTTACCAACGTGCAACCACCATTTTGTTGCATGATTTGATCCACAAAGAAGTAGAAGTTTATGTTGATGACATCATAATGAAGTCCAAAGACCATGAAGGGCATATACTGGCTTTGAGGAAGTTCTTTGAACGAATCCGGTTCTACAAGTTACGGTTGAATCCCAAGAAATGCACTTTCAAAATCACATCTGGAAAACTGTTAGGGTTTATGGTAAGCCAAAGAGGAATAGAAGTTGATCCTGACAAAATCAAGGCAATTGTAGAGATGAAGCCTTTAAGAACTGAGAAGGAGATCCGAGGGTTTCTAGGGAGGATACAGTACATCAACAGGTTCATAGCCCAGCTCATCATGACATGCGAACCAATCTTCAAATTGCTTAAGAAGGAAGTTCCTACAGTATGGAATGAACAGTGCCAAGAAGCCTTTAAGAAGATCAAGAATTATCTGATGAAACCACCAATACTTGTCGCACCGGTACCTGAAAAGCCATTATTGTTATATCTTATCACTACATATTCGGCAATGGAGGCTTTATTTGCTCAATACCTAGAAGAGACTAGGAAGGAGAATGCAATTTACTACATCAGCAAGAAGATGTTTTCTTATGAAGAAAAGTATTCACTTTAGAGAAGACATGTGTAGCACTTGTCTAGGCAACCCACAAACTCAAACATTATATGCTTGCTTACAAGGTTTTGTTGATTGCAAGAATGGATCCTTTGAAGTACTTAATGGAAATACCCGTACAAGATGGGAAGATTGCTAAATAAGTCTTGCTTTTGTCAGAATTTGATATTAAATCTGTGAAAGGGAGAGCAATTGCCGATCACTTAGCCCATTGTTCACTAGAAGAAGCTGACAAGATCCAAGGGGACTTTCTGGATGAAGATATCATGGGGATTGAGGTAGAATCATGGAAGATGTATTTTGATGAAGCAGCGAATCATAATGGAAGTGGTATTGGAGTACGCTTAATTTCACCAAAAGAAACACACATTCCATTTTCTAGCAGACTTAACTTTCCTGCCACCAACAATGCCACAGAATATGAAACTTGCATTGTGGGTCTATAAGCAACTTTAGGCCTAGGAGTGAAGGAGTTGGAGGTATATGAAGACTCAGCATTAATAATCTCTCAAATTCGAAATAAATGAAAGATCAAAGAAGAAAGGCTTATGCCTTGTCATGAATGTCTTCAGAAGTGGGCATCAAAATTCAGCAAGATCCAATATCAGTATGTGCCAAAGATGCAAAATCAAATTACAGATGCTTTAGCAACCATAGCATCTATGATGAATGGGCCGAAAGAAAATGAGGCCAGGCTAATAGTGTTGGAACAAAAAGAAGAACTGGCCTACTGCATGACAATAGAAGAAGATGAGGGAAAGAATGGGGAAGGTGAATGGTATTCAGACATCCTACAGTACCTCAAGGATAGGACATACCCACCATCTGTAGACAAGAATGACCAATTGTCCATTCGAAGGTTGTCCACTAATTACATTATTTGTGGTGAAAGACTTTATAGGAGATCATATAATGGAATTCATCTCCTTTATGTAACCGCTAAGAAGGCACAGTAGATAATTGAAGAGGTTCATGAATCAAGCTATGGACCACATATGAATGCACATATGCTATCAAGGAAGATAATGAGATAAGGATATTACTAGACCACCATGGAAGCCAACTGTGCGGCTCATGTTTGAAAATGTCATCAATGCCAAGTCCATGGAGATTTGAAACATATGCCGCCCATTCCATTGCATACCATGACATCACCTTGGCCCTTCTTTACATAAGGGATAAACATTATTGGGAAGATTCATCCAACTACATCCAATGGCCATGAATTCATACTTGTAGCCATTGATTACTTTACTATATGGGAAAAAGCTGCCTTAGACAAAGTTCTAAATTCAAAGAAAGTTGCTCAATTCATTCAGACCAACACCATCTGTAGATATAGGGTACCACATCAAAATATTTCTGACAATGTGTTACATTTTAAAGGAGAAACAAAGAAGCTACTACAATAGTTCAACATTTAGCACTACAACTCTTCACCCTACCGTCTTCAAACCAATGGAGCAGTTAAGGCTGCTGACAAAAACATAAGGAGAACCTAGAAGAAAAGCACAAAGAACTACAAAGACTGGCACCTATAATTATCCTATGCACTCTGGGACTATAGAACATCAATCTGATCTTCCACAAGAGCCACTTCTTATTCATTGGTGTATTGGATGGAAGCAGTCCTTCTCATTGAAATGGGTGTCCGTTCACTAAGGACAATATTGGAAAGTGAAATCCTTGAGGTAAATTGGTTGCAAAGCAGATATGACCAGTTATGCATGTTGGATGAGAAAAGACTCAAAGCCCTGTATCACATTCAGGGATACCAAAGGAGACTTAGGAAAGCTTTTGATAAGAAAGTAAGAATCAGAGATTTAAAGGTGGGAGATCTAGTGTTGAAAGAAATTCGAGCCTCGGTTCAAAATGCAAACGGGAAGTTCAAGCAAAATTGGGCAGACCTATACATTATCAAGCTGATATACTCTGGAGGAGCAGTAAGGTTGATGGACTTAGTTGTAAATCCTTTCACTGAGCCAACCAACATGGACCAATTGAAGAAATGCCACGACTGAGGTGGTAGACTGAAAGCACCACATCTGAAATGATTGTAAATTATGTCATTTCCCTTCCTAGGTTTGAAAAAAAAAATAAAAACACAAAAAAAAAAAAAGCTTGCTAGGTTGAAAACCCGAAGAGGTGGTCTAGGAAAAAATTTGAGCAACACAAAAAAAGAAAAAAGAAAAAAAAAAGGGTAGGTTAAAAACCCGAAAGGGTGACCTACACAAAAGGTGAGTAAAAAAAAAAAGATGAGCCTACTAGGTAGAAAACTCGAAAGGATTAAGGCAAATAAAAAAAAATCAATGGTCCACTTGGTCAGCCATCTCTAAACCCAATAGCATGTTCTTTATAGAAGTAGGATTTGTGTCTATAAGAGTGAAAGGTCTTCTTCTATTGCCACCAAGCATTCCTTGCTCATACTTGAATTGCCTCAAGAGTTTATCTCCCTTGTAGAAAGTTGCTCTCCGTAACCCAACAAGGAAGATATGATCTGATCTTGGAGATCACAGTAGAGGGGGTGGGCACTTCCACCAATAACGGTCCCATTGAATTGAGGTACTGGGTTTCTTTTCCAAGAACTTCACCCAATCACTCTCAGTTTGGCACTTAGTTTTGGATTACAACCCTGTTAAGAAAACTGCTAGGCCCATAATTACCAGTTGTAGGCTTGGCAATCATGTCCAGTCTCTCCATCAGCCATATCTGCAAAGTCAAAGGACTCCCTGCGAAGTTCTGAGTTTCACCACCATGAAATACAACATCCAGTCCTAGATGAGTTTCTGCCAAGATCAAAGAAACATGATTATCACCATCCTTAATTTGATTCACAACTTTTATGGCTCGAGCATCCATGAAATCGTGTCTCCCAAAGCAAAGCAAAAGTTTTCCCATAATGCATAAGGCCAAACTGAAGTTTTTCTGCAAATTTTCTATCACTCCATAGGTGCATTTATCAATCAGCCGAGAGATAATTGCACGAAAATTCACCACATGGCCTTCAGTCATACTATCAATAATGGAAGTAGGAATACCGAGAGCATTAGACAAAGATTCCTTATGGAAGTAGTTTGAAGGCTATTAAAGTGGTTTTGGTGCTGAAATCAAAGCTATGAACCCATCTGTTGATATCATGAATTGTTGAATGAGAGAAAATTTGATTGCTAGCCATAGATGACTTTTGCATTTGATTATTGTGTGTTGCTAACCTTTATGTAGAGAATTGTCGTGGGAGAATTCATTTATATAAGCTACATCAATTCCTAATAAGGTTTGAATTAGGTTTCAGAGAGTTTGTAGCTAACTAGGAGAGTGTTTCATGGTCACAAACAAAGTAAATGTTTTTCAAAAAACACTAAAACGTGAAACATGCATTGGAAAATCGTAAGGAATCGGCCCACCATGGCATGTGATTCGTGGTGTGGCCTAGTGCCATTTGGCACTTTTAAAGTGCCGAATGGCACTCCTTACGTGCCAAGTGGCACGCAACACCTCTGTCACACACCCATGCAATTCCATGCAAATTCGTGTTCTCGGACTTTTTTTTAGATCGTTTGACACTCAAAAAGATTTTTTTTTAGTCAAATTGGGGCACTTTGACGTGTCTAACTCACTTATTTTCAAAAATCATCACTTGCATCATTGTTTTCAAAAATTGATCAAATCAAGTTTGTTGAAGACTCGTGGATTTATGTTCCAAACTATGGGCGTCCGCCCATGTTTCATTCATTTTCAAAGAATAACAAAAAAAATCATCATTGAGATTTCCAAAATTCATGCATTCATTTTTAAACTAGGGGCATTCGCCCATGGCTCATTTATCTTCAAAAACAAAAAGAGCACCATCATCATCTTTCTTAAGTAAAAAATAAAATAAAATAAAATAAAAATAAAAATAGAAATACACCATCATCATTTTTCAAAAAAAAAAAAAAAAAAAAAACACCATTATCATTTTTCTAAATAAAAAAAGAAGGAAATATTCATCACCAAGATTTCCAAAAATCATGCATTCATTTTAAACTAGGGGCATTCGGCTCTACCTTATTCAAGCAAGTGCAGATTCCAACAGAGCTAATCAAGATAAGTTTAAATTGATACTACAAGATCTCATCAGGTGAATTCTAAACTTATCTTAATTAAAGTTTCTACATGATCCAAGGTGACTCTGAGGACAAAGCACTAAATATGGAAATTAATATAAAATTATCTAAGGAACACTTCCTTTTGTTTTACAGGAAAAGTTAAAATATAAGTCATACATCATTGGGACTCCGAGTCCGCTTGCGTGAGGATCTCCTTGATCCACCTCTAGAGGAGCCACCTTCAGTATTTCCTTCTTGACTTGAGAAAAAGCGAGGATCGTATTGACAATTTTCAAGTTCAAGGCTCCTGATCCTTTCCTCTAAAGTTCTTTTGGTAGCATTAGTAGCTTCCATTCTATGTGCCTGAAAAGTTGGTAGAATTAGGTGTTAATTCCACCATCAAGCATAGTTCAAGCAAGAGACACCCGGAAAGCAACATGGCATACCCAGCTCGAATCATTGAGCACATACTGGGAGGATTGAGTGGGAGCAAAATGATTGCAAGCCTCCAATTGTCTACATGTTTTCCTCCACAAGATCCACATCAACTTGAAGCATAAATTGGCCCGATTAAGAGCCATTCAATAAGCCAAGAAGAAATAAGGACAAAGAACTAAATATTCAAGAACACACTAGATCGGGCCAAGGAACACTCGCCAATAATTTCAGATTGAAGTAGAGAATACCTTTAATCGAAATTTCAAAAATTTCAGATCGAAGTAGAGAAGACCTTTGATCGACATTCTAGCAATTTCAGATCGATGTAGAGAAGACCTTTTCAGATCAATGTAGAGAAGACCTTTGATCGACATTCTAGCAATTTCAGATCGAAGTGGAGAAGATCTTTGATCGACATTCTAGCAATTTCAGATCAAAGTAGATAAGACCTTTAATAAACATTTCAGTGTTTCAGATCGAAGTAGAGAAGACCTTTGATCAACATTCTAGAAATTTCAGATTGAAATACAGAAGACCTTTGATCAACATTTCAGCAATTTCAGATCGAAGTAGAGAAGACCTTTGATCAAACATTTCAGCAGTTCAGATTAAAGTAGAGAAGCCCCTTTAACCAGTATTCCAACAATTCTAATTTCAAGGTTGAGAAGCCGTTTAATGTCTTTCTTCTAGTTTCAAGGTTGAGAAGCCCCTTTGATCGACATTCCAGCAATTCCAATTTCAAGGTTGAAAAGCCCTTTGATCGTCTTTTTTCCAGTTTCAAGGTTGAGAAGCCCTTTGGTTACCTTTCTTTAAGATTAAGGTTAAGAAGTCCTTTGGTCGTAGATAGCTCCAGTTTCAAGGTTAAGAAGCCCTTTGGTCACAGACAACTTCATTTTCAAGATCAAGATTGAAAAGCCTCTTGGTCGGATCCATCATTCAAGATCAGGATTGAAAAGCCTCTTGGTCATCCCACTTGTCAAGAATCATTTCCAGAGTCTTCAACTATTAGCTAAGTCAAGTATTTTCATTTTTTTTTTGGTCAAAAGATAAGGTACTAGTTCTATGTTCTAAAGCTTTAGGTTCGAGAGCTAGGTAATCTGTGAAAACTCAACCTCAATTAAATCATGGTCACTAAAATCAAAGTCTTTGTTTTACTTTGACATTTGCTTTCCAAGCTCTGTCACTGAAGGGCATTTTGTAGACACTCGATTTTTCACTCATAATTTAATCAAGGAAGATGTCTGGAATGAACATCCATGCACCCAAAAATCATGATTGCATGCATCAATTTGTTCTTGCATTACATGCATCAATTTTTTCTAGCACTATATGCATCAATATATTCATTGCATATCATAAAAATGATCTTGAGATTATAACGGTCGCAATGGTGTGTCCGGTTTTTAATTCGAACCATTAGATCGAAAGATATCACAAGATCAAGTTTGCATAGTCAACATGCATTATGTCTAGGAAGAGGCAACCACGCACAATTAATTTAAATTAATTCTGATTGGTTAAACAATTAAAATTAATTAAATAATTTTGTGATTGGTTGATAATTAGTGTATAAAATAAGATTGCATGTATAGGAATAAAATGGATGATTGGATAACAATAAAATTGTGGATAATCTGAATTTTATCAAGATTTATTTTAAGGTATTTATCTACATGATAATTGTTCCTAAAAAGGCTGAATTATCCAGAAAAAAGATAAAAAAAAAAATTATAAACTAAGGATGAAAACACGTCTAGGTACAAGAACCAGATAAAAAAATCCCTAGAAAGAGAGTATAAAATGCACCCAAACACGAAAGTGCGTTCGGCATCCAAGAGCACCATTCAACACTTTTGAAGTGTCAAACGGCACTTTAAAAGTGCCGAATTGGCTCCTATTGGGCTTTGGCCCAACTCCCTTTGGGTGACGATAAGGCACAACTTTTTAGATCTTTTTGCAGAAGGACGAGTCCCGATTCGCATTCTACATGTCAAAACTATTTTTTAGAGTCTTCTAGCCTCTATAAATAGAGACTGGGTCTCATAATTCAGGGACCTTTTTTTGGGACTTCTGAGTGGCATACGTTTTTGGGCTTTCAAATTGCTCATATTTGATGATCCTTTCTGATATTTGCTGCTAAAATTAGGATTCTTAGATTTCAAAAATAATTAAATAAATTTCTTTGAACCCTAAAACATCATCTCAAGAACAAGAAGTGCTTCATGCAAGAGGTTGTTTTTAATCACCCTATTCTTTTTTTTCTCTTTTATGATTCTTGTTTATGATGATGCATGTTTTCCTTTATCCATAACATGAATTGTTAATCATTGTTTTGTTAAAGCATGATCCTGATTTTGTTTATATAATTTTTGTGATCTCTTTCTTAATTCCAATAATCTACATTTAATCAAAGCTTTTTCTTAAAATAAAAACACACCCACATCTTTCTTAGATGTAGATTTGAATTTTTCTTAAAATGAAAACAAATCTGCATCTTTCTTAGATGTAGATTTGATTTTTTCTTAAACAAAACGGATCTACATCTTTCTTAGATGTAGAACTGAAATTTTTCTTAATTAAAAATGGATATGCATCTTTCTTAGATGTAGATCTGAATTTTTCTCAAATCAAAAACTAATTTGTATCTTTCTTAGATACAAATATGATTTTTCTTTAACATATGTAGATTTTGAAACAAAGAAAGAGATTAAACATGATTGTGTTTATGGTTATTTTGTTTTGTTTTGTTTGCTTTGTGTAGCATAAATTTATGTTATGAGTGAAATTCTCTTCATAAACAAAACTTTTTCATATTTTGTTTTTTTTTTTTTTTTTAAAACATATAAAAACGGATCTAATTTTTTGTTATCAAAAACCATTTTTTTTTTTTTATCACAAAACAAATATGATCTTTTACAAACTTAAAACCATTTTTTTTACATGTTAAAATAGATATGATTTTTTTACAAACTAAAATCAAAATTTTTTTCATCACCAAAATAGATCTGAGTTTTTCTCTCCAAAAAAAACCACTTCTTTTTATTACAAAACAGATCTGACATTTTTGACAAACCAAAATCATTTTTTTTTCTTTTTATCACTAAAACAGATCTGAACTTTTTTAAACAAAGAAGAGGATTCATTCATAAATAAATTTATGTGATTTAGTTTTGTTCATATATACAACATGTCATTCATTGCATGCATAAATGGTAAATTGGTCACAAGAGTCTAGAAGATCAGACTCTGTCTGGGCGGAATAGATGCCTATCACCTTCTCATTCCGTAACCTAGCCTCCGAATTTAGGTCTTTGGATAAGTAGATCTAAGCCTTGTCTTTATTTATTTATTTATTTTTGGGTAGAATGTAACTAGGACAAAAGACAATGTAATTATTTGGTAGTTTGTAACTAGGACCTAAAGCTATGTAATTTTCAATTTTTCAAACATGTATTTTTTTTTATTCAATCAATGAGAAGGATAGTATTTGGTTATGTATTTTATATTCATTTTTCTTATTTTCTTGTATAAAAAAAAAAATAAATGGCAACTTTACACCACTTACCCAAAAAGAGAAGTGCTCTAAAAAGTACCCAAATCTCTATTTTGAGAGGCACCCCCACTTTTTGGCGGTCTCTCACAAGCCGGTCGGGTTGGATTTGAGTCATAAATTCCAAACCCGCCAAACCCAACCCAATCCAACCCACCCATATATTTAAAATATATTATATAATTAATAATTTTTTTAAAATTAGCTATTCCTGTCCTATATAAAAGCCAATTAGTTCACACAAAATCTAGAACCTTTTTCTTTGTGCCACCTCCCATTCCCCTCTCCCACTTTACTCCCTTTTGAACCCTAACCCTCTCTCCATTTGCTAAGCCACTACTGTCCATCAATTATCATCACCACCTCGATGGTGGTTCTATCTTTCTGGTGTTAGCTCTCTCTTCTGATGTTAGGTAAAGTTTCTCAATGTTCTCTCTCTCTCTCTCTCTCTCTCTCTTCTCTCTCTCTCTTCTCTCTCTCACTCTCACTCTCTCTCTCTCTTGCTCACTCTATCTGTTTATCTCTCTTACTGTGGTAGACCAGTACTTATTTTTTCTCTATCTTTTCCTTAGTTTTCTGTCCAACCCATGAGTTCAGCTCGACCCATGTGGGTTGGGTTGGACTTATGTGATGTGTTGAGTTGGGTTGAATATTTTTTTTAATCCACTATTGTGGGCTGGGTAAAAAAATCCCCTTAACCCGACCCATGCACACCCCTGTTTAGGATAGCTAAGTAAAATGTAAATTCAGAAATTTCAAGTTGTAAAATCCAAACACCTTAAACATTAGGGGTATAGGTTGTATTTTAGCATATTTTAAGATGTAGTAATTTATTCATATTGTCTATTTTAAAATTTTATGTGATTAATGAAATATACTAAGATATCTCATATTTAAAGGATCAAAATTGAACCGACCTCATATTTAAAGTATCATAAAATCAAATTGACCCCATATTTTAAAAGAACAAAAATGCAAGAAAGAAATAAATGGAAAATAGACTAAGGCAGTAAAATATTACATTTTAAATTTTTTTAGAGAACCAAAATCAAACTTTATAAGTTTGAGAGACCAGAATTTGAACAGGACCTAATAAAAATGTATTCTTTCTTTCTTAGTAATTTCATTGGTTTACATTGGTTTACATTGGGCTTACATTGGTTTTCTACAAAGTAATTTCACTGATGGGCAATCCCTTCAGATGCCTCCTTAGTAGAGTTTGAAGTGAAAACAAGTAAGCGCTGATTTTTCTGGACCATAGAATCAACTGTTGGCCAATCTCCACCTTTTTTTGGCATTTGAGAAACTGGGAACCAGAATTTCCTCAGGCCAGCAGCATCAAACATGTTACTCACACGGCCAGTTGGTGATATAATAACATGGTCTTCAATGAAAATGGTGCCCATCTCATTTGGATTTTTTTGGAGATATAATTGAACCTTTTGACAACATTAATGGCGGGTTGCTGGGTAGTCAACCAAAGACAAATAAACCTAACAGAGAAACTAAGAAATGAAATTTTCAAATGCAATTTCCATGCTTTCTGGACATTCATGCAACTTGATTTTCTGAACTGTGGAATAAAAGTTAGGAATATATATTGAAATTTTGAAATGACTCAGTTGTTTCTGTATTGATGTCTCTAATGTGGTTTCAACTTTCCAGATATTATTTAGAAACTTACATAAGCTGTAAAGTTGTTGCACGATCCGTGACATAACCAGATTTCGTTGTAGAATTCATACATATCCAGCATTAACCCTCTAACGCCATTCTGCAAGAGAAGAATATTTATGCGTGTTAATGCTGAAAAAAAAAAAAAGTATAGCGAATTTGGTATGATGTTGAAACTCGAATTGCAATTCTTGAGTTCGCGATCAAGTGAACTCGAGATCGGTCTCGATATTGTGATTTGTGAAGCTGTTTGATCAAGTAATGAAAGACAACTGAAAGCTAGATAGAAGATTTATATATATATATATATATATATATATATATATGAAAATAAAATTCATACTTTAGTCTAATCTAACTGTATAAGTGTGTAAAATTTTCTTCTCGAGACTTAAATTTCAGCTCTTATCATTCGATCCCACAAAAACTAATACTTTTAGAGTGACTATCAGGCCAAAAATATAATAGTGAGATAAAATTTATTTATTTATTCTTTTTTTTTTTTTTTGTGGAGAATGTGATCTATTTTTTGTTCATTCAAACAATATCTCAATTAAGTGTGAGCTTAGATAGCGTGTTTGCATGTGCGTTTTTTTTTAATGGATCCCATGCACTGTTCACGGGACCTGCAAGTACGGAAAAGTATAAATCTAACTTTACAACTGGGTCCCACGATACTATTCATACCTTTAAAAATTATTTTGTTACAGTATTTTCATAAATAAACGGTATCCAAACAGACTCTGAGTTTCTTTTTTTTTAATTATATCTTTAAGCTCTATCCTTGAAGGAAACATATCATCTCCATGTATCTTAAGAAGGATATGTTTCTTTTTCTTATTGGTTTCATTTTATGGTGAAAATTTATTGTCATTAATTTAATGGTGTATACAATATCACCTCATTTCACCAAATAAATATAATAACTGATTTAATCCGATTATTCTAATTTTAGTTTATGCCAAAAATTATGGTGAATCCTTTTTTTTTTTTAATTACAAAGGTAGTATCAACTATCAAATTTAATTGTTTGTTTTCTTTCATTGAGATATGGTTATAAAGCAACCTTATTTTTATTGAAAGTCCTATAAATCTGAAGGAAAAAATGTTTATGAAAGTTGTTGATAAAATTAATTAGTTACTATTCTTTTATACAAGATAGAAATTCTACTCTAGTCTAATCTAAGTGTATATGTGTGTAAAACTCCCTCTTGGAGACTTAAACCCTAGCCCTTACTCCCCACACCCACAAGCACTTATACTTATAGAGTGACCACCGCACCAAGGTGTACGACAGTAATTAGTTATTATTTTGATTGTTAATAACCTTTCTATTTATCATAACTATCATTTATAAGAGGATCAACTATAGTTCATTTCATAAATGAGCAATTGTGCCATGCACTAATTAGTAATAGTGGGGGGTGCCATAGATCGGGTTTGGATGTGTTTATGTTCCACCTACCACTTGCCCTAAATAGTTTGGGTTCAAAAACAACTCACCCAATTGCTGATCATCAACGCTCAAGAGAGTTCAACTAGCTAGTTCTTTCTAATGAGTAGTAGGTACAATTAATTCTATGGGCATGGCACAACAATGATGAAGGGCTATCAATATACTTTTCTATCTGTAAGTTTGAATTTATTCAATCAAGTGTTGGCTTTATTCTGTGCCAAATTTGCTTATAATTTAGCAATTAATTATCCTGTGTTTAGGTGGGAATTATGTAAGGGTAGTGTGTGAGAGAATGTGAAGAAACCTCAAATGTGTGCACTCAAGAAGAGCCTCACGACTGAATTTGGCGACTAGCTCGTGACTGGCAAGTCACCAAAGGTGACACACGTGTGGAGCTTGCAGGGGAGTTAAAGGGTCGTGACAGCTGGAGCACTACAAGACAAAACGTCCTGTCTGGCCAGGCAGTTAGCTCGCGACTTAAACTCGCGACTCGTTCTAGTCGCGAGGTCGAGTCACCAGAATGCCCTGTTTGGATAAAAACTGACATTTCACATTCCTCATACACCCTACTATAAATACCCTTATTCCCACGAAATGTAGAGAGCTTCCAGAGAGAATTTTGAAAGAGAAACCCTAGAAAAAAATAAGATTGACTCATCCACAGTCTTCATCCTTTGATTCTTCAAATTTCTCTACTCTCATCCTCTTCATTGTCATATCCTTGAGAGGTACATTTAGCCAAATCCTTATCTCACCATACCTATATCAATGAGGAGGTGTTTTGGTGCTTGGGAAGTAGTTCAAAAAGGACCAATTCATTTGGTTGATGCAATGAGCTTATTGTAGGATCTGGTAAGCTAAAGAAAAAAAGGTTCGGTGTAACCCTGTTGGAGCAAGAAGCTTGGAGGGCTTAGCTGCACTAGGTAGATTAGGCTTGGAGGGCTTAGGTGCACTAGGTAGATTAGGTTTGGAGGGTTTTCTGCTATTCATGTATCCCAACTTCATTCTCTAGTGGATTATTGACCGCTTGGAGGGCGGCAAAGAGGTTTTTCGCCGAGTTCTTTGATTTCCTCTTCGATAACACATCAACGTGTTATCTTTGAGTTTGCATCTCTCTTCCCTTTCTCTTTACCTTTTAATTGTTGCTGTGTTTGTAATTAATTATAGTTTAGAGTGTGTTTCCAATTTGGGTTTAGCTTATATTCATCATTCCACACATATATTGTTTGTGTATAAGCTTGTGTTGGTAATTTTGAAACTGGGGGTTTAAACGTTCATTAGAGTTTCACACGCTACTTGAACTTTCACTATCTATTAGGTTAAGTGTGTCAAATTTCCATGTGAAAAACCCAACACTCAAACTGAAATAATTGGGTTGCAAAAAGCTTCATCTATCATTGACTATCAAATGGCATTGAAATTGACTGCAACTCATCGGGTCGACCTCAATCGAGCAAGTAGATTGGATTTCACATACAGTTTTAAGGGGAAGTGGTATATTTATTTTCAATGAGGTTTTTGTTTTTAGTTTTTAACATAATTTAAGCCATTTACTTTTCCATAGACAACACGATTTTATTTGTAACAAATTACTTAAAAGTTATTTTACTTCTTTGTCCCGTATACATGTATGTTCATTTCCTTTTCCATCAAGAAAAGTGGTGAATAGGCTCATTTTCCCTTTCACTGCAAGGGTTTTGAATTATTCTCAAATACTCAAAATAGGTCAAACTATCATCAATCATTAATCATCAATATCAATCAATATATATATATATATATATATATATATAAAAGTAGAGACTTCATGCAGAAATGCATGAGGTTCTACCATGTGACGCTTTATATGAGTACTTTTTCATTTAGGCTTTCACCTCCTATCTTCTTATCAATGATTAGCTTAAGCCATAAATGCAGAAAATTAAAAGGTTTGGTTCTACTCCCTTTTTCAACTTCTTGAACTCTTCCACTTTTAATTTCATTAATTTAAAAAATGAAAGGTTTTCTGCATTCAATGTTAGTTTTCATGTTCTTTTATATATTCTAGTTTCACAAAATATCAAAAAGCCAAAAGAAAGGTAGGACTGGAGAGATAGAGAGACAAAGAGTGAGAAAATTAGTGTAAAAAAGAGTATGAAATTGGCTTCGGTTTCAAGTGCATATGATCTAAGTTTCTTAATAACACTATCAAAGCTTGATACAATGCTTTAACAACATATGGTGTTTCTAAAAGGTATGCGTTTTTTGTCTTTATTTATATTTTTGGAAAGTGTTTAATTTTTGTAAGTGATTATGGTACTCAATTAAATGTGAGATATGAAATAGTATAAGTTTATATTTCTTTGCTCAATTATTGTTTTATTTTTAATCTCTTGGCATGTATATTTAGTTTTGCAAATTAGAAACTATAAACCTTAAATCTTAGATGTTTAGCCTTCAAAAGTTCACATGTTTCATTTTTTTTTTTTTTAATTCTAAAAAAAAAAAGGAAATAATAAAAAATTTTATATTGGAAACGTCAAATGTAAGAACTAACTATACATGTACACCTGATCAAACAAAAAAGATCATACAGTGGCATTTTTAGAGTCTAATTAATTATGGCTACTTATAAATATATTGTGTTACAATTTTTTTTTTCATTCATTATTTTAGTGACGTAAATTCATAATCGAAATTAATTTTTCAAACATTATAATACATATGAGTATTATAAAATAACTAATAGCAAATACATGTATCGCGCAGGACATTCACTAGTTCTCAACAAAAGGTATGCCACTATGCCTTGATAGGGTCATTAGCCACCCTCTCCTACCTTTTTTTGTTACTAGAAAATTATGTTAACTTTATGGTAAAACAAGGAAAATATTACTACATACATCGAGCTGATTGGTAATGGGTCCTCTTGATTTGGGCTAATTCTTACATACTCCGGGAGCAATACTCCCTCCTCTCACATGAGGGGTGGGCCCCATGGTGAGACCCACGCATGGGGCCCACCCCTCATGTGAGAGGAGGGAGCATTATTCTCGGAGCACCTAAGTTTTTTCCCTTGATTTGGGGGACCCAAATGCACATTGCCTGTTCCTGAGGTCATTTCTAGCTTAGGAAATGCGTTGTGCGTCACCAGCCACGAGTACCTGTTAAACAGTAGTCCTTTTACCTGCCCAAAAATCTCTACAATAGTATCTCACAACAATAAAACTAAAGACACAACAAAATTGATAATAATTTTACAACAATTTTAAATTAGTCTGTCACCATATGTGAGGTGGTATGTTGATTTGGAAATTAAATGTTGTAAAATTCTTATGAATTTTGTTGTGCCCATGGAAGAACTCATATCACAAACAAACCAAAAAAAAAAAATCTTTGACAAGAAAATTAGTA
This sequence comes from Castanopsis chinensis, assembly GCA_032878915.1. NCBI lineage: Eukaryota > Viridiplantae > Streptophyta > Magnoliopsida > Fagales > Fagaceae > Castanopsis > Castanopsis chinensis. The sequence goes on from JAVQMG010000106.1 coordinate 10,224,092, forward strand.
CAAAGTTATGAATGATATGATATAAAGGATAGCAATTAATACTAAAAGGATAAAATTTAGTTACAGTTTTTAAAATGTTGTACTAATTAAATTTTATAAATGGTTATATTACACTGCAAACAATTTTTCTAAAAAATAAAATAAAAAATACACTCCAAACAATTTTATTAATTTAATGCAATTACATAATTAAATAATTATACAAAAACACCTAAACAAGGTTTCTCTCCAAAATCCCCTCCTATATTATTTTTTATTCAATGTGAATTTTGAAAATATAATCATTGGATTGCATATTCTTTATATTCGTAACACACATGTTAAATTTTATTAAAATTGAATATTATTTACTATTCAATCAATAAACTTATTTTTTATGCGTAATTGTTGATCACAACAACTTGAAATTTAAACATTTGATTGATAATATAGCTATTAATCTTTGATTTTCTCGAAATTTTATAAGCATGAAATGCAATCCAACGATTAGATTTTAAAATTCACATACAATAAAAAAAAATATATATATCAGCGGAGTTTAAAGAGTTTTTTTTTTTTTTTTTTTTTCAAACTAGTTTAAAGAAAAATTGTTTTCCATAAACAATCGGTTGAGTTTCATGATTTTGAGCACAAAGAAGTCTATTTCAAATTGGGGATATTTCTTAAATAGTAGTATAGAGAATAAAATATGTGAAATACGAACCATTGAAGTGGGACTAATACGTTTGTCTTGGGTGCATCGCGGTAATTTATTAGAGGCTGGGCCTGAGAAGCACGACCCACACTCCAATCCTGGGTGACAGCCTCCTCCAAAAAGGATAAAGCATAATTGTCCCTGCTGTTGGATTATAAGGAGAAAAAAAAATTATAAAAAGAAGGGAAAGGTTATATATATATATAGGAAGTACAGTATAAATTTGTTGGATTTCCATATGATAGCAAATGCCGAAGTAGCAGAAGAACAACCAAAGAGAAGGGTTGCAACAGACAAAATCCCAGTGAAAATGAATTCCTGCAATTTGGATACAGGGTTGTTTGTTAGGTCTATGTAATACAAGAGTAAGAAACAGAAGGGTAAGCATAGGCATATACGATTATACGTACCTCCATAGCTTGCTGTTGCTTTTGTCACCAATGAGCAAAATTTATCTTCTTCCAATTTATATTAAAGTAAAAATGAAAAAACATATTCTAATTATCCATTAGGATTAACTATTACATTTTACTCCTATCATCTAGGTTTTTGAATTCCCAACTAATGATTTTTTTTTAAGAAAAAAAATTGCACTTTAAGTCTCAAAAAAAAAAAATTTATACTTTACCAACTAAAAGGTTAATTGATACGTACTATTTTTTTAAAACTTTCTTTGAATGCGATTTACAATTTACACATACAAATTTAATGATTTTTTTGAAAAAAAAAAACTATATGATGTAACTTTAGCGGATAGAATACAATTTTAAAACCAAATGTTGACAAATCAAACTTAATCCAAACTAGAAGTTAATTAGATATAATTAACCCTTACATTAGATGTTGCATGTTAAGTATTATCTTTGAAAAAATATATTTATTTTTGTTTTGATCTTCCATGTTCTTGAAAGAAAAGAGAAGAAAATAGACGACCTTTCGATTTGGTAAATTGTTTTATTAGTTTTTTAGTCTCAACCAAATGCATTCATGAATTGCTTAGGCAATAGCAGTGCTACCAAGGTTAAAAAGATATCTTGTTTATAATTGGCCTTTGTGTGGAATAGAAAGATAACCTATATCTACATATTCCAACTAATGACGGATTTGACACATTTAAAAAATAAAATAAAATAATCTCATATTAGTTATTCCATGAAGGTAAAATAATACAGGTTTTACCACATTTTTTTGTCTTTGAGTTCATGCAAAACTATACTTGCTAGTAAGTTGATTGAAAATATAAAACCTATACTTGCTACTTGCTAGTAAGTTGATTGAAAATATAGTAAGTTGCTAGTAAGGACCCTTTCAACTAACTGATTGTACTAAGAGGTGTGGTACTTCAAGACCAAAAGTTTTTTATTCATCTTCTTTAGGGTGAAGAGGGTCCTTCTCTACTTAAAATGACTGGATTACCGTTATAGTATTCAAAGGAGGAGCCTTAGCTATTTGAAAGTAATTCAAGTTTTTTTTTGTATGTTGACTAATGAATAAGAATCCCATTTGGAAAATGTTCAAGTTCGAACTTGAAACAATTTTTTTGTTAAATGATCTTTCATCTCAAACTCATTCCTTAAGTACTAAGTTGTAGTTTTTGTAAGCTCTTTTGAACTCCTTACATGATTTAAATTGTCAACATATACTTTACAGTAGCAGATCTAAAATTTGACTTTGTACTAAAAACAAATGGAGAAATCGTATTATTCACAAATCTTTCTTTTAATAAATATTTTCAGAGAACTGTACCTTGTGTTTGAATTGATTTAACTCATATACACCAATGTATGTAACTTGATGGAATACATGCTTAAGAATTTTGAATTATATGCTTTCAAGAATTTTATATTCTTCTAGGGATTCCCATCTATAATCATTATCCCTATAGATGTGAATGTATTGAATTAAAAAGAGCCTTGGAATGGCTAAGTGTTTATCCTCGGGTTTGGTTCAATCCGAGGAAGTGGTTACAATTGGATCACCTCTCTCTTCCTCTCTTTTTTTTATGAAAAGAATCCCTCCCCTTGATCCAAGTACTTCTTGGCTTTATATAGTTAGCCAAAATGCATCTGAACTCTACATTTGGAGGGTTAGGATCACGCTTTCTTGATACTTATCTCATCAAGGCCTTGCTAGTAGGTTTTACACCAAGGTGTGAGCTGTGTGAGCACTATTCAGGGTAATTTTCTCATTAATGTAGTCAGCTAAGTGATTGCAATGCATTTAATATGGAGGAGATGACTGCTTTATCCTTCCTTTTTCTTCTCTTTCTTGTTCATTGCCAAGTTACCATTTTCCTCTCTCGGGTTGCAATGTGCTCCTTTCACCCCTGATTCTCAACTTTTCGAGGTTAGGTAAGAGTCCTCGATACCCTTATCAACTGTAGTAGTTCAGCCTCTTCAAAAGTTAGGCGAGTTCTTTCCAAGGACACACCGCTAATATTTCATGAATTTCACCCAAGGAAGTCAATACCATACCGGTGGTTGTACCAGTTTGGCCAGCGGTACGATATATTTCAGGTACCGGTCAATACCGGTGTACTGTTTCGAGTTTACCAGTATACATATAAAATCTTATATATATTTGCTGAATTTAAATCCTGTCTTTAAGTATATTTAGGCTCAATTCATCATTATCTTTATCCTTCTACAATGGCCCAATCCATTACAAATAAATCTAAATTGTAATCATTATATTAAAAATTTTAAAAAAAAAAAAAAAATTCAAACAAGTGTAAAAGGCCAAACATCCCACCCAACTATCACATGAATAGAATTCAATGCCTTGAGAAGCCAAATGCTCAAAACCACACGTTACTTTCAAAAAGAATAAACACATCCCACATGTTTTGAAAATGCACTGAGAAGTCAAATGCTGAGAACCAAGAAGTCTAGTCTCTGGTGTTCATGAGCGGAGAAGAGGAGAAGACCAAAAAAAAAAAAGGTCTGGTTTGAGAGATGCAAATTAACAGAACGAGGCCATGATGCAAAGGTAGGCTTTGCCGGAACTTCGTCGTTGTCACAGTGTCATGGATCTATGGGTTTTTGCAAGCAAACATTAGTTTCAAAGAGGTAATACAAGTTCTTAAATGAGGCCAAAATCACCCGAAACAGTCCAGCATAAAAACTGGTACGAAATGGGAGGGTCACCTGTGCCGATTTGGTCGCCGGAATGAGATATTTCAGCAGTACCAGCCGGTACGGTACGAAATCATCTCCCTTGAGTTCACCTCTTCGGAAATGCCCTTACCAATCTTATTAGTTGTTTTGGATCCTCGTCCCCCCACAACCATGCTAATATAAAATATGAGTGTAATTACATTCATTACATGAAAAATATATATCTTGAAAATCAATACCAAATCTTTGCAAGAAACTTTGTGATACAAGTAGTGCTTTGTATCTCACAATTCTTTTTGTTTTATTTTTTCCTTACATTTTCGTACAAATATCCATGTGTATTTAACTAATGCTAAACCTTCAAGTGTTTGGACTTACGGATTAAGATTAAGTGCAATACCTGCTCCTGATGCAATAGCTCTCAACAATTGAGATTGGGAGTTGAAATAAGAAACTTTTTAATCTCAAGTCTCAACCATTGAATAAAAAAAATTAAAGTTAAAAAGTAAATGTCCTAAAAATATTTTGTGAGTAGTGAAGTATAATTGGCAGTACCCTAAATATTGCAGCCAATCCAATTCCATAGACTTAACTTTGATGGTAGATTCTACATTTTGGAACCCAATTATTTTTTATTTAGGTTTAGAGGGTTTCAATTGTCGAAACCAATTGGCTGAACCCATCTAATCGAAAGAAGTCCAAACTCCAAATCTAGGGTGTGCACTTGCGCTACCGTGTAGTCGTGTACCCACTAACACTACCGTGGGAAGGTTCATCAAATAATACTTTTTTTCCAGCTTTCAATGGAGAATTACAAACATAAATGAAGAGTGTAATTTCTATATTCATATTGACAATGATTTTTGTTTGATAAACCATACTGACAATGATAGCTACCAAAAGTTAACTAATACAAATATTGGGTGTAGGGCCTTTGAACAGTTTCTGCTGCAAATATGCAAAAAGCTGGATTCATGTGCTACTGATACGTTCACCAAAAAATTAAAAAAAAAAATGTGCTACTGATACATAATTAGATATATTGGCCGTTGGGGCCTATAGAGGGGCTAGGTGCTCCAGCAGTAGTTGTATTTTCCTGCACACAATTGTCATATTTTAATAACCTTCAAGTGTCTGGACTTAAATCTTTGCTGATTTCTAACTTTCTAATTAGTTCATGAATATTAAAAAAGAGAAAAACAAAAGGAAACTGATTTGTTCTTATTTCATACCTTGCAATAGGCTATATTTCCATGCCCACAAACTAAATGACCATTTGCTACATCTACAGCTTCTGGGGCTGAGGCTCCACCACCAGCACTCCTCTGAAATATTCATATACAATACTATTATATATCTGCTTAGTTTTTATCTCATTCTTAACACCCCCAAAAAGTTATTCAAAGACAAGGAAAAAGAAAACAAAAAAACAAAATCATGTTCTTAGGCTATTGGCTTTGTCATGCAAAATACCATACCTTGTAGAAATCAACAGCAATGAAATTAGGCCACCGATCACCCGCTTCTTTATAACACGTATCCAGCATGCTAAGTAGCGGAGCTGAATTATCTTTGCAAGCTTCAATTATATTTGGAGCACTCCGGAAATAGTTCACCACAACTAGTGACCTCGAGGTTGTGTTCATGGGAGGCGATTCGGAGCGGTTTGGGCACAAGCCATCTATCATACCACCATCCCCGTCTATATAGTGCGCAATAAATGGAGAGAGGGAGATTTAAACCAAAATTCTCAACTATGAGAGAGTCGAACAATGTTCATTAAACCATAAAATTATACATGATGTAAACTATTCTTAGCCCAATATATACACTTTAAAATAGGAGGAGAATAACAAGACTTACATTGGTTTTCTACTGTATATTTCCACTGATAGGCAATCCCTTCAGATGCCTCCTTAGTTTGGTTTGAAGTGAAAACTACTAAGCGCTGATTTCTATTCACCATATTATCAACTGTTGGCCAATCTTTACCATGTCTTGGCATTCGACGTGATGGAAACCAGAATTTCCTTAGGCCAGCGGCATCAAACACTTTAGTTAGGCCATTTGTTGATGTAACATGGTCTTCAAGGATAATGGTGATTATCTCCGATGGGTTTGCTTCAAGAAAGATTTTAATCTCTTGCAGAACATTAATGGCTGGTTGCTGGTAAATCAGATTTTATAACAATGACTTGTTTTAAATTATGTGCAATTAATGATAAATAAAAATTAATAGATTTTTCTGAAACTAGAAAAGAAAATTTCAGATTCAATTTTTAATCCAATGAATGAAAGTTCATTGCCATATGGACTACAGAAAATCTTGGAAACGAAGCATTACGATGATGCAAGCTACCTCAACTTATACAAAGTTCTTAAGAATTATGATGATTCAAGCTAGCTTAACTCATATCTCTAAATGGACAATTTTTATCCCTAGTCCTAATTGGTTCGGAGAAGTTTCTTTCAATCCATTACGGATGATTCATAAGACCATCCCCATATGTGACTAAAAGTACATGTGAACAATCATTTTAATAGCCTTGTAGTGAGTAGGACAAGTTTTCCTCCAAATCTATTTGGAGATAAACTCTATTCTTTCTAATTGCATGTGTAGTTACCATTAATATTGTACACTTACAAAAGCTGTAAAGTCGCTACATTGGCCATGACACAACCAAATATCGTCCTTGAAGTCGTAAGTATCGAGCATCAGCCCTCGAACTCCATTCTAGGAAAAATAAAATAAACTAGTTCATTCCCAAACAATACAAAGATATTGAAATCAATTTGGATTGAAATTAAATTGTACTTTTCCTTTCCTAGAAGCAATAACAAAGCCATATTGAAATCAATTTCAATTTGGATTGAAATTATTCACACCAAAAAATAAAATAAAATAAAAACACACACACACACAGGCTAACATAGGGCGACTATTCTGTTTTCCCTCATAATTCTGGAATTAGTGAATCCTTTCAAAAACGAACATTGGTTGACGTTATATTTAAATAGAAACTTTTTCTTATACCTCAATTGTTACTTTATTCAAATTTCCTTCTCTCATTATAATTATCATTTATTTATATATATATATATATAAATGTATTCTATTTCCAAAGGTTTAAAACTTCTATTATAATTATGGCTTCAAAAAATATAATAATAATAATAATAATAATAATAATAATAATAATAACAACATTTAAAATAAATAAATAATTAAATAAATAAAGAAAAAGAGAGCTTTCACTGTTACCGACAAGGATAATCGAACCGCTAAATTATTATAGAATCTCTTTATTCACCCGAATATGCTTAAATTGACCTCTATAAATCTTTCTGTCTGCAATTTTCTTTTATTTTTCATATTTTCTAAATAGTCTCTTATCTTGCATTATTTTCTCTTTTCTCTTAAACCATACAGAAAAAGTAATCTAAAATCTTCTGGCAATAGAGCAAAACAAAAAACAAATTAATTAACATACTTGGAGCTGAGAAGTAATGGAGTCCTCCTGGTTTGTAGGAGCCAGAATTATAGAGCCTGTCCCTGACTTCACTCCTATCCTCGCATATGCATTGTGCGTGGTAAGCCATGAGTACCTGTTAAACGGCAAACCCTTCACCTGGCCAACATAAATTCATAAACACCATCACAAATATTAGTTCTCATCCTAAACAAGAAAAACCGGAAAACCCAATAAGACACACACAAAAACAATGAGTATGGAAGACCTTAGAAGTGGGACTGATGGGTTGTGTTCGAGTACAGCGAGGCCTCATGCCAGCTGAGAGGCAAATCTCACAGTGCAAACCCGGGTCGCAGTTTTGGCTTTGGAAACATGTTTGTCCCTCCTGTTAAAAGACCACTGATAAACCATAAATTGGTACAAAGAAGAGAGAGTTCAATCCTAGCTAGGAAGTTGATTCTGATAGATTCTTTCATGATATTGAATACCTTCCCCGCAGTGGTACAGCCAAAGAGAAGAGCTGCCACACACACAGTTGCAGCTAAGATTATTCTCTGCAGGTGAATACAAAAGTATTGAGGACTTGATTAAGCATTGAAAGCAAGAAAAGGATGCTCAGTAGAAAGTTAATATACCTCCATCTCTGGTGTGGGGTTGGATTACAGAGAAAAATAAGTGTTTTGAATCACTATATATCATGGATGGACCTATGTTTGGAGCCAAGACGGCCTCCCCAAAATTTTATAATGTATAGTTAATTAGTTATTAGATAAAAGTGCTTAAAACTAGGCTTCCCCAATAATAACTTTAGGTAAAGATTTTTACGGTCGAATAAATAACTTGGGATGGAAACCCCCCTACACAAAAATTTAAAATAATAATAATAATAATTGGGATCCAACCCTGCCTATATCAGGTAACTTGGGATCAAATTCCCATTCCTCATTGTTGTAATTAACGAATTATCAACAAAAAATCACTATAAAGCAGTCGGCAATCCTGAGTTAAAACGCACTTTTAATGTTTTAGAGTCTCAATTTTTAGTGTCTATAAGAAGTTAAAGAACTACATTTGAAGACAAAAAAAAAAAAAAACTATAGAATCTACTCAAAATAGTGTTATCTTTGATGTCCTGACACTAGCCGATTAATCAAGGTTACTTGAACCTTGACACTAGCTCGACACCAGCTGATCAATCAAGTTCCATGAATCTTGGTCTTTATGTTTTACGTCAGATCGATGAAGTGGCAACCACAGAATTCATGCACTAGGGTACTGGAAAAACTTAAAGGATTTTGTTAACGTGTGCCCTAAGGGCACACAATAAGCAATCATTTTTGGAAATATTTTCTTGGAAATTGAAAAAGTATTGATAGCTTTTTCAATTCCCAAGATAATGTTTCCAAAAATAGATTGCTTAATGTGTGCCCTAAGGGCACACATTAACCGAACCCAAACTTAAATAGTACTTTTCACAGTCGTCCTCATTAGACATCTGGGAGAACTACTTTGTGACATCATAGAGAGAGATTTTCAAATTCAGGGCACTCTATTCTGGAGAATCGACTGTGACGTTGTACGCCTAGGATTTTGCATCAAGTTGAGTTTCCAGAACTGCAAAGTTTAGAGTGTTTCAATCAAGATTGCTCCATCTACTACCTTCAATAATCAAAGTGTGATGTATCTTGTATGAACTCCCTTTGTCTTAATTGAAATCTTAAGTTGAGAATCAAAAAAAAAATAATCAAAGTGTACATAATTGTGTGAAGTGCAGTCACATATTGGATTACCGTGTACCGAGGAGTAGGTATTTCGAGATTCATATGAAAAGTAGTCCTACCAGGTTGGAGCTGCACTAGGGTAATTCAAAAAGTTCTATTATAAGTAGGTATTTCAGGATTGAGTATATTCCATGTACTTGTAATAACTTCAATCTTCATGGTGAAATCTTCAAGACTGGTGATTACCTTTAAATCACTTGTTAGGATTTTCCCATCTAGATTTTCCCTAGCGTGACCATATTTTGTGTTCAAATTTATTTTTAAAACTTGAGATTGTCTATTAATTGAATTGAACCATTATACAATTGAACTTAATTAATCAACTTGAGTAATTGGTTTATTGAATTGTGATTAATTTCAACCTAACAGACACCATAAATTTGAATATTAACTTTTTTTTTTTTTTAAATACTTTAAAATTTTAGCATTTATTGACTTTTGTTAGAAGTATAAGCCAAAGGCCCATGTATTATGTTATCCGAGCCCTGCTTGTTTTGTTCTAAGGTTTTCTAACTAATTTTAGTACATGTAACCAAAGTTAGTTTAGTTTATTCCTTTCATAAATATCAGCATTTTAGTTGTTTTACGCTTACACAATTATACTACACTCTTCAACATTTCCCAATTTTAAAGGAGCAACAAGAAGAAATAGGTGATCTTTTTGTTAGTACTTTTCTCCTTTTTCTGATTTTTCCCTTTGTTTCTTTAAAGCTAGATTCTAGAGCAATGTTAAACAACTTAAAGAAATGAGTAATATTAAATAAAAATAGAATTAATGAAAGTGAAATAATTTTTCATTGCTGAAAATAGATGATGAACGTAAGGGGCAATTAAATGGGAAATACAAAAGTATTTAAAGTCAAATATTGATATAAGAATTTTGAAATGTCAATTTCAAAACAAGTGAAAAAAATGCTCGAGGAAAAAAAAAGAAAAAAAATTAAACAAACAAAAACAAGGTTTTACGCGTCTGCATTTAAAATAAATAAATAAAAAACTGATTTCAGCATTTTTAGTGAGTTCCATGCACTATTCACAGGGCTCAAAAATCTCTTTTTTTACCAAAACTTTCATTAAAAATGGGTCTCATTCCACTATTCACACATGTTAAAATTATTTTACTACACTATTTTCAGTTTTCAACAAAATTAGTAGTATCCAACGCGGTTTTAGTGTGGTCAGCATACCGCATAGTCCATGTAAAACTGTGCACTTTTTTATCATACATTTATTTAGCTATGGACCATTGCTCCATATTTATTCTATATTTTTGTATCCATGCTACTAAAAACTTGGATCCATTTGATAAGAGATTTCTAGTAATGTTGTTTAAATTTTATAAAAATACATATAGGTGAAAAAATATGTAGAAATACATGTTGTGGTGTTTAAACAACAATTTTAGTTGTTTAAACACCATTACCAAACGGGACCTAAAATGGAAAACACTAATCTATTTATTAGAATTTGAGTGTTGGCTTACTCCATAGCATTTTGTCTGTAGTAAATTTCAAGTTTAAAATGTAATTCAGACATTGGAAAATCTAGACAAAGTCGGTATTTTAATTTTGTGCTCAAAGTGCTAAATTTAGAAGTTAGCTCAAGCAAGGTTTAGTTGTGGCGTGAAAGAAACCTGCTAAAGCTAATCATTAAGCTTGGCTAACCCTTGGTCGAAATAGATTCTAACTATGTTTTCTTAATCCTACTTGGACTAGGTTTTTTATCCTTAATAAACAAATTAACCTAAATCTATTCTTTATTTAAATCAATAAAAGGTATAAAAAAATTATTGTAAAAATAAAAAAGGAATAGGAAGTGAAAGAAGAATTGAATAGTATATTAAAATATATATAAATCCTTCTGGATAAGAATAATGGAAAGTGATTCCAAAAGAGAATAAAAATTATGGAGTTGAAAGGATATTTGAATTTCTTTTCATTTTTCAGCTGTCAATGGAAGGAGAAACGATATATATATATATATGTATATATATAAAATACTGAAAGTGGAATATATCTTTTATTTTTGAAGAAGAATAGAAAAAACGTTTGTGTAATGATTTAAATGATTGCCCAAGTATTTTAGACTACAAAATACCCTTTGGCAAAGGACACATCTGTTGGTAAATAGATATATCTTTATGTTTACATGCTTACCCAAGAGTCACAACTCTCTACCTAATCAATACAACTTCAATAAAGCAACACCATCTAGCAAGTAAGATTTTTGTATGTATGAAGGTGCACCATATTACCAAATAAATACAGGAATTCTCTCTCTCTTAGGAAGTGGGTGGGCAATTTGGGCTGGTCACTATGGATCGGGCAGTGATAGGGTTTGGAGGCACCACGACACGACAGCAAGACGAAAAAGTAAATAATGATGGTGTTGGTGAATAACAGTGGTGCCGGGTTTGGGTGAATGCCACCAATAGCATTGGTCTAATTAAGATTGACAATGGGTTGAAGGCTAACGGTGGCATTGGTCTTGGGTAGAATGGTTTTTTGTTTTGTTTTGTTTTGTTTTTGTTTTTTGTTGTTGAGATTTTGTTGCCTTTTTTGGGTGAAAAAAAAGTTACATATAAAGAGTTATTTGATTTTCTTAATATATTGTATTGTAAAATGAAAAATTGGCTATAGGGTGAATTGTAAAATGATTATGTAAAATAGGGGAAAAAAAACCTGTGCGTGCCCAAATTTAACTTTGAGGCAACAATGGGCACACAATTTATTTGTAAGTGGGTGTAATGCACTATCCTACTAAGTGAAGCCCCAAACCAATGACACTTCTCTCCCTCAATTCCCCTCAATTCCTTCTAGTTGGACCTCCCTCTGTTTCTCTCAGTGTATGCCTTACTTCTTTTCTCTCCCTAGGATCCAAACCCTACTATCTTTGCTTCATCCTGCTTTTTATAGCCCTTTGTGAGTGGGATGCTCATCATTTCCTTCCCCACTCACTTATGCATTCCCACACCCATCAGAATCCTAAGGGATTCTCACGAATTCAGAGGATTCTCTTGGAACTTGTTCCAAACGCTAGACAATGTTTGGAAGTGGATTTCTCTTTAGAATCGATAGTCCTCAATGACTAACCCGTAGTGTTACCTGACACCTGGCTCAAGTTTGAGCCCAGCATAATGAAGCCTAGGGTTACCCCACACTTATGTGTTAGGCCCTCAATGCCTTATGGACCTTAGGCTTTGTGCTGGGCTTTGCCCGTGCGGGCCAACTTGGTTCCCCGAGCCCCACTCGCCCACAATAGACCCCCATGATCCTATTCTTTCCTAGTAAGGATAGGATCGGGGTTTAGCTGTGTAAGGTTGAATTTATTCAATCATATGTTGCCTTTATTCCGCCCTAAACTTGCTTGTAATTCAGAATTTAGAAACCCTGTATCTAGGTGGGAATAATGTAAGAGCTGTATGTGAGAGAGTGTGAAAAATTGATCAAGTGTGTGTGCAATAATGAAAATTTGGCAACTGGAACTCACGACTGATTTGCGAGTGGCGACTTGCCAAAACGTGGCACACGTGTGAAACATGAAGGAAGTTGAAGGGTCATGACAGCTGGATCACTACATGACAAAAAGTACGGTTCTAGCCTTTCTATTAATTGGTGATTGTAACTCGCGACTCATTCGAGTCGTAAATGACTCAGCAATGCACCTTGTTTTGCTGAAAACTGACTTTTCAAATTCTATCTCATACCCTACTATAAATACCCTTATACCCATGAAACGTAGAGAGCTTGCAGAGAGAATTTTAAGAGAAAACCCTAGAGACAAACAAGATTGATTCATCCACAATCTTATACATTGATTCTCCAAATTCCTCTACTCTCATCCTCTCCATTGTCATACCCATGAGAGGATTATAAATCAAATCCTTACCTCATCTAATTCAGAATAGTGAGAAGGTTATTGGTGTTTGGGAAGCAATTCAAGAGAGAACCAATTCATATTGGTTGATGCAATGGGCTAATTGCGAGATCCAGTAAGTTAGAGAAGATAAGATTTGGCGTAACCCTATTAGAGCAAGAAACTTAGAGGGCTTAGATGCATCGAGTAGATTAGGCTTGGAGGGTCTATTGCTATTCATGTTGTAGAGAGGAAAAATTTTCGACCTATCACAAGCTGACACATCATACTGCCAAGTCCACAAAATATAACCAATTACAAAGCGCCACGTACTACTGCTAGGTTTTGCTGTCACTATTCAGAAACCAACAGAAATTTGCCAAGTGTAATTGAAATAGGGGCATAAAACGTGTCATCATGTGTAAGCAATGACATAAGCAGTCCAGCACGTGTAAGAGATGACATAAGCGGACCAATCAGGCTGTGACATGTGTCACCAATCAGACTCTGCCACCTATCACTCACCCACCCCAAACTCCTATATATAGAAGCCTTCCTAAGACATTTAAGGGGACACCAAGCCATGTAGAGCATAAGCAGCATTAAAGAAGATTCAAAAGCCCTCAGAAGTACAGAAGCTCTGCAGGAATCAAGCCTAAAAGCCTTCAAGAACTTCAAGAGCTTCAACCTCGAATCCGAAGAACATTCAAAACAAAGCCATCCAAGCTTTCAATCTAGATCTCGAAGTTTACTGGAATCAAGGTCGAAAGCCTCTAGGAGCCTCAACAAACCATAATCAACGAAGCTCTACGGATTCAAGCCTCTAAAGCACCAAAGAACTTTCACCATAAACCTTCGAAGACAAAGAATGCCAAGAGCACGAAGAATGTATCAAGAACGCGAAGAACACAAAGAACAAAGAATTTCTAACAAGCTCATAGCCAGAGATTCATTGTAATTCTGTTTCAAAGATCTCTAATCCATTCCTCAGCCAAATTGAAAGATATTTTGTGTTCGAATCAAAATCACATTACCACAATTCTAATCAACAATTCTTGCAAGGAGATTGAATTAGAGGGTCACTCTTTTGTAATCACTAAGAATTGTACCACACATTCATTAATACAAATTCGCATTTGTGAAACTGTTTTACTTGTTTGATTTATCTTGAACTAAGAAATTTAGTTTTCTACACATGTATCCTAACTAATTTCTAGTGGATCATTTACCGCTTGGAGTGCGGCAGAGAGATTTTTCGTCGAGTTCTTTGGTTTCTTCCTAGATAACAAGTGCCAGTGTTATCTTGTGTTTGCATCTCTTTTTCCCTTACTCTTTGCTTTTAATTACTATTGTGTTGTGATTAAAATATGGCTTAGAGTAGTTTGATTATTTGGGTATTGCTCATAGTTAATTTTCCACACATATATTGTTTGAATATAAGCTTGCTTTATAATTTTGTAATTGGAGGTCTAAAACATTTACAAGTATTTTACACATTAAGTGGGCTTTTAATTGATATCAGAGCAGGTACACTTTGATGAATTTCTATATCCTTAGTATAATCCTTGACCCCTAGGATGGATAGGTCACAATTCCTCAATGCACCTCCCTTCTTTGACTGGAGTAATTACGCATTTTGGAAAGTGCGTATACGTGCATTTTTGTGCTTTATTGATGAGAGTGTGTGGGATGCTGTTGAGATTGGTTGGACAAGGCCGGAGGCTGCCAAATCTACTTGGGATAAGGTAGCTCTAGCAGTGGCTAATGCTAATAGCAAAGCACTTAATGCTATATTTTGTGATGTCTCACCGAATGAATTTCACAGGATATCTCATGTGTCAATTGCTAAGGAGGCATGGAAAATTTTGGAGACGACCTATGAAGGCACCAAGAAGGTGAAGAATAACAAGCTTCAAATTTTTACCACTTGGTTTGAAGAATTGAAGATGAGGGAAGATTAATCATTCGACTCATTCAATGGAAAGTTGAATGAGGTGGTAATCGGGATGTTGAACTTGGGTGAGAAGACAGAAGACTCCTAAGTAGTAAGAAAGATTCTAAGATCATTGCCGAAGAGCTTCCGAGCCAAGATGATTGCCATTGAGGAGAGCAAGGATCTTGATAAGCTAAAAGTCCAAGAACTCATTGGCTCTCTTTAAACATATGAGCTATCTCTACCATCTCATAGGAAGAGCAAACCCCTTGCTCTTAAGACAATCAATGAAAGAATTGAAGCTCAAGATTCCTCGGATGAGGACAAGGTTGAAAAAGAGGTGGCATACCTTGCAAAGAACTTTCTCAAGTTCTTGAAATTCAAAAAGGATGGGAATTCCTTTGAGAAAAGAAAATTCTCCAATTTCAAGAAATACAAGAGGGACTTCAAAAGGAAGGATTCCTAAGACTCTTCTTCTTTTCAAGTAATGATTTGTTATGAGTGAAAAGGGCATGGCCATTTGAAGAAAGAATGCCCCACATATTTGAAGACAAAGGGTAGTTCTTGCTACAACCCTTAGTGATTTAAATAGCTCAAACTCCTATTCTGAAGAAAGCAATGATGGGGTAGGAAACTACTCCGCTTTCATGGCCATTGCACCCGTAGATTCTTCGGAAGATTTAATCAATCTAATGGACGAGCTTGGTGAGCATACCGAAGTGGAATCTATTGGTGTTGGAGATGATGATGAAGGGTGCGTCTATGAAGGAACCAATAGATTGCAAGAATCCTACAATGCACTTCTTGAAAAGAGGGGAGAATATGCAAGAGTGGCAAAGGCAGCCATTGGAAAGATGAAGAAAGTCAAGGAGGATTATAAAAGCATCCTAGTGCGGTACAAAAAGACCAAGTGTGAAGTTGAAGGGTTAAATGAAGAACTACTCAATGCCTATTTCAGGATAAAGTTTCTTGAGCTTGAATTTATTCAAGCAAATGCCAAAGTGGAGCGTGTTGCTACTAAGAAACTTGATGAAGTGTTTGCCTATCAAAAGCCATTTTCAGATAAAAGTGGCTTAAGGTATACCAGAGAAAGTAGCTTAAGCTCTACAGTGTTTAAGGAAATGAAGTTTTTCAAGGCTAAAGAACCATCAACTGCTCTTGTTGACAATGTAAAATCTGAAAAGAAACCAAATGTGGTGAATCAAATAGTGTTCATGAAATCTCCCAAGCCAATTGTCACTCAGCCGAAGGCAAAGGGAAAGTCTCTTCCTAAGTCATGAAGAGGTCCACAAGCTCAACACTATTGCCATCATTGTGGAATCCAAGGGCACACTAAACCGAATTGCTACAAGCTCCAAGCATTGAAGAATACAGATCTTCAAAAGCCAAGAAGACAAGGAAAAGGCAATGGCAACCAAACGGGCAAGAAGGAGGACTCGTTATGAGCGATGTGATGAAGATGATTGACACCATCATCTCATGTTTAGCCAACTTCACCTTAAGGTTTGAGAATCATGGCTCAAGTACCCGATCCTCAAAGGATATCACCCCAAACGCGCGTGCCATGCGGGTGAAGAAGGGTACTCATGCATAAGCATTATAACATGTCCATGCATTAATTCTTTCGAAATAATGTGACATTGTTGGTTGTTTACTTATTTTACATTCTAGCATGTTTTTATTGTTTTTTATGTTTAAAATCTTTGGTTGTTTGTTGTTTTCTTTGATCATTCTTTACTTACTTTGTGTCAAAAATCCAAAAACACGTAAAAAGTATAAAATCCAAAAAGTTTGATTGGCAGTGTTATGCATTGTCACATGCATGTTTAGCCTTGTACCTCCATACCAATGGCTTTGTTTATTCTCTATGCACTTGTATCTTTGTGGGAAAAATCTTGACATCTATGTGATTATTGTAAATAGATCTTCAAACTTGTCATAAATGATTAGTCGATAGTTTTACTGATCTTGAGACATGCATAGACTTGTGCCTATATCTCTTCCCACTCACTTTTTTTGCTTAATAGCTCAACTAAAGTCAAATCTCGAAAAGAGATAATAATCTGAAAAAGCCATCGCACAAACTATTATTTGACTAGGAAAAAGAGAAAGCGACATGTATTTAAATATATGGTGCCAAAAGCCAAAGGCTTACTCATCAAATTGAAATATAAAAAATGTCAGACATCGATCTCTAATGAGAGGTAAAGATTAAAAGAAAAGAATCCAAATAAAAAGCTTCTAACTCAATGTAATCAAGTTTATGTGGAAGGTCATATATGTTCATTTGTACAATTGAGATAGGTCACTCTACTTAGTACTAGTTGTGTATGACATGGTTAAATTGATCATTGAAGCTTCACATTAGACTAAGGACTATCTCATGTTTGATACCCATCCACATCACACATGTCTATGTTCAATGAATGTCTTATTCATTTGTGTAATTGTACTTGATTAAATGTGATGTGCATACTCAAGCAGCTGTTGATCAAACTCAAAAAGAATTTGAGTGTTTTAGTTGCTTTTGGAAAGTATTTTATTTTGAAAAATTTCACAAAAATCCAAAAAATTTGCATCTCTATATTTTGGCCACTCACTCGTGAGTCGCAAGCTTACCTAGAAGGTTTTTTCGACTCACTGGCGAGTGATACTTCAAGTCACGAAAAATACTTAGAAATTTTTTCAAAAATTTGGACTTTTGACGACTCATTTGTGAGTCGCAAGGCCATCTAGAAGCATTCGCAACTCACTGTCAAGTGGAAGTCCCAGTCGCGAAAAAGACTTAGAGAAAATTTTCAAAATCAAAGTTTAAGAGATTTTGGCGACTAATTGGCGAGTCAATTAAGTCGCGAAAAACGCATGTTTTACAAAAGTAGGGTTAAAAATCAGACAATTTTTCAAAATTATTCATTTTCTCTCGTATCACATGCGTGCCTCTTCGTCTTCTCCGTCTCTTCCTCTCTCAAAAACGCCATTTTCACTCCAAAAAGCTCCATTTTTCTCTTCAATCTTCACTCCAAATCCAAGAAAAGGTATGGGCCTTCACTACTTTACACTTTATTTCAAGTTTAAAGTATTATATTTCATGGATTTGTTATTTTTGTTGAGATATTGAAATATTGATGATGAACATGGATTTTTGTTGTGTTTTGATGAAATTGTCATATGGTTTTTGTTGAGAATGTTAGTATGATGCTTGTCTTACATGTTTTTAATACATGCTCATGCATTATACGATGTATTGTGTTGTAGTGTGCATATCATCTTGTTGAGAAGATGTCTATTTAAATGTTTTTGTGTGCAATGTTGGACTCCATTAAGTACAATATTTGGTGATAATCATGTTTCCATACTTGGAACAAATAATGGTTATATGTTTCACACTTTGCCCCTTGCATGTTTTCATGCCTCTTATGTGCACACTTTTTTATATGATGCACACACACATACACTCTTTGACATGCTGAGTGTCTAATGCCATGATTATGTCATGCTTTGATGTTTAGCATCCTCCAATGTCATTTTTTTTGAATTGTTCCTAAAATTTCAGTTTTTCAAGGTTTAATTCGTAGTGTATGTGTTTGGTACTAATTTGCTGCTAATCGAGTTTGTTGCCATTTGTGTACATCTTGCTCTTTGAAATTTCATAATCTCTGCTTGAAGATGTCTCCGTTCAAAAAGTCGGCAGTGAATGAAGGAAGTAGCAAGGGAAAGGAACAGGTCAATGACCTCAATAGTTTCTCTCCTAAGTCAAAGAAAACTCGTTCCTCAACTGGAGTTTTCGATGACACCAAATTTAGGTCATATGCCACTTATCAAGCATATTTGAGCTACTTCTGAAATGCCCCCATGGTAATAGAACGGGGTGTTGAGCAAGCTACTCTCCTTGATACAAACATTCTCAAATGGTTTGCTTTTAAGGATTGGAACTACCTTCTATTAAATCTTGAAGATCCTTATGAAGATCTTGTAATAGAGTTCTATGCAAATGCTATCTTTGGTGGGGAAGAACTACAGTGTTGGGTAATAGGAAGGGACTTCACTATCACGCCTTCATATCTTGCTTTCATTCTAAACATCAACCGACCAATGTTTGCAAAACTACTGGTTTATGATGAGATGGACCCAGACCTTGAAATTTTTCGCAAAGCTTTTGGAGAAAATTTAGAGGTGTCCTCAAATGGAAAATCAATTGGTCTCTCATCTCTATCTCCGGAGTTGAGGTCTCTCACAACAATTATATTTCATAATCTCTATCCTCTCTTAAGCACCGGACATATAAATCTTGGTCAAGCTCAATTTCTTCATGACTTGAGACCGATGAAGAAATTGATGTATGCTCTCATATCTTTCACATTTTGGTCAAAACAGCTGAGAGAACGGCCTCAAGGAACTGTCTTCCATTTTGCTGCCTCATCATAAAGATATTGAAGCTAAAAGGAATATCCAAAATGGAAGATGAGTATCCTCATCCTAAGCAAAGACCAATCAACATTAGCACTCACAATGCTATAACAAGCCGTGTCCAAAAGAATGCCAAGCAAGAGAATAATGCTCCTCAAGGTGATACAAGCTCTAGCTCACACTCCTATGATGAGAAGTTGGATAACATCATGGCTTCTAAGCAAGAAATTAGCACAAAAATGTCCGGCCTCACATCTATCATGCACTCTTAATACACTCAATTTGAGACAAAATTTTCTTCTCTCCAAACTCAGTTAGATCAAATCCAAAGGAAGTTAAAAGGAGCTTATGACTAGCTATTCCATGACAAAAAGGGGGAGATGGTGTTCATGAAAGAGGGAGAACTATGATAGGGGGAGAGAGAGCTAAATCAGAGAGGGAGCAAGTAAGCAATCAAACAACAAGGATTTTTTTGTTGTTGCTATTTTAGTTTATGTTCATATTTCATCTTTTAAGCTTATGTTGTGTACATAACTATGTTATGATACTTTTTATGTACCCTTGCTAATGTAGCTTAATACTTTTAATTAATGTTTTGCGTTTTCTTTAGTACTCCACTTTTGTGCCCTTGTTGGATCTTGTATCCTTAATGCAATTCAAACCTAAATGCTTCGTGCTTTAGTGTTCTTGCATCGGCTGAGTGTTGGACATGCAAATGATACTTTGCATTAAGCTTATTTTCTTGCATGTCCGGATGTTCATTTATTTTGTAAATGTTCATTGTAGTCACTATTTATAGTGATTGTTCTTGTCTGGTCATGTTATGCTTAATTGTCATATCCATACTTGCTTAATCGCATTGTGCTTGCTCCATATGCATTCTAAGTTAACCGCTTATAATAAACTTAATGGTTGCATTTTGTAATATTGTTTTCAAGAGACTTGTTCATAGGGTTCAAGAGCTTCACAAAATCTAGAATTAGGTGTGAGTGAATTTTGGTAACTATTCCCAACTCACATTTTAAGTCTAGAGTCTGTTTTAGGGCTTTGTCACGAAATAGCCAAAGGGGGAGATTATAAGGCTGAATTTATTCAACCGTGTGTTGGCTTTATTTCGTGCCAAATTTTCTTATAATTC
Source organism: Castanopsis chinensis (assembly GCA_032878915.1). NCBI lineage: Eukaryota > Viridiplantae > Streptophyta > Magnoliopsida > Fagales > Fagaceae > Castanopsis > Castanopsis chinensis. The sequence goes on from JAVQMG010000106.1 coordinate 10,244,489, forward strand.
AGCATTTAAAAACCCTGTATTTAGGTGGAAATAATATAAGAGTTGTGTGTGAGAGAGTGTGAAGAATTGATCAAGTGTGTGCAACAAGGAAAATCTAGCAACTGCAACTCACAACTAACACGCAAGTAGTCACTCGTTAATAAGCGGCACACGTGTGAAGCATACAGGAAGTTAAAGAGTCACGATAGTTGGATCACTACAAGACAAAAAGTACAGTCTGACCTTTTTGTTAACTGACGACTGGAACTTACAACTCATCCCAGTAATGAGTGACTCGCCAGTGCACTCTGTTTTGCTGAAAACTAACTTTTCACATTCCATCTCATACCCTACTATAAATACCCTTATACCCACGAAATGTAGAGAGCTTCTAGAGAGAATTTTAAGAGAAAAACCCTAGAGACAAATAAGATTGATTCATCCACAATCTTATACATTTGATTCTCCAAATTCCTCTACTCTCATCTTCTCCATTGTCAGACCCATGAGAGGATTATAAACCAAATCCTTACCTTACCCAATTTAAAGCAGTGAGAAGGTTATTGGTGTTTGGGAACAGTTCAAGAAAGAACCGATTCATATTGGTTGATGCAATGGGCTAATTGCGGGATTCGATAAGCTAGGGAAGACAAGGTTTGGTGTAACATTGTTAGAGCAAGAAGCTTGGAGGGCTTAGGTGCATCGAGTAGATTAGGCTTGGAGGGTCTATTACTATTCATGTATCCCAACTAATTTTCTAGTGGATAATCTACCACTTGGAGGGCGTCAAAGAGGTTTTTCCCCAAGTTCTTCGGTTTTCTCTTTGATAACACGTGCCGGTGTTATCCCGTGTCTACATCTCACTTTCCCATACTCATTGCTTTTAATTACTGTTATGTTGTGACTAAAATATGGCTTAGAGTAGTTTGATTTTTTGGGTGTTGCTTATAGTTCATTTTCCGCACATATATTGTTTGAATATAAGCTTGCTTTGTAATTTTGTAATTGGGGTTCTAAACATTCACAAGTGTTTTACACACTAATTGAGCTTTTAAGCTGGCTCATGGTCGATGTGTTTTTTCTCGCTTAGTCCCTAAGTATGGAGCGTGCGCACCTCGGGTAGACCAACAGACCGCCTTTTAACGTGGCGGAGTGGACAGCCTGCCCTGTCTGGAATGGACGTGGCAGGGCTTGATGCATTCAACGGACCAGATGACCTGACACTTCGCTAACTGATGCACGTGTGATATGTAATGATGGTGTGCATCTATTGCCATGTGAAAATTACCATTAATGGCATCCTTGCTTCTATAAATACCCACCACAATCATTGTGTTTGCCTCTTTTCCTTTATTTCCTGTTTATCCTCGAGTTGTTACTCCTCCCTTCATTCTCGAGCCTTCATCTTCTTTAAGAAACCGCACTCCCTCCTTCATAAGAAAAAATCTTGTCTCTCTTCCTTCTCCCCTCTCAACTTAAATTTAGACATCATGCCTTTTGCTTATATTTTAAAAACTAAAAAGAATATGGCATCATTCAAAGCTAGATTTAACATCCCACGAGATTTTGAAATCTTGTGCTAAGATGAGGGTGTTATAGAAGACTAAAGGCATCTGCACATAATGTTTATCCCATTGATGTCCATTTTAGAGGGCGAGGTTAAGTTCCCAATAGACCCTTACTTCTTAAGACCCTTAGTTTCTATGGTTTAAGCCTTGACCAATGTCTGCCTAATTTTTATAGGGTAGTGAGTTGTGTGGGGTGCCCCAACCATTTGTACGACTTGAGCTTTACCCATTATGATATCAACTTCATGTACTCCATTCGGGGGAGTTTAGACCTTGGGTACTACCTTCAAACCCGAAGTACCATGGTTTTGCTGATATCCTACCTCCCCGATTCCAATAGGAACTCTGCAGGGGAATTTGTGAAAGTGAGCGGCAATTGGCTGAACGAAGAGCTGACTTACCTGACCTCACCATGCCAAATAAGTCTTTACTTGTCTATCATCGACTCATTGTTGGCATTTTGATTTGCATGTGTGTTCCCTTTTGAAGAAAGATAGACCCTTTCTAACTGTGATTGTTCTCGGTGCAAGAAATTTCGACTGGAGCTTAACTTCGTCCTCCGATTCAATATCTTTGTGCATTATGATGGGCAGTTAAGGGCTTCCCACCTAATTCTGGGTTACTTGCCTTCCTACACAAGCTACCAAGATTTGTCAAGTGCCCTCACAGTTGGTAGCCCATTACTATCTTATCTGGAGGTACGGCTACCCGGATTTTTGCCGCGCAATCTAATGTTCGGGGAGGCCCCATTACTTGGTCCCCAAATAGTGAGGCACGACTCTCTTAAACCCATACAAGATGGTTCAAGGGACAGAGTTTTCCAAGGTAGGGCAGTTCACATCCCCTTGGAAGCACCAGCCTTAGAAGATCCTACTGAAGAAGACCTCGCTCGTGAGGAATTACCTACCATCACATCTGCATTACTGACACTGACCACAGACATGGTTCAGAAGAGATCCATGGCACTGGATCGTTGGTTTTCGGCTTCACGGGAGTTGGGCGACGAGCCTTCCACACAACCCACTTCTGAACAGACCACCCCTCCAGCCTCTTAGAAGCAGAAGAAACACCAGAAAGGTAATAGTGGTGTTTCTTCCACTCAACCCACTGCACTCCCTTCTGTTCGGGAGTTTGCCTTAATAGTAAAAAAGACTCCCCAGGCAACTGAACCTACAAAGCAGCCAATGCAAATAGGTTCCCACGTTGCGGCCTCCTCCTCGGGCTCGGCAGCTGCTTGGGAGTGCTTCTTCCTGTTGGGGTATTAGCCCCTACCCTCAAGCTCATACCTCCGAACTTGAAGGAATGGTGATGGGGGGCACGTATCTGATAGTCTCAGGAGGGCCTTACTGCTCCCGATAGACATAGAGCACTACGTCGACTGCCGAGATGATAATCTGGTGCTGAAGCTAAAGTGGCACATCGTCGCAGTATGTCCTAATTATAGTATATTTAACATTATTATGCTTTCATCATCCTTGGTGTTCCCTAAGCTCCAATGATGTACATATTTTTTATTAAGTATTAATAATCGGTCGAATTGACCCGATTATGTTTCTTCTTCATGTCTTAAGCCACTAAGTTGACCCAAGTGGCAGAGGGTCAGCTAAAAGACACCCAAGAGGAGGTGGACAAGGAGAAAGCCCTGAAGCAGGTTGTCGAGGCTAGCTTAAAGGAGAAGACCTTTAAGTTAAACGTCATGAAGTGGCGTGTCATGACGGCAGAGAAAGCCTTGGAGATCATTGAGCAGAAGGTTACTGAGGCCTCAGCAAAGCCTGGAGAAACTGAGCTTCAGCTCACCGAGATTACCAACCTGTTTTCTGCCCAAGATAAAAGCTCAATGACTATAAGGGTGGCGAGAAGGCTCAAAAGTAGAGCTATTATGACAAGGGTTTTAGGCAGGCTGAGAACTCATCTAGACCTGTAATCTTTCAGGCCCGTAATTTCAAGTTAACGCCATCGAGTTACCTGCTAACTCCCCTTTTAGGAATGCAGATTGACAGGCCACAAACGCGTTGACCCCTTGTGATAACTTAGATTAATTAAATTAGCCCAGTTATTAATTAATCAAATTAACATGCAATATCACGTGGTAGCACAAACAAATCACCAAACTAAGTAATGCAGCGGAAATTAAATGACACGGTGATTTGTTTACGAATGGGAAAAACCTTACGGCAAAAACCCCACCGGGTGATTTAAGATCACCACTCCCGAAACTCCACTATTATCACAACAAGCAATTACAAGCAAGGAATCCCAAGTACCTTACCAACCTACAGTTAAACTCTTACCCCAATACCCAATTGGACTTGTTTTGTAGTGACAGTTTCTCCTTTCAATGCACGGCTCCCAAGTACATGACTAACCAGATACGCGGATCCCAGTACGCGACTTCAAACACCAACTAGAGAGAGAGAGTTGTTGGCTACAAAGTTCTTCAAATCATCAGAGATGACCTAGGGCACGAACTTTGTCTTTCAGATCACAAATTGCATGAATAAGAAGTTCTAAATGAATGTGCAACTTGCATCCCCTTTTACGGCCCTTAAAATAATCCTTTATATGTCTAGGGTTAGGAGAAAAGAAATCCCAAAGACACATTCACGGATTGGACTTGAAACAGAACTGAAAATCTGTTTTCTTTAATTCTCGATAGATAGAGGTGTCGAGAAGCTGTCGAGGCTCGGGGCAAAACAGCTTCTTAAGGCTCGATAGATGCATGTGTCGAGGTATGTGTCGAGCTTTAAAAACTGGCACTTCCTTGCTTGTTTCTTGGACAGACTTTGATGGCTTCAACACTTAATCTTGAACCCAAGTTTCTTGAAGTGTTTAACACATCCTAAATCTACCCAATTACAAGTAAAGTGCATTTTGTCTAAGGATAAGCCAATTACATAAAATAGCGACATATGTTCACAGACTTGAACTACATATGTCCTAACACAGATCAAGTCCCTCTTCTCAAGGACCCCACAGTTAGGACCTAGGCTGGAGATGATAAAGAGGAAAACAGCGAAGAAGAGGACGGTGTCAAGAGTCCAGAATCCCTGGAGCTCTCTTGGCAAATTGATTTTCATATAGTGGTGCTGGACGAAGATCAGTCAAGGACCGAAACCACAATTCCCGTCCTAACTGTCCAGTTGACATATATTTGGAAGTGCGACCAAACCCATGTTTCAAAGCAAAATTTCGCTTCAGTATCATTGCTCGATGATTGTACGTGAAATCAAGGTTTCCGGTAGCACACTATGCCCGTGCCTATTTACAAATTACTAGTTCCCTCGTTCTTAAGAGATTGGACATAGCCGTGCTATTAGACCCAAAAAGGGATAAAGTAAAATAAAATTATGGAAATAACATGGCTACAAAGCGCACTATTGAGTTTAATTTTCAGATTGTTTTCAAATTCTAGCCAGGCTTATGCACTTGGTGAAAGTTTTTAGGGTTGTTGCCTGGTCGACGAACAAGGTCAGGTTGGGCCCGACTCTTGTCATTAGGAAAATTTGCTAAGGTTTCCGTCTGGTCAGTGACCGCGGTTAGGTTAAGCCAGACTTCTATCCTTAGGAAAACTTATTAAGATTTCTATCTAGTCGGTGACCTAGGCCAAGATAAGCCAAACTTCTGTCCTTAGGAAAATTTGTTAAGGTTTCCGTCTAATTGGTGACCAGGGTCAGGCCAAGCCAAACTTCTATCCTTAAGAAAATTTATGAAGTGTTTGGGACATTATTGATGTAATTGGCTAATCTTTTAACAAAACGCACTTTACTTGTAATTGGGTAGATCTAGGATAATTTAAGACTTCAAGAAACATGTTTTTCAAGTCAAGTGTTAAAGTCATACAAGTCTGTTCAAGAAACAAGTGAAGAAGTGTTGTTCACTAAAGATCAACAAATGTCTCAACAGAAGCATATCTATTGAGGATTAATGTTGAAGCTTGACAGCAGCTCGACACAAGCTCTATTTGTAGAGAATTACGAAATCAGACTTTTCAGATCTGATTACATGCACATCCAAGTGTATTTGTATAGGGTTTCTTTTCTCACAACCCTAGACATATATAAGGATTATTTTAAGAGTCGTCTTAGTGTTGCAAAATGTTTTTTTGTATCACTACATGCATATTGTGGCCGAAAACAGAAATTGCCCTAGTCATCATTCTCTTTGTAGAAGCTACTACGTCTGTACGCCAAGGGTTTTGTGACCAAAGAGCTTCTTGATCTTCAAGTTGATGAACTGAAGAACTTTGCAGCCAACATCTTACTCATAATTGGTGTGTTAGTCACGTTCTGGGATTCGTGCATCATTGATTAGTCACGTACTGGGATTCGTGCATTGAAATGAGAGATTGCCGCTACAATACAAGTCCAATTGGATATTGGGGTAAGGGTTCAACTGTAGGTTGGTATTAGGTACTGGGATTCCTTTTACTTAAAACCCGCTTGTTTTGATAATAGTGGATTCTCGAAAGTGATGACCTTAAATTCACTCGATGGGGTTTTGCCTCGATAGTTTTTCTCATTTGTAAACAAATCACCTTTGTCAAATTTATTTTCTACTGCATTTAACTTAGTTGATAATTTGTTTGTGCTACCATGCTATTCCATGTTAAATTGAATTAATTAATTAACTTGGATAATTAATTAATTAATTTTTCAAAAGGGTCAACACATTTTTGGCCTATCATTAAGGTTTCCATTTGGTCGATGACCGGGGTCAAACCGAGCCATACTTCTGTCCTTAGAAAAATTTATTAAGGTTTCCATCTAGTTGGTGACCGAGGTCAGGCGGAGCCAAACTTCTGTCCTTAGAAAAGAAATTGGTGTGGAACAACTGCACCCAAGCCCTATGGTGCCCCAGAATAATGAATGACAACAGATAGATAAAGCCACCTAATTCCATTATCATCGCCACCTTTTAGGTTAAATCCACAATTACATATATCCCATTGCATTTACTGGTAATATTTCCTCAAATTATGAACATTCCATGGTTAGGGCAAAGGCCTTTCCTCTAAATCTTCCAACTAGTAAGCTCTCGTCCCAGCCATAGCTGTCACGCAATAGGGCCCTTCGCAATTCAGGGTCAATTTGCCGACACTGTGATCCTTCATGCTTCCAATGGCCTTTTGTAGGACTAGGTCCCTAAGCACAAATTCCCAAGGCTTGACCTTTTTGTTGTATCCTAGCGCTAATATTTGTTGATAATCGGCAAGTTGTCCAGCTACCATGCTCCTACGTTCCTCCAAAGCATCTAAGCTTCTGACCGTGTGTTCATCGTTCTGTTCTTGTGCGAAACTAGCAATTCTGGAGCTCAACAAACTGACTTCTACTAGTACAACGGCTTCGGTTCCATAAGTCATGTAAAAAGGAGTCTCACTTGTTGACTTTCTGGGCCTCGTTCGTTAGGCCCACAGCACATTTGGCAACTCTTCAACCCAATTTCCCTAAGCACCTTCAAGCTATATCTTCAGGCCGCTCACAATGGTCTAATTCGTCACCTCTGCTTGACCATTACTCTGGGGGTAAGTGGGGGAAGAGTACCTGTTGGTTATGCTAAGGTCAGCACAGTATTCTCGAAACAACTTACTATCAAATTGTAAGCCATTATCAGAAACCAGCGTCCAAGGGACCCTGAACCTCGTGACAATGTTCTTCCAAACAAACTTTTTCACATCAACATCCCAGATATTCGTCAAAGCCTTGGCTACCACCCACTTAATAAAATAATTTGTGGCCACTATCACATATATTCTATTTCCTGAGGCCTGAGGAAAGGGGCTGATTATGTCCAGCCTCCACTATACGAAAGGCTAGGGACTGAGAATGGGGTTAAGATTTCCTCCCGAAAGGTGAAGCATGGGCGCATGTTTCTAACATTGATCACATCTTTTGACATAGTCAACTACTTCACGTTGCATATTTAGCCACCAAAATCCCAGGGTCATGGCTTAATGCGAAAGTGATTGGCCACTCGAGTGATAGCTACACATCCCCTTATAAAGCTCTACCAAGAGCTCAACAATTTTGCTGGGGTGAAGGCACAAAAGACACGGCCCACGAATAAGCGCCAGAATAGCCTCCCATCATCGAACAACCAAAATCATGCTGCCATCCTATTCACCTTCTCAACCTCTTTTGCATTGCCTGGAAGGGCCTCGCATAATGGTCCATCCAACTCGGTCCTAACTTTGACGAAGCGTCCACTATTAACTGCAATTCTATACTCAGTTGCCCCAACATTTCTATGGTGATCATCCAGGGTATGCAGTCCCCGAGGGAAGATGCCAAGGTGGCCAGGGAATTGGCATGATTGTTCTGATTCATGGGTACTCTTACCACTCTAATCCTTTGAAATCCCGCTCGCAGGCCCTAAAACGTCCACGAGTATTGCGACATACGGTGGTCCTTTGCCTCAAAGCTTCCCTCAATCTAACTCACCATTAACCAAGAATCCAAGGATAATTCCACATCCTGAGCCCTGAGGGCCTTCATTGCCTAGAGCCTCGCAATGAGGGCCTCATATTCTGCTTCATTGTTTGAAGCACAGAAACCTAATCTAAGGGACTTCTCCAACTTAACACCCTCAGGTGAAATCATTACAATTCCGACCCCCGACCCCCTTGCATTGGATGCTCCATCAACAAATACCTTCCATTGCCCTGTTTGGATCTGACACACTCCTACCAGCTGATCAATCTTTGGCACCGAGAAAGGGTCTTTCGGACATGCCTGATTCAAATCTGTAAAATAAACACAAACTCTCCACTTTCATTCTTCTTTTTCACCACCACTACAATTGCCAACCATTCGAGAAAGAACACCTCTCATACAACTCCCGAGCACTTCAACTTCTCCACTTCTTCTCTTACGGCTTCCTCATGCGGTCTCATGGACCTCCTCAGCCTTTTCTTTTTAGGCTCGATCTTAGGGTCTACATTTAGTCTGTGCATTATAAAACTCAGATCTACCCCAAGAACGTCATATGGACTTCATGCAAATGCCTCCATTTTCTATACTAATGTCAACAAAATCTCCACGCGGTCTTCATTAGATAGGCTTTTCCTAACCCAGATCCATTTGTTTGTGTACAGCAGGATGGGTACTTGAATTAGTTCCTCGGTGCTATCCACCCCAACCAACCCATCAAGCTCTAGTAATTTCTATAAAGGCTTGTGGTCAACCTATTCCTTCTGCTTAATCTCATGGTTAATGGTTGCCACTAGGCATTGTCTGGCCATCTTCTGGTTGGCTCGAACTACTGCAACACCGTCATCAGTGGGAAATTTAATCTTTTGATGTAGTGTCGACGGCACCGCCACCATTGCGTGGATCCAAAGTCTTCCAGTATAGTCATGTAGGGTGAGAAAGCGTTAACCACAATAAAACTAGCTTCCACTTCCTTTCCTTCGGTTACCACCGACAACTTTACCTACCCCTCAGGCGTCACGACCTTCCCATCAAATTCCACAAGTGGGGTATCATAATTGCTTAAATCCTCAAGCTTCAAACTCAAACCCAACCCCTTGTTTAGTAGTGTGCCCTTTCTCCTAGTGGTAGGTACAATATAAACTCTGATTTCTCCGTGCTGGGTCTCCACCTATCTTCCCCAGCCACTGAAAGTAAGGTTCATTCTTTATACGCTCAAGGATTTTGTACACTGACTGTTTAATAACAACATTGACCCCCTTGGCACGACGTTCCTAGCGCTCCTTGAGGGCTCTTAGCTTTCTCCGACTTCTCTGTTGAAATTTTTCTGAGAAAAAATCTTTGTGATAGTGCAACGAGGCCGACGCCTTGCCCTTACCCTGCAAATGGTCAACCTCCAGCCTCTTATACTCCTTAATCCTCCTCATCAATTGATGCATGTCTTCGAGGGGCCGCATGGTTAATGAGTCCCTCAACATTGACTCTTCGAGACGGCCCATTCGAAAAGTGCTGGCAACAACCTGCTCATTCCCCCCTCCAATCTCATTGCAAAGCTCCCAATACCGGTTCATGTACGCCCAGAGGGTTTCCCCGCTCCTCATCCTCATGGATAATAAAGAACCTATCAAGTTAGGGACTTTGCTACATGTCACAAACTGCGCTCCAAAGGATTGTATTAACTCTCCAAAAATGTGGATAGACCCCTTCCTTAGACCATTAAACCATCTTATAGCTGTCAGCCCGAGGCTTAAAGGGAACACCTTGCTCATTAACGTGTCATTCTGCGAGTACAAGGACATCATTTGTATGTAATGGCTCACGTGCTCCACTAGATCTGTTTTCTCATCGTAAATGGTGAACGGCAGCCGTGTGAACTTTCTCGGCATTTCAGTGTGCTCAATGTCTTGGGTAAAGGGCGACCGGGCAGCTCTTCTCAATGCCTAGCTCATGGCATCCAAGGCTGCATTATGATGTCTGTGCCTTTCACAAGAAGGGGATTCCTAGTAGCTTTCTCTGGTGTCCTACGACCATTCTCTTGACCGGCGCAAACCACTGCATCAAGATGATCCGTATGGCTTGTAATCCGGGTCATCGAATGAACCCTCTTAAACTCTCTTCTGGTTTTGGCCTCTCAACTCAATTTCCAGATCATGAACTTGCTTCCGTAGGTTCTCAAGTTCCCTTAAACAGTCACTGTAGTGGGGCCGCTCGGGCATATACGACATAATCCGTTCCCTACGAGAAGACCCCTCATCAGAGTCCACTCTGGTCTCCTGCCCCTCCTGCATGTGCTGCTACTCCCTCCTGCACTCCCTCCCGCACCTCCTTTGGCCCTTAAAGGAAGCCTATGACTAATTCCCAGCTGCAAATTCCTCGCCTTGATGTGGACCTTCCATGCTATAGAGTTGCTAAACACGTTTGAAGGCTTTAGTGGAGTAGGATTCCCATAGACGACGCCAATTGTGAGTGCCCAAATTCAACTTTGAGGCAACAATGGGCTCACAATTTATTTGTAAATGGGTGTGATGCACAATCCTACTAAGTGAGGCCCCAAACAAATGACACTGATCTCCCTTGATTCCCCTCAATTCCTTCTAGTTACACCTTCCTCTGTTTCTCTCAGTGTATGCCTTACTTCTTTTCTCTCCCCAGAATCCAACCCTTACTATCTTTGCTTCATCCTCCTTTTATAGCCCTTCGTGGGTGGGATGCTCATCATTTCCTTCCCCACTCACTTATGCATTCCCACACCCATCAAAATCCCAAGGGATTCTCACGAATTCAGAGAATTCTCTTGGAATTTGTTCTAGACGCCGGATAGTGTTCGGGAGTGGATTTCTCTTCAGAATCGGTAGTCCTCGTGACCAACCCATAGTGACCACACGTAGGTTTTCTTTACGGTCAACTAAAACATCGACCTCTTGGGGAACCCTCGGGGAATGGTCTCCCTAATTCTTGACACCTGGCTCAAGTTTGAGCCCAACATAATGAAGCCTAGTGTTACCACGCACTTATGCGTTAGGCCCTCACTGCCTTGTGGACCTTGGGCTTTGCCCGTGCGGACTGGCTTGATTCGCTAGGCCTAACTCTCCCACAAAACCTTTTTGATGATCTAAAATGTTAAAATTTTAGACAAGCGAATGTGAATATTCTAATTGTAGATACTAAATAGTACTCACCACCCATCGTAAAGCTACCCAACTTAAGAACCTTTTCTTTTATTTTGTTTTGTGTAAAAAGTCGTTTGTTTCTACTCATACCTTGAAGAATGCCTATAAATTACTGTCTTAACATCATCCAGTTGTTCACATGATATTATATTTGGTGTCATTGTTACAAGGCAATATTATAAGTATTCATCCTCTTGCGAGAAGGTATTTGGTATCAAATAATACCATGTTAGTGGTATCAAAATCTAATAAGTGTAAGATACGTCAGCAACAAATAACGGATTTGGATCTTCTAGATTTCCTAAAATATTCTACCAATAAATTTCCTTAAATCCTAACAACTCTTTTATAATTTAAGGGTCTAAATTCTGCCATATTAGCATTCTACTAACAATACTCTTAAAATAATAAAATAATGTTGTAAACAAAACAGTTAAAATTATTGTTAGTGAATGTTGACATGACAAAATCTATACCATTAAATCATTAAAAAATGGTTAAAAATTAAGAAAATTTATTTGATAAAGTACCCTAAGAAATCTAAAGGATTGAATTCAAAAATAACTACCCCTCTAACAAATGAAAGACATATGTTTGTGAGTAGTTATTTTTACACACGTGTCTCTCATTTATTAAATTTTGATACAAATAACGTAGTATCATTTAATACAAAATACTTTTTCCTTACATGAAATCGGATTCCATACTTGTGAGATTTACCTCCATTGAAAAGGGTGAATACATTGATTGAATACATAATAGATATTTTCCATCGTTACAAATGTAACCACGTGTAAACAGGACACAGGATAAAAATTCACATAAAGATTCATGACTGTTAAATTTTAAAAACCCAGGGCTCCACACCACCAGAAGTTATGGTTCACAAGCCCAAGATGGTTGAACCCTAGTTATGCCAACAACCAAGAAAAAAAAAAAAATCAAGTGAGCCACACGAGACCCTTTCACAGTTTCATGGGTCACAATCATCTTGTACACTAGTAAAGCGGGCCAATGAATTAAATAGCCCATGTTTTGAGACAAATGCTTCAGAAAGGTGTTAATGGACCACTGACAAGTTACTGACTAGTTACTTATAAGCATAACATAGTATAATAATATCATTTGATTTATAGGGCAATCAGTCTGACATGAAAAATAAAAAGGAAAATGTGGAGCCATGGCCCAGACCCATCCATAGTTTGGGACCAAAATTGTATGAAACTTTCCAAATTGTCACTGTCTTTAACAAACCGCGGTATTGGCTGCATTGCTAGTTGCTATTACTCAAATTTTTCCAAGATATATAAAAACAAAATGTTCTGCTCCTGCAAGCTAAGAGAGGCAGCCTCTACCGACCGGATCATAAATTCATAATTAATGCTTTTTCATTGGAGCCACGACAGAATTAGCCATGGAGGTTTGAAGTAGCAATTGGAGCTCAATTGCAAATCTGAGACTAGCTTGGAGTAGATAAAGGACTTGAAGAATGGTTGTGAGCAGAAGTTCGAAGGGTTTAAGTACATAGATAGTACTAGGCTTGAGGGCTTTATAAGTATTGTGTACTAAAATTATCTATTCTAGTTAATCATTTTTGACAGTGAAGTCACGGAGAAGTTTTTACACCCCACACTCAAGTTTTCATCTTTGACAACGCATTCATGTGTTATATTTGTGTGTGAGATTATAATTGTGTTTTTACATGCTTTTGTTAATTGGTTAATCACTTCCATATTGGACTAATTGCTAGCTTATCCTAAAAATAACTAAGCCATAATCAGGGTTAAAATTTAGTAATACTTGGTAATTGGTAGGTTGCCTAATTTTCTCAAATATTATTAGCTATCACATAAGAAAGTAGCAGTACTATTTTGTTATATCTTTCTTTTTGTTTATTTCTATATCTCTTTTATTTATTTATTTTTTAAGAACAATATGAACTATAATTCAAATTTTAAGGTTTTTTTTTCTATAATTCGATTTTTAAAAATAATCAGAAAGGGGGATTTGAACTATGATCCTCTTTATAAAAGAAACCAAACAATGTCATTAAGTTAGAGTAAATCTAAATAAGACTTGTCATTTTTTTTTTTTTTTGTTGAGAAAAAGACTTATAATCTTTAGTCAATGGATTATATCTAAAATCTTTGAAATGATATTGATAGGTGTGAATTTATTTGTGGGAAAAATCAATGGATCTATAGAGCTTTAATTGGAAAGCTCTCTAACGTTTTCAGTGTTGACAAATTACAATGAATGGTACTTTAATTTTCTGAATACTTTAGTAAGTTTTTTTTTTTTTTTTAATAGAGTTTCAACCTATGGCGTCTATTTCTGTTGATTGTGCTCATTACCATCAAACTAAAAATTCTAATCGGTTTTTTATATAAGTGAGGATTGCAATTTAGATCTCTTATTCAACTTAAGCTTACTGGAACCTACTAGTCTAATTTTTTTTTTTAGAAGGAAGGTAAGATAGGAAGAAGATGGCAAGATGGGATGGTTTCCTCTCTAATACATGAGAAAGTCTAGCTAGCAAAGAGTATAGGTAGTAATATTAGTTTGTCTAAAATAGGAGAAAATGATCAAGTATGAAAATTAGATATTTTAAATCAACCCATTTCATGATTTGGATTATATATTATAATTCTAAAATTGTATAGAGTACTATAATATTTAAAATGTTAGATGATAATATGATATTAAACTCCGTTCACTATTTGCAGAGGAGCTAAAGATAGCGAGTTGGTGATGCTTTGGTATCAAAGTCAAGTTCATTGATTTCACAGAAAGTCATTGAGGCCTAGTTTGGATTTTGTTAACTCAGTTAACAAGACTGAGTTTTGTTAACTCATATTCCAAAATCACTAGGCCCCGCAAGTAGGGATGCTTGTTTTGCTTATTATTGTGTTGCTAACTCAATTAACAAATCTTAGAATTTTGAGATTTGAGTTAACTAATTCAAAAACACCCGGTGCTTGTTTTTGAGTTATGGGATATCATTGGCAATTTTGTAATTCTTCAGCACAAATGGGTCTCATTGCCAGTGTCTCGTCCCATCCCTGCGCAGCTCCAACGGGTCTTTTTACCTTTGCTGTCCCAACCACCTAACAAAGCTCTTCTTCATCGTCTCATCACTTTCCCTTTTCCCTTCTCCCAAACCCACAGCACAAGCACAACCTTTTGATCTCACTGTGAATCCACCCAAAGCACAAGGCCTAGCTCCTACGAAGCTCCATTTACTGCTTCCATTTTTCAATGAGACCCAAACACTTAAACTCCATCTGTTTACATGCCCAAAGCTCAAAGGGTTCTGCCTTCTTTTTTTTTTGTTTTTTCCATGTTCCTCCATTTCCATTTTCCTCCATTTTTTGCGTTGTGTTTACTGAGAATGCTTGGCTGTAAACAAAAGAGAAGCTAAAATGACCCATTAGAGTTACACAATAATAGAACAAATTTTCACCAAAAAAAACAAAAAACTAAGAGAGTTTTTTTTTTTTTACCTGTTTAGCAGAGAGATACTGAAATTCGTTGATAGGTATTTAGAACTTGCACTTTGCGAAGAAGATTTTTCCACTATTCTAGGTTTGCAATCTCTGGGTTTGCTCGTCTGCGCTACTGGATTACGATGGAGGACATAGCGCCGCCGATACACGTCAGAGAGATGGGTGAAGTGGCCCTAGCGACAAACAGTGGAGATCGGCGAGGGAGCTTCTTTTGGAGTTATGGGTTCAGGTTTGTGCTTTGGGAGAGTATGTAGGCTGAAGGGGGAAGGGGAAATGAGAAAAGAGAAAAAATGGGGATGAAACCTTCCGTGGGTAAGCTAATAGCTTTGCTCTGACCAAGTTACAAGTATGGGGCCCACAAAAATTTGAATGATGACAAGCTGAGTGATGTGTGCCAAAGAGGTGGGTATAAGAAATTGGGGTATATTGAGTGATGAGTGACGAAAATTGAGTGAAGAGTGATAAGTAATGAAAAAAAATAAACCAAACTGGGCCTGATACTTTCATTTTTGTCATCACCAAGCTAAATATCTTAAGTCGATAAGAATACTGAATACCTCAAAAGGCACTTTATATATTGTTATTTAATCAAGTATGTTAAAATATATAAATATAATATGTTACATAGTTCTATCTTCTTTTGTCTCGATTATTTCGAGGGTAAGAGAATTCATGTAGTATCTCCAAAAGTTACCTCAAATATAAAACGTTATTTCAAACAAATAATTAATCACAAAGTTTAGCACAAAAGTTTTTGAGGTGAGTTATAAATCTTCCTTAATTAGTTAGAGTTGAGTACATATATTAATTTTTACTATTTTATTTTTATTTAAGGAAAATGCTAACGAATGCCCTTAGGGCATTGGTTAACATTCCATTTAAAGAAAGTTTTTATGGGAAAATAAAATAAAACAATTAATATTTTGGCAGCTTTTTTCATTTCCCATAAAAGTGATATTAAAACTTTCCTAAAATGGATTATTAACCAATGCCTTAAGGGCATTCGTTAGCATAACCCTTTATTTAAAGTTAAACTCTATATTATTTTCTTAATTGACACGTCATTTTTTAATACTTTCAATTAATGTTTTTTTTTTTTCTGCATTACTTTACATCTTTCTTACTAGTGCATTAACCATTTTTCTTTGAATATGACTAAACCATCTCAATACTCAAGTGACTATTCCTCAAATTCTTATCATTAGGGGTCACTCTATCTTTAACCTAATTTCCTCATTTTGAATCCTATATTTTTGTGTCTTTTTACTTATACTCTTAACATTCTCATTTCAACAATGATCATTTGAAAAATATGTTGTTTCTTAAAAACCCAATATCTAGTACCATAGGGTATAGCTGGTCTTATAGTATTTGTATAAATTTTTTTAACTAAAGAATCAAAAGCAACAATATACTCTTAAAATTAAAGTAGATGAAAGAAAAGGAAAGAAAAGAAAATCTAATATAGCTTGTGTTCTCCTCAAAACAGTTAAAACTTAAAAGTGTCCACTCAACTATTTGCTTTTAACACATGCTCAACTCTAATAGACTTAACAAGCTTTTACCGCAATTGCAAGGCTCATACCTTAAGGTTTGTTCAGTTTGCATTTCTAAATTGAATTTTTTAAACTTCAGCATTGTTTTTAAA
This sequence comes from Castanopsis chinensis, assembly GCA_032878915.1. Taxonomy (NCBI): domain Eukaryota; kingdom Viridiplantae; phylum Streptophyta; class Magnoliopsida; order Fagales; family Fagaceae; genus Castanopsis; species Castanopsis chinensis. Next base: position 10,260,785 of record JAVQMG010000106.1, read on the forward strand.
GGTTGAACAAATTTTTTTTTTTTTTTTTGGTTATTTTCAAAATAAAAAGCTTTTGGTATGATACATCTCAAAATTAGTTCTTAAAAAAATAAAAGCAAAAAGACTTGTTTGTTAAAAAAAAATTATTTTGATGGCAAAAAAAAAGATATACATACATATATATATATATATATAATTAACTTGCTATCAAAATAACCATTCAGCCATTTCCACAACATTTGATGGACAACACATCCAAACTGAACATTCAAGTACAAATTACCATAAAAATAAAAAAAATAAAAAAAAAAATTTGATGAGAAAACAGGCTTTATTCAACTAAAATTGGCATACAACAAGTTCATGAGTACAAATTAAATCAAGCTAACTACAATCAGATTGGACAATGTGTTGCACCAAAGGTGGTGAAACACCTTTCCAGACTTGATTGGTGCATAGCATTTAGCATGCTGAGCTAACTCATGGGCAGCCTTGTTGCAAGCCCTTTTTTGATGCTTGAACTGCCAGGAATTGAAAGAATTAAGAATGCACCTAATACCTTGGAACAAGTGGCCATTGCAGCCACTTTCATCACCAGCATTTACACTATTAACAACTGATAGGGCATCAGATTCAAATATGACTTGCTGCAGCTCCAATTCCATGGCTAAAAGAGCACCTTTCTCAACTGCAATGGCTTCGGTCTCCAAAATAGAGTACTCACCAGGGAGGGGCATACAAAGGGCAACAACGGTTTCTCCTTTGCTGTTTCTGATGATCACTCCAATGCCATCCACATTAACTTTATACAAACCCAAGGGTGGGGGGCTTTATCCTTCTTTCAAAGAAGATTGCTTGTCACAAAAAGTATTAGAAGCCTCTTTGAAGTCGCGAGAGAGCCTTCTAGCAAAATTCCATACTTGGGTGGGAGGGTTGCAGCAATCTTCAAAACCTTTTTGATTTCTATTATACCAAATGGACCAAGCAGTCAGAAAAAAAAATTTTCAAGATCTTGGGTTGTTCCTTCAACCACAAATCTCATAGCAACATCTAAGATATCATTGTTACTAATTGAAATGTTCACTAGATTCTCAACCCAATTATCCCAAACCTATCTCGCATACTCACATGAGATAAGGGAGTGTGAGGTAGTTTCAACAACTTCATCACAGATGGGGTAGGACACATTTGTATTTACTCCTCTCTTGCTTAAGTTGAGCTTTGTGGGTAAAGCATTCATGCAGGCACGCCAAGCAAAAATTCTTATCTTTGCTGGAATCTTAAGGTGCCAAAGTTTCCTCCATAATGGTAATCTAGGATCCCCCTTAGAGCTTTCTCTTGTTTCAATAGTTTCCAATACATTAAGAGCAATGTAATAGGCATTTTTGACAGTGAAGTCTCCTTTTTTGTTACCAACCCAAATTATTTTGTTCTCAGGTAGATTGTGGTTTAAGGGAATGTTAAGAATTATGTTGGCTTCAAATGGCAATAACAAAGCTCTTATTAAATCAGCTTTCCATCTTCTTATATCATGATCTATCAAAGCAAATACCATAGGGAAATCATCAAGCATGCAAGGAGGAGAGATTACCTTATAAGTTGTGGGAGTGGATAGCCACTTATTATCCCAAATATGAATAAGCCTCCCATTGCCTACCCTCCAACGAGTACCCTTTCTAATCACCTCTAACCCATTGAAGATACTTCTCCATGCATAAGACGAGTTACTTCCTAACTTTGAGTTGAGAACATCATCGTGGGGGAAATACTTTGCTTCATAGATACGTGCCACTAGGGAGTTTGGGTCAGACAGCAGCCTCCACCCTTGTTTAGCTAGAATAGCCAAGTTAAAGGCTTGTAGGTTCCAAGCTTCCACGCTAATTTCAATGTACTCTTTAGAGCTCTTTGATTTTGTTGACACTCAGCTAATAATCTTCCAAACAAACTAAGAGAGCATTCCTCTATAAGTTCATGTCTACATATTGTTGTAATAGTTATGTCCTCTTCTTCTTCTTTAGTGAGTTGTAACTTCTGGAGACTATCAATCACTAATTGATCCATTCCACTACTACTGATGGCTACCACTCCAAGGCTGGGAGTATGCCAAGAACGCCTATCAAGACAGAACTAAGGGAGGAAGATAGCTGGTACTAGGCCTAGAGAAAGAAGCTCCTGCACGAGGGAGAAAAAAGCCACCATCAAAACAAAATTAATGTTACAAATCCATCGCCATCACATCACAATTGAATCAAACTAAATCAAATTCTAGATTTATATTTAAAAAATTTAAAAATTTTAAAAAAGGTCACATTTTCAACTCAAAGACAATGTTTTGGTATTCTCATGCACTGATGCCACAAACCTAAGGCCACAACACCACCAACGAAAACAAATCGATATGATGGTTCTCATGGGACCTAATTAAGCAATGGGCCTGTTAATCATGGTAGCTAGAGAGTAGAGACTTACAAACAAGGTGTTAAAGATGTAAAGTAAGAGAGAAAGACTGAATAGTCTGTGTATATTGATGTATATAATAATGTACAATAGAGAACCTTATATAGGCTAGGTATGTGTGCAGTACAAGTAATATGAGTAAACTACAAGTACAATATACTGGGCCAAGCCCAATGGGCTAATCTAGTCTAAGCTATACACTAACATCCTCCCTCAAACTCGAGGTGGCAAGGAGGAAGCCAACTGGAGTTTGGATATAAGATCTCGAAGACGACCAGGCGGGTGAGTCTTGGTGAAGATATCAACAGGCTGGTCAGCAGAGGAGATAGAGAATAACTTGAGATTGCCTTTCTTGAGATGCTGGCGAGTGATGTGGCAGTCAATCTCAATGTGCTTAGTGCGTTCATGGAAGACATCATTATGAGCAATGTAAATGGCACTACGATTGTCACAATAAAGAGGAGTGGCAGTGGGCTGGGGAGCATCCATGTTAGCCAAGAGCCAGCGGAGCCAGACAAGCTCACAGGTGGTGTCGGCAAGAGCACGATACTCAGCCTCAGTACTGGAACGAGAAACCACATCCTGCTTCTTGCTACGCCATGATATAAGGGAAGTACCTAATAGGAAACAGAAACCTGTAATAGAGCATCGATCAGTCGGATCACCTACCCAGTCTGCATCTGAGTAAGCATGAAGCTCGAGAGAAGACCGAGATGAGTAGTGGAGACCATGATAAAGTGTGCCCTTGACATAGCGAAGAATTCAAAGAACTATAGCATAGTGAACAGAACGAAGGGCATCCATGAACTTACTAACCATACCCACGGCATGTGAGATATCAGGACAAGTAACAGTGAGATAGATCAAACTACCAACCAACTGACGATAGCGTGTAGCATCAGATATAGGTTCACCATCCAAGGGTGTGAGCTTTGCATTGTATTCCAAGGGAATGGAAACAGTCTTGTTGTCGGTGATACCGGCTTTGGAGAGAAGATCAGAAGCATATTTAGCTTGGGAAAGATAGTATCCATTAGAGGATGAGGTAACTTCAAGCCCAAGAAAATAGCTGAGAGTGCCCAGATCTTTCATCTCAAAATGCTGACTGAGGAAGTGCTAAAGAGAGCGGATACCTGCAGAATCATCTCCAGTAATAATCATATCATCAACATAAAGAAAAATAAGAGTGATACCAGCAGAGGATCGTCAGACAAAAAGAGCAGTGTCATGAGGACTAAAAGTGAAACCCTGTTGAGCAACAACTGAGCTAAACTTGTCAAACCAAGCTCGAGGAGCCTGCTTGAGGCCATAAAGAGCACGACGAAGGCAACAAACTTGACTGCCTGAGTGTGGATAGCCAGGGGGTGGTTGCATGTACACTTCTTCTTGGAGGTCTCCATTAAGGAAAGCATTCTTCACATCCATTTGATAAAGAGGCCAACGGCGAACAGCAGCCACAGCAATGAGACATCTGACAGATGTAAGGCGAGCAACAGGAGCAAATGTTTCCTCATATTCAATGCCATACTCCTGAGTAAAGCCCTTGGCAACGAGACGAGCCTTGTATCGTCCTCAGATCCATCAGCTTTGGTCTTGATCTTGTAAACCCACCTACAACCTACTACAGACTGACCAGGAGGCAAATCAACCATATCCCAAGTGTGATTCTTATGAAGGGCATCTAGTTCTTCATTCATAGCTTGCTGCCAAAGAGGGTCAGTATGGGCCTCACGATAGGTGTAGGGTTCATAGAGGGTAGCAAGAGCAAAAGAGCAATGATAATCAGTGAGATAAGGGGGAGGAATGCTTACCCGGGTGGAACGATGAAGTTCAGGACTAACAGGTAACTCAGGAGAGGGTGGTGCCACAGGATCCAAGACAGGCAGGTCATATGCTGGGGACGGAGCCGGAGATGAGTTGTCTGGAGAGGCAGCCGATGTAGAAGAATCCTCCGCAAGTTCAGGATAGAGAGGAAGGAAAAGATCGGTAAAAATGGGAGATTCAGAGGAAGAGGATGTAAGGAACTGCTGAAGACTCGTGAAAGGACGATGTTCCAAAAACTCAACATTGCAAGAGACATGAAGCCGATGAGAAATGGGATCATAGCAGCGAAACCCCTTTTGAGAGACACCATAACCAAGGAAACAACAGAGACGAGCACGAGGTTGAAGCTTTGTTCGTTCATGAGGAGGGAGAGAGACAAAGCAAGCAAAACCAAAAACCCGAAAAGATGAGTAGTCAGGGATTTGACCATAGAGAAGCTCGAATGGTGACTTGTTATGTGTAGTGGGTGAAGGAATATGATTAATGGTGTACACAGCAGTAAGTGCTGCCTCACCCCAAAAGCGCTCAAGAAAAGAGGCAGAAATGAGAAGGGTGCGGACAACATCAAGAATGTGACGCTGTTTCGTTCTGCACGACCATTTTGTTGAGAGGTGTAAGGACAAGACCGCTGAGGAAGGGCACCATGACTGTTTAAAAAGGATAGAAAAGATTTATCATTATACTCTTGGGCATTATCTGATCAAAAGACTTTGACAGTGCGATTAAATTGTGTTTCAACTATTTTATGAAATGTTTGGTAAATAGACACAAGTTCAGACCTATGGTGGAGCAGATAAATCCAAGTATATCGAGAGAAATCATCTACAAATATGACAAAATATCTAGATCCTCCCTCAGTAGGAACCAGTGCAGGACCCCAAATATCAGAATGTATAAGATCAAAAGGTGTAGAAGAAAAAAAGTCACTATTATTAAAGGGCAATTTAGCTTGTTTGGCAAAATGACAGGAAGTACAATCAAATTTTTGAAACTGAACTGAACCTAAATGACCTTGAGAAGCTAACAATTGAAGACAAGATAAGGATGGATGACCAAGACGAGCATGCCAAAGATCAGGTGAGGGAGTGGTAATGGTAGCAGCTGTAGAAACAACTTATGAAGGAATCTTCAAGTCATGAACCTCAAACATGCGACCAACCTTATGCCCTGTCCCAAGTACTTGACCTGTCCGAGGATCCTGCACATCCACACCATGATTAGTAAAGAGAAGATCTACACCTAATTCACAAAGTTGACCAACAGAAAGCAAATTGAAGGATAACTTTGGAATATGAAAGGTGTCACTAAGGGATAAACTAGGAGAAGAGATTATTCCTTTATGACTAACAGGCATAGGAGTTCCATCATCAGTGTAAATAGTGACATGGTGTGCTAAGGGTGCCTTATCAGAAAATTGTGATTCATCAGGAGTCATATGGTTACAACATGCAATATCAAAAAACCAAGGTTGTTTACTTGAGGTGACAGAAAGGGCAGTAGAAGTTCGGGATAAAACCTGTTGAACAACTGCCTCAATATCAGCCGTAGTAAGTGAGGAAGCTAAAGATGGACCTGTAGGAACTGATGGATCTGGAGGACATACAGTAGCTGCCCGAGGAAGAGAAGCTTTATTTTGCTCTTGCATAAATTTCTGCAGTTTGCGATAAACTGAGATATCATGGCCTTTAGCACGGCAAAATTCACAGCGAGTACCTTTGTAAGACTGAAAGGTGGGACGCCCAAAGTTTATTCGTGGAAGAGTAGTGAATGCAGCAATGGGAGGCTGTGGAGATGGTGTAGCCAATACATGATCAGATGATGACATGTGATGAGTAGGCCGACGGTTCTCCTCAGAAATGAGCTCCTTAACTGCAGCATCAAGAGAAGGAGTAGGAAACCGGCTAAGCAGAGAAGCCCTAGTAGGCTTAAAATCCTCACGTAAACCCATCATGAAGTGCATGAATTTTCGGCGATCCCGATATTTGGCAAAGAGCTCAATGTCCTTGAAACACACTAGTGGAGGATCTGCAGCAGAAAGTTGTTCCCACATAGTAGAAGTCTGAGAGTAATAATCAGAAATAGACTGACCTATCTCTTAGCGCATTTGATAAAGTTTTGATTCAATGTGGAACTCCAAGCTTGAATCATTAGTACAATTATAGCGATTAGCCAAAAATTTCCAAGCAGCCTCAGCAGTCTCAAGACGAAGAAGAAGATTATGAATGGAGGGAACAGAAGTATTAATAAACCAAGACAGAATCTTACTCTGAATACTCTCCCATTCCTTTAGGCGTTCTTCATAATCATCTTCAGCAGCAGTGGCTTTGGACTTAGGGTTTGGTACTAGCTTAGGAATGGAACCAGTTACATATCTCCACAGTTTACGACCCTTCAGGAAGACAGTCATATTCTGAAACCATGCATGATAGCTAGTGGGACCATCTAACATAATGGTAATAGGATGTATGATATCTCGATCATTTTGTTGAGCCATAATGAGAAAAAATGCCCAAAAAATGATATTTAGAAACCTCAAATGCAAAAACGGAGCCCAAAATCGAAATCTACACGAAAAACTGAGCAAGATAGGCCCTGGCAAAAAATTTTGACTTTGGTCAAAGGCAACGGTCAAAGTCAACGGTCAAAATCAACGGTCAACGGCTGACGTGTGCTGACGTAGGCGGATGACGCAGACGCTGACGTAAGCAAGATGACGTCAGCTTAGGGCTGACATGGCAGAGTCGCTGAAGGTCCCTGGCGCGTGAGGAGCGTGGGGTGCGTGGTGCGAGTATGGGCGCGTGGAACCGGCGCGTGTGGCGCGTGCGAGGACTCTGGTGGCGCGTGGAGGCGCATGCAGCGCATGTTCGACAGTCAGAAACTTTGGGTGGCGCGTGTGGGCTCGTGCATGCTCTTTTTTGGCTGTTCTTGGTCAGGTTTTGCTCGGGTTTGGCTGCTCTGTCACTGTATGTCTTTGCTTTTATAGTATAATGAACAGAACAGTTAGATCCGAGAGGTGCAGGAACTGTGGGCGTGACGGCGGTGACTCACTTTTGACAGTGGCTACTGGATGAAGGCGAGGGTAGCGAAAGAACGCCCGAGATGTCCACAGAAACCAGAAAGTCAGAAAAATGGCTCTGATACAATGTTAAAGATGTAAAGTGAGAGAGAAAGACTGAATAGTCTGTGTATATTGATGTATATAATAATGTACAATAGAAAGCCTTATATAAGCTAGGTATATGTGCAGTACAAGTAATATGAGTAAACTACAAGTACAATATACTGGACCAAGCCCAATGGGCTAATCTAGTCTAAGCTATACACTAACACAAGGCTTGGTCATGCTAATTAAACAGAACCAGTCAAATTGACAAAGACTTAGGAGGTGTTTGGTACACTCAATCAAACACACATTTTCAGTTTTTAAATAATATTACACGCATTTTTATACACTTTTTCACCCACATATATTTTCATAGATGTTTTCAAACAACAAAACACATGTTTTTAAATGCATGTACTGAACACTCCCTTAGCGTGATGATCGTGACCCACGTACGCCTCCTAATGTCCCATTCAGTCTTGCCTTGCTCTAAGGTTATTGTGCATGTTTGGTGGTGCACAGCCCACAACCACAAGTTCCCCGATTTAATTATAGATCCTCCAAATTGGCCTTATAGTGACAAACATAATCAAGGGATGAGAGAATGATATATACCGGGGAAAAAAATGTATGGTGAAACCAAACTGATATTTTTGAGATAGATGGAAGTATGGAACATAAAACAGTCAACAACTAAAATGCATAGACCAACTCACCACCAAATAAAACCCAATGAAATACAAATATTACCGCCCAAAGGATCGTATTCTATTAAGGATACTTGGCTGAAGTAACTCAACACTTAATGAGATATTGATTATCACCGCCTAAATAGATACAAAAACTGAAACTCATCACCCAAAGGATCCACCCAAGGAATGATAGTTGAATAAAAGAAATCATTCTTCTTAGAGCACAAAAGCTTTTTTTTTTTTTTTTTTTCTAAAAATTCTATATATTTTATTTATTCTAGCCAAATAGGTTATATAGAAGCTTAGAATAACCCTCTAAGCATTGAAGAATGAAAATAGCAATTAAAACATTATGTTCTCAAAACCATAGTAAAATAAGACTCTTATTGAAATTTTAAACAAATTGGAAAACCTGTTTACCTAAGCTGAAACATAAAGACTAAATATTTCTTTAACTCAAAATAAATGCTCTTTAACTTATTGGACAAAATAACTCATTAATCTTTTGAATTCGAGGGAAGGTTCATTTAAAATATGTGCTTCACTGGTTAGACTTCAAAATCATCTTGGATGAGCTTTTGCATTAGATTGGTTAGCTGAAGCTTGGAACACTCGTGTATATGAGAGAGAGAGAGAGAGAGAGAGAGAGAGAGAGAGAGAGAGTATTAGTAGATATGATAAGTGGAGTGGAATGCTTTTCATTAACACCACTTTATTATATACCAATTACAACATATTATGTCCAAAATTATAAATATCACTAATTTATTAAAAAAAATACAATTGTCATTTTTATTGAAAAAAAAAGTGTCAAATGAGTTGTAATTAACCCCAAGGTAAATCTCATCAAGGAAATATTGTGATACATGTAATTAAAGAAGGATTTTATTAACAAATATTCTAAAGGCAAAATGACAGGAAGTACAATCAAATTTTTGAAACTGAACTGAACCTAAATGACCTTGAGAAGCTAACAATTGAAGACAAGATAAGGATGGATGACCAAGACGAGCATGCCAAAGATCAGGTGAGGGAGTGGTAATGGTAGCAGCTGTAGAAACAACTTGTGAAGGAATCTTCAAGTCATGAACCTCAAACATGCGACCAACCTTATGCCTTGTCCCAAGTACTTGACCTGTCCGAGGATCCTGCACATCCACACCATGATTAGTAAAGAGAAGATCTACACCTAATTCACAAAGTTGACCAACAGAAAGCAAATTGAAGGATAACTTTGGAATATGAAAGGTGTCACTAAGGGATAAACTAGGAGAAGAGATTATTCCTTTATGACTAACAGGCATAGGAGTTCCATCATCAGTGTAAATAGTGACATGGTGTGCTAAGGGTGCCTTATCAGAAAATTGGGATTCATCAGGAGTCATATGGTTACAACATGCAGTATCAAAAAACCAAGGTTGTTTACTTGAGGTGACAGAAAGGGCAGTAGAAGTTCGGGATAAAACCTGTTGAACAACTGCCTCAATATCAGCCGTAGTAAGTGAGGAAGCTAAAGATGGACCTGTAGGAACTGATAGATCTGGAGGACATACAATAGCTGCCCGAGGAAGAGAAGCTTTATTTTGCTCTTGCATAAATTTCTGCAGTTTGCGATAAACTGAGATATCATGGCCTTTAGCACGGCAAAACTCACAGCGAGTACCTTTGTAAGACTGAAAGGTGGGACGCCCAAAGTTTATTCGTGGAAGAGTAGTGAATGCAGCAATGGGAGGCTGTGGAGATGGTGTAGCCAATACATGATCAGATGATGACATGTGATGAGTAGGCCGACGGTTTCTCCTCAGAAATGAGCTCCTTGACTACAGCATCAAGAGAAGGAGTAGGAAACCGGCTAAGCAGAGAAGCCCTAGTAGGCTTAAAATCCTCACGTAAACCCATCATGAAGTGCATGAATTTTCGGCGATCCCGATATTTGGCAAAGAGCTTAATATCCTTGGAACACACTAGTGGAGGATCTGCAGCAGAAAGTTGTTCCCACATAGTAGAAGTCTGAGAGTAATAATCAGAAATAGACTGACCTATCTCTTAGCGCATTTGATAAAGTTTTGATTCAACGTGGAACTCCAAGCTTGAATCATTAGTACAATTATAGCGATTAGCCAAAAATTTCCAAGCAGCCTCAGCAGTCTCAAGACGAGGAAGAAGATTATGAATGGAGGGAACAGAAGTATTAATAAACCAAGACAGAATCTTACTCTGAATACTCTCCCATTCCTTTAGGCGTTCTTCATAATCATCTTCAGCAGCAGTGGCTTTGGACTTAGGGTTTGGTACTAGCTTAGGAATGGAACCAGTCACATATCTCCACAGTTTACGACCCTTCAAGAAGACAGTCATATTCTGAAACCATGCATGATAGCTAATGGGACCATCCAACATAATGGTAATAGGATGTTTGATATCTCGATCATTTTGTTGAGCCATAATGAGAAAAAATGCCCAAAAAATGATATTTAGAAACCTCAAATGCAAAAACGGAGCCCAAAATCGAAATCTACGCGAAAAACTGAGCAAGATAGGCCCTGGCAAAAAATTTTGACTTTGGTCAAAGGCAACCGTCAAAGTCAACGGTCAAAATCAACGGTCAACGACTGACGTCTGCTGACGTAGGCGGATGACGCAGTCGCTGACGTAAGCAAGATGATGTTAGCTTAGGGCTGACATGGCAGAGTCGCTGAAGGTCCCTGGCGCGTGAGGAGCGTGGGGTGCGTGGTGCGAGTATAGGCGCGTGGAACCGGCGCGTGTGGCGCATGCGAGGACTCTGGTGGCGCGTGCAGCGCATGTTGACAGTCAGAAACTTTGGGTGGCGCGTGTGGGCTCGTGCATGCTCTTTTCTGGCTGTTCTTGGTCAGGTTTTGCTCGGGTTTGGCTGCTCTGTCACTGTATGTCTTTGCTTTTATAGTATAATGAACAGAACAGTTAGATCCGAGAGGTGCAGGAACTGTGGGCGTGACGGCGGTGACTCGCTTTTGATAGTGGCTACTGGATGAAGGCAAGGGTAGCGAAAGAACGCCCGAGATGTCCACAGAAACCAGAAAGTCAGAAAAATGGCTCTGATACAATGTTAAAGATGTAAAGTGAGAGAGAAAGACTAAATAGTCTGTGTATATTGATGTATATAATAATGTACAATAGAAAGCCTTATATAAGTTAGGTATATGTGCTGTACAAGTAATATGAGTAAACTACAAGTACAATATACTGGACCAAGCCCAATGAGCTAATCTAGTCTAAGCTATACACTAACACAAGGCTTGGTCATGCTAATTAAACAGAACCAGTCAAATTGACAAAGACTTAGGAGGTGTTTGGTACACTCAATCAAACACACATTTTCAGTTTTTAAATAATATTACACGCATTTTTATACACTTTTTCACCCACATATATTTTCATAGATGTTTTCAAATAACAAAACACATGTTTTTAAGTGCATGTACTGAACACTCCCTTAGCGTGATGATCGTGACCCACGTACGCCTCCTAATGTCCCATTCAGTCTTGCCTTGCTCTAAGGTTATTGTGCATGTTTGGTGGTGCATAGCCCACAACCACAAGTTCCCCGATTTAATTATAGATCCTCCAAATCGGCCTTATAGTGACAAACATAATCAAGGGATGAGAGAATGATATATACCGGGGAAAAAAATGTATGGCGAAACCAAACTGATATTTTTGAGATAGATGGAAGTATGGAACATAAAACAGTCAACAACTAAAATGCATAGACCAACTCACCACCAAATAAAACCCAATGAAATACAAATATTACCGCCCAAAGGATCGTATTCTATTAAGGATACTTGGCTGAAGTAACTCAACACTTAATGAGATATTGATTATCACCGCCTAAAGAGATACAAAAACTGAAACTCATCACCCAAAGGATCCACCCAAGGAATGATAGTTGAATAAAAGAAATCATTCTTCTTAGAGCACAAAAGCTTTTTTTTTTTCTAAAAATTCTATATATTTTATTTATTCTAGCCAAATAGCTTATATAGAAGCTTAGAATAACCCTCTAAGCATTGAAGAATGAAAATAGCAATTAAAACATTATGTTCTCAAAACCATAGTAAAATAAGACTCTTATTGAAATTTTAAACAAATTGGAAAACTTGTTTACCTAAGCTGAAACATAAAGACTAAATATTTCTTTAACTCAAAATAAATGCTCTTTAACTTATTGGACAAAATAACTCATTAATCTTTTGAATTCGAGGGAAGGTTCATTTAAAATATGTGCTTCACTGGTTAGACTTCAAAATCATCTTGGATGAGCTTTTGCATTAGATTGGTTAGCTGAAGCTTGGAACACTCGTGTATATGAGAGAGAGAGAGAGAGAGAGAGAGAGAGTATTAGTAGATATGATAAGTGGAGTGAAATGCTTTTCATTAACACCACTTTATTATATACCAATTACAACATATTATGTCCAAAATTATAAATATCACTAATTTATTAAAAAAAATACAATTGACATTTTTATTGAAAAAAAAAGTGTCAAATGAGTTGTAATTAACCCCAAGGTAAATCTCATCAAGGAAATATTGTGATACATGTAATTAAAGAAGGATTTTATTAACAAATGTTCTAAAGGCAACTATTAATAAATTATTTTAGTAAAAAAATATGTTAAAAAGTCAGTTTTTTTCCTTAAAAAATTTCTAAAAATTGTTCATTTGATAGATGCTTTTAGGGCACCACTTAATAGGATCAATTAAAAAATACCTTAAAAATATAAAATATTCCTATTCTAAAGTTCCAAAAACCCGTGCCCATACACTATATACAGAATAACAGTACCGACATGCCCGTGTCTCTTTTTGCATTGGCTTTGCTGTCTCCTCACACTAATCAACAATTGTGGGTCCGGCCTTTCCTCACCCACCCCTGGCCCCGAGACTCCTTAGGAATTTCATACATATATCTTGCCATCACTATTCACTAATGACTAGTACTAGGTCAGTGGACCAGTCATCTCTACTCTCTATTCTTTACACAAAGGAAGTGCTATTTACAGCAAACTTCTGTAGCTTTCTATAAGCTGTTTTGCAATAACAACTGGCATATGTATTCTCTATCCTGTCCTATGGACATCAATTCGAGTATGGATATGACAAACGCCAAAAGGTCATAAATTCGAGTATGGGCTGCAAAAGTAGAGCTTTGTAAATTAGATGTGATCTATTTATATACCTAGATATATAATTCATATAATTTAAAAAAAAAAAAAAAAAAAAAACCCTTGTATTAGATACTTAAGAATTCTTTTGTTTTTGTGCTAATTTTAAGAATAGAGCAACAAGAAGAGAGAGGCGAAGGTGTCATTGGAATGTAATGTAAGACAATTACGTGACAAAAAAAAATTAGGACCAACTAGGTTCAGCTCCTATATACTAGACTCATAGTCCTTGATTTGATAAGGGCTCATATTTAAAATTTATCACGTGTCCATATTGTATCACTTAAACTTTATCCAAAATTGAATCCATAATTATGTTACAAAACAAAGACATAATATAGCAATGAGAAAGTCTAAGTATACAAAAAAATTGACAAAAATATTGATACTTTACTAATGTGATTGATTGTTCGTGGTAAATAAAAAAAATAATATTAAGTAATTGGATCATATGAGAATGAGGGAAAACTTGTCAATTGTGCAAGTGAAAAAAGTTATCAAATTTTTTGTGTACGTGGTAGCATTATTCATCTAGTGACATATCTTTTTCTAACTAACTAACTAATTAATTAAAAGAAAATGACACAAAATGAAATAATAAATTAGACTTTCTTCCTGGATTTTATTTATAGCTCTTAAAGTGGAGTTCTTATACCATCATGAACAAAAATAAACAAATTTACAACTTTTGTTGTAACTTTTTTATTCTAAAACTACGACAAAGTATCTATTACTTTCACATTAATTTAGTAATTTTTCTCAGCAGATTACAGTTAGCCACGCAGCAAATTTGTGATGAAACTGAAAGTTGTGCATTTTTATTGTGTAAATAAATTTTTGTCATAAAGTGAGCTTAAAGGGCGCATGGGGAACTTCCAGCAAGTCCACCAATGAGGCAGTGATCCTTCCTTGGCCCACCCTCTTCCACAACTGTGCATTAATTTTTAGGAAATTGGTTTGAAAACTCAAAAGAGAGAGAGAGAGAGAGAGAGAGAGAGAGTGTGTGTCCTGTCTGTGGACTGTGGGGCATTCCATTTCCATTTTCCGCCTATAGTCATTCTGCCTCTTATACACTCACAAACAATCACACTACTCTCTCTCTCTCTCTCTCTCTCTCTCTCTCTGGTCAGGACTTTCCCTCTTGGTCTCGACCATGGAAGTTTATTCGACGCCGTTTTTGCTGGGTCTGCTAGCATTTCTTGGAATGCTGCTTCCTGTAATCATGGCGGGTTAGTGTTACTTGTACTTTTCATCCTCTTGTTTCTTCACTTTTTTGTTCTTTTTTTCTTTTTACTCTTGTTTAGCATTTAGTGCCCTTTTGTTTGGCTTCCTTTTTTAAAGTTGCTACATTTATTGGTTTCTCTATTTTGCTTCTCATTTATTAGTATTCCCTTTAATGGGGGCAATTTCTTTGGTTTATAATAGTTAAAACAGGAATCTGGAAATGGGTTTTGATTGGTTTTAGTTATTGGTCTGTGGTTCTGATATTTTAGTGTTACACTGTACATGATTTTCTGGCTCTTGGGGTTTTATGATTCATTATTTGGCTGTTGATGTGGAGTTGAGTAATGTTTAGCCAGTTTAGGGCTGGTCAGTGTTAATTTTGAGTTCATTGTAATGTCTAAATTTGTGTTTTTTAGTTGGTTTTAGCTTAATGGGGGCTTCGTTGCTGTCTTCTCTCAATATTTGGGTTTTTCTTACAAATTTGCTGAGGAAGTGATCACTATGCAGCAGGGTTCCCGTGGTTTGAATGATCTTGTTTGTGTTTTGTTGTGAATACAGTGGAAGAATTTGTTTCTATTGTTTTTTTGGTTTCTAATTTGTGTTATTAGGTTTGGGTTCTGAACTAAACTTGCAAGCATGGGCATATTAGTACAAAAGAATTTAGGCTATTAAGCTATTAAAAAGTCCTGGGAACAGCATTGCACATAATATATACATTAATTATGGAAAACATATAGGAGTTGCATTGCGATTCTGTGAAGTTTGAATGATGTGATATTTTCTTGTTACTTAAGAGAGTCTAGACCTCCATCTGGTTCTAGAAGTGTCTTTCCAGAGGAGAATGTGTCAAACCTAGATCTTATGATAGCCTACTTGTTGTAAAAGTTTTCTAAAATTCTTACCATAAAATCTGGTAATCTGTGCACTCATATGTTGTTTTGTAATCATTTGGTTTTAGTTTCTCAATATTTTTGGCCAATTCACTCCCAAGTCATTCATATTTTGTGAGATAAATGCCTAGATAACTGACTGTTTAGTTTTTAAGTAAACTGATTTAAAACAATGAGACTGTTATAGGTGTGGTTGTGGACATGTATACAAGGCATCAACTCTGTCAGTGCAGGGAAGGGGGGAAAAAGGTAAGAAACTGCCAAATGGGGTGTTGGGTCCAACACATACATGTAGGACATTGCAGCAACATCACCAATTTTTTTTCTTTTTTTATGAGAAGCAGTCCCAAAGACAGGTGAAGGGGAAGAGTCAAATCAGTAACCTTTACTTCATGAGTCATGATACCTGTCTAGCTACCCATTTGTGTTTAAAAGATAGAAAAGAAAAAGAAATAAGAGTTTTTACATGTTATGTAGCTGTACAACTTCTCCTAGGAACTACTCCATTTAATTTTTCAGTTAAATTGTCAGGAAGTTATGTAAATCAGATTGATAATTTATAACTTTTTTCTTCTTAGGTGAAGTTTTTTGTGCACTCAAATAGATATTCAATTGTGCATGTTATAGGTCAAGAGTTGTTGTATAAATCAGAGAATGACTCATGATTGATAATTACCCTTGCTACTTTTGCAGATTGCCCATTAAATTTGACTGGATCTAACCTTACTCTGGTGGCCTCAATCTGCTCTACTAACGATGACAGAGGAAAGTGTTGCCGCTACATCAATGCTTTTATTGCAGTTTCTGTTGCTCACTATGCAAATGCCACAGGCAACCTAGGGGTTACTGCAAATTTATCTGAAACCTGCCTACATTCCATATCAGAAACCTTGGGACTGCATGGAGTTCCAAGAAATGCAACAGCATTTTGTGGGTTTGGGACAAAAATTCCTGTTAATTATGTGTGTGAGGGTCGGACAACTGTCACCCAGATGCTGCAGTCTCCAAAATTCTCAGATGTCACTGTAAATTGCAAATTGCCCCTTTCAGAGGATACTAATTGCAGGAAATGTGTAAATGCTAGCATCACTTACCTTCGTCAGCTGATAGGAGCAGAAGATAACATGACACTGAGTACTTGCCGTGATGCAACTTTCACTGCAATTGCAAGCCAAGTTGATGGTGTTTCAGTTGTTGAAATTGCAAGTTGTTTTTTTGGAGTTCAAGGGCTTAGCAATTTTCCAGGTATAACTACTCAACTCAATGAAGTCCTTAAACCAATATCTTGGGAAGAAATGGATTTTAATATGTGCATGTCTGTGCATGCGATGATAAACCAGTTGGTGTCATTGGTGCAAGCTTTCCTATTCTTACATACTGCTGCTATCTTGTTACTCTTATGCCCAGTGCTAGTTTTACGTATCGTAGAAAATCCCTTTATTTATAGGAAGTTTGGCAGTTTGTGCTTTTGAAACTAAAAAATAATGACCTGAAATGTCCAATAGAACCTATCAATTTTCTGCATTATTTCCTTTGTTTTGATTTTTCACCTTCTAGTTTGTCCAACTTTTATATATGTGTGGTAGGATATTTTGGTAAGCATGGCAATAACAACTTCATACATGATGAATAGTGGGTCTAGTTCTGTTGAGACCTAATTGAATCATTCATCTATTTTCTGTCATTGCTAATAAATATATTCTGTGAAGGAGGGGTTAGAGAAAGAGCTCTTTTGTTTTGGTTTTCACCTTCAAGTTCATTAAATTTTTCTATATGCACCTTAGGATATTTTGGTAAACATGGAATGACTGCCCTATATGTGTTCTACTGGGTATAGTTGTGATGAGATCTAATTGAGTCATTGATCCATGGAGTCATATCCATTGCACAAGGCTCACTTCTATGGGGCCTGAGAGAAGCAATTACCCACCCACCCCTCCCCCTCTCCCGCCCCAAACACACACACACACACACACACACACACACCCCTTTTTTTTAGAGGCTAACTCCTAGGCTCGAACTTGTGAAATGGTACTTTAATGTGGAAGGCACTTGCCATTTTCTGTCGTTGCTAACAACTTTATTAGTGAAGGAAGGGTTGGGGAAAGATCTCTTTTTTTTATTTTTCACACTGTCCTAGGGACACGAAGGAGGGTATCTTTGTTGATGCATCGATTTGCTTGCTTTGTTTGAACCATTCCTTGATAGATATCCCTTGCAGATAGTTGTGGTTTCATATCATAATATCCAGTGATGAGCAAGTCATGTAACTTTGTATCTTTTGAGCTGGAAAGCTCATTTGTTGGATAATAATAAGTTTGTTCATCTAGAGTTCTTGTAGTTTAGATTTGAGCTGATTCTTCTTCTGTCATTTGAATATGTAGTTGAAGGATTCTGCGTAATGTTTGAGTTTTGGCCCAGCAAGGATCCTTTATGGCATTTCAGAGCAAAAAAAAAAAAAACTTGTTTTTTTCTTTTAGTTTGTTTATTTTTAACCCTAGTAAACAGTTTTATTATGAAAAGTTCATGAGAGGAAGATAACTGGATATTTTATGAAGGAGGAGATCAGATGGCAAGTTAAGGCCACAGGTGGAAAGTTATACAAATAATCCTGATTGAACAAACAGCTGACTGAATTGAGTGGTTGAGAAAATACTTTTAATTAAATAAGAAAAGCCAGTTCTGTTCAAGAATGAAATAAAGAGAAGGCCTGGAAACTGGGCAAGTTTTTTCCAATCATATTGCCCCATCTAACTATGATTTTGTTATGCTCTTTACGTTTTGTTTTATTTTTTTTTGGGGGCTCCTTATGGTGCTGTATAGGCGGCTGATAATAATTTGTTGCAATCATTATTCCAATTTCAGTGCCATCCCCACCTTCGCACACGCCCGAGGCTTCTCCAAGTCCATTGCTTGCTGCGAGCCCAATCCCACTAATTCTTGGCACACCCTTAACCAAAAACCACCATCACTACCGCCTGACGTTGATTCCGGGCATTGGGCTTGCAGTCACAGCAGCTGCTCTTATGATGCTAGTAGTCTTGGTATTTCTTATTCGCAGGAAAAGCAGAGAGCTGGAGGATTCTGAAAAATTGGATAAGAAATCTTCAAAAGCTTTTCCTCCTTCTTGGCCAGTGCGAAAATTTCAGGAAGGTATGGCCTTGGATCTTTTACCGTCACGTTCTCTCTTGGCATTGCTAACGCCATATGTCAGAAATCCTTTAATTTTATTTTTTCTTTGGGGGGTGGGATCTGGGGGTGGCATTTGGGGGGGATTTGGAGTTAAGTGCAGGCCCTTCATCTATGTTCCGAAAATTCAGCTACAAGGAGATAAAGAAGGCAACAGGCAGTTTTAACACCATCATTGGGCGAGGAGGATTCGGAACAGTGTACAAAGCTGAATTTAGTGATGGCTTGGTGGCAGCAGTAAAACGTATGAACAAAGTTTCAGAGCAGGGAGATGATGACTTCTGCAGAGAGATTGAGCTTCTTGCCAGACTGCATCATCGCCACCTTGTTGCTCTAAGGGGTTTCTGCATTGCAAAACATGAGAGGTAGTTCGTTCATGTGTGCACTTGAGTGATGCATCTCATGTGTTGGCAACACATATAATTTTGATTGCTTCATGGCAGGTTTCTCTTGTATGAGTATATGGCAAATGGAAGCTTAAAGGATCATCTTCATGGTATGCTCCTCGCTTCTTCAATTTTTTTTGTTTGCTCCCCATCCCCCCCCCCCCCCCCTCCCTCCTCCCTCTCCCTCTCTTTTCTTTGTCAGTTCTCTGATTCTCTGATGCATACGGCATGCCCATTAACATTTTCCCCCCTAAAGCTCCCTTATCTCATGGCTGTATATTCTAAACAAATTTGGTCTCATGTTTGTGCAGCTCCAGGTAGAACTCCTCTCAGTTGGCGGACTAGAATGCAGATTGCAATAGGCGTGGCTAATGCACTGGTAATCTACAGAATTATGCTCTTCTTCTTTGCTGGTTGGTTTCATTAATTTTCATATCTACGTACAACTAAATTAATACCTTGCAGAATGCTTTTTCTTATTTACTGTTCTCACCTGCAGGAGTACCTCCATTTCTACTGTGATCCCCCTCTGTGCCACAGAGATATTAAGTCCAGCAACATTTTACTGGATGAGAACTTCGTGGCTAAGGTAGGGTACCTCTTGGGTGCACATGAAACTTTTGAAAATCTGAATCCTCAATAATTGTAGTGAAAGAGATACAATTTTCTAAAAATAGATTCCATGAGTGTTCTTCGCTTCTGTATCTCTTAAATCTCTCCTTTGTAATTAGATTTCTTTCAGGCAGAGGGCACATGCTCATATCAAAATAACTCAGAAAGAATTTATTGTCTGATACAATGCATTACTCCCTTCATACTTCTTATTGTAGAGATTATGCATTAAACAAAAAGAAGTGCACATCCAAGCACTATGTTGAAGGCTTTGAAATAATGTGTACAAAAATGTTGTTTTGTTTTCCAGGTTGCAGATTTTGGCCTTGCACATGCTTCAAAAGATGGTTCTATTTGCTTTGAACCGGTAAATACTGATATCCGGGGAACTCCAGGTCAGGGAAAAGCCATATGACCTCTTGAACATGAATTATCTATTTTTTGTGCTAAAGAGATCTACATGTTGGGTGGCTTCCAGGTTATATGGATCCTGAATATATTGTCAGTCAAGAACTCACCGAGAAAAGTGATGTTTACAGCTACGGCGTGCTACTGTTGGAGATAGTGACTGGAAGACGTGCAATACAAGACAACAAGAATCTGGTGGAATGGTCCCAAATATACACGACATCAGAATCGCGTCTACCTGAGCTAGTGGATCCTAGTATCAGTGATTCATTTGACTTAGACCAGCTTCAAACATTAGTCTCAATCGTGAGATGGTGTACCCAGAGAGAAGGCCGAGCTAGGCCTTCAATTAAACAGGTTCTTAGGCTTCTTTATGAGAGTTCAGACCCAATGCAAAGTGGTCTTTTAGAAGCAATTGAAGACGAAGAGTATGAAGGAAATGAAGGGAGAGGAAGGACAAGTAAGGGGAAAATACATAGGGCTGATGCAATTTTTCACAGTGGAGATGGAAGATATCTTGCTTCTTCCTCGAGTACATCTAGGTCATATTGTAGTAGGAGCTTTTTACTTGAAACTGGTTCTCCTCAGTCTCCTCACAATATACTATCTATTTGAAGCAATCATTTGGGTAGAAAGCACTCAAAACAGTAGCACTTGGACTAAGTTGTTGAAGATGTTGGATAAGAAGGCTTGAATTAGGCTGGGGATAATGTTTGGTTTTCAATCCTCATGAGGTAGAAGGTTTCCTCTTTCAAAGGCATATCAAAGAATCAAAGAATAATAATTACTGGCTTTGGTGAAACTTATAAGGGGAAAAGGAAATAGTAAGACTAGTCACCCTACATTTTTTGGTTTATTGAAGTTTTGGGAGATGTGAAAATATTAGGTCGATTTTACTACCAGTATTATACGGCATGAAATTGTACAAATTCTGTTCGAGATCAATCATTTATGCCACTTTTAACCAGAAGAAAAGTCTTATTATCTGTAATGTTGGTTTACATTGATGCAGTTATTGTTGAATTACATATGTTATACTTGCAACTTGTAGGGAAATTGACATTATTCTATTTGTGTTTTCAGGATCCTCTTCATTTAAAAAACTGTCCATTTCTTTTATTCCATTAATAATATTTTATCTTATGGGTCTAACATGTCTTCTATTTATTAATACTCAATTCTTCTTTAAATGTTTCTCAAAAAAAAAAAATCGGCTTTAAATATTCGAGGGCATTGATACCGTTTCCTTTGTTGTTGTTGTTGTTTTTTATTTTTTTTTTTTGGTGAGGGGGGTTTCCTTTGTCATTCTTTGATGTGTATAATGGAGACCGATGTTAAAATCACATCACCTTTTAGTGAACCCAAGTACATTTTCATTTAAAGTGGGGTAGTGATTCTGGACCAACGTTAAAAAGGAGCTCTTCATGATTCAACGGCATAGTGGAGGACTTCGTAATTTTTGCTTCTTTATTTTCTTGTTAAAAAAAAAAAAAAAAAAACCTTCTAGGGTTGTGAAACGGGAAACCCTAAGGGTCCATTTGGTTGGAGGTGTGGAAAAGTGGGAGGATAGAAAATGTTTTATTTTCTCTCCTATTTGTTTGATTGGGGGTGAAAAAGTGGAGGGATGAAAAAAATGAGTTTGAATAAATTTACTCATATACCTTTATTAAAGAATGATACCCAATTAAAACAAAAAAATGACAAATAACCACAAAAAAAATCACCCAAATTTATTAAAAAAATAAAAATCTTGTCAAAATAAAATCACAACTAGTTAAAAAAGAAATCACGCCCAAGCCTAGAAAATCAACGGAAGAAAAAAATAATAGGAAAAACAAAGAAAAGAAAGGCAACAAACTCCAGGCTTGAAAAAAAAAAAAAAAAGAAGGAAGGCAACGTAGCTGCCCAGGGAAAAAAAATAAAGCAAAGCAACGTTACTAAGAAAAGAAAAGAAAATAATTGTGTGTATATATACTGGGCATTTTTGTCAATCAAGAAAAAATTTATCCTCAATCAGTTTTCTCTCTATTTTGGAGAGAAAATATTTTGGTGAGCCAGGGGAGAAAATACCTAGGCCCCACCATTTATTTTCCTTACTCTCCACTCAACCAAACACACCCCAAAAAAGTTTTCCCTCCTATTTTCTCTCCAAAGTTTTCCATCCTCCCTATTTCACCTCCAAACAAACACACCCTAAACAAATACATAAGCTTGGGCTGAATTTTAGATTTGAAAAACTGAAAATCGTAATTTTTAATAGATCGAACTGCTATCAAGCCATCTATCAAGCTTCACTTTAAGTCTCGATAGAAGACATTTATCGAGACTTAATAAACAACTTTTCTTCACTTGTTTTATGAACCAATCTTCATGTCTTTTAATACAAATACTTAATATGCTTGAACAACATATTTCTTGATGTATTAAACTCATCTTAAATCTACCCAATTACAAGTAAGGTACATTTTATCAAAGGATTAGCCAATTACATAAAATATGACCCTAACAATCTCCCCCTTTGGTAATCTACGACAAAACCACAAGAATAATTATGAGAGAAGTTTAAAGCAACAACTCCATAACTATTACAAAAAAGCAAAGTATATAAGCTTAACAACAACATGAGCTCTTGAAAAATTTTGCAAGAAAAGAGATCATGACATGGTAGACTTGCAACCTGACTTATTTGAAACACTCAAACAAGATTCATCAAGGCATCAAGTGTGAAACATAGACAAATTATATAATATCATATTTATATCAAAAGAATAAAATGTATGTAAAAGTGGTTACAAGACTATGGTACATGTAATGAGAAATATGCAACAAAACCTCACTACATCTCTCAAAACACTCTTCCCCTAACTAGTCTATCTCTAAGCTATCTCTTCCCTTCAAAACAAGACTACTCTCATATACAAAACAACTCCCCATTTTTGTCATGAGTAACAAATGGTGAATCACTGAGAGGCAGTCATCTCATCAACCTTCTGGGAGCAAGAAGGATCATCATCATCATCATCATCTCCACCATCCGAAGAACACTCCTCAACAAGCTCAAGTGTGGGAGAGGGAGCAAAACCACCAAAGCGAGACTGGCAACAAACGATGAGACCAATCCTAGTGTTCATCTGACACATCTCATCAAAAAGATGGTCAAGACAACTACAAAATCAGCACGCATGAGCTGAAGTTGATCCATGATGGTGGCGAGTGAGACCTCGGCTCCAGAAGAAGAAGAGAGAGGAGCAGGTGAGGAAGAGGATCTAGATGCAGGAGCAAAATCCGTAAAAGTAGACTCCTCATGAAGAGGGTATAGAAAAAAAAAAAATATATATATATATATATATATACACATACACACACACATATACACAACTCTCAAACAAGTCTCAAGAGAATAGATAAAATGGTTACAATTGAACTCAAAGAGTCCCTAACATCATCTAACTGAGGGAAATGTATACTTTCAAATTTCATGTCCTAAAATTACTTGCAAATTGGTTCTAAGTGGTAGAATTACTCTCCACAATTAGACCTCAACTCATTTATACAATTAATGATGTGATTTGTGTTTTCACAAGGTCCCTTAGTTTATCACATTTTGCCCGTTTGGAAAATTTTCATCCTCACGAATGCCCATTAATTGTATTAGTTTTTGCTCTCCAAAAATATTTTAGTAATGTGTTTTTTTTTTTTTATGGATAATTTCATATTCGGTAACAACATTGAGAAGAAAATTTCCTTTTTTTAGAACAGAAAAAAGAACCAATTTATTTCTTGGGAAAATTACACTTTACCACCTTAAATTATACTTTAAATTACACTTTGCATCCTAAACTATTCGAATGCACAATTTGCACCATAAATTATGACCCTTATTACACTTTGCACTTTAATGTTAATTTTACTATTAAGTTGGATGAAAATATGAAGCATTTGACTTGCATATATATTGCTTAAGTGGCACAAACTTAAAATACCAAAAACTCCTCTTCCAACAAGTTAAAAGCAATATTTTTTTAATCTCTCGCTCTTACGTATCAGCCCCACCCAAAATCAAATCAAATTCCCAAATCAAAATCATCTTCCATACCACCACTCCACCGCAACAAGTAGCTTGACAAGTTTGGTAAGAGGCATGATCTTTGTCACCTCAACAATTTAAGAAATTGGGCTTCTTTGTTGGCCATCTATTGATTGACGTTGAAATTTTTGCAATATAAAATAGGTGTTGCAGAAATATATAGGTTTTCTCAAAGAACACTAATCCATACTTTGACCAAATAGTAAAATTTTATTGTCCGAAAGTTTGAATGCTTTGTCTTTTGTTCCATATTATATTCAGGCTTGACATTGGCTTAAAAAGTTAACTTTTTATGCTAGTTAATTTATTTATGCTATAATTTATGAGTTTTATTATACTTTTTAGTACTATTTGTGAGTTTTATTGTACTATTTTAACTACCTTTTAACTTTATTTACAATACTTTCAACTAAAAATTTTCAATTTTAGCTAAACTAGCCGCGAACCAACGCATTGCGCGTGATAATCGTTTTACAATTTGGACTAAATTGTAAAACGATTATTTTTTACAATTTGGACTAATTTAATAAAGAGTAATGTATTTCATAATCATAAATGTAATAGATGAACAAACATAAATCATAAATGTAAATTTGGAAATTCATATTTTTATTTATTATAAGAATAATCATAAATTATAAATATAAATTTTGTCGTACCAAGATGAAAACAATATAATTTTTCCCCGAAATTCGAAAGGCAAGTTAAAAAAAATATTTATTTTTTAATAAAAGTTACTAATAACATTTTGTGAATCATTAAAAAGAATATAAATTTGAAAATTATTCTTTTAGTTTTAAACAAAATTTCTCAAACCTTATTTTTTCTGCCCAACAATCCAAAACATCGAAAATTGTAACTAAAAAATTTAATAAAACTTAACAATGATTAATTGGACCAATTAAGAAAATAATTTGTTGTTGATAATCTATTAATTTTATTTTCTTCGCAAAAATTGCAATTTCGTCCACCCAAAACATAATATCAAATTAAAAATTATTAGCAAAATCTAAGAATTAAATTTCTATATATATATATATATGCATTGTCATAAAATATTAATAATAATTAAAATACAATTGTAAAAACTAAAATATGTCACTCATTTGATTATTTTTGTTTGATTAACCTTTGCTTTTATCTGAATAAAAAGCAATATAGAGTACTTTTAGTACAACTTTTAGAGAGAGAGAGTATTGACCTTTTTGTCATGGATAACTTGGAAGGAATAGGGGAGAGGTGGAAATGAAGTAAGAAGAAATTTATATGAAAATTAAGATGGAAAAGGAAGGGTGGAAGTAGATGAAAGATCGAACAAAGTGAAAATTGTAGAATATAAGAAGATATAAAGAAAAAAAAAATTAAAATCTAAAGACAATCACATGAAAACTGGAAAAAAAAAAAATTTATTGTAGGGATGAAAGATTGAACTAAAAAAACAATGGTTGAAGAAGATGAAAAGCTAAAAAGTTAGAATTGCAAAAAAAAAAAAAAAAGATTCTTAAGATGTAGTGCATAAAGAACTTTATAAAATTTATTACAAAACTCTTATTATTATATATAGTATAGATATGTGTAGACACTATTTTTGGTTTATTATTCTTCATTGATTTCAATATTTAATTATAAACCTAAATTAAAGTAGATAAATATGTAAAGGCAAAATTATATATAATATTAAAACCACCCAAGATGAATGTATAAAGTCAATAATCTAATTATATAACGTTAAAACCGCCAAAGATGAATGTGTAAAGTCAATAATTTATTTATATTTTTTTGTTAAAAAAAAGGAATACAAATAAATTCTAAATTAAAGTAGATGAATATCAAGGTAAAATTATATGTAATATAAAACCGCTCAAGATGAATGTGTAAAGTCAATAATCTATTTATATTTTTTTGTAAAAAAAAAAAAAGACCAAAAAATAAATTAGAAAAATAATAATTATGTAACAATGATGTCGCGATGAGGTGGCATAACAAGAGCTTAGCAGCAATAAATGCTACGCTTTAGCTTTTAAATATATATAGATATAGATAAGTTGTTCTCAAACAAACACTGAATATATACCATGCTTCATAGAACCTACCTCGAAGAATAGGGATTCATAGAAAAGGTAAAAGGCCAATACCTTAACTTTTGACTTTCATCATAATTTCAACTACAAATTGACAGTTTCTTTTAGGGATTTAGGGCTTCTTTTAAGCAGTGGTTTCATGGTAGTGGAGCAGTGGTGGTGTTGAAGATAATTTTGATTTAGGGATTTCCAATTTGGAGAGGGGAGCTAATGCAAGAGAGAGAGCAGGAAAAAAAATTGTTTTTAATTGATTGGAAAGAGGGGTTTTTGGTCTTTTAGGTTTGTGCCACTTAAGCAATACACACATGTAAGTCAAATGATTTATATTTCCATCCAACCTAATAGTAAAACTAACGTCAAGGTGAAAACTATATCAAGAGTCATAGTTTATTATGCAAATTGTGCATTCAAATAGTTTATGGTGCAGGGTGTAATTTAGGGCATACTTTAGGGTAATAAAGTGTAGTTTTCCCTTGTGTGGGTCTTTTTTGCAAATGTTGGGCTAGGCCGCTAACCGCCTGCCACTACACTAGGCCCAAAGATTTTTGAATCAGGGATTTGGGACCAATCTGAGAGCAACCCTCCTTGGTCCGACTTGTGCGAAAACAATGCTCCTGTTAATCAGGCTTTGATCATATGCCCATAACAAGGAAAACTGTTACCTTAACTACGAGAGGCAGATACAATAAAAAGACAATAATGAAAATTCCCTTAAGATTCAGATAAAATAAATAGTGGGCTTTGATAAGGAGTGCTCGTTTTACAAAACAGTAAAAAAATAAGTATTGAATGAACAATAGCAAGCTTATTAAAAGAAACAAACGTCAGCCTGCCACATTGAGTTACACTGCCACATTTAAGTCAAGAAGGGGAATCACCTCTTCAATGCGACTAATCTCTATGAAAGGGGAAATTAGCTGCTTTGAAGGGGCGGGCCTAAATGATTTGTATTTAACGAGATCCTTCTTTGTTACCAGAGAGCATGGGTTGGAGAGGGAGAAGGAGATTAACCCATTTGGTGCATGCCTACCGCTCTGTTCTCTCTTTGTTTTTCGCTCTTCTCTCTATTTCCCTAGTTATTTCCTTTCTATTCTTTCTTTCTTTCCTTCGGTTTTACTCTTACTACCTTTTTAATTCTAGCGATTATATCCCCTAGAGGTTCCTCCTCCTCGCCGTACACAACAAAGGCTCCTTATATAGGGTCAACCGTGTTTGGTTTTTATCATTTTAGCCTTTAATCATTTTTGTCTAGTGTGAGTGTCCTTGCCAACCATTACTGACTAGTTAGTCACCCAGCCAGCGCTACTTACCTACACTGGCTGCACCACTCCACCTCACCAGACAAAGAATGCTCTTTTGTTTGCTTGCCTGCTTGCTGTGGCACTTTTACTTGCCACGGTGTAAGTACTCTCTTTCTCTCTGTCTCTCATGGCATGCACCCAGTGGTTCCAACTCAATTTTGCCTTTTTTGGGTGGTATGTCATCCCAGCAGGACATTGCCTCCAAAAGAGCTTGAGCAAGAAACACCAAAATGGGTTTTTTCCCTTCCCCACTGCCAAACCATACCCCCTTACGTCTGACCCATGACCTCACCATTTCTTGTATTGGTTGGGTACAGGCTAGTGGTGTCTGGGCCTTGCGCGTGCCTTGCCTCCATGCTCATCCAAATTCTGTGTGTCTGCCGCAGTCTGAAGGTCAACCTGTCCAGTCTACCGCTTATCTTTGGCTTCCTATAGCATGGCCTGCTTTCCCTGACTTCTCATTTATGGCTTTCTTCTTTTATAGGTTGGGCCTTGCTTGATTGTGGGCTATTCCATGCTTTTATTCCCAGCCCTTGTTATTTGTTTCCTACCACACCATTTTGCTATGCCTACCGAGAGATTTGCTTGACCTAAGGCCGCTGGGCCTCTTTGGGCTTTACTGTCCATTTCTTCTCTGATGGCCCAATCAGCTTATTGGACCCTTTACTACTTGAGGGCTGCCTCATTCCGCCTACTTTCCTTTAGGCATCCTTGGTCCATTTACTCTTGGGGCATCCTTAAATCTTTCCAATTCTATGCTTCCCATGAGCTTTTATTAACTCCTTGGGCTTCCCTAACCTAAGTGCTTCTTACTTTATCCTTGGGGCTCATGGATTCTCCATTGCCCCTTACTTTCTTTACTTATATTGCTTTGAGCTTGCTATGACAGTTGTGGCTCATTCTCACTTTTCTACATCCATACAGCTCATGAGTTTGTTATTTCTTTCTTCCAAGCCTTCTTGGGCCCATTTACTTCTTCACGGTCCATTTGTTTGCTTTATAGACTCATGATCCATTATTCCTGCCACTTGGGTTTAATGGCATTTTCATCCCACTCTCTTCTGCCCATGTCTTTGTGCTTTTCCTCCTGCTGGGCTTAAAAAATGAGCATCTACACCCCTTATTTCTTTAAATATTTTTTTATAGTAAGGTTGAGTTTGGATTGCACTGAAAAATGAAAGAGTCTATGCTTGGCCTTTTTTTCTGTGGATCCCGTGCACTGTTCACAGGACCCGCAAGTATGGAAAAATGCAAATTTTAAGTTAAAACTGGTCCCACGGCACTATTCACATATTTAAAAATTATTTAGCTACAGTGTTTTCAGCAATAATTTTTCAGCAATAAGTAGTATTCAAACATACCCTAAGTGTACATATTATATGTAAGAGTAAAGAGTTATTATATTAGATGGAAAAATAACATTTTATGTTAGATACTTACATACAAAATGAGAAATTGTATTGCTATTTAGAACAAGTTATTGTTCTTGAATGAGGAGTAGAAAATTAGAAATTGATATTTCATTTCCATTGTTCTCTTTCATTAGACTTTTTCTTACTACTTATTAATCTTGAAGTAGTTAATTTTGGGTTTTGAAACCTTTTTAACAATTTACTATGGCATGTACAAGGATATTTATCAAAGGAAGTAATCACAATATTGAAAGAGATCTTCAAAAGCATGGTTAAAACTATTTGATAACATCAAACTTATAAAAAATTCTAAAAGCTGAAGCATAAAGTTGTTGAGGCTCATTTTTGAAAAAGCCCATCAGCAGGAAGAAGCCCAACAATATAGGCAAGAAGAGAGTTAGCGGATTGATAGGAAAGAACCATTAACAGCAGGAGTAATGGATCAAAAGCCCATAAAATAAATAAATGGGTCTTGAGAAAAGAAAATGGGCCCAAAGGAGCCTAAAGGAGGAAGTAGTAAACTCATGGGTATTATGAAATGAAGAAAAGCAAAAATGGGCCATAGCAGACCCAATGTAATGAAGTAAGATAGAAAGGGGTTGATGGAAAACTCATCAGCCCCAAGGATGAAAGATAAAATAATTGGGCCAAGAAAGCCCCAAAGAGTTAGCAAATTGCCCATAGGAATACAAAATTAGGAAATGGGCTGAGGATGCCCAAGGAAAGCAAATGGGCCAAGGATGCCCAAGGAGAAAGAAATGGGATAAAGGAGCCCACAAGCAATGTAATGGATTAGTAAATCCCAAAGTAACATGAATGACCACACGGAATCATTGTAAGAAGGCTGGGCAGCAGGCCCAAAGAGGCCTAGCAAACACGGGTCCAATAATACTGTGGCAAGAATATCAAACTAACGTGGCAAGAACAGCAACAAGACTACAGGTGAAGCAAGAAATGGGCTAAAAGGAGAAGCCCAAGGAAAGCCTAGCCCTTAGAAAGAAACAGACCAATAAAGAATGAAAGACCAGACGATTCATGCCATAAGAGGTCAAGAGTGGGCGACAAAAAACACAGACGAACCCTAGACCACGGCAAATGCATGAGTAGTAGACAGGTTTGGACGTACACAAGAAGTGGAACACACGCGAGACTTAGGCCCTACCAGCCTATACCCAGCCAATACAGGAGCGATGGGTCATGGGTCAGAGATAAGAAAGGGTATGGTTTGGTAGTGGGGAGAAGGGGAAGCCTATTCTGAGGTTCCTGCTCAAGATCTTTTGGGGGAAATATCCTACTAGGGATGACATACCACCCAAAAGAGGGAAGACAAGCTGGAACCACTAGGTACATGCCATGAAGGATAGGAAGTGAGAACACCCACATTGTGGCAGATGAGAAAGCCACGATGAGCAAACAAAAAAAATACCTTCTTTGTCTAATAATGGGGAGTGCCATATCTAGCATAGGTAAGTGGTGGTGGCTGGGGCACTGACAGACCAGTGGTGGTCGGTAAGGACACCCAAACCAGACAAAGGTTGTTAAGGGATAAAATGGTAAAGAAACAGCCACGACAGGAAATATATAAAGAGTCTATAGTGCACAATGGGGAGAGGTAACAGTAGCAATCACCACGAGAGTGATTACCATCACGCCGCACAAGAAAACACTAAAGAAAATAGAGAAAACAAAAACAAAAATAGTAAAACAGGGGAAAGAAAACATAGAGTTAAAAGAAAAAGAGCAAGAAGGATTTTAACTTTATGTTTTCGAGCACAAGCCATTCAAGTCCGCTCCCTCAAAGTGTGTAATTTCAGTGGCAAGATACTCTTACAAGGTTACCCATATTGAGGAAATGGTTCCCTCCTTGGCCACAGCCCCATAACTAAACCAAATATAGCAAACTAGTCACATCCTTCTTTGACTTTACTAATTATTACTATATTTTCTCCTCTAGCCTTTATTATTACTCTTACAACTTGTTCTTTTCCTTTATTTTAGTGAAAGACTATTTATTCAGTTCGCCTAACAATAACGTATCCCGCTTATCATTGTTTTGTTGCATCCATTTTGCTACAACTGTCTTCTGTGGCTGGTTTGCCTGTCGTGGGCATGTGACAATAGTTTCAGCAAAAAGTGGCATAATTTGTGCGCAAACCGGACCAAAGTGAGTTATAGTTGGACTGATCCCTACTCTCTTATCCTGAATACTTGGGGCCTAGTACGACAGGAGGCAGTCCTGCCCAAAATCACAAAAAGGCACACCACAAAAGTCCATAAACAAGAGTAAAACTATTTGAATTTTGAAGTTTGCCTTGGATTATAAATGTTGTTTTGAACCATAAATTTGAACTTTTATGCGGTTAAGAAGAAATTTTCTTGGAGAAAGACATTTTCCAATTTTGTAAGCTTTTATTTTTATTTTAAATAAAATCCCTCTCTATCCATATATATACACACATAAATGCATATGTAATAATTTATAATAGGACAAATTTAACTACAAAACCAATTGTAACCTTAGGCTACAAACTGCTTTAATAAGATTAGGGTTGTCCATGGGTCAGTCTGGGTTGGGTTTGTGCCCAACCCGCAACCGACCAGATGACATCGGATTTTCGGCAAAAAAAACCCGCTGTCAACTGCCAAAACCAACGGGTCAGGTCGGGTCGGATTTGTTTGATCGGTGGTCAGATCAGTCGAAGCCGGCGAAGATGCTACAAGAGTTTCCTTTTGGCGACGATCTGTATTTTTCGCCAAATCTGAGAGAAAAACACCAAATCATCACCGGATTTGTGCAAAACTAACTAGATTTGAGCAGAAAAACACCAAATCATCGCCGAATTTGCGCAAAACTCAAGAGATCTGAGCCAAAAAAAAAAAAAACCAAATCGTTACCGGATTTGTGCAAAACCCATCGGATTTTTGCTGTACTTAAGCAAAACCCATGAGATTTCCACTATATTTGAGCCATATTTGAGCAAAACCCACTAGATTGTAGCTAAGTTTGAGCGAAAACGATGAGATCTCACCGAATCTAAGCAATCTCGCTGGAAAATGCTATGTACCTTTGTCGGTTCAAGTTTCTTTGGGTTTTGGGGTGAAGATCCGAGAATGAACCGTGAAGATCGAATTTTGGAGAGAAAGACTAGCTGCTGACTGTCAGAGTAGTCGAATCGGACGGTGGTCCGACGCGAGTCCGGTTGGATTTACTGGGTGGGTCAGGCCACCAGTTAAGTTGGATACCCCTAAATAAGATGTCATGTGTAAAAAATATCATGTGCATTGCACATGATTACTTAAGTAAACTTAACTCAACTAACCCTAGTTAACTACACCACTTATTAAAAAAATAATAAATAAATAAAAACTAAAACTTTACCTATACGCACTCTCTCTCTCTCTCTCTCTCTCTCTCTCTCTCTCTCTCTCTCTCTCTCTCTCTCTCTCTCTCTCTCTCGTACTTCTCTGTGTTTTCTGTAAGCTGTAACCCAGAACCCCAGTTCCCATCGGTCACCTCAGGCCTTCTTCTCCACTACCAGCCAACCCAAACCCTCTTGTCTCCACCGCTGGCCCACCTCAAATCCTTCTTTATCTCCATTGCCGGCCCACCCAGGCCTTCTTCTCCACTAAATTTCCTTTTTTTCCTTGATAACCTTGATTCCTT
Source organism: Castanopsis chinensis (assembly GCA_032878915.1). NCBI lineage: Eukaryota > Viridiplantae > Streptophyta > Magnoliopsida > Fagales > Fagaceae > Castanopsis > Castanopsis chinensis. The sequence goes on from JAVQMG010000106.1 coordinate 10,293,301, forward strand.
CAAGAACTAAAGAGGATTTGCTAGCTGGTTTTTTTAAGTTCAGTTGAGGTTTCAATCTGATTCCTCATCAGCTCTCACTTTCTTCAATTGGATCAAGAATGATTTAAGTCTCAAACTATCAAAGTCATTGTTGTATGAGTGAGAGGAAATGGAGTTTTCCTGGATGGTTTTACTTTTCGAGTTGTTGTGGAAGGACATAGAAACAAGAGTAAGTTGCTTTCAGTTTTGAAATTGTTTTCAAAGCTTCAGGGATTTGAAATTCCTATTTTTGCTGACATTTATGAATATCTAATGGTCAAACTGTTTGAAGAGAATCGGCCAATTGCCGCTAGAAGTCTTTTGGAAAAAATCTCTCAGTATGGTTATGTGCCTGGCCAAGAACCTAGTGAATAACACTGGGAAAGTTAATACTTAGCTATCAACCAATGCTTGCATCTTGTGCAATTATTTTGCTTTTGACATTTTCTTTTGAAGCTACAATCAAAATTTTTTAAACTTTATTTTCTACCTTTTTATTGTATTTTTGAATTGAAACAAACCTAAAAGGTGTTGGAGAGATCCTATATTCTATGTACAAGTATTGCTTTATAGTCTGCAAAAGGAGAAATTTTTTTGAACCTTTTTCTAGTTTGTCATCTCAAAAGAACTTGTCTATTTGCTTATGGGTACAATTAGAAGTCAGTTTTCAAATTAAAAAATAATACCTTATATATTTGTTGTTCACAGGTGGCAAATTTGAATTTTTCTAGCTCCTTCTTACTATCTCTCATGTCAAGTTTCATGTATAACAAAAGAATGCGTTAAAATCTATGCTTAATTTTCAAGTCAAGAATGTGATTTTTTTTTTTTTTTTTGGGGTTTCTCTCTCTTTTTGCACAATGTTAGGGTAATTGTTTTTTACACCTAATTCTATTTGAGTACCACCTATTTATACCACTAACAAGTTATTGGGTTTTCCCAAATATTTTTGCCCTATTATTCCATTAACCACAAATATTTCATATCTCATTATCTAAATTGGGTCATGATATAAACTATCACAAAAAGCCCAAAGGCTCATATTTTATCTAATTTTATTATCATTATTTAGCTAAGCCCAAAAACCGGCCCCATGAACCCAATACACACATCATATTCTATTTAAAGCCCAAGAATACTTATACTTGACAATATTCGAAAATCCCATGATTCAAGTCTATGGCAAAACAATTTTATCAATGGAATTCAAGTCCATGATCAAAGCCCATAATTTAAACTCATGGCAATATCCAAAGCCCAATTCTTATTGGTAACATCAAAGCCCAATTCTCATTGGCACTATTAAAAGCCCAAGCTAACTACTTGACACTATTCTATCAAAAGCCCAATGTTATTAATACTTGGCAAAATATTATATCATAATTATTCCACTTAAAAGTCCAATAATAAACAATACTTTAGATTCTTAAATCTATTACTATAATATTACAAGCTCATGGAATTTATGAATTATCTATTCTCAAAACCCATGGCAATCATCTTATAAAAGCCCATGGAAAATTATTATTAGACCCATGACATTTATTTGTTTCATGTTATAAACTCATGTTCACTATCTATCTTACATAACAACATTCATAATACTTATTACCAAAACTCATGGTAATTATTCATCCTACATGTCCATTATGATTATCTATAGAGAAACTCATGAGAACATCACATTATTCCATTATAGTGGTTGTTACCATACTTATTTAAAATTCATGGTAAATATTATTCTCAAGAAAAATATTAGAGGTCATTTTTTAAAAAAGCCCCAAAGAAAAATTTCATTTACAAAGTAATCCATAGTAAAAATTATGAGAAACTAAACAAGTTGTTATTTAAAGCTCATGGGAATTAATACCCAAAATCTATCACAAATATTTATTAAAGCTCATGGATTCATTTTATTTCTACTAACAACTAAAGCCCACGAGGAGTGAAAAACCCATGGCAAAGCATGTCTTTAATGCCCTTTTGTAAGTCCAAGAATCTCATGGAGTAAGAAACAAGACCAAGCAAAGAAAGGGCCATATGACCCAACTAAAGGTGCTAAAATGGAGCAAAGTTCCAACCCAAAAAGGTCCCAGTAAGAGGCTTGAAAGTGGGCAACCAGCCCTTGTTCATCCCTAACGAAAGAAACAACTAGAAGCCCTTACAAGAGAACCAAGCCTTTAAGGGTGAACTAGGAGCTATCCCATTAGTTTTCTACCACCCTCTACCTGACATGAATAGTGCCCAAGGGCTTTCATATCAGCTAAAGCCTAAAGGATGATGGGACTCCATCATCTTCCTCAAGACTACACCTCCAACGGAAGGGGAGCTGAAACCAAATTATCCAAACTTCAACAAATTGATGCTATAAATGTAAAAAACATTCAAGATATGATTCATGTACCAAGCCACGAATCCTAAAGAGGAAAATTTTGGAACATGTGGTTTGGAGGGCATAAAGAGATCTCCAGCGGAACCCTCTGAAGTGGACTTAAACTTTAACACTTGGCTTGGGGTATTGAATCCTACTTCTTAGGGACCAAATCTCAGTTGTTGTACTAGGATTCTTCCTTAATACTTGCCTTAATCCCATTGGCTGAACACAATCTCAACAATCTTAGTATTTAATGCAAGATTACCCCAAATACTACCCATGTGTGACATTGCCCAAAGAAGCAAAATAGCCCCAAAAGCAAATCTCCCATTTTTAGGCCAAATCCAAGCTATTAATTCAGCTATCAAGGCTCCCCTGAATGAGGCCTACGTTTTTTTGGATTCTTGTTAATTAATGCTTCTCTAAACTCCATTATAAAAGCATAAGCACTGAGCCCACAAACACAGCAGCTACCATCTCTGAATTTCTAGGTTTATTTGTTATCTTTCTCATGGTTTAGCCTCCCTCAAGCTCACCACTCATCATCCTTAGCCCACACTTATCTAATCTCAGATATTCTCTTCCCTTTTTCACACAAACATAGCCCATAAACGTCTCTCAACTAGTCATAAACAAACCACTCACAAAAAGCCTTCGTGTTAATCCCATCTCACTCATTCAAAATGGCCCACCTCATTCATGCCTTATAATTATACACTCACCAAAATTTTAGTTTAATACTTGCTACACTGAGCTGGGGATCTTTCTCTCCCGTCATTCCATCCTATTTTTCTCATTTTATTTGTAAGTATGGAGCTTTTAATTCTTTTTTATTATTATTATTATGATGAAGGATATAATGTATTTGTAACAATTGAATTTTTTCCCTAACATTGATGTAATGATGGCTAAAAGTACTATAAATTCCCCTAACTGAGATACACAAGGACCCCAAGGACTGAATACCTTCATAAATTTATTTAATCATTAACTTCTAGACTTTTAAGTGAAATTTCACCTTTACTGCTGGAGGACTGATTTGAACTATGATGCTGTAAAAAAGACTAATAATATAACAAACTAACAACAATAACATGTTTATTGTGCTTTATTATTGTCTTCTTGTTAAGGTGCAGCCTCCATCTCTTGCTTGGGCGGACTTACACAACAGCAAAAGCCTTTGGGCTTTATTTCAAGGGCCCACTGTCGAGTTTCGACTTGGCTACCCCATATTCTATTTGGGAACATTGAAATTTTCCCCTCAACACACAACAACCATCACTGACAACACTGAATTCAAGAGCTTATACAAACAGAATATCTCTATTTTTGTTCCTTCTGCATATGGTTGCTACTGTTGGGTTAGTTTGTTTTCTTATGTTCAAGGGAATTCAAGGCCTAATACAAGCGTTAGAGTCTATTAAAACGAAAGAGAAAAGGGTGTTGCAGTTTTATCTGCCACAAGTTGAAGCTGCATCTTTTTTAGCATTACACTTGCATTGGCATGGCAAAAGGCAATTAGGGAATGGCCTCTATATATGGTTCATTTCATACTTTAGATCTCTTTTGTAATGTCCCTATTTGCTGGAATTCTCCTTATTTGCTTCCAAAAACCTGCCACTAAAGGCATTGGAGTCTGTTTTATAGCCTTTGCAATTGGCAATGGATTGTATGCTTGTTGGGTTACAACGCAAATTAAGTTTCGTTGTAAGATCTTGATGAAAGCACTTGAGCCAAGTATTTAGTCCTAACTGGTGGAGACAAAGGAGGATTTGAGGTGGTGGTCGACAGTGGAGACAGTACATGATTTGAGGTTGGCTGACGGTGGAGACAGTACAGGATTTGAGGTTGGCCAGCAGTGGAGATAGGAGGATTTAGGTTGGCCGGCCGACAGTGGAGATAGGAGGTTATGGGTGATCGGTTGGAGCTGGGTTCTAGGTTACAGTTTAGAGAGAGAGAGAGAGGTCCATGAGAGAGAGAGAGAGATCATACGTATAGAATTTTTTAGCATTTTTAGTTTTTATTTTATTTTTATTTTTTTAATAGGTAGTGTAGTTAACTAGGGTTAGTTGGGTTAAATTTACTTAAGTAATCATGTACAATGTACATGCTATTTTTTACACATGTCATCTTATTAGAGCAATTTGAAACCTAAGGCTACAATTGGTTTTGTAGCTAAATTTTGTCATTTATAATACTCTAGATAATTGAATGCGAAAAAAAAAATTATAATACTCTTTTCATGAGTTATTACATTTAAATACAAAAGGGCTTAACTCTTATAGACACAGCACATACTTTAAACTTCTTTAACTCACACTCATTTTTCGATATAGGATTAACCTACTGCCAGTTTCTTTAAGACTTTCTTTAACTTTTGGATATACACCACTGTCAGTTTTTTTAAGTTCTTCTCTCATTTTCCCGTGTTTGTGTTCAAATACTCAATATTTAAAAAAAAAAACATTTAAATACAAAATTTATATTACAAACCTATAAATTGTAATTCTAGCTATTTTTGATTTAGTTATTTATAATTTGTTACTTCCACTTGATATTTTAAATTTAAAAATAATAATAATAAAATTCTCCAATAGTCTCCAATGTGATGCACCGATACGGATACGAGCATTGGTATGGTACGGGTACGGATACGAGGATACAACATTTTTATGAAAAATCTAGGACACGATACGTCGGAAATATGACAATTAATTAATTAGTTAATATTTATTTTTAGGTATATTTAAATATTTTTGTACATAATTTATGTTTATTTTAAGGTTTAAAATTAATTAACAATAACAAAAAAAATGCTTGAAAACATACCTAAAACCTACCTACAAACAATATTATATTTATTATTTTATTTTATATGATTACAATTTAAATCAGACCCAACAACAATATATACAACAGAGGCAAAACCAAGTCAAAACAAACCAAAGCCTAAAAGCCCAGCCCAAGCCACTAAGCAGCAAAACCGAAAGAGAGGCAAAACGAGAGGAAAAAAAAACTTGCGATTCCTATTCGGAACAAAGGCAAGGCGAGAGGCGAGAGGCGAGGGAGAGAGAATGAGAGTTTGAGAGACTTAGCGGCAAGAATGAGGAGGAGCTCTGGCGTCGTCAACAATCCACGAAGGCGAGAGAGAAAGAGTTGCGATCTGGGTCTGGCAGGCTGGGCACATTCGGAGGCGCTAGCAGGCGCCAAGGAAATCCTGTTGCAAAAACACCATCGGGACCCCTACCACTATTAAAAATTCTGTATTGAATGTTGACCCAAATGCGGGAAGAATAGCAGTGACTAGAGTAGAGGTGAAGCTCTTTATTCGTGGTCGGATGACCATCAATATGAATGTTTTATACACGCTTACCTTTTAGAAAAAATAAAAAATATTCAAGTGATTCAAACAGAGTCTGAGCATACGCAGAATTTTCGGGGTTGATGAATATAATATCCCAGTATGGCATGACATCTACTACTACTCTCCTGGTTTTCTCCATTTACACTCTTGCAGTCTTCTGTGGCTCGTCCTGCTTCTCACTATATTTATTGTGTCATACTTGAGAATTCTCCAAAGGACAACGGGCTAAGCATCTCCATTCAAAAATACTCTCAAGACGAAGCCATTGACTTCTTGTATTGTTCTGAAATCCAGAATTAAGAATCAAAGGAAAGATAGAAAGACGACATTGTTTCATCTAACCAAAAAAAAATGACAATTAAAACTGGAGTTATGCTTTGATATGAATTATATGATAAAGTAGAGCTTGATGTGCGTAATTTAACGCTTCCTATTTTCTTTGATTCATCAATAAGATTCACATTCATAATAATAAATGTTTTTATTATTATTATTATTATTATTTCTAGCTAATCTACAATTTCCTAAGACTTTACAAGTTACCTAGAGCCTAGAGGCTACTTCTTTTGAAGAAATTAACTCATGGCCGGCACCTTAAATCCTTGTGCACCTAAGAATCACATTATGAGCACTTATTGCTATTAAACCTTCAGCGATGCTGGCGTTAGAACCTAAAAAACAAATGGGCCTCATGACTTGGGAATATTGTTGTAAACACTGTAAGATCTAATAAAATCAACCGTTAAAAAATGTGTAAATCTTGAGAAGTTACACCTAAGAAACTTGAACCTCCATCTTCATGGGAGTGCACGAATTTCTTTGTGGATTATTTGCTGCTGGACATGAGAGCAAGATGTAAGAGGTTCAGTAGTTTGGAGTTTTAATGGGTTTCAATCCTCGGGCAGAAGATGTGTGCTTTGATAACTCAAGTCTCAGTTGTGAAATTTCAGATAAACTCCCTTGGGAGTTGAATCAAGTTCCAGATTGCAAGTACAATTGCTCCACCAAAGGAATGGTAAAGATAACTAAATCCATATGCGTTATGCTTAAAATCAAGTTAAAGTTGTCACAAATAATTTCTGAACGCACCAAAAAGAGTAAGAATATGAAAATCAGAATTTTTTTTTCCAAATGTGGGAAAAATCCACCTGCATCATTGTATCAATGGCTCAGTAAGCCATAAATATGCTAACCATTTTCCTCCCTAGAATCTAGCAATTCATTAACATAGTATCAAAGCATGTACAAAGATGATGAAGCGTCAGAGGAAAACAATATACTCCAATGAAAGCACGTTGACCCTCTGCAAATATTTCAGCAGAAATGCGGAAATCAGAAAATCCATGTTGAAAGTCCGAGAGTGCAAATTTCAACCTAGACAAATATGACTTCAAACTTTGCGCAAGGATTGCTTTCCACATGGCTTCGAAGATCAGCATCCCCTTTGAATCTGAAGGTATACAAAGCTTGCCTTTGTGTTATGCCAACTGGATATATTCTATAAACTTTAAGTTCATTCCCTCCTCTGATGCTTTCAGGTCTTTCTTGCTTCCAAATTGGTACATGTTTCGAAGAGTTGAACTTTGAGAGCACTGCAGACTCCAAGGCCTGCAGAGTTATATTCCCAGACCTGCCCATCAAAGTCCAAAATAAGATTTTCACCACATCAGAAACAGAAAGAAAGACTTCAAGAAATCCAGTTGTCGCATGGAGATGAATTATCATATCTAACAATGTTGTTCCATATCTAAAAATTCAGTCCATTACCATATTGCATGGAGCAGAAAGGGCGGCAAAAACTTAAGAGTCATACAACAAATATTCCTCCTCTATCAGTTCAAACAAATGTGAGCACTATGACTACAATCCAAGCAGTTAAGTTTCTGATGAAAAAAAATGCCAATTCTAGCAAAAATTGGTTTATACTACATAATGAAGAAAAAAAAAAAAAGAAGGGGAACATCAGTTATGAAAAGTAATGAGCCTACCTTAAGAAAATGGACTTCAACTCAAATGCCCCTCTTTCTCTTACATAAACATGATGCACGGTTTCTAAGCCGCTGGTGCACTTACAGGGACGTTTCTTGAACCCTGGGCTCTTTTCTTCTTTCTCTTGAATTGTTGTTGCCAGGTGAATGCACAGGCGGCATGATGAGTGTACTGCAGCCATATCCACAAGCGCCTTAAAAGAATCAGATGGGCCCTCATACTTCCACCTAATCAATGGAGATCTTGTTGTTAACAAAATTCTTCATGAGGAAGCAATCAATTTCTGGCACATACTCAATGGAAAAGAATCCAAAAGTAACCATAATTTAGTGTTACACTTATGGTTTAACCATCATTTTTTGCCCATTAGTGAATCATCATTATCACCATGTAAAATTAAATTTTACCTTAATGATTGATTGTATGCATCAGGATTTTCAGCTAGGTATTTCATCTTCTTGGCAGTTGGCTCAATATCTCCTAGATCCCTGATATGTAAAATTGAACCAGGAGAAGGGGCAAAATCTTGAATATTTGGAGCACCAACTACCACAGGGACAGAACCTACGGATGATTAACACCATTTTCCAATATCAGCATCATGAAAATTTCCATATTCTTCAGGTAGTATATGGATTTTCATAAAGCATCTGCAACCCAATTTTTACATACATACATACATGTGTGTGTGTGTGTGCACGTGAACGCGCAAATTATTTACAGATTTTGTGAATTCTAAGTACTGAAAATACTTCAATAACTGTTGAAGGCCAGATAATTGCAAATTCAGTTGAAAGCACTTTTTTGTTTTCTTTTCCTTTCAAATATAGCAAGGATCCATTCCAAATATCCAAAAAATTTCCATAAATATAACACAATTTCTCAACCTTTTGAAAAAAAAGAACTCCTGATTGATCTGTGATTTTTCACGAGACTAAAGAACTCCTAGATATAACTTGGCTACTATGATTATCAGAATGACAGAAAAGTTGAAGAATGGAATGGAACTCCAACCCAATCAAACTCATTAAAATATAGTGATGGCACCGAGGCAATGTGGGATATACAGCTCTTTAATTGATAGGATTTAGGATGGATACACACACACACACACACACACATATATATATATATAGAGAGAGAGAGAGAGAGAGAGAGAGAGAGGTGTAGATTTCATACCAGCAACAAGAGACTGGAAGAATTTCTCAGTCACATAATCCTCCTCATTGGAATTCTCAAAAGCTAAACTAAATTTATAGTGCTTCAGAGCTTCTACTTTGTCCACTGGAGGGAAAAAAAAATAGAATCAAGATTATTGCACACAATTTTTAGCTAGAAGAAGACATTAGTTTTTCTCAAATAATCAGAAACCTGCCATAAAATTCAACATAAGAACATCACAAAGGAAGAGTTACATTCAAGTTAAACCTGATGTAAATTGTTTGGATGTTTACACCACTTAATAACTTTGCATTGGATGAGTAGTTTGACAGATTCACCTTTAGATTACATTGCCTCCACCCATGATCCAAAGATCTATAACTATATCATTTATAAAAATGTTTTAATTCATGGTTTTTGTATTTCAAAAGTTATGTATAGAGCATGAGTTTATGGATCATATAGTAAAAAACATCCAATTGAAATGAAAATTGGAATGCATGTTAAAGATCTATTTGGAATTTGCTTATTTTGTTAACACTGAAATCTTTTTGTTGAAAGTAATGTATATAAAGGTAAAAATTAATTGAAATAGTACAGTGGACCTATGAATAGTAGCAAAAAGTGAAATAGGGCCCATGAATTGTAGCAAAAATAAGCTGAATAGTAAAATAAGTTGGCAAAAATAATTTTTGCCAAACGCACACTAAGAGTAAATAGAAAATATAATCTAACATTAGGATTTTCAAAATATTAGTTCAATGAAAAATTAGTAAGTGGTGTAGCATCAACAAAGAGTTACGTCAGTAGCTAGAACCTAATCCACAATTGAAATATCAGACCAAATAATTTTGTTGTTGCAAACCCTAAAAACACATTGATCAGTGCCTGTTCAGTAATGCGTTTTCAAACCAGTGTTAATGTTCTACGTTATCAATTTGTTTGTTTAAAATCTATTATTTTCACTTTTTAATAAGACTAATTTCAGTTGGATTTTTATTAATCCATACTTTTTTAGCCTTCTTAGAAATGGAGGAAAAAATGTACAATTTACATGTTTTTTTAAATAATAATAAATAAAAAATCACTTATTCCCTACCCATTTTGGGCCTTTCACTATTAGGGGGCCCTAGGCCTAGGTCTGCAAGAATATAACTTTTTAAGTGATTGTTAATAATCATCTAGTGTGTTCCATTCTGCAGAAAGATACTAGTCTAAGGAGGTAAACCCAACCCATCAATGATGCAGGGAACTAAAATTTTATGTTTAACCAAGATTTTGCAATTAATTTTGTTTTTTAATTTGGTTATTAATGTTAACGGTTTTTATGGATTTGATTAAATGCTTTCCATATTAGTATAATCCCTAAAACCTATTTATCTAGCACTCCTGTAATGGTGAAAGAGAGATGAATTCGAATAAGATTAATTATTATGAGTTGAGAATGTCTCCTCTTTTGTTATCTCTGTTTGGTGGCAATGCCAGACTCCCCAAGGTGGTGATGCCTAGGGTTTGCAGACAGATTCTAGGTGATGAAGCCTAGGGTTTGTTCTGTTGTTACTTTTGTTTCCCTTTTATTTCCTATTTTCTACTGCTCTGCATCAATCAACCTACCCAAACCCCTACAACTTTCCAAGTCCAAGGTCAAGTTTTCAACTACAGCTCAACTTCAAATCCTTTCAAGCTGTAACAGCTTACACTTTAATGATTAAATATTTCAACTATGAAAAATCATAGTCAACAGTACATGGTTAGTTGATATGAACATTTAACTACAATGAATACATTTAAGTTCTCAATACAACTTTAGCACTGCACAACCCAAACTCTTTGCAAAAAATTCTTAATGTGATGCTCCTAGCATATAAATGTTGCATTTTCTACTTCTTAACAGTCCAGATATCTCTATATATAATAAACTATACAGAAGATCCACCAAGTTAATGGAACAACTGCAACTTTAAAGACCTGTAGAAACCTAGAGATATGTTCTACCCAGAATCAAAATTTAGAGATTGCACTGCTTTCAAAATCAAGTATCATTATGAGCATTGCAGTGCAGTAAGTTGATGAAGCCTCAGGTTTATGATTAATACATCAAAAAGGATTTGCATATCATATTGCACTACTAGAATTATATCTCCAAGGTTAAAGCTATGCAAACAGCTTCAGAACCAAATACAAAGCAAGATCAGAACTACCAGGAAACTTTTATAATGGACTGTATTTGCAACCTAAAAGAGAATGCTCTGAATTTAGGAATACCTAACAGAGGAAAATAAATTAGTCCAAAGATAATGTCTTAAAATGGTTTTAAAAAAATATTTAAATGGGCACCTCTTCCATCACGGTTTCTATGGCAACCACCATAGGAGTCTATCTTGATGTTTGACTTTTCAAGTCCTTCAAGAGCTTGCAAGCGGAAATTGCGAGCACCACAGTTGGAAATAAAAGCAGCAGCAAGGGCATTCTCAGTCTTTGGCTGCACTGGTGCCATGATATCATACTCAGCCCAGGAAAAATATCCAACAGGAACGTCTGATGAAAGACTAGTTGTCATTATAACGTTATATCCCCTCCTAATACAACCAAATAACGAAAAAAGAAAGAAATTAGTGTTACTAACAATCATTGGCCAGGAAAAAAATTACGACTTGAAGTGATCATCAGAAAACAGCATAAAATTTGGTTGAGGCAAGTTAATGGTGTTTTATGGTTTGTGTGCTTACCAATAGAACAATATAATAATATGCCACAGAAGAATTGCTCTTAAACGTTTCCAAATAGTTATGCTATTTCTATTGCATTGCAAAATGTTTATGTCTAGAAAAAGATGTATTTGAATAGAAAGAAATAACTGAACATGTAATGGTGTAAAATCTCCTTGGATGCACCAAGATCTTTCTTTTTGAGATCATTGTCTTTGTACTTTGTACAATAAATATCAAAATGGCTTCCTTTAAAAAAAATCTGAATAAGATCAAAACAACACAATAAAAAATAAAAATAAAAGAAGTTACAACTATAAACAGAATTTTTTTTTTTCCTTCTAGCTTCTTTAGTCTGCTTTTGATCCTTAGTTACTAATATTGGTGCAGTTCTCATTTAAATCTGTGGATGCGATAGAAGTGAGGCCAAATATCTCTCCAGTCCAATATAAAAAAAGACACTTTCTTATTTACTGTGGCTATTTAAAGTTGAACATGGTACACATGGTGAAGCTATTTAGTATTAAAATTAGGTCGGTGTCTAACTCCTTCCAACCCCATCAACTAGTCCCTCAAATCATGAGGTTTTGAATTGTTACATTCAGATGACCCATCATTCTTGATTCCACAGCTAATACTCATAGTTCAATATCTACACCTCTTTTCCATGCACTACAAACAGTAACTGATGGCAAAATGCTTGCTACATCTAACAAAAATTCAACTCCAGAACCAATACTCAATTTTATTTTATATGATTTTTTCTTCCAAACAACTGACTATATAAAATTACTAACATAGATGGAAACACTAATCAGATTAGTAACTCACACAGAAAAAGAAATAGCTAATTCAAACAAACTTGAAATGTATTTGCATTTGTTCTCAAATAGTAGGAATACCTAGTTCTGTCAAAATGCAATGAAGCTATATAAGATTGTGCTTACCCACCGTCGTGCCTGATCAAGATTATTCTCTGAATAGTACTGAGCTGATTCCATTGACCGGAGAACACTAGCTGTTCCAGCTTGTTGAGGTGAACCAAATGCAGCATCCGGAGCCCTACTGGGATTAAATCCAAACTGGCATCCAACAGAACAAGACTTCCACTCCTACATAGAAGTGAACCCAAAAAATTTAAGAATATGCATTGACATAAGCAAACTACTATATTACTTAAAAAGGAAAATGAAATAAGTTACTTTTCAAAGATCCTAATTGAATTCCTGGAAGAAATTTAACTCAAAATAGACTCCAGAGCTACAAAGATTATCTCATGAACCAACAAACTAAATTGGAATTAGAATTATTCAGAACCTACATTCCAAATAAGCAACCAAAATACAGTTTTCTAAAACTGATCATACAATTCCTACCACTGCCCTCATTTTCAAAATCAAAAATCATAATCCACCAAAACTACAACTATACAACAAAAACAACAACAACCCAATCAAATTACCATCAAAACCAACCAGCTTGACCATAAAAACACAAAAGCTACACACGAAAAGCACATGTAATCAAGTTGCATAAAACTTTTCCAAAAACAAAACAAAAAATAATTTAAAAAAAAAAAAAAAACTTAAACCTTTTCAGCCCCAGAAACGAAGACGGGTTCTTTCTCAAAGTCCCTAGAATAAACCACAGCATCCTCTTTCTCCAACCAATCCTCGCAACTCTCAGACTCCGAAAAACGATTGTTTACACCCCACGAGTCCAACAAATCTTCCTGAGGCGGCGAGCGATAGAACAAGTCAGCCCAAGAATCAACTAAAGCTGCGTTCTTGGCCATGTCAAGACGACCCAGAAAGGCGATCTCTGCTATGACCACAAGAGCCACCACCAAAGGCATCAAATTTGACCATTTCTTCTTTGCCACCGATGAAACCCCATCAGTTATCGGTAAGCTTTCTTGGGTCGTCGTCGTCGTTGATGATCCTCTTAAGCCTCTTAGATTTGAAAGAACACCCATCAATCAAAATCCCCTGTATTTTGTTTGGGTCAGATTTTCCTTTTTCTCTTTCCCGAGAAAATGGGAGAGAAAAAGAGAGTTTTTTTTTTTTTTTTCTTCTTTTGTGGGGTTTAACTAAATTTGATTATAGCTCTAGTTCAGACAAAATAGTGAAACTTGAGAACATGGGTACGAGAAAAGAGAAGTGTTTTGAGTTATTGTTTAGTTTGCGTGTTGTTGGGTTTGGAGCATTTTTATATCTGACAAACAACAATATGATAAATCTTTGTGTGTTGTTTCTTCAAAGAGAAAAAAATGTGTGTGTGTGTGTGTTTTTTTTTTTTTATATTTCAGTATAAACTATAAAGCAAAGTCTCGAGGATCAACCAAACATAGATACTTTTTCTTTCTTCACAATTCAAAGGTCTACGTTGAAATACTGTTACAGTGTATTTGAATATTCAATACGAATAAAGGAGGGTTTGCGCATTATGAACCAGTGTTAGTGTTTTTTTTAGGTACCCACAAAGTCCAATTGAGAAAAGACTCGGACCTAAAGGAAAGAACCAAAATTCGAGATCAGAAAACTTTTGGACTTTTTTATTATTCTGTTTTTTCTTTCTTTTTTACTTTTTTTTTTTTTTGTTTGGTATAAGAAAGAAGCTTAAATTCAATATATTCCTAGAAAATTGAAATGGGTTTTGAATCTTTTGATCATGGTTTTAGTATGCTTTAAAAAGAGTCAAGTTCGATTTTTTCAATTGTGACAAACTGACAATGAGGCCAAGTATATGTAATAATGGTAGACATTAGTTACAACATGTAATAAAAAGAAAGGAGGTCGGTATTTACTCTCTGTTTGTTCGGCAATAGTATTTTCTAAAAATTTAGTTATTTTTTATAAAATTGTCACTTTTTCTTATATTTGGTAGTAATTTTAAATGAGTTAAAAAATAATATTCTAATTTTCTTTATTTAGCTAACTTAAAGATAGAGTTGATTTTTAAAAAAAAAAAATTAGTAGAAAAAAATCTTAAAAAAAATGTTATATATTTATGTTGACCAAATATAGTTTTCCTTTGACTCATTTTTTTTATTACCAAATACCAAAAAATATGAAAAATTATTTTTACATAAGTTTTTTCTTTAAAACAGATATAACGGGATAATAGGATGAATTAATAGTTACGTAATTATATTTCAAAAGTGAACTTATTTATTGATGACAAAAACCTATATCTCATTCTGAGTACTAGTATTATTTAAGGTGACTAGTAGTAGGGGTGAAGATTGTATCGGGGTATAAAGTACACTTCCATGTCATGTTTATCAACTAAAAATTAAGGAATTCAAATGCTTATCAACTAAAAATTGTCATGTTTATCAACTAACAAAAATTAAGCCATAAAAAAGATTTTGAAATTCAAATGCCTCAAAAATAAAAAGTATTGAGAAAATTACACTTCATTCCAAAAGATATAACATCGTGTTGTATTTAAACCTTTTTTTTTTATATAAACTATTTAAACCTGTTTTTTTTAAAGCATATATTGTGATTTGATGTGAGATATTACTCTCCCAAGCAATCATAGGATTGGCTTTCTCTAAATGTAGAACTATCAATATTAACAAAGCTTGGAAATTATAAGATGAACCACATATCATGGAATTTCTAACATATTTGCAAGCAATGAATCTAGAATCAGCTTTTGGAAACTTTTGAAAAGTGAGAATAATACTGAGGTGAGATCACAATTGATTGGTTTGATAAGGTGGCAGGACCATGATTGAAATCTTTCCATCTTCTTGAGAAAACTCATCTCACCTTTTCCTGCAGAGAGTTCACATTTCCTTACTAATCACAAAGACACCTAATCTCTCAACATGCTAATCATAGATCATATGTATCAAATGTCTCACATCCGATGTAGTTATCAACTGTGATAGTACACTATTAAGAGGCTCATCATCCCATTTTAAGTCTTAACTATGCATATTCTCACTGTTAAGAGTGAATTTCTTGTTATTTAGAAATTGCAGGAAAGCTGTAGTTGAAAAATCTAATTTCTGGGTCCCCATAGATTCGAGTGGTACAAAGATTCAGGAAAAATTAAAAGGATTGTACATCTTATAATGGTGATACATTGAGCTTATTGATTAGTTAGTGCTTTGTAAAGTGTGGATTTCTCAATTTATATATCTAAATAACAAATGTAAAAACTAATACAGTATACACTCCTCCCACTGCAAATTCTCGTATCAACCATATAGTCACAAATACAAAATGTGTCCGCGTATGTGAAACTTAAATTTATTTATTTATTTATTTTGGCTAGAAACTCAAATTTCGATCTGGTGACATCCCCTTTGTGGGATTTAATTCCGAGTTGAATTCCCTCATTTACACTTAACTAAGAAATTAAAAATCAATTAGGTGTGCCGAATTACATAACACTTTATTATGGTTTACACCTGAATGAAATGTTCAAAATTTACCAAAAATATCAGTGAGTCTCATCAGGTTGCTGAATCTTATTTTCTGGAGATACATTAATTCAAAATTGATCTATAATATGCAAAACAATGAATCAAAGTATGAAACTAACAATTGAAAGTTCAAGAACCCTTGCAGAAGTGTGATATCACTGGAAGCAAAAATATTATACAATACGTGGAACACAACGACATGAATGACAATCAGCTAGATGCATCCACACGCTAACCCGTATATATCAATTACATTACCTACTTCATCTGTCTAATAGGAGTTCAAGCTTCACTTTGAAAACAAAATTGAGGAAAATTATAGGAAAAGAAAAGAGAATCTTATCTTGAATAGCCAACCAACATGGCAGTCATCATCAACTTCATTAACTCCACAGATCTTAACGAAGATAGATTCTAGATATAAGCAAGCTTCATAGCCAATATGAATTTTTTCTTCCTCCTGAATTTTACTAAAATCTCCTGTCAGCGTTACCACCACATGAACCCCAGCACCTCTATAAGAAATAGTCACCATTTACATCTTTGAAGTTTGTTGATCAACTAGTTTATGCAATTCTTAATTTGCTTTTCTTTTGGTGTGTCACTGTCAATAGCTATCTATCAAACTTCAGATTCCAAGTCACAACTCAGCTCCCTTTCAAACAATAATGCTGATCAGATTTGGGGCAGACAAAGCTCTCAGGGTGCTCTGACAGCAGTTCATAGGTTCCTTCTTGTTCCCTCTCTGATGAAGCATTATTGACTGTTGAAACATCTGTCATACGAAACTTTCCAACAGGCACAACCTGAAAGAGCACATTACGGAGAGGACAAAAGTCAGACTCCAAATAATAACAAGTCTGCAACGAACACATGATCTTAAAGATATATGTGATAAGCCAAATTGCAGGAAATTTTTTTTTTAATATCATTACTTGATCATTGTTTGTAGCATCAACTGAAGCTGTCTTCAACCTTTTCACCATAGACGCACGGCTTGACATCTCTGCTTGCTCTTCATCCTCAAAGTTCTGATCTGAAACCTCTGCAGACAAACCAAAATGCATAAGAAAATATATAAAAGAAATATCACGAATGACTAATAAGAATTAGCATAATACACCAAACAACTCGAGAGAATGGGATTTCTACAGCAATCTCAAATGCTTGAGTTCTCAATTATCTGGATATGCAAATTGATAAGTGATATTTCTGGACCATCTTAACCGAATCATTTTCAGTCACCTTAAAGACATCATAAGAAATTAGTACTTAATGATTCAAGGATACCTGTGGTTTCATCTTAAAATTGCATCGCTGTTATGCATAACTATAGACTTCATAAATTACTATTTGTATTTCCTTTTTTCTATTCTATGACACTTAATTTAAATGTTTTTGGCAATGCATATGAATTAGCATTTTTTGTGCCCAAGGAACAAGGATTTGACAGTGCCACATTATGGTTTGCTTGGCTTTTGCCTAAACAAATTTATATAAAATTTATAAAAGCTGTTAGCATATTGTCAATGTACTGTCACCAAGAGACTAGGGTTAACCTGATTCATATATATACCTTACTTAGGGTTCATTGTAAATATAAATTCATCGTGATGAAGATGTAACTGTCTAGGCTTTCTGCTATGGACGTAGGCCATCAGGCTAAACTACGTGAACTCCTGCGTTCTTTTTTTCTAAAACTCCTGTGTTATTGTTTTCTCTTGCTTCACTCTTTCTCAATCTACAATAAACATCACTCCCTTTTGTTCTTTAGATTTCTAGAAAAATCTTAGGAAAAAAGTAAGACCATGAAGATGCCCAAACGAACTGGATATTTTTTCAACCATTGCAGGCTTAACCCATCCACACTGTAACATAATGATGTGTAACCAGAGTTTCTGCAAACAGAATTTGTAACCAAGATATTTTTCTAGATGATTATTCAAAATAGTAAAGCTGTTCATCTAACATACACCGTAACCACAGAATCGTCACATAAATATATATAAAAAACTTCAAGGATAGATAAACTTACAAACATCCACAACTAAACAGAGAACACCAAACTTCAAATATGCTAAAAATCATCACATGTATCCAATTACAAAGCATAGGAAATTTTTTGCAGACCTATGACCTTGACCCCAGAACAATAACACTATGATATATTGATATCCCTGTGACATCCAAGGACTACTAGCATAAATATAGAAAAATGAATACGTAAGGGAAAAAGAGATAATGGGAACACAAAAAACTATGCTTCACCCTTCCCATTCATTCAATTACAAGAATTGGTAAACGACCCAAGGAAAATAGGTTCTTCTTTTTTCCTCCCCAAAAAACTCTCAGTGCCACCTTTCTAATTTTAGTGTTCTCATAATATTTCGTGCTAGCTTTGGTCGAGAAAATTTTAGTGAATGAAATTTCACTTCCCAATGCATTCAGCACATGCTAAGAAGCCATCAGACCACCAGTTCATAAATTCATAGTACATATATCTGGGAAATTTAAAATAAGTCCAATAGTTCATTGAACTTCAATCTACTGACAGAAGTGGGGAAGAACAGATCAACTTGTACTAATATCCATGCTATTGTCCAGTTGGTACTTAAATTGCCTCTCTAAATGTCAAGATAAAAACTCTTATCAATTACTTATCAAAAAAAAAAAGATAAAAACTGTTATCAGGAAAAAAAAAATGTCAAGATGAAAACAAATGGAAAGGGGCACTTTTATTTGAAAAAAATGGTTAAACCAGACTCATCAGCTGCCATTGTTGTCCAAGTTCAGTAGTATCTAGTATTGAAAATTATATTTATAGAGCAACCAGGCAGCTTACTAAAAAAAGCTCCAACGTGATATTTGCGGTGCTTGGGCAAAGAACAAAGCAGATATTCTTAATTTCCAGGTCAATTTTTCTTGAGACTTTAAAATGAGATCTATACTATTAATATTAGAGCCTTTATAAGTTAAGCCAGTGACGTAACTATAATGCTTATTTTATCATAATTCCAACCTGAGAAAAGTGGAGATTTAATTTTCATGCCACCCATTTTTTTGTGGGGTGTTGAAATGGTTTTATCAAGTCTGCCTGCAATAAATATACACTTCTCTAACAACCTCTACCATTATTCAGTATCATTGGAAATCAAACAACTATTTTTTACCTAGTGAACGACTTGCAGGTGTGTGTGTGTGTTTGTGTGTGTGTGTGTGTGTGTGTGTGTGTGTGTGTGTGTGTGAGAGAGAGAGAGAGAGAGAGAGAGAGGCATGTGTATAAGCATATAAAAAATGAAATTAGGGATTGAAACTTGAAAGAATATATTGGGAATTATGCCATGGAATAACTATTGTATAAAAGCTGAGACAGGAAAAGCTGGAAAAGCAAAGCTAGTTAAAATTACCTGTAATGTTGCCAACCAAATCCTGATGGCATGGGCGACAAACAGAGTGCTGCTCCAAACCTCTTGAAGATCCACAGGAGGAAGTGAAATTCTCTTTTAAGTGGACTGCTTTATTGCAAACCATACCATGTCCTCGGGCATCAGGAGATCTCACAGTCCGCTGTTTACTTGAAGATGTAATGCGGCGTATCCATGGAGTTCCTAAAACAACATGAGAATCAGCAGTGCTGTCCGAGAAAGCATCATTTCTCTCAAAGTTAATCTTCTGCCAGCAGCCATCTCGTAGAACAACAAACTGACCATGAATAAAGAAAAAATAAAATTACAACACCAGTGGTCTGCATAAGACAAGGAAAACAGACATTGGACATATTGAACATATGCAATCATTTAATTTCTAACCTGGTCTGAAGAATTACGAGTTTTGGCTTGAGGTTTTTCAGATATAGATGCCCTCCACATGTTATCTTGTGAGCGCAAACCACGCAAATGCATGGAACGGTGCAACTCAGTAACAAATGATGCCTCTAAAGAATCAAGATATGAACTGTGCTTCTCATCTGTCCACTCTATCAACTGCCCCTTCTACAAAAATACCAATATGATGGCTAAATATTTTTTGACCAACAATGGAAGAGTACACCTTTACCATTAGTTACTGAGCAAAGACGTTAAAAAGAAGAGCAAAAATTCATAAAACACAAATGCAATCTTTTAATTTTAAACTCAACGTATTGACGAAGATCCTGCTAACATGTTTTTACACTACTTCTTATCCATTGGCAAGAAATGGAGGAAATTTTTCAAGTGCAACTACTATAACCCAAGCTCAAGGACCAGGTGGTAAAACACTTAATTCTGCCCTGAGGAAGATAAGCATCATAGTAGCAAAAACCTATCCTGTAGCAACACATTGATTTCATCCCTCATGAAAAGGCTTACACCGTAAGGTTCAACGTACACTACAGGGTGGAAATTCTGTACTACTTATATAAGAAACCTGGGAGCAGAATCCCCTGTTCCTGTCTGGAGTGCACTGCTACTTATAGGCTTAATCCCCTATTCCATGGAGGAATTAGTAACAATGACCCACCATGTGGGAACCATCAGCATATCCGGATTCAACGGGGGCCTGATATCCAATGGCTGTAAGCAAAAGCAGAGTGGTTCTACTTTCTCAAAACAGGACACTCAAATATCTAAGGCATAACATCATAGCCCTTAATTATTCACACAAAAAACATAAAACAGCTCTTAATAAGATCAGTTGAATTCATGGCTGAAGTAAGTATTCAAATCAAGTGATTACATATTTGGAATCCATATGAATAATTTTTTTTTTTTTTTTTAAATACAAAAAACAATCCTTTTAACTTTTCAATCTCCGACTGCATCATGATCACTGAATGATATTCACCACCCAAAAATATTTGAACGTTCTTGCCCTTAAAGATTATCTGCATCTACTCTGTACCTTTCTGAAGATTTAATTCTCATTACATGTGACCCCAAGAATCTAATTGGCTCAAAGAGACCACGCCCAAAAATAAAAAACTGGTCCATAATGTGTGCTTTTAACATAAAACTTTATATATATACATACATATATATATATATATATTATTTTCTAAGTTTTTTTTTTTTGGGTGTTTTATGCAATTAAAATCCTTTAGTATAACAATATCTTTTACTAATCAACCTAAAAAAGGGACAAACTGAGAAATAAGAGACTAAGAGCTTCAAGCAAGTCTACTCTTTTATATCTATTATAAAGGCAGTTCCTTGCTATCAGATATGTGAATGTGTACTTTTTTAATCAATATTTCATGTAATTTTTTTTTTATATAAATAATGGAGATGATAGTAGATCCAAAACACACATAAGGGTTTTATTTAATCATCATTTTTTATTGAATTTTGCCAACAATTCATGGTTGGTATGAACTAGAAAATTAACATCCTACCAACTAGTTTATAGAGTGGTTGCACTTGTGCTTACTCTTCCATATTCCATTCCAACTATGGAGCAAACATTTTTTTTTTCCTGAAATATTGTCAAAACTGGGCTTTAAAACAGCAAAGGAAGACTATTTGATTATATACATTGAAATGGAAATTACTGCGAAAATCTAAGTATATAAAATAAATTACTTTCAGAATTTAAAATAATGTCAAATTTTCCGATATTTGATTGATCTACAGTGTATTAATAAATAATTACTTTGTTTGTTTTTTATATTATTTCTTTTTAATTACCAATTTAGCATTGAACAGATGCTAGTTTTATTTTCCATGTATTAATTTAGTCTTGAACCTTTGTGTGTCTCTATACACACGCATATATAAATATAAATAATATATATATATATATATATTTAACCATTAGCACCACAATCATAATTAATATTTTAAGAAGAGAAAAAAATGATAAGGCACAAAGCTAATATGAACCCAGAAAATTAGAACATTTTAAAGGGAAATTATAAATTTTTAAAAAAATAGAAATGAAATTATTTTATATTTTTCTTTTTCTTTTTTCTTTTTTTATAATACTCATTTCACACAAAATTTACTAATAAAATTTATAAATAAAAAATACAGTATTTTTAAATAAATAAATAAAATCCAATGCAAAAAAAAAAAAAAAAAAGTAGGATTTAGCAGATAATCTCAAGCAATCAAGCAAATAGGTACAGTGCTAACACAAATATCAGATTTCATAAAAAAAAAAATTTTTTTAAAAAAAAGATATTTGTGAAATATCGGGAAAGTTTGAAGGAGAACGTTGGAAAAAGGAAATTACCGGCGGTGGAATTTGAGAATGAGGCGCAGGTTGTGTGGAAGCAACGGCGTCGACGGTGATGGCGGAGGAGTCGGAGTTCGTCCGAGTCAACTCGGCCCGGCAACGCCGAGTTGCGTCAGGATCCGGAATATTCGGCCGGAGATTCTCTCCCATTCTTTCTCTCTACTCTTCTACCCAAAAAAATAGTGTCAAAAAAAAAAAAAATTTCTCCAAAAAAAAAATTCAAAATTTATCAGAGAAATTATAAATTTCAATTTTGTGTTTAACAGAGAAAACTGAAAGCCCTCTCTGTCTGTCTCTCTAGCGCAGAAGAGAGAAAATGAGAGAGAGAGAGGGTGTGGGTGTTGGTGTTATATTTTCTTTTTTAGTTAAAGTTGGGGCCAGTAAAGGCTCCACATGGCGTCGCTTTTACACGTGTCAGTGCCATCACCCGAACGCCACGTCAGCCAGTGGGCGATAATAATATCTTCGGGCTATTGTCAGCCAGATATTTTGTTGGTTTTTTTTAGTTTCTTTTTTTCTTTTTTTTTTCTGATAAAAGCCTTTTCCTTTTTGTGAGTTTGTGATTTGTTGTTGTGACTTGTGACTTGTGACTTCTGAGTAACTCTGGCCAGTTGGGTTTAATTGCTACTCACTCATGACTCGCTGCTCGTTCATATGTTCACAATTGACAATACAATGGTACGAAAGTATGATATTTATTAATTATTACTGCTATTTATATTTATGATAGCTAGGAACAAGCCAACATTGGGAATATTTGGTCTGGAACTTTTTTAATTTAAAAATAAATATATACACGTATAAATCTATATATATATATATATATATTAATAGTCAAAGTTTAAAAAAAATTCAATTAAATTTTAAATTGAAGTCTAATTTTGCTCTACATGTCTCATCTAATTTTTAAATTTGTGTGTTAAGTGAATTATCATGTGCAAAAATTAATGAGTCTAAATTCAATTAGATTCTAAATTGAATTTTAATTAAAATTCAATTTTGTACTATGTATCTCATCTAATTTTTTAATTTTTATGGCAAATAAATTATTGGATGCAAAAATCGAAGAGTCTAGATCCAATTAGATTCTAAATCAAGTCTAATTTTGCGCCACATGTCTCATCTAATTTTTAAATTCGTGTGTCAAGTGAATTATTAGATACGAAAATCAAAAAGTCTAAATTCAATTAGATTCTAAATTGAATTTTAATTGAAATTCAATTTTGTGCCACGTAAAAAATAAATTATTTGGTGCAAAAATCAAAAAGTCTAAATCCATTATATTCTAAATCATATATATATATATATATATATATATGTATGTATGTATGTATACGTAATTGTGGTTAGTTTTAAATGTAATCATGCATATGCATAAGGTTACATACTTGTAACTAATAATATACTAGTATTAAAATTATAGGTAATTAATATGATCATGATTAATTAAAATTTAAATGTTACAGCAAAATAAATTAATTTTTTTCTAAAAAATCATGAAATTGAATGATAAAATACTACTACAACAACAATAAGATCCTTAGTTCTGAGACTTTGAAATCTATTATGAATGCTCAATGAATGAATTAACCACGTATATTTTTTCATAGTATAGTATTTTACTTTAAATCATACAAGCTAATGTATCCTGTTTTTCTACTTCAATTAGTATTATTTTAAGTATTTCTTTGCTTCTTCTTTTTTTTTTTTTTTCCATTTCTTAGGGGTGAGTTTGTATGAACAGGGGAGAGTCAAGGGAAGGGAATCAAGAGGCTATCTAATCTAACCCTTCCAAAGCCTTCATTGTTAACCCATCACTTCGGACTCGATTTTGAAAATATTTAAGCAAGAGGAATGGATATTTATTCCTCTCTTTTTCACTTAATTTTCAAAACATCCAAACAAAGGAAAGAGATGATCATTCCCCTTCCCTCTCATTCCCTTTCCTCTACTTCCCCTTCATACCCTCTACTGTCTTCTTTCTCCAAACTTCCAAACACATGGTTAACTCAAATGAATTGACTACTTCTTAGTGATTTGATTAAATAATTTTAATCAACACTCACTCATCTTTTTATCGATATAAGCCACCCTTATCTATAAAAAATTTCATTCACTTTGAATACTACGTTTTAATAACTTTTCACTTATATATCATAACATTTCCATTTTAAGTATACTGATGTCATGAATACTTACTCCTTAATAGCCCAAAATTCAATACCTTATTTCATATTTAGTCATATAGCAGTCTTGTAAAACTTATCTTTAACTTGATAAGTAATGTTATGCTTACATAATACTATCAATAAAATTCTCCACATTACATATCTTACTATTATCTTATGATTCACATCCTATTTGATATTTTCATCTTTATAAATTATTGATTCAATATACCAAAGCATTTACTCTTCCCTTGACCATCAAGTGTTGCAACACCTCTATCTTTGTTTATCCTTTTACTAAACTTGCATTCTACATACTCCATTTTACACTTACTTAACCTAAATCCTCGTCCAAATTTTCAAAATTGGCATCAACTCTACAACAAATTTCATTTATTGAAATCATTTGCAAAAAGTATACACCAAAAGACTCTAATATGAATTGGTCTAATAAAAAGTTAACCCATAACTAGTAGTCTAGTATGTTGGGAAATTTAGATCCCAGTTGATAGAATTAACAAGTTTTAAATCCAAGTTGTTAATTATATTTATTATGAATAAACCTTGTTAAAATAAACAAACATCAATATCATGCACAGCGAAAAATTAAATAAGACAAGATATTATGTCCTAGGAAAACCAATTAAACAAACTAGTTTCCCAGTAAAAAACTTGAAAGGAAACCTTCCCGAAAAGTAATCCACTATAGTAAAGAGAAATCTTAGATCTAGTACAAAATTTTTATCTAAACTCTACAATCCTCATAGATGAACTTACAGTAGAAACCCCCTACCGCTTCAGAACCTTTAAACTCTTCAATATATGAACGTCACACTTTGCACGGATTCCAGTACATGACTAACCAATGATGCACGGCTCTCAGTATATGACTAACTCACAAACTTGAAGAAGATGTTGGCTGCAGCGTTCTTTACTTCATTAACAATGAAGATCAAGAAGCACTTGGTTACAAAACCCTAAGACGCAAAGACGCTTCAGAGAGAATAAGCACTCGGTCACTTTTTGCATGTGTTCTCATTGTATTCTCTTATGTGATTGCCTTTAAAATAAGCCTTATATATGTCTAAGGTTGTGAGAAATGATACCCTACACATACATGTTAGCATGGGCTGAAAATTCTGATTTCGTAATTTTCGATAAATAGTATCTGTTAAGTAGTTATCGAGCCTCGATAGATAGCTATCTATTGAAAGTTGTTGAACTTTAATGAATCAGCATTTTTTCACTTGTTTCTTGGACATGTTTGCATGGTTTCAATATTAGACTTGAACTTTTGTTCTTTGAAGTATTAAACACATCCTAAATCTACCTAAATATAAATAAAGTGTGTTTTGTCAAAGGATTAACCAATTCTAAATGACATATGTTTCTAACATAAATCACATATGTACTAACATAGTATATAGAAGTTTCACCTACAATCAAATTAACTTTTTTTTTTTGGATAAGATAGTTATAGTGCTGGACTCTTTTATTAGTTGGAAAAAAAAAATCTGTAAATATGTAAAATAAAATACAAAAAAAAAAAAAAAATTGTCCACAAGGCATAAAAGAGAAAATTTAAATAATGTACCATATAAAGAGATGGACATGTGGCATAACCACTAGGACACATATATTATCGTATAAAAATTAAAAAGCAAAGATATGCTATGATACCATTGTCTAGTAAAAAAAAAAAGATTTTAAGTCATATAGTATTATAAGATAAGAGTTTGTGAAGAATTAAAATAAATATTAAATTTAGAAAAAGTAAAATTTAACGATAAAATATAATCTCTTCCAAATCAAGAAGTCGGAGAAGAGGAGGTGAGGATCAGGTGGTGGTGATGATGCACCTTGTGCCTTCGCAAATGCCAAAGGACTGTCCAATCGTTAACAAGCATAAACGAGTTACGTAAGAAGGCCAAGTCAACAAATTAAAAAAAAATTATTATAATTTTTTTTTATATTTAAATTTCTTGGTAAGTAAGAAATGAATATTATCTAGAGGGGTCCAGATACAAAGGTATAAGATATGAGAAGCCAAAGCAATCAATCATATGGTTGGAAAAGAAGCCAAGATATTATTATGTCATGTATGTCCCCTGTAATTGGAGGAGTCGTGAAAAATTATGTCAATTTCGAGTAACTCGTAAAGCTTGCTTGCTTGCCCCATTTGAAATTTCCGTAGAATGTCAATGGCATGGGTCATAAATCATAATTGAATCACACCATTGATGGGATTGGACTTGGAATCAATCACGTGAACTTGTCTTGTCATACACAACATCATATTCGATGATAAAGCTTTAATACATTTCATGTTTCACAAATCACAAATCTTTTTTTTTTTTTGTTAATATATATTATCCGGATTATATATATATATATATATATATGGGGTTTAGTTAATATATACTTTTGGGGTATACACATTAATTATCTATTTTTACAAATTTTTTATAATAAATTAAAACATTGTCAAAAAATTAATCTTTTTTTACTTTTTCATTAAAAAAAAATTCTAAAAGTATTTATTAACAGTTGTGCGCACGCACACATATATATAATAAATTATATTTAGGTATTTTTTTCTAAAAAAATTATATTTAGGTATAAACATTAAACACTATAAAGAGAGAAAGGAATAAGGTATATAATGAATATTAAAGAGCCTTGTTTTTATTTTTTTTTTGTGTAATTTAATTCGGTAAGAAATAAGAACATGCCTTCAGTTTAGTATTCCTATGCACTAAGACCTAATATGATAAGTGGGCCTAAAATCATAGATTTGTAGAGAAATTATTAAAGTAATTTGAGATTTAAATCACTCATGGATCATGTCTTAAAAGTAGTCTCTACAAAACACGTGGGTTTTAGGCTGCGTTTTCAAAAAGACGGCTATGGACCAAATCGTCCTATAGTCACATTTTTTGGAGCTGTAGCCACGTTTTAAAAACACGGCTATAGAATATTTTTTTTGTAGTGAGTAGTATTATTTGACAACTGGAATTCATCTTTACATATACATGACCCAAGATAACCACAAAGCAAGACTTAACACATTCAAATGCATATATGTAGTTCTTTTTTTCTTTTTTGTTTGTGGATGAGATGTATATCTGTAGTGCTGTACAACAGGCAGGAGATGGCCCATCTGATTCCTTTATTTGTTGTGTACGTCTATCTGAATAAGAAATTTTTTATTTTGCAAAAGATAAAAAGGAAGAACCTAATAGGCATATATACTTACCCCAAGATCAAATGTAAATCTCATATATCGCCAAGAGTCGTGATTTAAAGACACTATCAAATTTTTCTATCGGGAAAAAGCTGGATTCAAAACCTTTCTCCCCAATTTATTATATGTGTGTGTCTATATATATATATATATATGGTTTTTAATTATAGTTATATTGTTTCTCAAAAAATAAAAATAAAAAAGTTCCGTTATACAATAAAATTTTGACGTAAAGTAGCCAGAATGGAGTAGGTGATTAAGGTTCTAAATGCACCAAATTAAAGTGAGTATTAAAAGTTTAAGTTTGTTCATTTAATTTCATTTCGATCACGAGCCGAGTTTAAGCTCATAATCAATAAAATTACTTGTTTAAGCTTGATTTATATTATATATAGTTAATCAAGTTTCATGTTCCTTAGTTTGTTCATAAAGATATTATTATGTTTAAACTTAACTCATTTAATAATTTAGCCTAAGCTTGAGTTTGAACTTAGTTTGTTTGCTAAACAAATGAATATAATCAAGCTCTTTCTCAAATCAGGCTCAAACATATCATAAATGAAGATTTTCTTGTAGAGTCGTGTAATACAAAACTCAGTATTGAAGCTAGAGTTAAAGCAAGATAAGAACTGTTTGTGAAGTAAGAAAGACTGAGAGAAAGAAATAGAAAGGGAGAATAGAGAGAGGGAGAGATTGATTGAAGAAAAATTGTATTTCTTGCTTAATCAATGAAACTGAAGAGTACAAAGATATTTATATTACAATCTACCTAAGAAACTGAATAACAACTTAATCCAAATTATACAGATCTATTCCGTGAAATTAGGATACAGAATTAACTACTTAACCAACTGATCTTCGCGCCAGAATCAATAGCTCTTCTCGTAGGCAAGACGATATCGTTTTGTCCACTAAAGTTTAAATAACAAAACACATAAAATGATGCGTTGCTCTTTAGTGAAACGGTGCATTGCACATATATTTAAAACACCAATGGTAACCCCCAAATTCAATCATCTTCAACCTCGCACCCACTGATCTCAAATCAACCATTTTCAATCTACTTCAATTTCTTTGTTTTAGAAACACTACTATCACTAATAATAAATAGTTTGGTCCATTTACAATCTTACGGTAATAATATACTACATGATCATTTAAGCTGAGCAAAACATTGACCTACCAAACAATTCTCTATTTTTCCATAGTCAAGTCCCGTAGTTACAAGTTACCTACTATATTGCCCATAAAACTTTACAAAAAAATGATTATTCCAAACCGGCTAATCTTTTAACCTAACAAAAAAATAGTGGTGGAAAAAACACGTGAAAGGTTAGGGTAGTCCTAGATTTCAGAATTGAATGGGAAGAAGGTCACGTTTATTTTATTTATAGTCATCCATACCACGACAAAATGTATCTTAATTTACAAATTCATGTGGGACTCTGACTCAGGCTTATGGCAGCCATGACATGCACATATATGGTCCAACTTAGGCGGCTTATTTTCTGTGAAAATGGGAATTTTATTCACAATAAACGCATGCAGTACGTGTCAATGATATGAAGTTGCGTAAGACTGAAAGCTCTATTTCTGAATTCCATCTTTAAAAAATAGCAAGTTGTCAAAGCTATAATGCATTAACATTAATAACTTATTTGTTTAACTCTTGGAGTGGGAAAAAAAAGTTCCAATAGTTAAAGTTGTTTGCACCATAATAATGTTTTGCAGTCCATTAATCATTTAGCAAACAAAAAAAAAAAAAATTGTAAGTGGAAATAGAAAGAAAGGAAGGATATACACTTGTCCCACATAATTTTTTTTTAGTGTTTATTACACACTACCTTATTACACACAAAGTATATGTCAGTTAAATTTTAAGTCACGATTTCAATGCACAAATAAACTTATGTGTATTTTGTATGCATCAAGAAGCGTGGACTAACAATTAGAATTGGCTCTTGTATTTTTTATTTTTTGTTTCCTTCATCTTCTTCTTCTTCTTCAAGTATTGTACTGATGAAGCGAGCAAAAGAACATTTCATATGGTTGGATTGGAGATATTTTGAGAAAAAGGATAAGAAGCTACTCCTAGTTATACAGGCTTTATCGCAAGCAACCCATATGATATGGATTAGAATGGGGCAGAATATGTGCATTTAGATTTAATTTAATCCCACATCCTCCGGACCCCAAGGGAATTTTAGGCTGTGGCTTATGGGTCAAACAAACTGATTCCCTGCACATATGAACACGTTAAAATGCAAATATACTTCTTAGGCAAGTTTCCAACCTAGACCGCCCATAGAGAATTTACTAGCTTATAGCCTTATGGGTCAACCATTCTGATGGAAACATCCTATGAATAGTTTAAAATGCGTGTATACTTCTTTGGCAAGTTTCCTAGAGAGATCAATTCTTAATCAAACTTTTAATAACTAACATGTATTAAGTATTAACTTTGAATTTTTTAAGTAAATATATTTTAGAAATCTTTTGTTAAATAAAATATCAGTGATTCAAATGCCCGCGTACGTTAAAAATTAATTAATATTTGGACATGATAATAAGTTACAATCAATTTTTCAAGAAGCAAATGTCATTCATTCATTTGTTTGGTGGTTTTGATTCCCTAGCATATTCCATCAATTCTTTGTCGGGATTTACCGAAGTAATGATCAGAAGCTGGATTGCATGATGGTGGTGTGGGAAAAAGGAAAATATCTTCGTTCTTTGGCATATCCCATCCAAATTAGACAACTACAACTCTCTCTCTCTCTCTCTCTCTCTCTCACTGATATTTTATTTTTCCTTCACCAAACGAGCAAGGCCCAAGGAAAACTGATATTAAAATGTCCATAGCATTTGTGGTAGCACTTTGATGAGCCTATTTATTCATCCTATTTCAAATATTCCCTAATTGGAATATACTTTTTTTATAATTTAGAATTCATATTAAGTTTCCATTTGGGACAGCTGGCAATTTTAGCTTATTTGCAATTTTAACTTATTTTTGCTATTATTTATAAGTCTTACTACATCTTTTGTACTATTCATGAGTCTTACTGTACTTTCAGTTAACTTTTACCTTTATTTTCAGTAAAAAGTTTTCAATTTTAACTAAATAAGTCATTTCCAAATAGACATTACATATTACTATTTTTATTCAACCTGCCTGTTTCTTCTATTATTTATTTGGAATAGATTTATTCTATTGATTTGAAATCAGATATTGTAAATTTAGAAGTATACATGTGTCATGTCATTCAATTTTTTTAAAATTTTCAATAATGTAGCACTGGCTTCCAAACCTAAAATTGTTATATTCATAAAAGTATGTTATTTTTATTTACCTTGATGCCTTCAAATGCTATGGCAATAATAACAACGATGCATTCAGAATTAAAAAATTATTTGTATTTTTATATTATATCGACTATTTTTTCTTTGTATTTCAATATACAAAATGTCATGTCATTCAAATTTTTTAAAATTTTAAATAATTTAAATTTAGTACTCCGCTTCCAGCCCAAAATGGTTATATTCATAAAAATATGTTATTTATTTACCTTGATGCCTCAAATGCTGTGGTAATAATAATAATAATCACATCAACCTCTTCTCCCATCCTGACAAGAATGTGCTATATGCAAAGATGGTGCATATAGGCTAGAGATCTCTACTTTGATAATATATACATAGACAAAAATCTACTTTTCACATACAAACGTTCAGGAAAAAAATATTTTAAAGTTGTTTATATGAGTTAATGCAATCCGTGTATAAAAACATTTGTGTCCGTCTCGAAATTACGTGAAAATGATATTATGAAGAAAAAAATGTTTACGTACAACAAACCAATTTGAATAAATTTTCATCAAACTCACTCCATGTTTGAAATGATCATCTAATTGCTTTACAACAATTTTAATAGCACAAATTTTTTCTCCAAACAACTGAGTCCTTGACATTACTCTTTCACAAAACATATAGACGCATTGATGATTTTTTATTTTTTATTTTTGTTGAGAATTTCCAAATGCTCGATTCCGTGAGAGACAGACAGAGAGAGAGAGAGAGTTAAAAGCACATTTTTGAACTAACATCTTGCCCTATAGGGAATTTAGACCCTGTTAATCACCACCCTCATTCTCCAACCCTTCACACACCATTATTTTTTTTTAAAGAGTTTCAACCTATGAGGCTATGACATCCGCTCCTGATGATAGCTCTTTATCATCAGACTAAGACATCAATTTATTTTTGGTGTAGGCGGGGATTGAACCCCAAATCTCTTATCCAATCATCAGATATTTTACCAGTTGAGTTAACTAGAACCCACTTCACATACCATTTTTGATTGGGAAAGAATTCAAAACAAGAACCCAAATAATAATTTCAAAAAAAAAAAAAGATTCTAAGAGTAAAATTAGAAAAAGTCAATTTGTACACTAGAAGAATTGAATGTCAAATAATGGGAAAGAAAATGTATCAAAACACTGTGGTTTTGTGGTGTACTATACAACATGTTTCTAATCAAGTTCCGTTTGCTGTGGAAGCGGATTGGCGTACTGCGCAAGCAACCACTTGGGCCCATTGCCTCAGCCTCGTCTTCACCAGCTCAGCATCCTCACCTAAAAGTATCCCCAGATAAGAATAACCCAAAATTCTCAATCAGCCACAGGCGTTTAAATTAAGAAAAGTCCACAACCAATTCATAAATAAATAAATAAATAAATAATACGGCAGAATTCAATTCAATTCAATTGCTAAAATTTAAAAAATAATAAAAAAAATACAACCTTGATTAGATTTTATTACTAGAAGTTTTAAGAATTTAAAATAATTTATGCTATTTACTTTAATTTGAAATATTTATTTTAATTTACTTGTAATTATGTATTATTTTCGGAATCCCATGAACATTACATTAGTAACATTTTTTTAACTTCTTCAGTCTAATTACTCTTTATCATTAGATAAATATATCAATTAACTTTTTATATAAATGAAATTTAATACTTAAATCTTTTATTTAATAATAAATTTTACCAAATTTAAAGTAAGTTTATTAAAAAAATCTATCAATTGAGCTAACAAATCTGGCTATATGGACATTATGCTTCATTCTAGTAATAAAAAGTATCTTGTTATATAAAACATAATGTTCATATGGAATGTAAGAATGATATTAAGCCAGATTTGACATTTATTCTTAGATCACATGTTTGATGTTTCAATATAAACCTCACAAATTTAATCAATGTGGACATAATGACTCATTTTTTACACATTGCTTTATATATTATACACGATTTTAAACTCTGTTATTTATCAGATTTCAAAAACAAAAAACAAAAACTCTGTTAATATATACTACCAAATTATATTTCTTTGTAAAAAAAGTGATCTATCATCCATGTTTAATATTTCTATACCATTTATTAATTACCTTGATCAATAATGGGGTTGGGACTTTCAATCTCGGTATCAGAAGCCACTAACGACGAAGAAGACGAAGACCTCGACAAGCTATTACTGTACTGCTTATTAACAGCGTAATAAAACTCCAAAGCCGGAATGGTATCCGATAGCTTTGGATCCACTTCCGGAGAATCGAATCCGAACCCGAGTTCTATGCAAGCCTTCAACTCTTCCAAATCATCGTCCGAAACACTCTTATTGCGGCGGAGGCGGTTGGGGCCGCCGTTGCCGCTATTTTTGTTGCTGCCTTTGCGTCTCAGCCACGCCTCGTCGCGGTGGTTATCGGGCGACCACGAATGTTGCTTGTAGAGAGGCCGTGGCGGCGCGTGGGGTCTACTCGACATGGGTCTGCGGTGGCTGAGAGGGTTTTTTTGCTTTGCAGAGAGAGAGAGAGAGAGAGAGAGAGAGGCTTATTGTGGTTTTGTTACAACAACAACGTAGGAATATCAAATGCGTGTTTGCGTTTGTGTGTTTGGTCAAATATATTATTGCTTTTGGCGGCGGGAGGGAATAAGGGAATTATACTTTTTTCCTTTTAGGGAATAAGGTTTTTTTTGTGTTTATATGAAAATGCCATCATTATTAATACCTACTTATTAATTTTTTATTTATTAATAAATTTAAAATATGCATATTAATAACAATAATAATTGCATTTTTAATATTTTCCTATAAAATTATAACTATAATAAATACCTATTAAAAAGTATGACAAATAGCTAAAAAAATAACATAATTACATATTTTGAAAATCTAACCATTAATTTACATATTTTTTATATTTTTAATACACTTTTAAAATTTTGTGTCATCCGGATTCATTTACTATTCGATTTATAAATTTATTTTTTTATGCATGATTTTATATTACAAAAACTAAAATTTAAATAATTGATTAATAATATAATTATTAATTTTTTATCGTTTTAAAAATTTGCACTCACAAATAATATAAAAAGATAATA
Source organism: Castanopsis chinensis (assembly GCA_032878915.1). Taxonomy (NCBI): domain Eukaryota; kingdom Viridiplantae; phylum Streptophyta; class Magnoliopsida; order Fagales; family Fagaceae; genus Castanopsis; species Castanopsis chinensis. The sequence continues at coordinate 10,327,430 of JAVQMG010000106.1, forward strand.
TAATTCAATGATGTATTTTTTAAAATTTACATCCAATATAAAAATATTAAGTGCAATTGTAGTCTATTGGTGCTAAAAAGGTATCATAGCTATCAAATTTTATATTTAAAACTTAAAATAAAATATCAAATTTCATAGTTAGTACTAGAACATAATTAAAATAAAAGAATACTAATTACAATCATAATCGTTAAATTTCTTATTTATGGACAAAATAAAATAAAGAGAATCAATTTATTTTAAGGGGGTATAAAGAATAATGTTTTCTTAAACAAGTCAATATTCGCGGACTAATAATTATTTGAATTTTGGGAATTTCTTGGTTGTCACTTGCCACCTATCGGTCGAGTCAGAATGAGGTTGGACTGGACCTCGAGGTGGGCCAGTAGTTGCTGGGGCCTAAATGCCTAAGTCTTTTTTGGTAAGTGGGATCCAATTCATTACTTGGCTGAGCTTTTTAAGTATTGCCACGCAAGCACCAGGTCACCAACCACCTATTGAAGCAAAGTGGAAGTTTGAAACTTTGTTTTGCTGTTTAATTATATTTTTGTTATGTTTTTTCCTATCTTTTACAATCACTTAAACCCAAAAAATAAAAATAAATAATCCGAATTCAATAAATGTAAATCTTTTTCTTTCTCTCATGTACACCAAAAAAGAAAATAGTATGGCAAACAGGTCAGCTATTTTGTACTGTTTTGATAGAAGTTTTTGTTGATTTAACAAAATTATTGTCTTGTTTCTGTTAAAAAAAAAAAGTGCCTAATAACATCCACACGAAAGAAAACCAGTATGATGAAGATTTTAAACCAATACCTTTGCTATAATATTATAACAATATTATAATGTTTAGTGATTAAGTAGACTCCAAGTCATTTATTTTTCGATATTCTTAAAATGCAAACAAACAAAAATGAGCTTTAATATGAAGTAAAATCATGCTGAGTATCAATTAAATAAATGTTAATTATCACAATTTTGATATTTATTTAGATTATTAATAATGTGGTGAAATTCAATCTATTCATTACAATGTGAATGAATAGAATTTTAGGAATTTCATGGTGGAATTATCCTAAAAATCTAAAAACTTAAGAGGGTACTAATTCAAGATTTTAAACCATTAAGAGATGCTACAATACCTTTTAGTTGATCAGGTTGAATCCAACTCATTCATTTTTTTTCATGTTCATGATGCAAAGAATGAAGAATGAGATTTAAATGAAAATTGGTAAAAGTAGAAAGTTCAAATAGGAGTACGGAATAGTCAATAACCACATAATTTAATAGTACTTCTCAAATCCTTTTAAAGCATGAAAGTTAGAAATATTATGGATTGGAAAATACTAACCTCAAGGGTTTAGACAGAACATATATATATATATATATTCTTTCCATTATAGTGATACAGGTTATTTCTTATATTACTAATACCAAAGATGAAAAGATTATAATAAATGCATTAAGGTACAAAGTACAATAAGCCTACCAAATATGACTCATAGGATATTGGTGGAGAATTAGGTACAATAAGGTACAATGTCTGCATTAATTATACACTTATTTTCTCTAATCTTCTGAGGTGTATGAGCATTGCTCCTGATATTTTGAATAATTTTTCTGATCATTGCAAGGTTGAAAAATGAGAGAGAGAGAGAGGGTCAGGCTGGAAAATTGAATGGCTAAGGTAGACCCAAAGGTCAATGGTTATATTCCATTCCTTGATTTCTTTCTTTCTTGCTGGCTTGACAGACAGGTATTCCACGGGTTCTAAATAAATATACAGAAAGAGACAGCAAAGTCGGTATAGAAGGATTTGGTTACTTTTTCCAGATAAGAACCAAGACCCACTCCAATTTTGTTGACATGGAGCCTGGTTGGCATCTGCAGTTGGAGCTGCACAGAGTGTATGCTCTGTTCTGTGCACCCTTTTTTGCTGGTTTGGAAGAAAATATAGAGAGGATTCAACATGATTGCATGAGTCGTGACACACCAACTGTATATTTGAGTTCAAGGTTTTTGCTCGATACTAGTTCAGGTGGCAAGCGCTATTCAATGAGTGAGAAAATTAAGATAGCGTTTCCGTATTAAATAAATAAAATCTAACACTTAAAAACCTACGATCTCATTTATATAAGAAAGTTGTTAGAGTGGCTATTTAACCTATATTACCTAAAGTCATACTCTCTCCCAATACTTCCACCAACAATATCGAACAATAGTTAAAACTTTCCAAGATATTAATGGCATATGCTACAAGTGAGGCTCTTTAAGAAACACCTGCAACCATCCAAAAATGAAGATTTTGTTATTCATAATTTTCTTGTTTATTCTCTTACATTTTATACCTCTATCTTGGATGTTTAGCTTAGTTTTTTCATGAAAACACTTCAAACCAAAAGAGAAAGGAAAGAAAAGAAAACAAAAAACGTATGTGTCATCATAGTTTTCATTAGCTAAGATCATAGGTTTAGAAAAATAAAACCGAGTAAATTAATGTTGATAACAAAAGTTTTCACAATTATTATCACTCAATAATTTCAAAGAAAGAAACAAATAGATCAATCATGTTAAATTTTTTTTATTAATAGCCATATTTATAAAATTTTGACATAAAAATCACTTCATCATTTGAAAATGACGATTTTTTAGACACAATTTGGTGGTGTATTATTGACTTGTTAAAAAAATTTACTTAATATTTAATGGTCAAATTACCAAACACAAGCAAAACTATGAAACAACAAGAGAGTATTCAGCAGCATTTGTTCAAATATCTTGAAACATGATGTATCTCAACATTTGTGATTGCGTCTCACCATTTATTTATTTATTTATCTTTTTATAAGGGTAGCATCTCAGTTAAAAACTTAAGAAAGTGGATTTCTCACTCAAAGTTCATGATCATCAATTGGAAAGTAAAAAAGTTCAATGCTGCCATTGAAAAAAAAATTCAAAAAATAAATAATTGATATCTTGTATTGAAGCCTAACAATGAAAAATTAAGAATCTTCAAACAAAAAAATAACTTTGGCACATCCTAATCTAGTAGGGTGATGCAAATGAGCTTGGCTAAAGTTCAGGCTTCTTGTTTCAATTAGAAATCAATCTACGTCATGAACAATGAATATAAATCTGAGTAAAAGACTGATGTTTACAATTACTAGTAATTGAAAATAATAGTATTAGTTAATTGTAAAATTTCATAGAATAACAACATTAATTCGAACAAGTGAATATCATAGATTGAAACTCTTTAATAATAATAATAATAATAATAATAAGCATTCCTCATAGAAAAACATTATTAAAAAAAAAAAAGGCATATAATAAAAAGACTTGCTCATTATTGAATTTATTATGAAAATAAAGGCCCATATCATAGAGAAATTGAAGATAATACAAAACAGTAGATAAAACCTAAAAGACTCATACTGGAAAAGGGCAAGCAAAGCCTAAAAAATATCAGCTGTACTAATTTCCGGCCGATTACTCTACTCTTCTTCCATCCAAACTGGCCCTTGAGCAATCTTAGTAGACAAATATGCTGTTAAACTTAAACACCACACCAAGAAATTTAGGTGACTATTACTTGAAAGAACCTTAGGATGCTAAAAGATAAATAAAAGTATAAACTATAAAGAAAACAAATACAGCTAATAATCAGAACAGGGGCATCCTATAGTCAGCATATAAACAAAATAGAGTTTTGAGACCTTTAACCATTTGTGCTGATTGTTTGGCACACAAGTTAACAAACGCACTAAATTCCCTATTCACTAGTCGTAATTTGTTCTCAAAACTGTAAAAATGCAGTTATAAGAATGATGATATCATAATAGAAATGAAGATTTTCTTTTAATTGGTAAGCTACACAGGCACTCAATGGGTCTTGAACCCAATTGAGCTGAAGCCCATTGGCCACGATAGGAATGAAGATTGATTGTTTTAAAATCTCAAACCATAATGACACTAAATCAAATTCGATTCTACAAACATGACAAAGGCTAATTAATCTGGTTTTTCTACCAACACATTTATAGGACCTTGAGTTTCAAACAACATTTACATCTTGCATTGTTGCCTTCATTAAGTAATCAATTAACATGTAATACATTAAACTAGTAAGGAAAAAACATATTGAAGCAAAGGTCATTTCAATTTTAGCAAAAAATACCAAATGCCAACCTTGTAAACCTCACCTACCTTTTTTACCCCTAAAGCAATGCCATAGACTTAAGCAATTGACAATCTCCTATATCATAAACAAAACAAGAACATAGCATAATGGCATCAGGGTTACAAATGAAAGCAAAAAATTTAGCTTCCTTGTTTACACTTCAACATGCCCCTCAATGATTCAAATGAAAACTTGCATTCCTCCTTCAAGTAGATCTACTTAGTAAGATAAGTTGGACTCACTGGTGCTCATTAGATAAGATAGACTGATTGATACTCATAAAATAATATGGATTGATTGCCACTCAGAAGATAAGATGCTTATTTGCAAACAAAGTATATACTTCACCCCACTTCAATATTTCCCCCAACAAATTCTTACTAGAAAAGCAATGCATAATCACCTGCTGCAAATATATTAGAAAACAAAGAAATTATCAAAATAAGAATAAAATGCAAGTACTAAAACAGTCGAATTCTGATTGCTGGGAAGTAATTGGACTGATGGTGGTTGTTTGAGAAGAAGCATCATATTTTCATAATTATCACGTCATTAGCTGGGAATCCCAAAAGTACCATCCCCAAAGCTGTAAAGCCAATTTGAACGACTAAAAGGTCAAGAGTTACCATCATACTATAATTAGCAAGTGAACGCTATAAATGCAACAGCACACATAATGCCAGAATCAACTAACATGGACACGAACTTAAATGAAGCACAATATAATGTGACAAAACAAAACCAAAATTCAATCCAAGAATGCACATGGAGTGATCCACAAACAAAGCTAAAACCCCTAATTTTGGAGGTTATAATTGGGTTGGCAACAAATTGTAAGATTGGCACCCTATGAAACAGTGAAAAGCTCTCCAACAAAAGAACGAATGGATGAAAAGAAAAAGGAAACGAAAAATGTACATAAATAAATGAGGTTCCTCATACCTGGACTAGAGTTTAATGAAAGAACCAGAGAGAGAGGTAGAGGCATTCCTATGCATTTAGCACAGGACCGCACAATTCTAGAAAAATGAGAATCTTAGAAAATAATTAAACAAATGCATGAGAAAGAAAAAGGAAATTTCCAAAAATACAAGGAGGTCCCTATTCGGGATAGTAATATACAGCACCCAAAATACCATTTATCAAAGAAAAAATCATTGATTATTAATACACAGCTACAAAATCAACAACAAATTAATCATGTCATCAAAACTTAAATCGCTTCTTTAGTCAATACCTAAAATAGCTCTTCCCTTTCCACAACTTATTCAAGCTGTGTAATTTTTCATCAAGTAAAATACCAGCACATCTATTTGTTAATAAAACTATATATATAGTTGTGTGTGTGTGTGTGTCTGCTTTGATTGCCAAGTAACATTAAAGTTCGTTTCCAATTACTTCCCAACAATATCAAACTCTCTTTCACTGTGCTTAATATCACAAGAAGTTAAGGGACCTAAGGTAGAATAGATCATGTAAATCTGAATTGGTTTGTTTCCATGACATTTTCTTGCCACAGGTTATTAAACAAACTATTCAACAAAATTGTTCGTTTGGATTTTCCTACTTCCACAAAAAAATCTGTTTTTTTGAATTACATGCATGAAATGCTCCTAGTTCATTAACTCTGAATCTTCAAAACCCATCTTTAAATCTATCCATTTTAATTCTAAGTCATTCTTTTACCACCACACCCCCCCCCCCCCACCCCCAACAAAAAAAAACCTTTTTCCATTCCTAAGAAAATGACCTTCTCCTTCCTTTGTAGGCAATGCAGAAGCAGCTGTCAACCTAGTACCTTTTACATACTGTTCATATTCTGCTTTCTCAAATCATAAATATCAAATCTCAATGTAAGTATCAACATTTGCTAAATAACAGAATATAGCTAGTGGGAGCATATAACTAATGTCAAACAAGAGTTTTAACACCAAAAGAGATTTTATGTAATCAAGGACATGGTAATTAAGAAGGTATAGAGAACTAGAAAAGACATGGCAATTAAGGACATGAATTCAGATAGAATCAAATGACTAGAAAAGAATAAGCATGGCTAACACTAAATAATTTAAGAATCCAAAGCTGACCCCAAAATTTTGGGTCTAAGTCTTTGGTTGTTGCTGTTGGTGTTGTTATTACAACAAAATATTTTGCACATAGGAGAAAATCCAAAGTAGTTGTGTTTGACATTTCATGCTACTACTAGCTATGAGGCCAGTATAAGGCCACCAAGAATTAATTAATTTTCTGGGTCATATTATGTACGGTTAGCTATCATGAAGCTATTTTAAAACAATGAAGGTCCATCTCACATGGCAGTAGATAGTGTGGAAGGAAATTGAGGAGATAAATAACAAAAGAAGAGCGTCAAGGTCATTCTTACCTTGTTCCATTACTGCAAAGATTAATCCACCAATAAAGGGGTTTTTTTTTTTTTTTTTTTTTTTTTTTTTTTGGGTGGACTTTCCTTCTTAACAGACAAGTGAAAAGAAACAATGTTTAGCAAATTCATTAATTTACATCCAAAAGAATTTTTTTTTTGATAGGTAATAAGACTTTTATGGAGAAAAAATTGAAAATCATGTTCACGATGGTGAATACTTTGAACAAGAAAACAAAAACAAAAAGATCAAGAGCTAAAGGAAATAGAAACTAAAAAATCAAATACAATAGTAAAGTTCGTACACCCCCAAACACAAGCCCAAAGAAACAATGTAAGAAAAAGTAAACATTTTAGATATTCTAATGTTCTCGCATTGTCTTCAAAAATGCGGGCATTACGTTCCTGCTAGACTAACCACATTAAACATGTCAGGACCATATTCCAAATGGTTGAAAGATGTTTTCCAAACCAATTTCTCCAAATATAGAAAAAAGAGTTCACTGACCTTGGCATTATCCACTGGATCCCAACACTGCAAAAACTTCACACCATAAAGCATGAGAGAACTTACAATGAAGAACAAGTGGTCCACTAATTCCTCGTTATAGCAACATACGCAACACCTATTAACCAGAGACTAACATTTCTTAATAAGATTATCAATGGTGAGTATACCATCATTAGCTGCTGTCCATAAGAAGAAAGACACTCATTTAGGCACCTTAATACGCCAAATACACTCCCAAGGAAAGGCATCAGTGGTAGGAGTAGATAATAAAAAAAGCGTGCATCAAAAACACCAGACGTAGTCAATCTCCAAACCAGCTGAACCTCCCCCTCACCCCTCAGCATAGAGGAATAAATAAACTCAAAAAATGAATAGACAGTGGCTGTCTACCAATCCTGAGGACCATGATGGAACAATAAATTCCAGCTCCTACCTCCTTCTAAAGTAGATACAACCAAGTCAGAAACCCACGCTTCTTTAGATATAGAGCAAGCATACATAGAAGGAAAGAGTTCCTTCAAAGGAGTAGGCCCACACCATGGGTCATGCCAAAAGACACGACTACCCTCCCCCACATTATACAGAATCTGGCTAAAGAACTTCTCTGTTCCTTCTTTAATACTCCTCCACATCCCACACCCATGAGCACCCCTTACCCCTCTAGTGCACCAACCTCCTCTCGCCTCCCCATATTTGATTGCTATATAACCTGACGCCATAATCTATTATTTTCTTTCCCAAAACGCCACAACCACTTCCCAAGCAAAGCCTTGTTAAACAACCCAATCCTCCAGATCCCCAAACCACCGCATTCAACTGGCAAGCATACCTTATCCCAAGCAACTAAAGAATACTTAAAAACATTCTCTGAGGCCCCCCAAAGGAAATTCCTCTGAATTCTTTCTGTTCTCGCTGCCACAACCTGAGGGATGGTAAATAACAATAGAAAGTAGGTGGGAAGACTCAATAGAAAGGCTGAATAAAATCTTAAATCGGTTATTGTATAGAAAAGCAAACAGTTGTGAGTAATTTTAGTTTGAATTCAATCTTGGCAAAATTATGATACCAAACTTTCTAATTTTCATGTATAGATTCTGAGTAACAATATTAGTCAAAAAAAATTATTAAATGCCCATTACGGTTACTTAATATGAAAATAGTAAAACTTCACTATTATGAACTCAGTACCACTACCAAAAGAATGATATTGTTTCATGAAATTTACATGTGAATAAGATCTAACAACTCAATGCCAAGTTGAAATGTCAAATTCCAAATTAGCATGCCAACTTGTTAATAAAGACTGGTGGAATTTTCATGGGACCAAGGTTAATTGGCCACATTCAAAACTCAAAAATCATTAAAAACCCCCAAAAAAATTAAATAAATAAATAAAAATAAAGATAACTCAGAAATCCTCTTGCTAGATCTGCCCTTTTTCACAAAAAATCAAAAATTAAAAATTATACTCATTGCCCATGAAAGGAACAGGTATAATTATTCCAAGTATGGCTTATGCATTTGGTATTTGATTTTTTGAAATTTTTGATATATGGTTTAGTTGGTATCTTATAAGCAAATAACATGCTGGGCCGTACCTCAATGGCCTGGACCAAACCATTGCCAAAATGTCATCCCTGGGTTGAATCTAAGCGGCTATGACTTGGGTCAATGATCAGAAGTTGCCAAGTCCACCGCCCGAGTTAAAATATGATGAAGTGGAGAAGCATGAGCAAGGTAAGATATGGATGTCATGAAAGAGGTGGATGATATTGTGGGTGACGAGTAAAAGGGGTTGAGGGTACGTGGTGCAAGAATGTTAAGGAATTGGTGAGAGAGGAGGGTGTTTCCTGATATGATTTTTAATATATACATATATATTTGATAGTGAGTTTTAACAGAAAGTGCATTTATAGGTAGTAGATTTATTAGTTGATGAAGAAAAAAAATGCGATGATAAGAATTTCACGAAATTGATAGTAAAGATCAATCCTCATAGAGTACACCGTAGGTTCACAGCCTATAGTATTTATAAATTTTAAAAAATAAAATAAAGTAACCACAAAATTGATGGGTTCTAGAATCTAGGAATAAGTGACAACTGTATTACCAGTTCAATTCACAAAAAAATCCATAAACACTTACAGACTTTCCTTTGGTACAACAACCTCCAACTATATCATCCATTCTGAACTTGAAAGCTTTTTAAGCCTGGCAAGTTTAATCCCAACTATCAATTATGCAGTTCATGTCACCAATAATCACCACAAGAGCAAATTCCATCCTTAAAATGATGAAAACGGTTCGAATCCCTCACAATAATCTCCCTCTCAGTTATCCTAGATATGAATTTAGTGGCGTTGTGGCAATCACCACAAACCCGCAAGTTCTTGAAAATTCGAATGGTGCTTTTAGGAGGGGTGCTAATTATTCCAAAAGCAATTGCCAATCTCTCACTATGACTTGTGAGTATATGCTCCTTTTCATCATCTTCAACATCCTGCAACACAAAGCTTAAGTCTGGAATGTAACCAAGGCTCTTCATTTTTGTGGTCAGAACCTTCAATTCATTGTATATTTCCTCACATTTTGGATGGGTTTGATTTCCAGTATAAAAGACATCGACCTTATTGTTCACTTCAATTGAGCTCCAGCCAGGGGTTTTCCTTAATCCCCTATTTCTCGCCAATGATCTCACTTTATCCAAATCCTCCCATTTACCAACATTGGCATAAATATTTGACAACAAGACATAGTAGCCAACATTCTCGGGTTCAACCTCAAACAAGCGATCTGAAGCAAATGTACTCAACTCATAATTTCCATGAATTCTACAAGCACCAAGAAGAGCACCCCAGACAGAAGCATCGGGCTGTATAGGCATATTTTTTATGACATTATATGCCATTTCTAAACGTCCAGCTCGACCGAGCAAATCTACCATGCAGCCATAGTGCTTCAAACTAGGCTTGATCCCATATTCTTCTTGCATCATTCGAAAGCACCATTGACCCTCATCAACCAAACCTGAATGGCTACAAGCTGACAATAAAGATACAAAGGTTACATGATCTGGCTTCACCCCCTCCACCAGCATTTCATTAAAAAGCTTCAGAGCTTTTTCACCGTGCCCATGAATACCAAGACAAGAAATTACGGCATTCCAAGGAACTGAACTCATCCTTGGTATGTGGTAGAATAAGGACAAGGCATCATCTAATCTGCCACATTTTCCATACATGTCAACAAGGCAGGTACCTACAAAAACATCCAAGTAGAGACAGTTCTTAATTACCCGTCCATGGATTCTCATCCCTTGTTGCAAGGCTCCAACATGGGAATATGCTGGTAGAATGCTTACCCATGTCCCTTGGTTAGGAATTATCTCTTTGTGCTCTTCCATCATACAGTACACTTCAATCGCCTCACTTGCAAGACCATTTTGAGCATAACCTGTGATTAAAGAATTCCAAGAAATCGCATCTTTGACAGGAAGTCCTTCAAAAACCATACGAGCAGAATCTATTGCACCCAATTTTGCATACATGTCCACAATTGCATTTCCAATGACAACATCTTCCATAAGCCAACCTCTCCTCACAATGAATCCATGAACAGACCTACTACTTTGACGATCACTTAATTGAGCAACAATAGAAGCCAAACTCACTGCCGTCAACAAATCAGGCTGAATTCCTATTAGTTGCATCTTGTTAAAGAGTCCAAGGGCAGTAATTGGATTATCATTCTGCTCATATGCAGCAATTATTGAATTCCATGAAACAACATCTCTTACTTCCATCTGATCAAAAACTCTTTGTGCATGCCCCAAACTACCAAATTTGGCGTACATGTTAATCAAGGCATTGGACACAAACAAATCACATTCCAGTCCATGCTTTATGACATACAAATGAATGAGCATCCCACTTAAGCTATCATCTGATTGTGAGCAAACAGCAAGTAGACTTGAGACAGTTACAGGATCCATTTTTACCCCCTCCAGTCTCATCTTGTCTAAGACCTCCAATGCCTCTGCAGCATTTCCATTTTGACAAAACCCAGAAATCATTGCATTCCAAGAACCCATATCTCGGAATGGCATATTATTGAACAATTTACGTGCAACACTTAAGAAGCCAAACCGGGAATACATATGGACCAAAGAAGCAGCCACAAAGACATCCCACTCAAAACCCAGCTTTAGAACCCAGCAATGCATCTTCTTCCCATCAACTAGATTTCCACAGGCTTTTAACACAGACGGAAAAGAGTATGAATCAGGTCTAACACCAGAGGTCAACAAGAACAGATAGAAACAATTTATAGCATCACGGAAACGGCCACTGCGAACATAAGCGGATACCATTGAATTCCAGGTATAAACATCCTTTTTCGGAATCTGATCAAATGTGCGTTGAGCAAATGAGACTTCACCAAGATAGGCATAAAGATTGACAAGCCTGGCTGAAAGAAAGATGTTTTGACCTTTCCCTGAGACCAGAAGAAAGGCATGAAGGCGCTTGACAAGGTGCACCTTTGTGCAAGATGAGAATAAAATATTAAAATCAATGTCTTTGTTCCCATTGTCGAAGCCATCTGATGTGAATTGCCGAGAAGAAATAGCAGCTGAAAACAATGAGCAATGGGCTTGATGTGATGGCAAAGATTTGGAAATATGCCTACCTATGCAGGTCGGCAGCAATCTGACAACAGAATAATAGGGTGTTAGCACAAATGAGATAGACTCTATGAGGTTACCAAATTCTCATCAAGAAAATATAGACTATAAGGATTTTTTTTTCCTAATTTAGTAAATAAAGTATTAAAATCACCAAAAGGAGAGTGATAAAATAGTCAATATAATTCACAAACTATTGAGTACAAACATGAAAACAAAAAACTATAGTTCAAAAGAAATTGGAAATCCAAGAAAACAATCTGATTGCCTAAAGCACACTACATGTAGTTGCATTTTATTGGAATTGGGAGATTACCCCAAATGAATTTTTCTTCGCTTCCTTTTTTTTGCAAAGTAAATTTGCTAGGCAAGTGATTGACAATTGTTTGGCTACCTGGAACTACAAGGAAGCTATAAGTAATGCAACAATAAATATCATGGAGATTTCAATCCTCAGTTCCTCACTTAGGATGAATGTTGGCAACACGCTTAGCACATGCAAGTGGAATCTAATCACCAATTAGCATCACTGTATACGCAACAGAAGGAAACCTTCACATTCAACAACAGATATTCAATGACATATATATTTCATGAATCTAAAACAATTTTTCAAGAGACATATTTCTTATCTCAATACTTCAAAGAGACACATCTTAGTTTCAAGTAGCCAAAGCTTTACCCAGATTTCAATTGGAAAATAAGCCACAAAACCAAATAATTTATACTCCTAAGTTATAAGCAAAAACAAAAACACTCATTTAGTTTGGGAAAATAAGAGAAAAAAAAATACAAATTTTAAAAATTAACTGGTCTTGAGGGGAAATTACATTAGAACAAAGCTGATTAACTAGATGAGGCTCAGTCGATCAAAGCTTCTTTTTTTTCCTTTTTCTTTTTAATATCTTGGGCCCCAAACAATAAAATTTTCAAGATTTGAAGAAAATTTTTTTTATAAGTAAATATTTCATTAAAAATTTGCAAAATGCCGCGACTAGGCTACTTCAGGAGTACGATAACGTGGAACTTCCTCCTCTCACACAATTACATTCATAGTGGGGAGAAATTACCATCTAATAATTGCTTGGAAGGTACATCAACATTAAGCACTCAAAGAACAACTATCAAGCCTACCAAACATATTAGAGAACAAAAATAAAGCCATACACTGAAATAAAAAATTTAAGGAATTAGATGGAACAACATTAAGAATCTAACTCAACTCAAACATTAAGCACTCAACATTTTCAACTGTACAATGCAACAGAGTAGGGGCAAAAGTAACTGTACCTGAACATACATGTAGCTCTATATCAACTGTCACTGAGAAATGCTTTTGGCTGAGAAGGGTTTATGCGAGTAGGGTTTTTGAGTGCCTCCAAGTTTAAAACCCTCTTTTAATAAAGATGAGTGAGTGACACGTGGCAAACGAAGAAACCAATCCAAAGGCTAAAAAACAAGTCCCACGGTCCTTCTCTCAATATAAAAGAAACCCATATCAAATCTGATCCAATTTTTCGAAACCACCGGCTGTAAAACACAGAAAACCAAGAAAAAAGTCACCGGTGACCCATCAACCAGCCACCCTCAACGGCCGACCTGTATCAGCAAACCCCAAGTGATTTTCGTCACCGATTCTTGTGCCGATGCTACACACTATTTCTTGCGTGTGTCCCTCGTTACCAAACTGCAATGGAAATAAACTCAGACGTATCGCCGGCGAGTTCTGGATTCCTCTGATGCTTAGGCGAGAAAAAGAGAGATCAGTGAAATTTGGAGAACAGATTTGGGCTTGGTCTGAGTGAGTTTGGGTTTGGGTCTTAAAGCCCAGCCCACAATAGCCCCAACTTTATTTGCTTTTCTTTCTTTCTCATTTTTTTTATTCTATTTTTTTTAAATTCACTACTTTCCAGTATTTCTAGGGTTCAGTTTTCTACAGCTCTGCACTAACCCTTGATTTTTTTTTTTTTTAACAATTAAGGTGATGTGAGACTTATGGTACTTTTTTTGCTTTTTTTTTTTTTTTCTTTAGTCAATATGGGTTGGGCTGCTAGGCTAATTTTTTTATTCCATTTTTAAAAAAATCTTAATGTCTCTCAAAAAAAAAAAATCTTAATGAGATTCATGTTTTAACTTTTCAGATCACAATATCCAAATTGGGATTCTTATAACATTGGTTATAATTATTGAATTAAAAAAAATTGTTTAGAACTTTTTGATAGTTTTTTCCTTTTAAATCTCCTCTATTTTTTCCATTATAGATAATAACAAAAAGCATGTAAATCATTTATTATAGAATTGTAAGTAATAATAATAAACCACATAAAAAATGTAAAATCGTTTATCAATGCATAGTTTTCTTTTTACAAAAAAGAAAAAGAAAAAAAAAATAGAAAACAATTTTATACAGTATTTGAATACATTATTCATTGTAAAACATGATATCTTCAAAACCGTTCATGCTTTCTTCCATTCAGGGTCTCTTTTCAAAGCCCTTAATCAAACCTTCATCACCCTTATCCCAAAAAATTCCTTTCCTGAGAATGTTCATCAGTTTAGGCCCATTAGTCTTTGCAATGTGGTTTACAAGATAATTGCTAAAATCCTGGTCAATAGGCTTAAACCCCACATGGATCAGCTTATTACCCTTTTTCAGAATGCCTTCATCAGAGGAAGAAACATTTCGGATAATATCCTGATAGCTCATGAAATCTTTGATCTTATGGGTAGGAAGAAAACAAGGAAATTCAGTTTTGGAGCTTTAAAAATTGATATGCGCAAAGCCTACGACAGAATGGATTGGAGATTTTTAAAAGTTGTCCTAGTTACAATGAAGTTTAGTTCTAAGTGGATTGATTGGATTATGGAATGTGTATCATCTGTTGAGTATACCCTGTTAGTCAATGGTTGCATGACTCAGTCCTTCACTCCCTCAAAAGGGCTTAGGCAAGGGAATCCTATATCCCCCTACCTCTTCCTATTGTGTGCTAATGTGTTGTCCATTGCTCTGTTGAAAGCTGAACAAAACAAGGGATTGAAAGGGATTAAGATTGGAAGAAATGGATGCTTCTTTACTCATCTGTTATTTGCTGATGACTCCCTCTTTTTCTTCAAGAATGATAACAAGTCTATTCTCACCTTACAGAATACACTACAATGGTATTGCTCCCTGTCTGGTCAGAGTATCAACTTTACCAAATCAGACCTTTATTGTTCTCCTAACATGCCAAGTGAAGCTAAAAGCAACCTGGCCAGAATTCTCCAAGTAAACCTGGTTCAAAACCCAAGTAAATATTTAGGCCTGGACTTCAAACTCAAAGGGAAAAGGGTGTCTGATTTTAAGTTTTTGGAGAATAAGTTGCTGTCCAAGCTCCAAGGGTGGAAAGCAAGGCTGCTGTCCCAAGCAGGGAGGGGAACCCTTATTAAATCTGTCCTCCAATCTATTCCCATGTATACCTTCTCTTGCTTCAAAGTTCCGGAGACCACTTGTAGGAATTTAGACTCTATTGTGAGAAGTTTCTGGTGGGGCCATGATCATGGAGTCAAAAAATTACATATGGTTCACTGGGATAAATTATGCCAAAGTAGGAAAAATGGAGGTATTGGCTTTAGGAAATTCAGACTCATGAATCAATCAATGCTCGCAAAACAATTTTGGAGAATTGCCCATAACCCTCAATCCCTGTTGACAAGAACTTTCAAAGCCAAATACTTTCCAAGTAGCTCCATCCACCAATGTGTCCCAAAGCCTCACCATTCTTGGGTTTGGAGAAACTTAGTAAAACAGGATGGTTCAATCCTAAAGGAAGGAAGATGGTGGGTGGGTAGTGGCTGGCATATACCTCTTAAACACCCTAACTAGTTTCACTGTCCTGCCCAAAACCTCCTTAATCCTAGTTTAGTCTCAGGTTCTGTTGCTGACCTCATTAATCACTCTACTTGTTCTTGGAAATCTGATTTGGTTAGAACTATTTACCCTGAGCCTCAATGTTCTGAAATCCTTAGCATACCTTTACCAAAGACTGGGAATGCAGAAGACAAGCTGCTGTGGAAACACTCCTCTTCAGGGGAGTTTGTTGTAAAAAATGCTTACAATTTGCTGCTTAAGAATGAGAATTTGAATGCTCATGGTAATCCTAGGCTCCCTCAAATCCCTTGTAAGGTTTGGTCTCTCATCTGGAAGGTGAAGGTCCCATTGAAAGTTAATTTGTTTATTTGGAGAGTCCTGCAAAACAGCATTCCAACTTTTCTTGCCTTGAAAAATAGAGGTATTGGCACTCATAGTAGTTGCCCTTTTTGTGATGTTGAAGAGGAATCACTATCTCATATCTTTCTTCATTGCACCTTTGCCCGAGCTTGCTGGCATGGCTCGGCCTTGTCTGTTCATACCTCTGAGCTAGGTGGATTAAGTGTTCAAACTTGGATTGGCAATCTGCTTCTGCGGTATAGTCTGAAGAATCAAGATCAGATGGAGGTCCTGCAATCCAGCTTCACTCTCCTTTGGTCAATCTGGAACCACAGGAATATGGTGGTACATGATGGTAAAACTCCTAACCCAATTGAAGTTATTCTAACTACTCAGTCCTTAACTTGCAGGTATAGGGATGCATTTAATGTTCAGGATAGCAATGGTTGTCAATTAAGGAAGCGAAGCAAACATCAACAAAGCATAGGTGGAGATTGGGACTTGATTGTTAAAATTGCTGCTGCTAGGAAGAGAAGACCCAAAAGGACCGCTTATGCCTTTAAAGCACAAAATTTACTTGGGACTGTCATGTTTTTTGGTAGTGATAGCTGTGGAGCTCCAACACCTACTGCAGCAACTAAAGAAGCCTTAGTGCAGGCTGCTGTGAAGGCCAAAAATCTTGGTTTCTGCAGAATTTTGTTTTTGTGTTGTAGTGACAGGCTTGTTCAAATCTGTAATCAGGTTTGTAATCCTAGTTGGGAGGATAAAACTTTACTCCATGATCTTGTAAATCTTCAGCATCAAGGTGTGTGTTGTAAAGCTCTGCTTGTTCCTAGAGCTATACTAGGATGTGTCTATATGTATGCTAAGCTTGCAACTAATGTTCCTGGTGCGTGTAACTGGACTCATCCAGACTTGAACTAGTTCTTGTATCTTCCTTATTGGTATCAAAAAAAAAAAAAAAAACTCCCTCTTGTTTACAACTCTTTTTAGAGTTTTTATATTACTAATTGCAAATATATCAAGATATTGGACGCTTAGGGTCCGTTTGGATAGAGCTTATTTTTGCTGAACTGAAAACTGAAACTGAAAACACTGTAGCAAAATAATTTTTTAATGTGTGAATAGTACTGCAGAACCCATTTTTAATAAAAATTGCTGAAAAATGACGTGAACAGTGCGTGCACAGTACACGCACAGTGTATGCACAGTACGCGCACTGCCTCTTGTCCCCCAGCAGAACCGAAAAAAAAAAAAAAAAATTTGACAAAACGTGAACGTGAAACGAAAAAGCTGTATCCAAACTAGCTTTAATTAATTTCTATATATATATATATATATTAACTTTTTAGTATCCAAATTAATATTTGTTAGTATAAAGAAATTTATGGAGTTTTTTTTGGGGGTGGGGTCTAGGCCTTAAGCCACCCCTAGTCTAATGTTCATTCAGGATCCAATCATTTTCTTGATAAAAGCTTTATATGACGATAACTTGTAAATTCGAGTTCGAGAATCAACTTCTTTAGAATAAATTGAGAATAAGGTTATTTATCAATTACCTCTTCAAAACTTTGTAAAAATTGGAACTTTGTATCCTCTCCTTGTCTCTCTCTTGTAATTACGAGTTTGTTTACAAATATATTATTATATTTAATTTTGACATGTTTAATAATCAAGTTAAAATTTAAGGTTTTTTTATTTGCTTTAATAATTCAATAGTTGGTAGAAATGAGATTTGATCATTGATATCTTTCTTGGAAACACTATAAAATGTCAAATAATTAAATTACAATAGTCTTAAGAAATTCAAAACTTTTTTTTTATAGGATTACATGTTCAAACTTAAGTTTGGGCTTGACTTATTTACTAAATAAAAAATATAAAATAATTTTCTTTTAGGGGGCTAAAACCCAATTTGTTTATAGACATTCAGGGTCCGTTTGGATAGAGCTTATTGCTGAAAACTGAAAATACTGTAGCAAAATAATTTTTAAATGTGTGAATAGTATTGTGGGACCTATTTTTAATATTTTTTTCTGAATAAAGTGCTTGTGGGTCCCATAAACAGTGCGTGAACAGTGTCTAAACAGTGCCAAACAGTGATTTTTATCTTCCGCACAGTGATGCTACAGTGAAATAATGTGCATGAACAGTACCAGTTACTGTTCAATGTTCATGCACGTTGAAAAAAAAAAAAAAAAGGAAAACGCAAAAACATTAAAACGCAGGAAAAAAAAAAAAGCTCAATCCAAACACACATTCAATTTTTTGAAAAAAAAAATTAAGAATCAACATTCAATTCATTAAAAAAGAAAAAATTCATTAAAATTCCATTCATATGAGAATATTCGAGAATCTTTTCCGAAAATCCTTAAAATTTAAAATTTATACTTATATACCCAAATGGTTTTGTTTTTTTTTTTTTTTTTTAACCCAAGTAGATTTCCTAAGTAATATGTGTACCACATATATCCAAGTAATTGACAGGACCATCGCGAATAAGGCCAAAAATTGATGTAAATGGCTATGATCTGACATGCTTAGTAAGAAGATAACTATATAGTACAGGGCTACAGACATATAGTACCTTATCTCTTAAGACTTGTCAGATTCAGATGTATACAGCTTCTAAAAAAGATTCAGATGAATATCTAAGTTTGTCCATGTTCGAACTGGTTTTTACTGCCATTTTTACTGTAGGGTTATATCCACGTATGGTTACAAGTAACGGTAAATTTTAATTAATTTAATTAATAAATTTTTTAATAGTTGGATAAAAAATTTAAAGTTTTTTTATTTTTGAGAAAAAAAAAAGATTAGAGTTTAATTTTTCTAAAAATAGTTATTAAACCAAATTAATGTCTTTAGTCTTTTCTTCTCAACAAAAAAAAAAAAAAAATGTCTTATGTCTTTAGTCTTTAGAACATTCAACGACATTTCTCTTACTAATAAACAGTTTTAGAAAAAATAGCTTACATAACTTTTATGAAAAATATAAAAAATTATCCAAAAAATTAATTACTTTTTAATTTTTCTATAAAAAAATTCTAAAAATATATTATAAGTATTTTTAGTCCTTAAAGTTTATCTATTGAGCGCTTTAGAAAGTCAAGTATCAAATGAACTCTATTGGTCTCTAAATTTAAAAAATGAGCAATATTAGTCCATCCGTTAACTTCCATTAGTTTCATTGTCTATGTGTCTAACAGAACAATGATGTGACAAAGAGGGCGTTTGGATCCAGCTTTTCTTTTCCACGTTTTGCGTTTGAAGCGTTTTTCAGCTGCGCTGCTGCACGCCTCAGGGGGGGAAAATGACTGTTCATGAACAGTAACATGAACAGTAGCCGATTTAGTTGACTTTTCAGTTTTTTTATTATATTTGTGGGTCCCGTTTACTGTTCACGGGACCCACAAATTTCACTTTTCAGGAAATTTTTTATTAAAAATGGGTCCCGCAGTACTATTCACACATTAAAAAATTATTTTGCTGCAGTGTTTTCAGTTTCAATTTTCAGTTCAGCAAAAATAAGCTCTATCCAAACGGACCCAAATACTATAAATGACACATCAATTTTTAAAAAACTAAATTGCCAAATCAAATTTATTTATATTAATTCATCTTAGTTTAAAAACTAAACAGAAAAACTATCTTCAAAAATTTCCCAATCTCATCATTCATTTTTAAATTTCCTTCTCATCGTGGCACCAATCTTGAACTACACCTAGATTAGGGATTGGGCTTCGTTATCTCCTTTAGCTAGTTCCCGATTGTCAAGATTAATAGTCACCAAAACAGCAATAATCATGATCTTAGAACCAAAATTGATTTACAGGAAGCTTCCATGTTGGTCTTTATTAGCATGTTATGGCTCCGTTTGGTATAGTAGTTTAACAACGTATTTTCAATTTTTAAACAACATTACACATTTTTTTCATACACTATTTCACTCACACGTATTTCCAAAAAATACAAACAACGTTATTAGAACAACGTAACCAAACAGCCCTATGTCTACTCAAAAGGAAGATGAGTAAGTGCTTGTTTGTTTCGGCTTTTGTAGCCCCAAAACGCACTGTTTGAAAAGGCAAACACTGTTCCTGTGTTTGGTGGGTTTAAAAAGCTGACTTTGAGAGAAAGTTGTGTTTCCTATTTATTCACAGAATGCACATAACATTTATGGGCCTCTTCCGACCAAATTAGAAAAGTGGGTGCGCGTTGATGAATGTATCTGTTGGACCAAATGTGCAGTTACCAAATTGTCCTTCAGAGCCTCTCATCTCTCTGCTCTGCCCTCTCAATAAAAAATTTCCAAATCTAAACACAAAAAAATCTATTACAAATTCCCAAATCAACTAAGGAAAAAAAAAATTCAATCCCTTGCAAATTAGGATTCCTCAAAATGCAAAACAAAAAAAATTAGAATATAGCAAAATCTTTCAAATGGAGTTTGTACACATCTTGCGGTGGATGGATTATGGAGGTTTGGAGATGAAGTTGAAGAGTCTCTCCAAGAGGATGGATGAGTTTTTGCGGTAGCTCTGTGGATGGATGAGATCTTGCAGTAGCTCTGTGGACGGATGACTTCTGCGGAGAGAAAAGGGAGAGGAAAAAAAAAAGGAAGAAGAAACGTTCTAGAGTTTGGAGGAGTGGTAGGGAAAAAAAGAGGAAAGAAGGATAAAAAGAAAAGAGGAAGGGTACGTGTGTGGAGGAGAAAAAAATATGGGAAAAAAAAGGAAAAAAAAGAAAGAAATGCTGTACATGGAGGGTTAAAAAAAAAAAAAAGAGGGAAAAAAAAGAAAAAGAAAATGTTATCACAATATTTTCACAATAAATTTTAAGTGGTAATTTTATTAACTTTTTTTTTTTTTTTTTTGAGAAACACACACACACACATATAGGGGAAGGGAATTTTATTAGCTAATATTGGTGAGAAATAAATAATTTTTTTAAAAAGAGAAAAAATAAATTTTAATAGTACGTTCAAATTAAAATCTGTATAAATTTTTATCACAATATTTTCACAATAAATTTTAAGTGATAGGTCATTTTTAGCTAATATTGGTGAGAAAAAAATAAATTTTTTAGAAAGAGAAAAAAATAATTGTAATAGTACATTCAAATTAAAATCACTATCAATTATCACAATATTTTCACAATACTTTCACAATAAATCTTAAGTGATAGGTTATTATTAGCTAATATTGGTAAGAAAAAAATAATTTCACAATATTAATTTAAGAATTAAATAAACTCCTTTATATATACTTTGTCTTTTTTAGTAATTTATCATTCAAATTACCACTTTTATAAGTACTAGTCAAATATTTAATTTTTTTAAAAAATACTTTTTAATAGTTTCTAACAAACACTTAATTAAAAAAAAAAAAAAAAACATTTTCATACTACATTTTCTAAAAACCTCACATTTTTAAAAAAATCAAATTTTAAAAAGCAGAATCAAACTCACTGTTACCTTGTCAGTGAGAAAGCAAAATGGATGCATGGCACACCTTAGAATCAGCATTCAGCACCTATCCTTGACTTTCTTGGCTTCATCTCTTTGTCATCTTTACGCCTTTAGGTAATTATATCGTCTGAACACTTTAAAAAAGTTATACTGGCACGTCGATGAGATTAACAGTGCGATTCCAGTTTAAGGTTGGCGGTGTGAAAGAAATCTGGAATGGACGATGATATTGGGGATTTTTGAGAATGGTTCTTTAGGTTTTAATCTTTTTTTTTTTATTTTTTTATAATTATACTATCTTGTAACTTTATGTATATACATAAGTATAATTAAAGATATATAATAAGATACACAATATAATTCTTATGTGTATAATTTAAATACTAATGATAATCATTTTTATTTTTTGTTAACTTTTTAAAAAATTATGTAAGGATATTATTAGGTATAATATATAAATTGTTCATTTTTATTATTATTGTGAAGTTTTTGTTTTTTTAAGGTTTCATTTATTCTAAACTTTTTGGATTTTGTACTTATAACTCACTTGATGAATATTTATGATGTGGTCTCACATTTGATTCTAAATTAATAAATAAAACTCTTTATTAATAAATAATTTACGACACATAACGCAAAATTAGAATCCTAATTTGAAATTCTAATTTGAATTTCTCTCAACTTCAGATATTATTATTATTATTATTATTATTATTATTATTATTATTATTATTATTATTATTATTATAGATTTGATGTTTAGTTTTTAAAACAAAAATGAATTAATATAAATAAATATGATGTGGCAATTTTGTTTTTTAATAACTAATATTGTATTTTCCATGTCATTTAAAAAATATTACATCATTATTTCGTTAGACACATGCATAATGAAACTAATAGAAATTAATAGAAAAACTAACGGAGCTCATTTTTTAAAAGTTAGGGACTAATAGAGCTCCATTTGAAACTTGAGGGACCAAAAGCGCTTAGTATGTAATCTTCAAGGACTAACATTATAGTTTCGCATAATTTTTTAAAATATTTGCTAACTTTTTTCCTTTACAATATTCAATTTACAATTTACAAATCAATTGTCATCAATTATGAGAAAACAATTTTAAACATGAGAAGTGTTACATCCTTAATATTTTCATAATACTTTCACAATAAATTTTAAATAATAAATTATTATTAATTCTACTATAAAAATATTATTAAAATTACTTTTTTTCTTAAAAGTAATAATGATAGCCGTAGTATCTAACCACTTAATATTTATTACAAAATTATTACAAAAAATATTATCTACGTGACATCTCTTTTTTTAGTAATTGCAATTATTATACGTAGATTATGTTTAACATTTTCTAATTTCAAATCCCACAAATCTCTCCACTAACTACGTCGGCGTAGAAGCCACGTAGATAATGGCTCCCACTAAACACTTTATATGGTCCAAGATGTGATCAGATACTAGTCTATTAATGGTGCTTTTTACTTTTTAGTGGTGTGTCAGATTGTTCTGATTTTTTTTTTTTTTTGATAATCAGACTGTTCCGATTGTGATCTCAGTCTCACTCTCCATCATATTTTTTTATGAACGTCACTCTCCATCATATATATGTCCATATTTCTTGCGTTCAAATTGGGAAAAATCTAGATACATTTTTATTGCCCACCAAATTTCACTTTTTGTTAGCTTATGTGATCGTGGATATTTTGTCTATTACTAAGTCACATAAGTCATGCTGACCTGTGCAGTTCACAAAAATTTTTACCAAGTCTATTTATTTTTAGAGCAACAGTTAACATCACTTTTTTATATACTAATATCAACTTACTTGATGCCATTTAACTTCAAAATAAATAAAAAATAAAAAAAATTCAACTTACCATAATGCTAGATGTAAAAAAAAATTTGGCTCTAGACTTTTTTCACAATTTTTGCTACAACTATAATGTAGTCGACTTTAATAAGAAAAGTGAGAGGCCCATGTGAAAATAATAGTTCACCAATTAGACAATCACAATTGATAATACTATCAAGTTGTAGCAAAATGTGTGATCATATAATAACTAGATCAAATTAGTATGAGACACAATATATTTTCATACATTTTTTTTTTTTACAATTATTGATATATTATGACTTCTTGTAATTGATATATTACCAAAATAGTGTCATAAATTGGATTCTATCATGATCAAATGGGTCCACGAAAAAGTAATATCATTTCAATTCAATAATTTTATGTGAAAAAATAATATGATTTCCTCACTCCTCACTCATCTCTTATAAGGCTACATATTAACCATATTGTTTATAAATAGTTCAGGTTCAGTTTAAGAAAAAACTTATTTATGTTATTTTGTTTAGCAAACAAGTCAAGTTTAAGCCTAAGTTTAAGTTCGACTATTAAATGAGCCAAGCTCAAATATAATAATGTGTTCATAAACAAATTCATGAACATAAAGGCTTGATTTAATTACGTAATTTTATATTTTTATATGTATACTTGTTTAAAAACATACATATATAGAGTTGAGATTTGATCTTATAAGTTTTTAAATTAATTTATATAATATTATACATTATTTGTAGTTTATTGATAATATAAATAATCAATTTGTAGTAAAACTTCAAAGATTTTTGGAGGAGTAAATATTTTTAGTTTTGAATTTGACTAAATATGGAGAAATAGTTCATTAAATAGCTTGTGAACAACCTTGAATTTGTTCGATAAGAAAATAAATTAAGCTTGAACATACAATCTTATTTAGTGATAAAATTAGCTTGGCTTATGTTCAAAACAAAATTAAATAAATAAGTCTCAACTTTTAATACTTAGTTAAGTTATGCTTAGAACCCTATTCCGTTCAAGTCTTCATAGCAGTCTTGGACTACTCATATCGCATATGCTCATCTCATAGCATTATTTATTAATTCCACTGCCTTTAATGCCTCGTAATGGTAATTGAGATTAGGTGTGTTTGATGTAGTTAGTTTTGATGGCTAATATTGAGAGTTAAAAAAAAAGTAGGGTAAAATGTAAAATTGACCTTCTATATTTTTTCAGATTTCATTTCAGTTTTCTAATTTTATTTTTGTTTATTTCAGTCTTCTAACTTTTAAGTTTATTCAATTAAGGCTTTTCTATCAACTTTTTGTTATATGTTGTGGTTAATTTTTCAATTTTAAAAATTTTTCTTCAATTTTTTTTAAATTAAAAATTTTTAATTAATGATTGAAAAATATTTTCCTTTTTTTTTTAAATTTTAACAAAAGTTAATGGAAATTCCTTAGTTGAATAAATCTGAAACGTAGAAGATTGAAATAAACAAAAGGCGTAAATGCACTTTTAGTCCCTACATTTTGGTTTTTTTTTTTTTCCATTTTGGTCTTTACATTTTTATTTTACCACTTTTAGTTCCTAAGCCAATTAACACGTGTTATTTTAGTCATTTCTGTCAGTCAACAGCCAGAAATAACAGAAGTGACTAACGGAAGGATTAAAATATTATAAAAATTTTACTGTAGCACTCATCAGATTTTTAATAGTTAAAATTGAAAAAAACAAAATTATAATCCAAAAATATATCAAGATCTATGTTCAACAAGAACACCAAATCATACAAACCTAGATTTTAGACACAAGAATTCATGCCCATATTTTCCTGCATTTTCTTTCCATTTCTTGTCAACCAAACACAAATCAATCTCCAACAAGAACACAAACACAAACACAAACACAAACACAAACCTAGCAGTAAATCTTCTCAGATTTTCTCAAACCACAAAACCCAAATATACAAAATCACAACTCCAACCCAGATTTTCTCATCTTTCAATCAACAATGAAACCTCTAGCAAATAAAATTCATAAACCCAAAAACCAAATTCATAAACCCATAAAATTCAGCATAAAAACACCATTAAAAAAAGGAAAAATCATAACTTCAACGTCCCCTTCACCCCTTTCTCCCGCTCCGATTGGACGGCTAAACACAAGCTCAAATAGAAACCTCACATAACTAACGAAAAACAAATCCAACCATTATATATACAGCAATAAAACCAAACCAACTCAAATTTACAAGCTTTTCGATCAGAACAGAACAAAGAATTTTCCATACACAACCAGATTCAGAACCGCTCCAAAAACCCTTTCGATTTCGTCTTCGACTTCTCTAACGATGACTCCTTCCCTTCCTCCGGTGCTGCTGATGACGATTACTCCTTCTGTCTTGTCGACGGCAAGCCTCCACCTGAGCCTAAGTTTAGCCCTAAAAGGAGGTTCCAGCAACAGCGCCAGCTCCTTTAATCCCAACCCAAACCCAGCCCTCTTCTTCATGCTCAAATGGTTGCTCCACCTCGATGACCCATATGTTTTCAGACTGGTTCTCGACTCAAAACCTTATAGGTTTCGAGCAACTGGGATCAATTGGGTTAAACCAACTAACCCCATCTCAGATCCACTAGATCCAAACCCAGATCCACCTTCAAAACCAACACTTTTACCCACAAAATCAATAGACACAACTTCCCAAACCTTCATCACCATGGCTCTTGCATTGGCAGTGATTTTCGTGAGTACCAGCCTCTCTATTCCTCGGTGGACGCTAAGCTCCAAGCCATTTGTGAAAGCTTGGCTAACGCGCCACCGAAGACAAAGAAGCAGAGTAAGAATTCGAAGACAACTAAAGTCGAAGCTGAGTCGAAAAAGAAGAAACAAGAGTAGGAAGTGGTGGTGGAGTCACCATGTTTTCTTTTTCATCTTCCTCATGCTCGACCAGATCCCCTTCTCCACCTTTTGTTCTTGTTCTTATGTTGTGGTGTGTTTTTTTTTTTTAATTATTAACACATATTTTTTCTTTTGTTAAATTTGAAAAATAAATATTTTAAATTATAATATGACGTGGCATGCTACAGTAACATTTTAATAATATTTTAATCCTTCTGTTAGTAACTTTTGTTATTTCTAGCTGTTGACTGACAGAAATGATTAAAATAGCACGCGTTAATTGGTTTAGGTACTAAAAGTTATGAAATAAAAATATAGAGACCAAAATGAAAAAAAGTCAAAATATAAGGACTAAAAATGTATTTACGCTTAAATGAAAATAAAGTTAAAAGATTGAAATAAAATTTAAAAAAAATTTAGAGAGGCAACTTTGTATTTTAGTTAAAAAAATAAATAAAAAAAAAAAAAAAAAAGAAAGAGAGGGGGGTTAACTTTCTATCACAACGACTAGATATATGCATTAAAAGAAAAGAGCAAAAAGTGAAAAATAAAAAATACATAAGGAAAAAAGTACTATGAGAGACATGAGAACAATTACATCAGGTTTAGTACCCTGGGCTTGAGTTAAGCTTCTAAACCCAATACGATTTAGTTACGTGTCTAAATTAGTTACGTGTCGTAACGGATTTAATGTATTAATGTATTGGACCTAAATTTAATTGTTGACTTTTGTTTTTTTTTTTTTGGGGGTATTTGGTTGATTGAAAAGAGGATTCCATTGGGTGCGGGCCCACCATTGTTTAACTGGTCCGTTTATTATATTGATGGAATCAATGTGCACCACGTGGTGCATTGATCCTCACTACCATTGCCAGCATGATAGGACTGCTTAAGCTTATTGGTGGGCCTTCTGTGTATTTATGTGGAGATAACATTTTATATTTGTACGATTCTGAATTTGGATCAGAGCGTTCGGGTGGTTGAAGCACAGCGGGAGTGGCCTGTGAACAGTGGCAGTAATGCCACTGTACAAGTCAGGATATGGATATATGTTCAGAGTAACATATATCCAAGATTCAACGTGTCATGCGAATGGCAACTGTCACCTGACACAAGCTGCATCCAAGCATCACAGACTCACAAGTTCACAACTCCCAGCCCGTACCATTTTAACTATTATTATTATAATAATAATAACAATAATAATAATAATATCAAAATTCAATTTATTTGCTATTTTTCATTTTTATTTATCAAATTACTTCTTAAAATTTATTTATTTTTATCAATTTAATCATTCATTTATCAAATTGAGTCAATATGATCACTTTGTTTAAATCTTTAACGAATAAAACTCTTTAACAATATATTTTTTAAAAAAATTCAAATGGGACTACCGAACCTTAATATTTATTTATTAGCACATCTCATGAATAATATGATAAAAAAATTTCTAAAAATAAAAGGAATGCTTAAAGAGCATCATTTGCTCAGATATTTGGATGAAATAATTATACTGAATTAATTTTGACTGCATTTAACCGATAAAAAATAAAATTTTGGAATATTTGACAGTTGAGGAATTTAATTCTAGCCTTATTATTATTATTATTATTATTATTATTATTATCCTTTTTCTTTTCCAATTCCTATACTGATTGCTCCTCTCGCATTTTAGTAATTATATATATATATATTGTAGGGGCACAAATCAAACTAATCCAGGTTTGGACAGTGGACCAGCTCAATGAGCACTCAACAATGAATTTGTAGAGAGTGGGTGTTTAATCTAGGTTTTTGAGATGATAGATAATACAAAAGTTTGATTCGACTTTTTATTCATGCACTACACTTGTATGAATATGTAACCTGGAGTTGAATACATTGATACTGAGAACGATAGTTTTTTGTTTCTCTTACAAATTCTTCCTCCCCTCTCTTCAATTATCTTCCCTTTCCTTTTATAGGCCTCCTCTTTTCTTCCCAGGTGCAATCCAGGTGTTCCCTTTTAGATACTTGTCCCATCACCCCTTTTGGCTCAGGTCTCTGGTGGTGAAGATAAGGTTGAAACCTAACGTTCAGGCGTCACTTCTTCATTAATGCGGCCAGAGAAGCAGGTGTAGAGCATTAAATGCGGTGATGGCAGCTTTTCCTTTGGCCACAGTCAATTCTTTCCCTTTATTCTTTATTCTCATTTTCTTAACTCCAGCATCAAAAAGAAAAAACCTTCATCAT
The DNA here is from genome assembly GCA_032878915.1 of Castanopsis chinensis. Lineage (NCBI taxonomy): Eukaryota > Viridiplantae > Streptophyta > Magnoliopsida > Fagales > Fagaceae > Castanopsis > Castanopsis chinensis. Next base: position 10,355,818 of record JAVQMG010000106.1, read on the forward strand.
GGGCGTTATTCAACTATAAGAACATTCACATAGTCCTCGGTGACGCCTTGCGAGGACTGGTTTGTCCTCGGACGTTATGTTTCTTAGTGTCTGGACATGCATGATACTTCTTTCTCTCTCGTGATCTTGTAGGTCGGACTGATTATGTCCTCGGATTATCTCAAGATGTAGTGTTGGGCTTCTTTTATTGTGAGGGCCTTTGGGCCGGCCAGATACGCGATTTGGGCCCATGGGTACCACATATATATATATATTATCCTTGATCAACATTTTTTTTTTCTTTTCTTAATATCCTATCTAATTATGTATATTAAAAAAACAATAATACTTATTTTTTATAATTTTTTTTAGAATCAAAATATGGTAATACATTAATCCAATAATACCTAATAAAAAAAATAAAATATTAAATAAATTCCTCTGTTTGGCAATTTACAATTAGAATACCTATTATATTCATCAATCCTAGAAAATCGAAAGGGTGACTTGTTTAGCTTTAAACAATGATTGATTGTAGTTGGGGGAGGGAATAAAAAGGGAAAGAAAAAAGAATGTGTTTTTACTTTATTGTGTTTAAATAAAAGTTATATATATTTTCTTTGTTTGGTTTGTAAAGGAAAGAGAAATGGAAAATGTAAGCATAAATAAAGAAAAAAAATAGTATGTGGTACTATAATGCTCTTAAAATTAAGAGAAATGTAATATCTATAATATTTTTATAATATTTTCATAACAAATTCTAAATAGCAGATTGATATTGACTGGTATTAATGGGTAAAAAAGTAATTTCAATGATGATATTAAATTATAACTAATAACAACTTACCACTTAAGATTTGTTTAAATTATACACGTAATACTGTTCTAAAATTTAATACCAAATGCTCTTGACTTGTGAGAAAAATTTAATAACACATTAATAGTTTTATACCATAAAAGTCAAAATCACCTCAAGATCTCTCCCTTCCCCTCCCTTTCCACCAATTTGGATTAATAACAAAAATGTGGCCCCCACGAAAAGTGCACACTTCTTCCATATAAGGCTATACTTTTAGGGAAATCTAATCATTTTTCCCTTTTTTTTTCTTTCCATCCAAACATTGTGTTAACCATGATAATTGGTCCACGTTAATGGTTGACAATTAACAAGCTTATCCTTAAAGATGATATAATTTTTTTTTGTATATTTTAATCTTTATCTTATCAAGCCTAGAAGACTATAACAAATTCCTTTTAAATTATAATTTATTTATTTATTATATCTACTTACTTTATTCTCTCACCTTTATAAAAAGAGATGCACTATATGATGTATTTTATACATTTAGCTTCTCATTCATATCATTCTGAGTCTTCTATGTTTAATCTACATATTGTAAGCGAGAAGAAATATATATATATATATATAGCGGAAACATAATACACTTTTTTCTATAGACAGTAAAAACCAAAATTTCTATTACAAGAGAGAGCAAAATCATGTGTTCAAGTAATGTAATTTATATCTAAAAGATTTGCATACATAAATGACATTGCCACATTTAAAAAAAAAAAAAAAGATGATAGAGACCAATCATATGCTTTTGCTTCATGCTGTTTGAATCTTTAACAAGTTCATTGTTACACATACTTTTTTTTGTTTTGAGGAAATTATTGGTTGATACTTGAAAGGGCAAGACACTTAATTGTCTTTTAGATATAAGGGTTGAATGGAGTAAGAGGTTGAACATCAAGGAAGTGCCAAAAAATTTGCGTTGGATATGACCTACTGAATCTTATACTGCAACCCTTCTCCAATTTCTGATTCTGAATTAATACACCCATTATTGAACATTGAATCATTGTGTCACCTGCAATCAGATCTTTCTATTGTACCACACTATTGCCTATCGTCAAAGCATTGTTTTATCCGCCAAGAGCAATTAAGGAAGGTAAGCAAAATCTAGTGTGTGTCCCAAATTTAAACGAAATATGATTAGTGCGTTTGGCCAGCCTAAAGATTAAAGAAAACAATTATTTTTTCCTTATTAGATATGTTTTAAGCTTATTTTGGTCTATTGCAACCCAAAAATAAACTTTCATCGTCACCATAGAAACAAAAAATGTTCACAATTTGTTGGAGTGATACACAATGATTAGTGTAATATCACGTTTATATATGATTACTGATATAAATATTATTTTTATTGTATACTAATTACAACTTATGACCTTAATAATTACAAAAATGTTGTGTAATCAGATTTAAAAAAAAAAAAAAAATCCCCTATTTATTTATTTGATTTTTTAGAGTTGAACAAACCTAAATAGATGATGCAGGATGATCTAATAGCAGATTTTGTATATATATATATATATTATCATACTCAGCCCACTTAAATCTTGTTTTGCATGACAAGGAATTGCTCCGTCTCAACATTCTCATCAAGTGTGTCAAATGTCATATATTTGATATATGTCACACCAAACTCTAAAAAAATACTTTCATCAAGTGTTTTAAATGCCATAATATTTGACATTGATAGACAGTGCAATCTCGAATTTGAGACGACACTGTTCATAAATTGTAAAGCTTATATTATTTTTTTATTTAAGTGGAGTCCACTTTCTTTAAAGAGGGAGAGTGAAAAAAAAAAAATAAATAAAAACATTAAAATAAGAATATTTAAATAAAACTGTAAAAAAAAAAAAACGTTTAATTTTTTGTATATTGTAAAATGAGGTGTTAAAATTATAAAAGTAATGTTTTGAAATTATAAATACTAAAATTTTCACAATGATAGATGAGAATGCCCTTAAATGAGGAGTGCTGACTACTGAGCCGTCAATTTGAACTTGTAATCTTGAATTCGACCCAACTAAATCTGTCCTGGATGGCATTGGACCACTGAGCCGTTTGAGCGCTAAATAGGAAGTATCATCATTTATATCCACAATCTCGAATTCGGGAGGTGACGGAATGCAAGGGCTTCATATCACTCCCCTTGTCCTTGGCTGATCAGACTGCTGATATATCTTCAAAATATGTAGATAGAAACCCACCACAGTAGATAAAAACCCAGTACCCACCAACACCTAGCCACTATTCCACTCCAATAAAACCAAACGCAAAGATCACCATCAAATCCCCATGTCGGAAAGCTCCACTGAACGGTCCAGATCTTCCCACTTTGCACCATCCTATTGGCCAGCAATCACATCAACATTTTCAACACTTCAGCCATTGGTCCACGTTGTGAGATCTCGGTGGCTCTCTCCCAAATTCCCCATATTCTATTCTCTCTCTCTCTCTCTCTCTCTATATATATATATATATATAAAATAGTATAAAACCAAAAAAAAAACAAAAATGAGACGATCAAAATCGACCACCTTAAATAAATGACTCGTGGCCAAGACACTTGTCGATTCCACCATAGCCCAAGCTACTGAGACTGAGAAAGCAGCTTCGGACACGACACTCTCTCTCTCTCTCTCATACTACTCGCTCCCAAAATTTCGTACCCAACAAAAAAAAAAAAAAAAAAAGGTAAAAACTTAACGCACCCTTCTCTTTCTTCTTTAGTTCTTAACTTATTTTTTACTCTCTCTCTTTCTCTCACTCTCTTTCTTAAGTTATCTTTGTTGTTGGGTAGTTTTTTTTTTTTTTTTTTTTTTTACTACTGCTTTTTTACTTCTGTTTTTGTTTTCATTATTGTCTTTTATGATAATTTTTTTCGTTTTTTTCTTGAAGTCATTACAAAAAATTTTTAATGGAAAATTTGTTAATATTAAGGAGCTTTGGTTGTTTTATTACTTTGTATAGTAAGTTTAGGAAAAAATAATTGGTTGTGAAAATCAGTTGCAGGAAAGGGAATTAGAAATGGGGTAGTTTTTTTTTTTTTTTTTTTTGGATGTTAATGTGGTTTTGGAGGTTTATCATGTTGTTTAAGATTTGAAAGTAACGACTTTGGCTTTGGTTTTGATGAATTTAATGGATATTACGAATCTAATGATGGAATGAATTAAAGTCTAGAACTTGTTTTTTAATTTTGTTGGATTGTATAAGTTGGTGAATTTTGGATCTAAATGAAGTTGGAAAATATAGAGGACTATAGTGATCAACTATTTATTCTGATGTCATCTATATGTAAGACAATATGTCCAGTTCTAGTGACTTCTGCTTTGTACTACATCAGATTTCTTTAAAATGGGATCTTATTCGATTTTTTTTTTCATGGTTTCGTTTGTTTCTAGCTCTAATTGAGCTTCTTCTCTAACATGGGATAAGGATTCTTACTGTTTTGTCAGTTTTGGCTTTTGAGGCTTTTGGTTGGACGTTTACTACTTTAGATTCTTCAACATGGGATTTTTATCTGATATATTTTGTCTTCATGGTTCCAATAATTTAGGATGAAATTTAGTGTTTTGGTTTGCTTACTCATATGGGATTTCCAAACTTAATTTTTGGTCAAATTCATTGGTAGAATTTCTTATTATTACTATGCAGTTTGATGTTTATGGGTTTTAGTTTTATTCACTCTAGTCCATGGATGGATCTGAGTGTGTATTTTCTGCTTCACTGACCCAATCATTTTTCTTGATTTGGTGAATTCTGGATCTGAATCTAAAGAAGCCAAGACAAAGCTAGCAAACAGAAAATTACTATTCTTGGTCTTCTCCAAGTGGATGCTACTACATATAAGACATCTGCTTAATTAAGTCAACCTGTTGCCATTACTTGAATTTTCCAAAAAATGGGGTCTCATATAAACTTCAAGAACTTTGGTGATGCACCACCTGGGGAGGGGAAGCCACTGGGAAATTACTCCTTGGCCAGGCAGTCTTCTGTATACTCCTTGACATTTGATGAGTTCCAGAACACCATGGGTGGATTTGGAAAGGATTTTGGATCCATGAACATGGATGAACTTTTGAAAAATATATGGACTGCCGAGGAGATTCAAGGCATGACTTGTACAGTTGGTGGGGGTGAAGGAAGTGTCCATGGTGGGAATTTGCAGAGGCAAGGATCTTTGACATTGCCACGGACACTTAGTCAGAAAACTGTTGATGAAGTTTGGAAAGACTTGATTAAGGAAAGTAGTGATGGAGGTGGTGGTGGTGCTAAAGTTGGAAATGGCAATGCCAATGGGGTATCAAATGCAAATGTGCCACAGAGGCAACCAACTTTGGGAGAGGTAACATTGGAGGAGTTTTTAGTGAGAGCAGGAGTGGTGAGAGAGGATACACAACCAACTGTAAGGCCAAATAATAGTGTATTCTATGGTGAATTACCGCGACCAAATAATAACAGTGGTTTAACTTTCGAGTTTCAACAATCAAATCGAAGCAATGGAGTCCTAGGTAATCGGATCATGGAAAATAATAATTCAGTTCCTATTCAGCCTCCTAGTCTAGCAATGAATGTAGGTGGACTTCAATCTTCTCAGCAACAAATTCAGCAGCTGCAGCAGCAACAGTCACTCTTCCCCAAACCAACAACTGTGCCTTTTGCCTCACCGGTCCAGCTAGTAAACAATGCTCAGATTGCTAACCCGGGAAGCAGGGGTTCAGTGGTTGGAGTTGCAGAGCCTATGAATACTGCTTTAGTTCAGGGTGGAGGAATTGGCAGGGTCGGTTTAGCTCCTGGAGTTGTCACTAGCATTGCTGGATCTCCTGTAAGTCAGATATCATCAGAGGCAAAGAGTACTAGAGATCCATCATCATTATCACCAGTTCCATACGTATTTAGTCGAGGAAGGAAATGTGGTGGAGCTTTGGAGAAAGTAGTAGAGAGAAGGCAGAGGAGAATGATAAAGAATAGGGAGTCAGCTGCAAGATCACGGGCTCGTAAGCAGGTAAGCTTATGAATTCATCACACTATGTATAGCAGTTAATTCACTCTCTATTATGTTTGATTTTTTTATGCCAGCCAATTGTGTGATAAAAAATGAATCCTTGTAGCAAGTATTTTGGTGTGGTTTAAAGTCCTATACTACTTTATATCCTTAAACACAGATAGAATGCTAGGTCACAGTGCAGAGCTACAGCTAATATGAAGTTTATTTTAATTTATACTACTCTATCCGTAGTCGTTTCAATCTGATAATTGAGAAAATATATTGCTTTAATTAATAGCAGCAGTAAAACTATAGTTTATGGAGGAAGTGAAACAATTTAAGGGTTTAATTAATAGCAGCAGCTTGTACACCCTAAGGCAAACTTGTGTGCAGTTCCTTTGCACATCCTATGGAGACAGTGAAACAATAGGACCTTCAACAGCGTCAAACTTATATTAAATTTACTAAGTTCATGTTTCATGAGGTTTTAGTATAACTGGATGCTTGTAGTAGGCAAGAGGACTTTCAACTGATCTTCATTTCTTGATTTTGTTTCTCTCCTTAATTTCAGATAGTAATAATTGGAGATCTTGTGTGTGTGCGTATTTTTTATTACTTATAAAAAAAATTGATGAAAGAAGAAACTGATGTAGCAGGACAACCTAGGCTTCACCACCTAGAACAGTCCCATGATAAACATTGCAGCCAATGGTTTCTAAAGCTATTATACAGATCTGGCTTTTAGGATCTGTATTAACTTGTGGCTTTTGGGAGACAATCAAGTGAAGTGTCCACTTAGACAGCCAGTTTAACATAGATATCATAAATAGGAACAAAAGTAAATCTCTTCCATATTAACTTGGCTAATGTCTAAAGGCTAAATCATATTACTTAAAAAAAAAAAAAATAATCCATATCATTGTGATTGTATTCATTTGAAAGTGAAGATATTTTGTTGAATCGTGTATCAGAAATGGCTTTATAAATTTATGAGATTTCGATTTTGTTTATAGAAGTTGATAACAAACTTCACTTTTCTCTTTTGAGTTTCTGGTAGGCCTATACCTTGGAACTGGAAGCAGAAGTTGCAAAACTTAAAGAAATGAACCAAGAATTACAGAGAAAACAGGTATTTTTTTAACAAAAGTAAAAAAAATCTTGGTCATTTATTTGGTAATTTTGGTTTTGAGAGACCCAATTTGAACCTTATTCTGGTTTTTGCAGGAAGAAATTATGGAAATGGAGAAAAACCAGGTAGATGTCCTCATGGAGTTGTTTCATTATCTTACATTTTATATTTGATACAGAGTATTCCATCAAACAACAAACACATTTTCATATTCCCATAACTTCAAAAAAATTATGCACACTCTTTAGTGTTTCAAATAACAAATCACTCTATTGTGTCCATGATCTTTGTTACAAGTTAGCAGGCTACATCAAAAGGGTATTTCTTAGAGTAGACATCTAATTCTTCCATTTGCATCTGTGTCAGCTTAATGGTTAAGAGATTTTAGTTCTTGTCAATGTAGACTGAAAATAGCACATTAAAAGAGTGGATGTACTGAAACAAAACTTGTCATGAGATGAAATATTTTGATAAAAAAAGAAGAATGCTAATTAATAAAATCAATTATTTTTTTGGCACCTGTTCTAATTCTTCCATTTGCATCTGTGTCAGCTTAATGGTTAAGAGATTTTAGTTCTTGTCAATGTAGACTGAAAATAGCACATTAAAAGAGTGGATGTACTGAAACAAAACTTGTCATGAGATGAAATATTTTGATAAAAAAAGAAGAATGCTAATTAATAAAATCAATTATTTTTTTGGCACCTGTTTTAATTTCTTGGCAGTAAGCCTATACCTTGGGGACAACGTTAGTATTTCTTGTCTAAAAAGTTGCTACTTAACAATTGACAGGAATCACATTCAAGACCTTTGTGCATTATGTTATGTACACTTACTATATGAGAAAGCAATGAAGTACTGAATTTAAAGATGAGTCTGACTCTTACAAATGAATTACCATTGACCAAGGGTGAGAATCATGTTATTGGACCACATATGGGGGCAGTGAGGAAATTGAATTCACAAGAAAATACATATTTATATCTCTCTCTCACATGTGCTGGCATATTTAGAAACAAAACCAGTTCGCTAATTCATTGACTCAACAAGTGAAGCAAGATTTCATTTTGTTGCTTCAACAACTTATTGTTATAAATTATGAAAATGCACTGACACTAGTTGATTAATATTACTGGTAGAGTTGGAGGCTTAAGCAACTCTTTTTATCTTTTTGTTTTTGCAGAAATTAGAGACAATGAATCGGCAGTGGGGAGGTAAAAGACAATGCCTGAGAAGGACTCTGACAGGCCCTTGGTAGAGATGATGAACTGGACTTCGGATATAAGGGTTGGTGGTTGAGTATGGAGACATAGGCATTAGTGTGATATAAGGATAGTAGTAGTGTGTATCTGATTACAATCTTATACTACAAAGGGTAGGGACCCGTATGTATAGAGCAGATAGTGTTTGAGTTGTAAATTATAAACTGAAATAAGAGTTTTATCCTGTAGATTAAAACTTGTGTTAGTGTGATACCTGTTTGTAACCCCTCTGATCACTGTTAGGGCAGTTGTGATTCTTAGGCAAGCCTTATGCTTCAGTATGGCACTAACTAGAAGCAAAGTTGAGATTGAGTAATATGGCCTATTTCTAATCGGAACAGGTAACAAAATGTCGAAGGCATGTATGCCCTTTCGTGCAACTCCTCTGATCATATTGAGGGCAGTAGGAATGGGGAATTAGAACTTTAAACCAGTAAAATTGTGTATATTTATACATATTCCCTAGCTTTATGCTCGTGCGACGTACGGATTAATAAAAAAGCATGTCAAATAAAGAAGAAAAAAATCACAAATATATAAGTGAAATTGAACAAAAAGTAGTTACATTAAATAAAATAAAAATTACTTTAAATTATATGACAACACTACAAAAGGTCATTAAATAAGTTCAACTTCTATACATTAGAAAAATGTACACAAATTTTCAAATAATGTATATAATTTTGCATATACAATGCACATAATCTTCAAATTCTTGATATGTGAATATTTTAATCATAATTACCAAGAGCATAAGGCCTATACGTTCAATATCTTAATATTAAAAAAATGTACATGATTCTCTAAATTCAAAGTACTTATTTTTTTTTTAAAGAACGTAAACAATTTTTTATATTCAATGCACAATTTTTTGATGTGTGAGCATTTTTCTTTACAAATTGTTGAGAGTGTAAGGTCTGGTATTCAATATTCAAACTTTCCAAGAATGTAAAAAATTTTGTATATTCAATGTACATAATTTTTGGATGAATCTATGCAATTTTGTGTATTTAATGTACAAAAATTTTAAAACAATATACATAATTCTGTATGTCTAACATACAAAATATTTTAATGTGTGGACATCTTTTGTCACAAATTACTAAGTGTTTAATCTGTACATTTAATATCCAAATCTTTAAACAATGTGCGGTTACATTCAATATCCAAAATTTCAAAGAATGTATTAGATTTTGTATATATGAAATAAGAGCTTGGTGTTTGGTGCAAAAACGAGTGTGGAGGAACCTTTTTGTGGGTAAAAAAGTTGGAACAAAGTTTCTCTCCAAATTAGTTTAGAGAGAATCCCTTCAAACTCTTCATATATTTAATTATTGAATTGTATGTTCTTACTATATCATGGGAAAATTACAATTTAGTCACTTGTGGTTTGGTTGAAATTTAAATTACTTACTTGTGGTTTGAAATTTGATACTTTGCCCACTTGAAGTTAGCTTAATTAGATTTCTATAACCCACATTTGTTAAAAACAGAATTAAATATGTAATTTTTTTTTCCATTTTTATGTCTCTCTCATCCAAAACACAAAAAACATAAAAATACAAGATCAAATAAAATAAAAAAGGAGAAATTGCACTTTACCCACCTGTGGTTTGACCCATTTTAAAAGTGACCATCTGTGGTTTAAAAGTTATCACTTAACCCTCAACCCTCCTGATGTGACCTCCGTTAGACACCCGCTACCCACCTTTGCCCTTTCCGTTAAAAAATCCCCTTTACTATAAATGCCACAATAGAAACAGAACTAGAAGCAACATATTGAAGAACGACTTCTCTCTCACCATCTTAGAAATCAAATCTTCAAACCCAAATCCCATATCGTGACCCGAATCTTGTTCAATCAACACAATAGTTGGTTCACTCTCAATGTATATACTACCAACAAAAAGGAACCCATATAGCAAGGGGAAAAAAAAGGAACCTATGTTTTTTTATTATTTATTTTTATTGGAAGGAACCCAGAATATTCTCCATCTTCCTTTGAAGCCATAGATAGAACAAATATGCCAAATCCTAAAAACTCACAGTAGGAAAAACTAAACCAACCTAGAAATCCATTACACTCGTAAATCCATTAAACCCAAAAAATTTGAACCCACCAATCATAAGGAAATTTAAACCAACCCAGAAAATTTGAATCCACCATTCACTGCTACTTCACTCTCAACCGATCTAGACAATTAGGTTGCTCTACTGCTCAGCTGATCTCAAGATTTCGTTTTTCTTGTTTCTTTGTTTTTGCTTCCCGAACTGGGGTTTGGGTGGTGGCTAACAGCGATGGTGGTGTTGGAGGTGGTAGTTTGGTGAGGCTATGATTTGATGGTTCAATGAGTTGGCTGTGGCGTTGGATTTGTTATATTACTGGGGGGTTTTTTTTGCTGGGTTTTTCTTGTTTCTTTGTTTTTGCTTCCCGATCTAGGGTTTTGGGCGGTGGTTAAAAGCGGTGGTGGTGTTGGAGGTGGTAGTTTGGTGGCTATGATTTAATGGTTCAATGAGTTGGCTGTGGTGTTGGATTTGCTAGATCGCTGGGTTTTTTTTTTTTTTTTGGTAGATTTTTTTTTTACTTGCAAATATGGGTTTTTTTAGAGAACCCAGCAAAAGAGAGAGGGTTAGAGTTTTAGAGAGAGGGTTTTTTTATGGTTTTGTCTACCATCTTTTGTAAAACTGTGCTAATTATGTATATGAAAATGATGAAACAAATTTTATCTTGACTTGCTTTTTGATATTTTTCTTTTATGTTTTATGTGAAGAAGAAGGAGAGAAAAGAGGAGAGAGACATAAAATATAATGAAAAAAACACATTTACCCCTATTTTTAATGGTGAAAAGGGTGATATAGGTTATGGATGTCTAACAGAGGGCACCTCAAGTGGATTAAGTGACACTTTTTAAACCACAGGTAGCTTAGTTAAAATTGGCCAAACCATAGGTGGGTTAATTGCAATTACTCCAATAAAAAACTATCCATCAGAACACTTACATCATGAAATTTCTAACCATAGATAGACAACTTAAATTTTGGTCAAATCTCAAGTGGGTAAAGTGTTAAATTTTAAATCACAAGTAGATAAATTAAATTTCAGCCAAATCATAGATGAGTAAACTGTAATTTACCCTTATATCATTAATGCTTGTCAAATTTCAAGAAGATCAAAGATTAATTGCTGTGTCATTAAACAAATGTTAAAAATTCAAGTTTTTATGATCTAAAATTGTGTATAAAAAATAAGTTTATTGATTGAATAGTAAGTAACATTCAATTTAAATGAAATTTGATATGTATGTTAATAATATAAGGAATATGAAATTTAATGGTTGGATTTTCAAAATCACACCTAAAAAGAAGATATATGAGAATTTTGAAGAGTTTTTTTCCTCCAAATTAGTTTGGAGAGAAACTTTGTTCAACAAGTAACAAGTTGGACTTATTATGGCGAAACAACCACACCTTCCGGTCAAGCTTTTTGTCTAGAAGAGGTGTTTTAGTAATTACTTGTCATTACAAATATATATATTAGTTGAACCAAATTTCATTAACTAAACAGAAAAAAACCTCTGAATATAGAGGACAAAACTTCTCATAATCCAGATTCAAGTTATCATAAAAAAGGAGCATATACAAGTCCATAGGATGACTATCAAAAAGCATAAAATCCTGGCTTGAAGTTGTACCTCTTCTAATCAAATCATCTACACATGTATTTACTTCACATAAGTAATGACTCATTTTCACTTGAAGAATTTTGTCGATGAGAGTCCTACGATCCATAGCAAGAGAGGCATGATGTAAATCATTGTTATACTCTTCAGTATCCCTACCGAGCGCTACTCTTCCATCAATTTATATTTTCCATTGCCAAAAGATTCAAACTAATACATTAACAACCCATCCTTTAGAACCCAAAGCTCTGCATCGACATTGGTGGACAACCCTATGGCTCAGGTAAAGCTTTTTTAACCCAAAACCTATGTGGCCACAAATTTGGCCCCCTTCACTCGTTATCTCTGGATTGCCCATAGAAGAACCAATCGTGTTGGGTCCATACAAGCTAAATTTGGGGTTATACCTAACATAAAATTAACCAAATAATTTAAATGTATTTTTTTAAATCTACATAAATGAATGTATTTATACATGCCAATTTGACCACCGCTTTTAGGAGAGAGTTTCATACCTATATGCACTTAGATTAGGCTAAAGTAGAATTTATATCTTATATAAGAAAAAAAAAAAAAAAATATATATATATATATATATATAGAAAAAGAAAAACTAATATCAAATTAAAAAATGCACTTGGGTTCGAAACTGCACCTTGGTAAGGTACAACGGATCTTATTAGAATGATGAAATTCATTGTTAACTTCAAAACATTTTTGAAGGGTTTATTTTCATTAAATATAAAAGATGTTGTACAATAGCCAACTTTCCGTTGTAGTCTAGTTGGTTAGGATGCTCGGCTCTCACCCGAGTGACCCGGGTTCAAGTCCCGGCAACGGAAATGTTTTTTTTAACTCGTCACTATGACTTTGTAACATTGACATCCTTTTCAGCCCAGCTCATGCTAAAATAGCAAAAGGATTATTATTATTATTATTGCATTTTCTAAGGGTGAAGAGAGTGGATAGTGATTTTTTTTTTAATTTTTTTTTTATTTTTATGAGAATATTGTAACTTTATTGAAACGAAGATAAAATCAATATATCATGAGCTAAAGCAGACTCAACCATATCTGGATTTTCCTTTATCTAAGTTACATATGAAATAATATTTTTGGCCTATTGAGCTAGTATATGAGCCGGGCGATTGCTCTGTCACTTTACACAAGAGAATTGTACTTATTTGAAATCTTGTAGTTTTTGGTGAATACCCTCAATGATGGTGGCAATACCAACAAGTGGTTCACTAGACCCCAATAATGCAAAAATGACAATCTGAGAATCACTCTCCACAACCACATCACCAATGCCCACGTCCCATGCAAACATAATACTCTCCTCCATGGCTTTAGCTTCAGTTTCAAGTGGACCCAAAGGAACAAAACGTCTTTTACTTAGTGCCGTCTCCACACAACCTGCAAAATCATGAATAAGAACACCGACTCCCACTGTCTGAGATTGGGCAAAGGTTGCCCCATCTACATTAACTTTGAACCAAGGATCCATCGGTGGTTACCACTGCACAATGTCATCATAAGCAGGTCGGTTTAATTTGAAGTTCGCTGTTTGGAAATCATTTAGTATATAGTGAGCCTTCTGCAGAATGGCCGAGGCTTGAGACCACACCTTACCATGCCTCACTTCATTCTTATGAACCACAAGCACCAAGCCACTGTATAAACCAACCCTAGCAATTCCTCATCTATTTGCTGCCGAAACTTAAGGTGCCACAAGAAATCTTCAAACTCAAGACAAACATCACCATCCAAGTTGAAAGAAATTCCAGAAAATGCCCACACTTCTCGAGCTAAAGCATAATTCCAAAGAACATGGCCACTACTCTCAGTTGCATCTCCACAAGCTTCACAAATAGGGGAGTTGATAACTTTCCTTTGACATAGGTTTGCTTTGGTGGGCAGAATATTCCTACTCGCCCTCCACCCATAAAATTTTGTTTTATTAGGAATATTGAGTCTTCAAATTGACTTCCAAAACAACTTGCTATTTTGTGTGCTGGAAGCTTCACTATCTATGGCATTGGCAGATAAATATCTTGCTAGTTTATAGGCACTTTTGACTGAGAACATGCCCTTGGGCATGTAACCCACACCAATTGGTCCCTGCGGAGTCTTGAACTTAGAGGTATGCTCAGTATGGCCTTAACATCCTATGGAAGCGGAAAATTGCTAAGTCATGTCCCTTTTCCAAGTTGCAGTGTATCGGTCAATGAAAAAAGAGAGCTGTGCATCATCTGGGACATCAACAGGTCTAGAGGTAAGGCGAAAAGTAGAGGGTTGGTTCAACCATTTGTCATTGCAATCATTGATGGACTGGCCATTGCCTACCTGCTAACGAGTACCTTGTTGAACCACTGATTGTGCAGTCATAATGCTACACTAAGCATATGATGGGTAGTTCCCTAGTTGAGCTGAGAGAAAATCACCATTGGGAAAACAACAAGCCTTGAGTACTCTATGGACCAGTGAATTGTACATGTCTGTAACCGCCAACCTTGCTTTGCTAGTAATGCAAGATTGAAAGCTTTGAGATCCTGAAAATCCAGTCCCCCCTCATCTTTGGGAGTGCACATTTTGTCTCAACTTAGCCAAGCCATCTTATTTCTCTTATTGGATTGACCCCACCAAAAATTATGGACCAAGCTTGTCCTCTCATCACAAATTACATTAGGAAGCTTAAACACACTCATAGTATACGTTGAGATTGCCTGTGCAACTGTCTTAATAAGAATCTCCTTCCCTGCTTAGATAGCAATTTCTCCTTCCACCTTGATAGTTTATTATTCAATCGTTTTATTAATTGATGGAAAGTAATGCACTTATTTTTGCCCACCAAAGAAGGAAGGCCACGGTACTTTTCATGCTCCTTAATTATCTTTGCTCCAACGCGGTTCTTTATATCAGCTTGGACATCTTAGGGAGTGTTTCGACTGAAGTAGAGGGATGTCTTCTCATGATTCAATTGTCGACCCGAGACGTGTTCATACATATGTAAGATAGAAATTAGATTGGAACACTTGTCTGTTGTAGCTTGACAAAAAATCAAACTAGCTTCTGCAAAGAAGAGGCAAGAGATCTTTGGGCCTCTTGCACACACTGCAACTCCGTTTAGCACTCCTTGCTCAACTGACCTACGAAGAAGTGTCAACAAACCTTCTGTACACAATAAAAACAAATATGGGGACAAGGGATCCCCTTGGAGTAAGCCCCTAGTAGTAGTAATATTTCCTTAAGGTTTTCCATTAATTTATATAGCATATGTTACAGACCGAACACATCTCATTATAATTTCACCCCAATGTGTATGAAAGCCCATCTTCAGCATAATTTTTTCCAAACACCCACATTCGACCCTATCATAAGTCTTACTTATATTAAGTTTGAGAGCCATCTCCCCCCACTTTTTCACTTTTTTTTTTTTTTTGGCTAATATGGTGCATTATTTTAAAAGCAATCAAGACATTATTAGTGATAAGACCATTATTCATAAAAGCACTTTGGTTTTCACTGATGGTTTTTGGGAATAAGAGTTTCAACCTATTGGCTAGAACCTATGAAGCAAGCCTAAGACCACATTACTAAGGCTAATGGGTCTATAATGAATAATCTTGGTTGGGTTTAAAATTTTGGGAATGAGGATAATATGGGTTTCATTGAATATTGGGGGTATTATTATACCATGGTTAAGGACATCAAGGACAACATGTGTAACACAATTACCTACTATTGACTAATAATGCTGATAAAAGAGAAGAGGCATACCATTAGGGCCGGGACCTTTCTTTGGGTGGATAGTGATTGTTATATATGAAGAGAGAGGGCAAGCTCAAGTAAAGCAGTATAAAGCCTAAAATATAGCTATTGAAGCCCAAAAATAACGTATATCATATTATGGATTGGATGTCCAAATGAGATTTTGCTATTGTGTATGTGCAAATATACAAGTCAATGTAGCTTATACAAAACAATTTTGGGTAAATTACAAAGTTGATTTTTATCTTTTATATCATATTTCAATTTGACCTTTATAAGTTTTTTTTTTGCTAGGTGACCCCTATAAGTTTTTGTGTTATGTCAATTTAATCATTGTCATTATCTTTTAGATAGAAAAAGTTGATATGTCAAATGGAATAATAAAATATTATTTTTCTTGCCACATCAACTTAAAACTATACTGTCATGTCAAAATTTTTTTTTAATCAAATTTTTTCTTTTCTGCATCACCTCATTTTTCATGACACAATCAGGCCCATCAAGAGCCTACTATGGATACTAACTCTAAAATTAGCCATACTTAGAATAATCGCTGCTACAAATACTATTATTGTTTTTATTAGATTTGTTTGTAGCCCAGGCAGATCAAATTCTTCTTTTTCCAATAGTTGCCATAAGGTATTATTGAGTGGTTTTCCACAATCAAAAGGTCTTGGCAGATGCTGCGTACTACAAAGCTTGTTCACATAAATATCCTAGCATTCTGAACAAGTTTTCCTAGATCTAGTGAGCAAACTGCCTCGGGTTCTCTATAATGGCTCTGCCGCTCCGATAAAGAAAAACACCAAAAGGTGAACCCAATCCATTTAGTGTCTTGGTTTTTAATTTATTTATAAATCTGACATGGCGATATAGTTGGCAGCTAATGTGGCATGGAAGAGAATTTTTTATTATTCTGTTTGACACGTTAGTTTTTCCATCCAAAAGATTAGAGATCAATTTGAAATATGATTTAGAGGATAAAGATCAACTTTATAATTTACCAAACAATTTTTTATTTTTTTTCTGTGTTTCCTATAAGTGTCAAAGAAAGTGAATGGTGATTGTGCATGTGTAAAGAGACAAAAACCATTAAGGATACTTTTGGTACACTGAATGAGTATTATGATAGGAATTGTAATATTTATTACTAGGAATAAAATATGTTATAATGTAATAACTAAACTTATTCATTAGTTTGGTTGTGAGTTATAACATTAGTATGAAACTTAACATTTATTTTAGAAAATTTCTTACTCATACAATTACATCTTCTTAAAAATTGTTATTTCTAAATTTAAGAAAGATATATATTATTTTTTATGATTTTTTATTTTTATAATTGTTAGATGTATATGGAAAATTTGTTTATTTAGAAATATATTAAAATTTAAAATTATTGCATTTACTAAGGAATAGCTAATACAACTTTTTAAAGATGAATAAATATTCCTCATTTTGAAGAATAGCTATTCATAAGGAATGATTATTTCTTACAATAAAAACATAACCAAATTAAAGAATAACTAAACCATAGGAATAACTATTACATTACAGCGTCTAAACATACCCTAAAAAGTTAAGAAATTTGATATTTTATTGAACTAGCATATAGATAATCAAACAAGGGTGTCATGAAAAATGGTTAACTAAAATAGAAAAAAAATTGAAGTCATACTCTAAATAGACAATAGTTTTGAATAAATTGATATGGATGCTCTATTTTTTTTTTTTTTGGGATAAGAAGTGCTCTAAGGAATCAAGAAGTCAAAGGCCTAATATATCTAAACCCCAAGCTCACATCAAAACTCCCAAGATAGCTTAGACACTTATAACATTAACTTGCAGCAACCTTGAGTTCTATCACACAACAGCACACAGCCCATGAGGTAGAAAAAATACTAGTGGATTTCTGTTTTGGAAGCATCATGACAATAATAGGTGCTCCCCAAGCTCACGTAAAAACCCCACAAAGTAGCTTTGGGCACTTATTAGCAGGTACTTGTGTGCATACTAAAGCTTTAATCTCAATGCATTCTGTTTGACATTAAACTAAAAATCGAAGTTGGAGAACAAATTCGCAAAATTTGCAGATATTTGACATATAAATGGTGACCAAAAAAGGATCTTATGTATTAGTTACATGCAACATTGCTTTTACATTGTGACCAGTCTTCTAGCAAAGGATAAAGCAACCATGACTTCGTAGATGTTCTGTAGAGACTCTAAATCTCAACATAGAGTGATGCACTCATGAAGAATCTTCTACTCCTGTTGATCTGAGTAGGGGATAAGCTCTTCATGGCTTATGGCAGACATAAAAAGTTGCCTTTAACCTGCAAAGATTTGACATAGAACCCCTAATTCCTCGGATACTCAAAAACAAGACCTTCTGCAACACTTCTTGCTCTTCCATAACCAAAAAGCTTGCCTACAATAGTCAAAGCAAAATCTGCTACTGTAGCAAGTCCCCTGCTTGTAATCAGTTTACCGTCAATGACCACTTTGGCACCATCCACTGCTTTTGTAAGTGTGTCTATGACAGATGGATGAGCGGTAGCTCTTTTATCCTGTATTTTGGCAGAGGGATGGCAAAACTTTAACATATGAAGGTTCAAAGCAGGATGATAAAAATTGGTTTGAATTACCTTCAGTAAACCCTGTCTTTGCAGGACTGCGGGTGAAGAGCAGACTGCTCCATATATTCTTCCGGCTGAATCCTGTTCTTTGATCAGTTTCTTGAGAATCTTAGATTTGTGTATCCGCTCAGTCCCGGCAGTTCCTCCCTGAAATTTTACAATGGAAAAATCTTAATGCGTGTAGTGTGGAAAAGAAACAATATTATTTTAAGAGTATCATGCATAAAAAGTGACTTCTGACAACAAAGCATGGGTCAATAATAAGCAGAATAAACACTAAAATTTAAAAGAGACAAGGGGGTGAGGGGTGGGAAAAGGTGCATCATGTCAAAAGAAAAAAGAGAGGGAAAAATATACAAAAAAAATCTTAGTGCATACTGCATCTTGGGAAATGGAGCATACAGCCAACCAAAGATAGAAGAGAACGCAAAAATGAAGTAGCAATATGAACCAAGTACCAATAGGTTAACTTCAACATGGAGAATTATGATGAGGCCTGTGCTGAGTCAACCAATTAATACCGAGAACTTCTAAGACTTCATATGTCATTTGGTCAGTTGGTCTTGGCCACACAAAGATATAATCTATCTGACCAATACTGATTCTGAAGTGAAAATTCAAGATCTTTTTAAAGAAGAAAAAAGAAAAAAGAAAAGATATCCCTACATCTTAACACTACTATTAAGAAAGGTGCAAGAATGCTGCTTGTATCATCCAAAAGAGATGCTTGTTTATCTTACTGGAAGAATGATTATATCATATATTGACTCAGCAGCATCACCAATTAACTTATCAGCAACAATTTTTGTGCCTTGAGATGCCAAAATTTGCACAGATTTTTCAAGTGAAGCAATGATGACATCTACTTTTGCTCGCCGTAGAATATCTGCAATAGTTACTACTTCAATTGCTTCAGAGCCATTTGCAACTGGAATGAGGACCTGCATAACCATAAGTGATGAGAAAATATTTTACAGATACACAATGAAAGAAACATTCATAGGCGTTGGATGAACCTACATCAAGGATGTAGGAATATACATCAGAACATGTCAATTGTAGATAAAAGACTTGTATCTAAACATATGCCACCTAACATATAAAACTTGAAGGGCAAGCAAAAGAATAGACAATGAGGTAAAAAAAACTTTCAAGTCATGGCAATCAGTCTCAACCCTTATGTGCCATCTTATTCAGCTAACAGATATGATGACGAAAGCAACTCCTTAGCAGCATACTTATACGATGAAAAAAAAAAAAAAACTACTGAAGTTTTCTGGGGTAAGAACCATAATGGAAAGATGGATAATTCTATGTTAAAAATTTCTTCCCTAATCACAGATCTGTGGCTAACCGTTCCTTTAAAGAGGGATGCAAGGATTGTAACTTACTAGTGCTTTTTAATAGTTGAGAGCTTAGACTACAAAGTACCCATGACCACAATAATCAAATGACTTACTGCTTTCCCATAAAAGGTTTTTGAATTATTTCTAGCAACACTTTATGCCAAGAAATGATCATTTAGAGGTAAACAATGGCAAGGAAATGATAAATGAGAACTATAAGCAGAATTTAAGTATCTCTTTTCATTCATCCATAAAAGAAATGGACATTATCTATCAGAGAATAGAAGAATCTGTTACAAACTCATGAGTAGAACTCACCCTTGAAAACTAGCTTGCAAGGGGAGGGTTTCCAAGAGCTTATAAATGCATGATTAAGCTTATACTTAATACATGTGGGACACTAGGATCATAAGAGAATCAATGTGTAGTAGGAGGTGGAAGATGAGTAGTAGTAAATAATAAAAATATTCATTAACCAAGCTGCACATATGTACACAAAAGGCTTTCTCAATTAAGGAAAAAGAGAAGCAACTTACACGAGGCATGTGGTCAACAGACCATTCAACTTTGTTGAACTCTTCCTTTGTATGATTATCATCAGCCGTAGACACCAACTAATATAGTAATATAACAGAAACAGTGTTAGCTCAAGCTAATAGGCAAAATATATAAGAAAAACTCTGATGTGAGTGAAATTATAAATTTGTTATTCAACTACAAAGAAAATAATGAAATGTTTAGTTTTGGGATATCAGAAGTGCGGGGACTTAGCACATTCACCACCTTGCCTTCTTTTTACTTGTGTCTTGTACATAGTTTACATCAAGGTTTAGAATTTTTTGTACGAGTGTGTTACTTAAAAAAAAAAAAAAAAACTATAAATTGTTGAACATCTCTCTCTCTCTCTCTCTACTATCAACAATAATGAGCCCATCAACCTTCAACGGTTTTATGTAAAGAGGTCTTTGAGATTGTTTGATTTCTGTAGAATATCACCTTTTCCTTACTAGTGTTATTAATGGGTATCTAAAATACTCCTTATTGTCCAATTTTTCATTATGCTTTCATTACTATGCATGATCCATTTTGACCAAACCATAAATAATCTTAGTGCAAGTTTGGAGCAGAGGCAGACTCTAACTTGTATGAAATTCCTTCCATGACAAATGTGAAAATAACCATCAAAGGATAAAGTCTAAGCTGCAAACCCAACTAGAGTAGTGGCCTTACCATCACTTGTCCAACCTCCTTGGCAATTGACTCTCCAAACAGCTGCTCCGCCAAGGAAAGAGCAAACTCAAAAGTAGTTCCGGGACCACGGCTTGTTGTAAGCTCTCCTGAAACTTGAATACTAGATTTAACAGCCCAGAAGGTTGGAAGCTTGTCCATGAATGCAGGGTGACAAGTCGTCTTGCAGGACAAACTACACCACAATTAGCCAACCATGATATATTTATATGAATGTATTCATTAAATTTCAATAAAAATCAACCCAAGGCAGCCACCTGCTTTTTCTTCAGAAGACCCCAAGGCTTCAGCGTGACTGCAGGGGCAGCACAAATAGCGCCATATAGCCTCTTTTCCTCAGCCTGTTTGCTCATTATTTTCTGCAGAACTTCACAGTCTCTTAATCGTACTGAGCCGGGCATTCCTCCCTTAAAACAATGCAGATTACATTAATCACCAAAAAATTAATTATCAAACCTATTTGCACAACTTGTTTAGTCTACAACCGGATTCCCACATAAATTGATTGATTTGTCAGTATGGATGCAACTAAAGAATTATGATGCCAAACCCCTACTCAACCAAACTACATGAGGAGTATGCAAAGAAACACCCAAAAGAAAAGGAAAAAAAGAAAAAAAGTACAGGATTAACATCTAAAATCAATATTCAATGAAAGCTAATAAAATTGAAGAAGAAAAAGATGAACTAGCAGCCAACTCCCATACGTGTAAAGACTGCAGGAACAAAGTACTACTGTGAGCTTACGGCCTTCAAAAGAGAGTGCGTTCCTTCTCTCCAAATAATTCACATTAAGCATAATGCAACAGCCCTCCAAATTTCAGACTTGAATTTATTTATTTATTTTTTCCGAAACAATTTTCCAACCAGCCAATAACTCAGTCACTGACTCACCATCCCTGGCATTACCCAACTAGTCCTGAATAAGCTCAAAATAGGTGACCATAAATCTGTAGCTACCATGCAATGAAGAAAAATATGATGCACAGACTCGCCATTAGATTTTCACATACAACACCAATCAATAAATAATATACCCGCTTCCTTAAATTATCCTTTGTTAAAATTTTAGTTATTTTACCCTTTAAAGCTGTCCAACAGCTTAATCAAAAAGGGACCAGATCATCCTATCCTCTTTCTCTCAGGTAAACCTTTACAGCATACAGATAATATCCAAGAAAGATCCACGGACCCTAATTCCAAATCTTGTACAGCCCAAAGAACAGATGGATTCCACTGAATGCTGCCTGTAGAAACATCCAGGTAATCTGCCTTGATTTTTGCATCTCTATTTCTTAAAGGCGTGTACCTTAAAAGGAATGTAATTCACAAAGACAGTCCAGCAATATTGTGCTTCCACAGGTTCACTCCATAAGGACCCCTCCCTATATCAGAACACCATCCTCCCCATGAAATTCCGTATATTTTCAATCATTGTCCTCCGAGGGAATCTGTTTGCACCGCATATAGCCACAATTTAACAACTAATTATCCCCTAATCCAATCCTTCAAGTTGGATAGATAGGAGTGCAAACAGAATTTCTATTAACTAAATGGAATTTAAGCTCACATCTCATTGTTCATTTCATTTCAATAATGCCCTTGTCTACAATTCTTAGCTTTAACATAGTGCCTTGTTTACCAAATGACTATACTTTATCATGGCCACATTCTTTGCTTCTAAACTATAATGAAAAGAACTTGTTATTTTTAAGAATATGCAACAATTTAACAAACATAAAATTTGTACCGGCAATGCGACCAGATCGAAAACTTGATCAGAACAAGTCGAGATGGAGGTATCAGCAACCAGTTTGGTACCGCCAGAAGCTTCAATCTGAAGCTGTGGCTCCACTGAGGCCACGGTCACATCCGCACCAGCTCGGCGAAGAACATCAACTATAATAACAGCTTCCATTTCCTCTGTACCAAATCCAATAGGAACCAGAACCTGCCCACACAGAAACACGCAAATAACAAAACTTTAATCTTTCTAAAACAGTAAAGTTTCTCAAATAAGCACTTAAGCTCCGTTTGGTTGCCGAGGAAATACAAAATTATATAACGTTCATTTCTTTCATCATATTTCTCAGCAATTTAAACTTTTCTAACGAAATGGAGAAGTGGGTGTTGTAGAAAAACCTTCTTTGGAGGAAGAGAGGTGGTTGTTGTTGTTGTTGTTGATGATGTGATTGTGGGTGTCGGTATTGTTGGAGAGAGGCTTTTAGTGGGTTTTGAAGTGCGTTTTGGAGTGGGAGTTCGTTGGTGTTGGGAGGGCATGGATGCAAATGATAAGGAAGAAAAAGTAGTTGCAGATGCAGCCATTGGAGAGAGCTTGTGAGAAGAGAAGTTGAGAAACGTTGGTGAGAGAAACGACGAGAGAGACTCCATGGGAATGGATGCTTGTTTGCAAAGCATCAACTCCAACTCGCATAACCACACTGTTCTGACTTGTGAGAGATCCTTATCCGGGGTTTAGTTCGTTTTCAAGGATTTTTTTTTTGAAAATAACCCTAAAAGCCAATCTATTTTGTTAGTTAGCACAGTTTTAAAACTAATTTGACATCTATCAACTGAGACCAAAGAACTCAATTTTGAAGTTATAAATCGACCCTTGTAGACTAGAGTTCTATGCATGGAAATCGATCATTTCGGACTCGAGTTCCATACAAAGAAGAACCAGAAAGAAGAAGGGTATTTTTTTTTCAAAAGAAAACCCATTTTCAAACAATTTTGTTAGTTAGTTTTATTTCCAAACTAATTAGAACACTAACATCTGAAGTATGTAAAAAAATTAGGTGTCACAAACTTGATTTCTATCAAAATTCAAGGGAAATAAAATTTTACAGACTCAAGTTTCACAAAAACCAAAAATCAAAACTTACTAAATCAAGACCCAAAGAGAAAATCAACAAGAAGAATGAAAAAACCCACCCAAAGACTACAAGAGCTTGATTTCAATCACCGCCGCCACCTGGTTTTAATCTCTCTAGTTTGTTGTTTTTGTCTTTGTGGTTTGGGCTTCTTTAGAAAGATCTCTTTGGTTTGATCTCTTAGTTTTTTGTCTTCATGGGTTTATGGGTTCCTCTTTCTTTGTTTTTTGGGTTTCTGTTTGATATTTATTTGTTTTTTTTGCCTTCCCTGGTTTCATGGTTTGATCTTTGTTTTTTGCTTGTTTACGTGTGTGTTTTATGATTTTTGGGTTTTCTTGTGGAACTCGAGTCTTATAGACTCGATTTCCACAGAATTTTCATAGAAATCAAGTTTGTAATACTCGATTTGCTACAGTGAGCTCGAGTTTCAAAGATTCGAGATGTTAGTTTCCTAAATAGTTTAGAAATGATGCTAACTAACAAAATTGTTTGCAAATTAATGTTATTTTGAAAAAAAAAATCAAAGAAGAACCCAGAAACCTAGACCAACGAAGAAGGTTCCAGCGATGGCGAAGATCCAAAGAAACCAAACAAGAAACACGAAGATTTAAAGAAACCAAACACGAAGGTTCCAGGGACGGCGAGGATCAGTGGGTTTGTTGTTTTTACTGAAGATCTTTGTTGAAGATCAGAGGGCGTGGGTTTTGCTGTTGTAGGGAGATTTGGGTTCACCGATTCAAAGCTGGTTGTTTCATTATGAACTCAAGTGTTTCATTCTCAATTATGAAACTCGAGTGTGAAGCACTTAATTTCCAACTAAAACTCGACTCTTCCTTGCTCGATTTCAAAAAGCAAAATCGAGTTTATCGGACTCGATTTGTTAGATTGCTAAATTGTTTTGAAACCTTGCTAACTAACGAAATTGTTTGAGAGATTTGGTTATTTAGAAAAAAAAAATCCCATTTTCAACTCTTTGCTCTTTGAACATCTCACACCATTTCCTTTCCTTTGAAAATAAAAAAAATAAAATGAAAAGAAAGCTAAAAAAATAACAATTGTTTTTAATTTTTTAAGAACAAAGTTTAGCATTGTAGCCTAAGGTTACTATTTTATTCAATATTTTTTTTATTGGAGGTGAGTTTTGATAAATCCATAATTGGATTACATTTTCTTCTTATATCTTCCATATTTGCAAAATTTTTAGAAAATTAAAAATCAATAGTTATGTCATTTATAAATTGTTTAAATTGCAATATTTTTTTGTAGTTTAAAATTATGTATAAAATATAAACTAATACATAATATAGTTAATACTATCCGATTAACACAAAATTTGACATGTGTATTAAGAGTGTAAAGAACATCCAAATTAACGGTTAGATTTTCAAAATATGTAGTAATGTTTATTTTATTGAGTAAGATTGTAGCCTTAGGTTACAAACAATTTTGTAACTAAATTTTGTCTATTTATATCTATATCTATATATATATATATATATATATATATATATATATAAATTGGTGAAGTTCAAGTATTAATGTTATTCACCTCAAATAATTTTCTTTACTATCTTGAATTAAAAAAAAAGACTCAATAACTTTCTATTAATCAATTTACTTATAATACCTTATAGTAGATGATAATAAATTTGTAACTATTTTGTTTATAAAATATTTACAATTATGTTAAATTATACTTTCTAAATTATGTTTTCAGTTAAGTTATTTAAAATTTTTTTAATTTCGATTTTTTAACATTACCTTGTTTTTAGTTTAATCATTATGTCTAATTGCACATGCAACATGCATGGTCAAATGCTTTTTTTTTTTTTTTTTTTTAAATTTCGAAACTATTATTTTTATGTGTGTGGATGTGTTATTTTTATTTTTTACCACTATTTTCTTTTTAAAAATTTGCGTGAACACATATATTAAATATGAATTCTACCCCTCATTAAAAACAACTTATTTTAGATACCATTTTCATGTGATTAAAGCATATAAAATAATATTGCATCCTAGCTTAACCAACACCATTTAGGGTTCAAATCACTCCACCCTCAACTATTAAATTATTAAAAAGAAATACCAATCTATTTTCTATATAAATTTTCATATGAAATATTGGAGGAAATTAAAAATCTGCTTAATTAAATTTTCTGTTAGGCATCTATTTTTGTATTGTACTGGTGCTATTGCATTGTGTTGAGGTGAAGGCTTGTATTGTAGCATGAGTTGTAAGGTGTAATATTGTACTGTGGTGTGTGTCGTAGGGTAGTATTACTGAAGGCAGTTATTGTTAGTTAGAGGTGTTTAGTCCAGCTAATGATTCGAGTAGTTAGTTAGGATGTTTGAAGTGTATATAAGAGGCAGGGATTGTATCTGTTAGATAATAAAAAGATTCTGATTGTTATACTTCCTATACATATCTCTCTCTTTCTTTCCCTCTTTGTTTCTTTTACCTTTCCCATTACTTCTTTAGCTATGGAGGCCCAGGTCCCCTTGAAGTGACCTACCCTAAATCCTAATCCCAGCAAAGTCTTTATTAGTGGTATCAGAGCAGTTTGATCCAGTCCACCACCATGATTGAAACACGTTCGAATACACAAAATTCTGAAAAGATAGCTGCACTGTCCAAAATTGCAGATAGCCATGAACAGACCTTACAAGAAATTCATAAGCAATTGCAGACTCTTACTGGGTTCATGCAGAAACTAGTTAAAGCTGAAGAAAAAAGACAATCTCCAATTTAGGGGTCTTGAGCTTTGCTTCAAAGTAGCAATCATGGAGTTCATGAATCTCCCATCACGAATCCAATCAAGAATCTGAAATTGGAATTTCCTAGATTCCAGGGAGAAGACCCAACTTGGTGGATTTACAAGACAAATCAATTCTTTTCATACCGTAATAGTCCAAACCATTAAAAGGTCATTATGGCTTCTTACCATTTGGATGGTAAGGCCTTGATTTGGTTCCAGGATGTTGAGCAGATTGGAGGTTTTGCAAGTTGGGAGGTATTTATGAAGGCCCTTTAGACTCGTTTTGGGGTCACAACCTATGATGATCCAATGGAGGCACTCACCAGACTCAAACAGACTTCTACTGTGGTTGCTTACAAAGGTAATTTTGAAATTCTGTCTAATAGGATTTTTGGTTTATTTGAGTCTCATATATTGAGTTGTTTTTTGAGTGGCCTAAGGGATGAAATAAGATTAACAATTAGGATGCTAGTGCCAAAATCCCTTAATGAAACCTTGATGGAAAAAACATGTTTGTATCGCATACAAAACATACGCAGCGGGAAATTAACGGATCTACTTCATTCGCTATTGATAATATGCACTATCTTAGTTTTAGAATTTGAGAACAAGAGAGCATACCTTGGCTCGGTGAATTTCAAAATCGAAGATCAGAAGCACTTGAGAACACTTTTAATCTTCACTCTAATTTCACTAACACCCAAGAAGTGTGGTCTCTTAATCAGTTTTCCAAGGGAGAATTAGAGAGTGTTCAACACTCACATGCACCATTTCATGTTTATCGTCTTAAAATTCTGTATGTTTTTTTCCTTATAAATGATTATCTAATTAGGTTAGCCTTTAGAGCCTTTCCAATTGGGCTTTAATATGTAGTTTGGAGTGGGACTAATAAGACACTAGCTCTAATGGGTCTTGGGTTTTTCTGTCAACTTTTGACAAGTCTAAAGTTACTATTAATTATATTTAATACTACTTTATAAATATAATTGCACTCTAGGCCTTTATTGTACATGCAACCCTTTCATAAAATATTCCTAGTAACACAAAGTCATAAATGTAGATTGCAACTTTGTAAATTACTACATCTTAATTCTTGAGTACCCGGTTTAATCCTTTAAGTTATTAATCATATATTTATGAAATCCAATTTCATAAATATATACTCTAGTAACTATTTACTAAAGTAGTTATGCCTAACATTTTGAATAATAAACCCATTAAGCTTATCTCAAAAGAATATTTTGTATCTCCGTTAAAAGACAATGAATTCCATCTTGAGAATATATTTTCCATCAACATTAAATATGGTTGCCCAAAATACTAAAGTTTTAACCGCAGCTTTAGATCTCACTTTTAATATATCAAAGCAACCTACATGTCATGATCAGGTCCATTATTCTCTCAGGATTAAGAGTTCATGCAAATATAAGTCGTGAGATTTATTATTCATTTGACAGTCGTTAGGAGAATAATAAATCTCACAGCGGTCTAGTTCAATATGTCTTAACTCTTAAAACATAATAACATACCAACTAGAAATTTCCATTTCCATGATCAAGATAAATCATCTTAGTTGATATGTTATAATCTTCACGGATGAAATGCATAATTTTATCACCGACTACGAACTACAATTCTAAGTTTATAAAGAACTTGTGATTTATATCTTCTGTGACTTGTCACATAAATCACATACTATACATCTCATGGACTATATGATAATGTTCAATATTTATGTTACCATTATTTTAATTTATAATAATAAAACAACTTTATTAATATAACATTAAGTCATACATAGCATCATACAATAGGATTTAAGGGCACTAAGCCTAACAAACCTTTGGTTTAGTCAAAATTTAGGAAGAATTTTTACTAAGTAGCAAGAAAAGTCTCAGGAACGTTGTGGATAATGGGAAGCCTTCAATTCTAGGATTACCTAAGCTAGAGACCAAGACTAATTTAAGGGTTAAACTCCCTATGCAAAGGTTATCTAATGCACAAATGGAGGAAAGGAGGAAATAAGGTCTGTTTTATAATTGTGATGAAAAGTGGCAGCTGGGCCATAAGTGTAAGGGAGCAAAGGTATTTTTGTTAGAAGGGTTATGTGAGGAGGTTAAACATAAGTCTGGACTACAATTGGTGGAGTTGGATGATGATGGGGGGATGTTGGGAACCCAAGATTAGGTTTAAGGGAGTGAGAATATAGGTACTCCTGCTAAAATCACTTTATATGCATTGATAGGCAATCCCTCCACTAATACCATGAGAGTTAGAGGTAGGATTAAAAACAATGAAGCAGTTGCTCTTATTGATTTAGGCAGTACACATAATTTTTTGGATGTGGCAGAATTGCATAAGTTGAATTTACACTTGGATACATCTCAAATTTTGGAAGTAAAAGTTGTTGATGGTAATGTTATTAGGACTTTGGGAGTATGTCGTGAAGTCATTCTTGCAATCCAAGGGTCCAAGTTTGTTGTGGATTTGAATGTATTGCATTTAGGGGGCTGTGCATAGGTTTTGGGTACTCAATGGTTAAGTACTCTTGGGGAAATCAGTTGGGACTTCAAGTTGTTGACCATGAAGTTTCTTTACCTGGGTGATAGGGTGTTGTTAAAGCGGTTACACCCTAAAGGTTCTATCTTTCTAGAGGCTGACAGGGTCTTTAATGATTTTGCTACAAGGAAAGGGCTTGTTTTCCAGATTTCAATAATCGCCCCTACCTCAGTAGATGGACCACTGCTACCTACTGCTATGTCTGACCTTTTCGACCAGTTTTCCAATGTTTTTGACATGCCCTCAAGCCTACCACCATTTCGTGGACATGAGCATTAAATCATACTCCAAGATTGTACTCCACCAGTTTATGAGAGACCTTATAGGTACCCTCACTTTCAGAAGTTAGAAATTGAAAAGATTGTACATGAGTTGCTTGAACTTGGTTCCATTCAACCTAGCCAAAGTCCATTTTCCTCACCTGCGTTGCTTGTTAGAAAGGCTAATGGGAGTTGGAGAATGTGCATTGATTATAGGGCTCTAAATAAGGCAACCATAAATAATAAGGGGCTGTTTGGATTTGGTGTTTTCTATCATCCATCACTCTGTTTTCATCATCCATAACTCAAAACTGGTGGGTCCCATGGTTGTTTGGTTTGTTTAGATTTGTTTTCTGTTTTTGTTTCCATCACTCAATTATCTGATTTTTGAGTTATGAGTTATGGAAAATGAAAACACATTTTATGTGTTTTTGAGTTATGAAAATAGAGTTTTCATGGCATTTTGGTAAATAAACACACACTACTAGGACCCATGGTCAGAGGCAAGTCACAACAAGCTCAACTTTTTATGCCATGAGCAACAGCTCTCTTCATCAAGCTCAGAACAATCACTCCAGCGACTCTCTTCCTCTTAGAGCACACATACCCCACTAATGAAGAGCTTTAGCGTGCCGGCCACAGATAGTCGGCGGGCAACCCCGTGGCTAGAAACCCCACTGCACTCTGATCCGCTTTTTTTCAAGGTAGATCTACGCTCTTTTAAGGGTGGCGGCGGCCGTGGTCAAAGCTGGAGAAAGGGATTTCAAGGAGGCGAATGGAGGAGTTTGCAGGGAGAGTGGACCTAAGGTTCTTGATGTTGAGAGAGGTGTTGACAAAGGTTATTGTGTAGTTCTTTCTTTGGGTCTACATGGGTTGTATGGTTTGAGGAGGGGTTGGGTAGGATGGTAGATGGTAGGAGTAGGGGAGGTCAGATAGTGGGTCCCGCGTTTTGGGGATTTTGTAATTGAAAACCATGACCTAGTTAAGGTGCAAATATGGGTAGGTGATATTTGGGATATTTTGAGTGATGAGAAATGAGTGATGGGGTGATGAGTAAGGAGTGATGATATTTGAGTGATTAGTAAGGAGCAAGGAGTTATAGATTTTTTGGATCCAAACAGCCCATAAGTTTCCCATTCATGTTGTGGATGAGTTGCTGGATGAACTTGCAGGGGCTTCTATCTTTTCCAAGTTGGATTTAAGGTCAGGATACCATCAAATTAGTATGAAGCCTGAAGATATACCTAAAATAGCCTTTAGAACTCATGAAAGACATTATGAGTTCTTTGTCATGCCTTTTGGTTTGACCAATGCCCCATCTACCTTTTAAGCACTCATGAATGACATTTTCAAGCCTTATTTGAGGAGGTTTGTATTGGTTTTATTTGATGAAATTTTAGTTTATAGTCAGAGTTTGGAAGATCACTTGATTCATTTGAAGACTGTTTTGAATGTATTTTTGACTTATCAATTGTATGCAAAGAGGTTTAAGTGTGTTTTTGGGAGTTCTAAGGTGGAGTATTTGGGCCATATTATCTTTGGTGAAGGGGTTAAGGCAGACCCTAGAAAGACTACTGCAATGCAGCAATGGCCAATTCCAACCATTGTTAAGGCCCTAAGGGGTTTCTTAGGTCTTCTTGCAAAAATGGTTGGCTGAGCTCTTGGGATATGCCTTTGTGGTTGAATATAAAAAGGGTGTTGAGAAAAGGGTAGCAGATGCACTTTCTAGGAAATCTGACCTTGCTCTGGTGGACTTATATATGCATCTACAGCAGAAAACAAGTTGTTTGTTCCTTCTCTCAATCCCTGACCCCACATGTCTGGTTGTTCTGAAGGATAACTACTCTCAAGATCCTTTTGTCTAGCAACTTATTTCTTCAATTCAATCTGGTGCTCTTCCCAAAGGTTTTACCTTCTAGAATGATTTGATTTTCTACAAGGGCAGATTCTTCTTGGGACCCTTGTGCTCCTTAAAATCATAAGTCTTGCAATTGGTTCATAGTTGTCCTATTGCTGGCCATTAAGGTTTTTTAAAGTTCTTTCAAAGAGCTAAGAGGGAGTTCTATTGGCAAGGCATGAAGGCTGACTTAAAAAATTCATTAAAGAGTGTGATGTCTGTCAGGGAATCAAGTCTGAGACATTTGCCCCAGCTGGTTTGCTGCAAAACATTGGCCATTCCTACTACTCCTTGGGCTGATGTGAGCTTAGATTTTGTTAAGGGACTTCCTAAATCTTAAGGGTTTGAAGTGATTTAAGCTGTGGTGGACAGGTTGACCAAGTATGCCCATTTTGTGCCTTTGTCTCACCCTTACATTGTTGCTAAGGTTGTTGCTTTATATCTCTAGTACATATCAAGGAAGTTAATACCGTACTGAAGGTTGAACTGATTTGGCCAGCGGTATGACATATTTCGGGTACTAGTCAATACCGATGTACCGTTTCGAGTTTACCGCTATTTTATATATTTAATATATATAAATATATATAATATTTGTATATTTATAAATTTAATTATTTGATAAAAGTTAATTTGTTAGGGAGTTTAACTATTTAAGCTTATAAGTTTATTAAAAAAATAAGACCAAAAAAAAGGAAAATTAACAAAAAGGATTAGATGAGATAATAGATAATAAGTGGGATGGGTTTGGTAGAATCAAATAAAATAATTAGAAAAATTTGTTGGTGATAAAGCCAAAGAACTCAAAAGCTAACGTAAGTTTTTATACTTTTCAATTTTCACATTTTCCAAGTATCTTTTGTCAGTTTTTTACTCCACCAAACGTTAACTTCTGATCACTTCACTTCAACTTTTCATTTCACTTACATAGTTTAAACCTGCAGGCCTCTCTCTAGTCTCACACAGTTTTTCACTTTTTACTCTACCACATATATCTCTTCCCATCAGTCAACACACATTTTCAGATTTTATCTCTCTCTCCCTCTCTTGCAGATAGAGCATTCAACTATGTTTCACAGCCTCAATGAATGCTAGTGGTGCCATTCACCGCCAGCCAGCTTTGTTGTCACCACTGTGAGGCCAAGATGAAGAGAGCATTGTCATTGCTAGCCAGCTTCTAGAGCTCTCTCTCTAGTCTCACACACAAGAATGTTGATTGACAGCATTTTTGGGTCACTGTGTGCATTAAGATCAACAACTTTTTGTTCCGGTCCGGTATCTAATTTCCGGCCAAAACTTGATATATTTCCTGGTACGGTCGAAATGGGTCCGGCATGGCCGGTATTTTAACTGGCACGAAACACCTACGTTTCTATACCAGTGTGCACACTGGTACGATAAATACCGGCAGTACCGGCCGGTACGGTACGAAATCGACTATCATGGCACATATTCAAATTACATGGCATGCCTGCTTCTATTGTGAGTAACAAAGATGCAACTTTCACTTCATTATTTTGGTTTGAACTGTTCAAATTGTAGGGTACAGTGTTGGTCATGTCTACAGCTTATCATCCTCAGTCAGATGGCCAAACTAAGGTGGTCAACAGAAGCTTGGAGCAGTACCTTAGAGTTTTTACTAGTGACAGGCCAACTAAATGGGCTAAATGGTTGCCACTTGCAGAGTTTTGGTTCAATTCTAACTACCATACTAGCCTCAAGTTGTTACCATTTGAAGCTTTGTATGGTTTCCCTCCCCCAAAGTTGCAGAGTTATATTCCTGGCACAGCAAGGGTAGATGCCTTGGATTCTATTTTGAGCCAAAGGGAGGAACTTTTGTCTATTCTCAAGGGTCATCTCCATGTTGCACAAGAGAGGATGAAGTCTCAAGCTAATAAGCATAGGCAAGATAGATCATTTGTGGTGGGGGATTGGGTTTACTTGAGATTGCAGCCCTATAGACAAAAACTTTGGTTTATAAAGGGAAGTGGA
This sequence comes from Castanopsis chinensis, assembly GCA_032878915.1. Taxonomy (NCBI): domain Eukaryota; kingdom Viridiplantae; phylum Streptophyta; class Magnoliopsida; order Fagales; family Fagaceae; genus Castanopsis; species Castanopsis chinensis. The sequence continues at coordinate 10,389,054 of JAVQMG010000106.1, forward strand.
AGTTGTCTCCAAGGTATTTTGGGCCTTTTAAGGTGTTGCAGGAGGTTGGGTCAGTGTCTTATAGGCTAAATTTACCTCCTAAGGCTAAAATCCATCCTGTTGTCCATGTTTCTTACTTGAAGTTGAAATTAGGCCAACATGTCACATCCTTGCCAACTTTGTCACCTATTGATGATGAAGGGTAGGTTGCCACTGAGCCCATTGTTGTGCTGAAGACTAGGACCAAGACTTTGAGGACCTGGGTTATCACTAAGGTTTTGGTGTAGTGGCTAGGATACCTTCCTGATGAGGCCACTTGGGAGTCTTTGCACTATATGCATTCCAGGTTTCCTCACCTTGTGGGCAAGGTGTTTTAGATGGGGAAGGGTATGTTAGACATCTTTTTTTGTATTGAATCTGTGCTATTGCATTGTGTTGAGGTGAAGGCTTGTATTGTAGCATGAGTTGTAAGGAGTACCATTGTACTGTGGTGTGTGTTGTAGGGTAGTATTGCTGAAGGCAGTTAGTGGTAGTTAGAGGTGGTTAGTCTAGCTAATGATCCGGGTAGTTAGTTAGGATGTGTGAGGTGTATATAAGAGGCAAGGATTGTATTTGTTGAATAATAAAAAGATTATGATTGTTATACTTCCTTTACATATCTCTCTCTTTCCTTCCCTGTCTGTATTTTTTTACCTTTCCCATTACTTCCTTAGCTATGGAAGCCCAGGTTCCCTTGAAGTGGCCTACCCTAAATCCTAATCACAGCAAAGTCTTTATCATTTTCTATGGAAGTACTGAAAGCTGTTTATTGCAAACATATTGAACCTTCTTTTGAAGTATTCAAAAAAGTAGAATCCTTTTTGATAGAATCTAGTCATTAATAAAGTGAATACACCACTTTTAATTCTTTGTTGTTCACCCTAAATCCTAGTTCATTCTAGTAGTAGATTCTGTTAGAGTCTGTATCTGTATATATTGGTATGTGACTATGCTACAGGTTGTTTATGTACATATTAGGATAAGCAAGGATAAGCTACAAGTAGTTTAGCTTATTAGTTAGTTGTTGAATAAAGCTGTTAGGTTGTTAGGTTAGTTACAGTTTTCCCACCCAAGTTTGTGTATATAAAAGGGGTTGAGCTATATTATTGTATATACCTTTTCATTCAATATAGAATTCATTCATTCAATCTCTCTCTCTCTCTCTCTCTAAACTACAACTTCATTTCCACCATTGTTGAAGCTGTGTGATCTGTATTCTAACATGGTATCAGAGCAAAGCTAATTCAGAGAAGCTTTATTTGGTATTCTCTGAGATTCTTAGCTTAATTACTCTGTTTCTTTCTTTGCTTAGTGCTTTTCCATGAATCAAGTAGAAATTCTCAATTGTATTTCTCTTGTTTTTGCACTGAGTTTTCAATTCTAAATCTTGATTTCTGTTTACAATAGCAATTGAATTCTTGATTTAGGGTTTTCTTTCAATAGTTTTGTAACGCCCCAAAATCATAGGTAATAAAAGTCTATTTAACATGAAAAATCTATAAAAATATTAAATAAAAACATCAACAAGCTAAAATCTCATCAAACATGTCAGAGCTCTAATCCACCAAAAATAAAACATCCTCAAAATAATTCTTCAGTACAATGTTTAATACCATAAAAATAATAATAAAATCTTCAGTCCTACAAAATAATTTGTAACTGTTGACTCCCATGAACCTCTACTCCAATAATTCCTCTAATGTATCTGTAAGGAGAAATAAAGGAGGGGGGGGGGGGTGAGATAACTCAATAAGTGGAATTCACTAACATTGGAGCGTGGGAACAAACCTTTCAAAAAATAATTCTTACAACAAATTCATAACTTGTACCTCGTTAATATTTTATCATCAAATATTTCATATATAAAAAATAAATTTATATTGTGAGCCATTATAATATATATATATATATATATATCAATACCATCACATACACAATTTCTTAGGCTTTCTCGTGTTCAATGTTTACGTCCCGTTGACAGAGTTGTGTTATTTCCTTTTTTGAGACTGGAACCTCCTTTTCATCCTATTTCTTAAGGATGGCTCATTTGGAACTTGAATGTGCACTCTCTTGCTAAGGAGCTTCCTTTTTGGATCCTCAAAGTATACTCCATTGCTAAGGATCTATCAAATGTGCATTGTCCCTTTTTTCTGGAACCGTCCTTTGCTAAGGACTAGCTGTAGTATGATTGTCCCTTGCTAATGACTAAATACAATACTGAGCTTTTAATTACGACTTGCCATAGGTTTTCAAAACACATTTCAATATGCTCACAAAAATAATCCATTCATAATTCTCAAAATATAAAGATATATTCACACATATAAGTTTAAATAAATTTAGGTTGTCCCACAAGTTTTTCATAAAATGAATATTCAATGTGCACATCAAGCATTTATAAAGTATCAATTTATATATAGAATATCAACATATTTATTTGATATAGAATAGTTTAATAATCAAACACTGTTTTGAGAAAACCCCCAAAATTTGTAAACACCACTTAACTCTTAGTTGCAAAAATAAAAGAAATCAACCTCCCTTGAATCAAAACAGATTAGTAGAATTAGAACCTAGCAGCACCAAAGATAGGTTCATCAATACACAATTTCCTTCTTAAAAATCTATTTTCATGCTTAAACAATTTTATCCTAGACAATACTGATATATCCAAAATTTTCCATTTATTCACTTAAAAATATTGTTGCCAAAACTAATTTTTCCATTGATATAGTCATGGATATTCATGACTTCAAAATGGCCGAATAAGGGAAATCTCATCAATCTACAATTCACATCCTTGCTTGTCATGTAGCTATATCCATCACTCCTAGTCTAATATAATAATAACCTTAGGACATCCTTTCCCATGATATAAGGATAAGTGGGGGTTGTTGAGATCAGAATGTATGCCTAGAAGTCCTTCTACATTTAATATATTGATAGGTTAGATTTTATGAAGTCATGCCTATTGTCCTATTAGCTACTAAAGCAATTTCAAGCACTATTCCTCCTTGAAAACGTGGGATGATTCTCTAGCCATATATTATATATCTCAGTTCATCCAATAAATGACTCATAATTCTCTTGATGCCGCAAGACATAAGGACATTGCTGGGCACATACTTGGACAATGATAAGGGTGTAATTGCATGACAAATGGTGGAGAAATTAATAAGGCTATATACAATTTTATAATAAACATAGAGTTCCCCTTTTCCCATTAAAATAATCATAGATTTAGATCCAAGATGACCATACCTATAATTCTATCCAGTACACAAGTAAGAGACGCCTCCTATAAGAGTGGGAAAAAACCATACCTGTAGAGTCCAATCTCACGGCCATAGTGAAGAAAAGCAAAGTTCAATAGTCGGCTGAAGCAAAAGGAAGCCCAATCAGTAAAATATATGTGTGACTAAAGAGGAAGAAGGCTAGGGTTTTATTTTATTTTATTTTTTTATTTTTTAAACTTGTCAAGGCCCATATATTTACTTATGCCACCTCACATGGGCTTCATATTCCATAGCATTCATCTTATTTTTAATGTTTTAGGCCCAAATCAATTTAATCCATTTAATTGTAGGCCTCTTTTATAATTTACATATAATAATTAAAATTAGTATCAAAATTATGGGGTGTTACAAGTTTGATGATTGTGCAATTGTATCATCAATTGCCAAGATCTTGGATTGGTTCTTGTTTTTGGTTGATCAACAAGTTTCTAAGTTGATTCTTCGTAATCAAGTAGTTTGGTTTTTGAAAAAAAATTCTTGATTGTTTTCTCATTGATCTGTGGTTGGGTTTGTGTATCTTGCATTCAATTGTCTCTGTCCTTGATTGAATCTTGGCTTCAATTGCACCTATACTTGTTTGATTGCAATAGAACATGGCAGAGAGTACTTCTAGTGCCTCTGTTCCAACATTTCAACCATGGGAGAATGATTCTAGTTCTTATAATTTGTCTAGTAGTGATAACCTTGGGATGTCACTCGTGGTTCAACACCTTACTGAAGAAAACTACAGTACTTGGAGTAGAGCAGTTCTCATCTCTTTGGATGCTAAAACCAAGATAGGCTTTGTTGATGGTTCCATACCAAAACCACAATCAATTGATCATCCATGCTATGCAACTTGGTGCAAATGCAATAGTACAATTTTGGCTTGGTTGTTCAATTCAATCTCTAAAGATTTACAAACTAGTGTTGTATATTTCAAGACAGCTAGAGAAGACTGGGTTGATTTACAATATAGGTATTCTCAGGGAAATGGTCCTCGGATTTTTGAGTTGAGACATGAGGTTTGTTCTCTTTCTCAAGATGCATTGACCATTAATGCTTATTACACCAAGTTTAAGGGGCTATGGGATGAGCTTTCCAACTATAGGACCTGTTATTGTGGTCATCAGGTAGAAGACTACACCGTGTCTTTCTTAATGGGTCTTAATGATACCTATGCAGCTGTGAGGGGTCAGATCTTACTTATGGATCCATTTCCCACATTAAGCAAAGTCTTTTCTCTTTTACTTCAAGATAAGAAGCAAAGAAAAGTTGGGAAGAAGTTTAATGCTAAATCTTCAACCTTGGCAATTAAGAATTGTGGATCTTTTGCTAAAGGTTTCACCAAAGGAAAGTCTGGTAGAACCCAATGCACTCATTGTGGCCTTTTGGGTCATGTAGCTGACAAATGTCATAAGCTACATGGTTATCACCTGGATACAAGTTTAAGAATAAAGGTCAACACGGTGGAAGTCTTCCCTATGCCAACAATGTTGTTGTTACTAATACTTGTTCTAAGGAAGTAGTTAGTCTCACTAAAGCAGAATACTAGCAACTTCTTGGTTTGCTCAATTCTCAGAGTCACTTTGGTACTCAAGCACCACATGATTTTGCTGCTGATGCTCATTAGGTTGCCACTATCATCACTCAGCCTCCTATGGATTTTCAAGGGCATGAGATGTCAGGTATCAAGTTTTCAACTAATCTTCAAAAACTACCTTATCATTCATTAGAATATTCTATTTTCTCTTCACAAATTGATACTTCACACCTTAGCTCCACTGATTGGATTCTTGACAATGGAGCTACTGATCATATGGTACATTCAATTCATTATTTTACTTCCATTACTTCAGTTGTCCAAATTTCTGTTAGACTTCCTAATGGGGATATGGCTAAGGTTACTCATATTGGCACTTGTCAAATTGACTTCTACTCTAATTCTAGAGAATGTACTTTGTATTCCTTCCTTTTTCTTTCAATCTTGTTTCTATTAGCAAACTAACCCAATCTCCATCTTGTTGTTGCATTTTTCTTTCACATTACTGTTTCATTCAGGACTTACTGCCTTGGAGGATGATTGGGTTGGGTAAGAAGCAAGGAGGTCTTTATACACTATAGTTTGCATCTATAAGTTTGCCTAGATTTGTTTCAGATGTTCTCTCCAAGCTTTCTTTTCTTAGTTTTGTGAATTCTGTTGCTTCTTATAATACTAATTCAGTTCTGAATAATACTAGCCTTTGGCATAGCAGGTTAGGACATCCTTCTATTCAAAGAATGTCTTTGTTACAATCTATTGTACTTGGTATTGTTTCATGCAATAATTGTAAGGCTTTTGATTTATGGTAACTCTGTGACAATCAGACCCCACACGCTCATATGAGTTTTCCACTTCAACTTCATTAAGGTTAATTCTATAGGTTATCTTATCCTTTTTTTTATTGCTAAGTTACATGCAACTAACGAGACTTGAACCCACAAACTCATCCTCCACTTAGAACTTATAGAGGGAGGAGGTGCTAACTGAGCTACAGCTTATTAGCTTATCTTATCTTTGATCTTAGATGTCCCTTTAAGAATCAGCAATCAAATATGAAAAAAGAAATGGTCAAAGGTCAGTACTCTGTCTTTTGCATCCAATGATTTTCACTCTTTCGTGCATTCAACTAGTCCTTTATAAAATTAATTTCCTGAGGCCCCACCAAGTATTGAGTTCAAGCCCAATTCCACTGCCATAAACACAACGCAAGCTGGGTAGACCATGGTTAAGCTCCCTCAATTTATGACCAAAATTCTTGTTGGAGAGCAATTAACCCCTGTTTGACCTGTACCTCAATGGCGCCAATTGATCAAAGCTTGTTTCTTAAGTGTGTCCCTCTTACATTACTTTAGCAAGCACACCAAAGCTTACACAACACACTTATAGAGACTTCAGACATAAACGTAATTGCTAGCCCATGTCCAAGTGAAACTGAAGAACTGTAAGAACTCAAAAGGCATAGAACAGACAAGACACATAGCCGTTTGCTTTCTGCAATCTTGTAGGTAATGTAAGGTATGTCAATAAATAAGGGCAATATTAAAAAATGATAAGCCTACCTCGTAATCACAATCCAGCCAAGCTAGTACATTTCAAGGAACAAAAACTAACGCAACAAGAGAGATAGTAAAACTTGTAAATAATATAGAAACAGGCTTAACAAAAATGAAAGAACAATAATAAACATCCAGCAGAAATGTGCATCTGTTATATAGAATCTGACATTTTCCATTTTCATTTGAAAACTCAAGTACTTGGATCCAACATATCAATCAGACAAAACGCAACATTAACAACAGCATTCCTAAGTATTAACTAATAAAAAAAAAAAGGAATGAACTTTCACCAAAAAACGCAACATTAACAACAGCATTCCTGAGTATCATCTATCAAAAAAAAAAAGAAGAAGAAGGTTTAATGCTGTGTCAAGCTTACACCAAATCTAACAATAGAGCCAGTTCGTGTTTTTAGTTATCAGGAAGAAAGACAAGGAAAAAGGAAAAAGGAAGTGGTAATGGTAATGGTGAGAAACTTTGTTTCCTTAGCACTTCCAAACTAATCTAGGTTGTTTTCCTTTCATCCATTATGGTATTGTTGTTAGGAAGTTTGACTTCTTATTTTGCCAAGTGACCAAAGAATTTGACATTATTAAAGGGTTGCAATCATGATTAATCTACTTCATCAACTAAGAAACTGCCTTTAAATAGTAAGTCTTTTCTTCTTATTCTAATATGCTTAATTATAACATGAATTCTAAAACGCCACACCAAAAGAAAAACGGCGTATCTATTTAGACTCAAACGTAATTAGTTTGACACCATTTACAACAACTATAAAAAATCATGCCTACAATCGGATAAGACACATTTTAAACAAATTCAGAGGCATTACCAGAACACCACCAATTGATTTGCCAAAACCCCCCATCAAAACCCCAAGCACATTTAGTGATTGTTTGGATAAAAATTATAGCGTCTATGTTTTCGGCCAGAGGGATGCGTTTCAGGGGTTTTTTTTTTTTTTTTTTTTACCTCTGCACACGTTTCAGCTGAGACACAAAAGTTACTGTTCACACTGTGCAATTACTATTCACGCACGGTTCATATACTGTTCACGCACTTTTCAGCCATTTATTCATTAAAAATGGGTCTCACGGCACTATTTACACATTTAAAATTATTTTGCTATAGTATTTTCAATTTTCAGTTTTCAATTTTTAACTGTATCCAAATGGACCTTTAAACTCATTAATGAGAAAATAATCATTGCAACATGTAAAAGACAACAAAATTCTCATTAATGAGAAAATAACACAAACATAACCATATAGCAAAAAATACTTTAGATCATCATCATTGCAGCATATAAAAGATAACAAAATTCTCATATTGATTAGTAAATTTACTACTTTTAAGTAAATTTCAACAAAATAATCAAAATCCCACATAAAACACAACCTAATATTAACCAAAATCATAAAAGATACCAAAGGAGAGCAATATACATACCTGTAATCAACGGCAGTGGAAAGTAACGACGACTGATGGAGAGTGAGATTGGTGGAGACTAGATAGGGAGAGTGAGACTGATGGAAAGTGGATAGGGAGAGTGGGGAAGCCTGATTGCAGAGCAGAGCGAGGGAGAGTGTAGAGGGAGAGTGATGGCAGAGAGTGAGGGAGAGTGTACAGAGAGAGAGTGAGTGAATAGGCGTTGTGAGATGTTAGAGATTCAAATTGTTGAGCAAAACTCGATTTTACACTTACCGAGTTATGAATAACTACACAAGCATTGGGAAAAAGCCATGTTTGCTTCGCCAGCGTGGCATAACGCTCAGACTAACTTGATCATAGGGATATTAAGTTTTTCAGTAAAACTTGACCCTCATATTATTGAGTTACGAAAGAGGGGCATTTCCTTAATTAGTTTGGAAAAGTGGGCAAAATGCTGGATTTTTTGTGCGAAAGGGGCATTTGCTGATTTTGGCCGAGAAGTCTGTGTTAAGAAATTGATGATGAAAGGCTCTCTAATGCCAATGATTTTTTTTATTTTTTTATTTCCAAAGAGTAAAGTAGCTCAATTATACTTACAATTCACCAGATATAATGTAAGAGGAAGATTTGAGCCTTATACATCTCCATTAAAAAGTACTTAAGATATTAGCTGGGGGATATTGGGCATTTGCCCTTATTTTGCAAAAATAACAGTAATATGTCCCTGTTTTGAAACTATTTAGGTATGTGTCCCTATTTTTGAAACTTGATTTTAACAAAATCGAGTTTTGTATAAAACTCGATATCCTTAAAATCGGGTTATATGTAAAATCGAGTAATTTTTTTTTTAAAAAAAAAATTAAGTGGCAAAATATGCATAAACTCTACATTGCTAATGTTGAGTTCCATTTGTAACTCGATTTTTTCAAAGTCGAGTACTAAAATAGGGACACAGACCTAAATAGTTTTAAAACAGTGACATTGTGCTAGATTTTTTACAAAATAAGAGTAAAAGCCCAATATTTCCATATTAGTTGAGCTATAAAATCTTAGAGCATTCCCATCCCAAAATCCTATTCTATTTTATTTTACTATCCCAAAAAACTACTTTATCAATTATATCATATCATTTTACAACTCACCCAATACCACAACTTCTATATTCCTATACAACATATTAAAATAATATATTTACACAATAATATATATATATATATATATATCCCAAAACAATATCTCTCCTCTCTATCTCTCATTCTCTTCCTCCCCTCTCTCTCACCACTGCGAACAAATCCAAAACCCAACACAACCACCATCCAAATCCAACCACCCCACCATTTGCTAATCATCAAAAACATAACTTGCCACTACCAGAATCAACAACACAAGCTGCCATCATGACCATAAATAACACCATTGCTGCACCACCTGTCACCCCAGCGAAATCACAACAAAAAATCCATACTAAAATCACCCAAATCAACCAAGCAAATCACAACAAATCTAAAACCCAAACCCAAACTCCACACCACCACCATAGAAAGCACCATCAGAAATGAGTCTTTGTGCAAGGAATTGCTTCAAAGTTCAAAGCTTGAGAAGATGTGCTTTAACCATGCCACCGCCACCCACTGACCCAAAACTCACTCCCACACAAATCAAAATCCCACTACCCATTACCACCAAATACCCACATCCACTGCCACTGCCGTGCCACATCACAAACCCACTTCGCCACCACAAACCACTGACCCAAACCCACTCTGCCACGACTGCCACACAACCCAAGCCGCCACTACAGGGAAGATGACGTCGTATTGGAGGATGCACGCCTACCTCTGCTGCTACCACCACCACATGGGGTTTTGGGTTTGAGGAGAGGAGAGAGCAGCCGTAGAACAAAAGCAAGAGAGAAAAGATAAGACAGAGAAATGAAAGAGAGAGTGTGAGAAGAGAGCTTCAGTGGGAGAATAAAATAATGTTTTTGGTTTTACAATTGAGCTATAGTGCGATTCTACATTTAGAACTGCACTGTAGCACAATTACAAATTTTATTTGAATAGTTAGCATTTGCAAGACGAGTTGTTGGGAGAAAATTGGGCCTTAATGCTAAAATATGCTTACATTTGACATTTGCAAGCCGGGCTATGAATGCTCTTAGCATTTGAATATATCTCCATTCTCACTTAGTGTTGTGAGCTTAAAAAAAAAAAAAAAATTGTTAAATTGTGTTATTATTTTTTTTTGCTGAATATATGATAAATTGTGATAGAACTTATTAGAAACTTTGGAAGTTGGAGCCCAGTTCTTTTATTATAAAACCAAAACACATGGGACAAATTGATACACATAATTGAAGAAATCTCTTTGAGAGATCGTTCAAAGGACCGTGTTATTTGCCATGTTTTATTTATTTATTATTATAGTATTTTAATATGGGCAAAGCTGCCTGAGTCTGAAGCAGAACCGGGATTCAGATCAGGTGCAATACTTAGGGTATTGCACCTGGTGCAATTGCAATCAACGGTTGAGATTGAAGGTTGAAAAAGACACTACACATCAGCTGTTAGAGATCAGGCTTTCCGGCACAAGCATATACAAATTCAGCAGTACTGAGTAGCAGTGACTCAGACACACACAGAAAAAGAGAGAGAGAAATGCTTAGAGTATTGGCGAGAAGAGCAGGTTGTTGGGGTTCACGGAATCCATGGATAATAGCTCACCCGAGAAGGGACTTCTGCCTTGGACTCGGAGTCCTTCCCGACGCCATTGACCGGACCTCTGACTCCTTCACTCGTAACTCCAACGCCATGGATGAACTCATCTCCGACCTCCAATCCCACATAGCCAAGGTCCTCTCTCTCTCTCTCTCTCTGTCTCTCTCTCTCTCTGTGTAAATATATATAAATGTTTTAATGGGTTTGTAAAAAAGTTCAGGTTTTAAGTGGAGGAGGAGCAGAGGCGGTGAAGAGGAATAGGAGTAGGAATAAGCTTCTACCCAGGGAAAGAATCGATCGCCTTCTTGACCCCGGTTCTTCATTCCTTGAACTTTCTCAGGTTCTGTCTTTCATTTCCACTTTATTCACAATCAAATTTCTCTTTCTCTGCACATATCTTTAGGCTGATTATTGCCTTTTAGTCTTAATGGATGTTATAAAAAATTACTCAAAAATATTTTGGAGCTTTCATGTTGTTTATGAACTGGGATTTGGTCTAGTGGCACAAAATTTTCAAATTACAGAGGAGGCAAGTTGTTATTGGCAGATTAAAAAAAAAGGTGATGTCTGAGTCGACATGAAAGCTTTTGTGAACTCAAGCCCTGGAGTACCTGGTGACTGGTTCTAGCGAGTGGGGTTAGTTGCTTGTAGGAGTTTGATTAACAGTGATAATTGTTGTATGGTATGAGTTAAAACAAAAAAAAAAAACTCAACTATTGTGAAAATTGTTGTGTGGGTAACATTACTCTTTGAGCATGCATAAATCTCTATGAAACTGATCAAACATAAAGATTTGTGAGGTTGCATTCAAACCATACCGTCTCAAGTCGAGCTCTCTGAGAATAGTCATGATGGATGTAAGGTTAAGTGTAGGTTTGTACAACCTAAAGAGGTGATTGTGAAAAGGACCCAAGCATTTTGAGTTTAAAAGGGGTTGTTGAGAGGGAAACAAGCTAACTATATAGGTATGAATCCATTTGAAGTCAAAGTCTTTTAGATCTTCTCCCACTTTCACCACTGGTTAAAACCTATCCGATTCAATAGAAACAAACACGCATCATGTTCATGAGTGGAGTCATGCTGTTAGCAAACAATCTCAAGCAAGTGATGATCAATTAATACAAATCAAGCTTATTTACATTATATGGGATTTCCGGTAATGGATTATGTCATGGTTTATGTTAGGCTTGAACAGTTTCCCCTATGAAGCCATTAGGCAACTGCAAGCCTCTTATGCTGGAATGCTCAAGGAGTTGACATGGGTTGGACCAAATGCACATGCTAATGATTTTTCATTTGATTATGAAAGTAGCTCCTCCTTTAATATCAAGAAACTGGTTACTTACAATATTTTAAAGGTTCAGCTGTTATCCCATGTGATACTTTCAATGAGCTTTCCCATGATCCTTTTATAAACCCTGTGACTCATCTAACTCAACCAAACCTTTTGTCAATGTGTAAAGAGCATATTAATGCTATTTTGGATTAGCATGTTGTTTCTACTAGGGATAGGAAAGTTGAGTGCTACTTAATTTGATGAAAGGGACAACCAGAGTCATATTGCACATGGATCACCAGAGAAGAGCTGCTACAGTTAGACCCTAATATGCTAGAATACTACTCAGTGATTACTCAACAGGGTTGAGTCTCTCCCACCCTGGGAGGGATGATATAGATATGAACATTACTGCTAATTTAAATTTGAATTTCATTAATATAATTTTATCATGATTGTGGATTATGTGATTTTCTTATGGATGTTTCTTGGAAGCCTGTTTAAAAAAAGGTTCCAGTAAAATATAAGGGACATATGAATGAACAAAATTTGATGTTGGAATTTTCCAATAACTAAGTGCTAATTCCTAGGGTCTATCCTTTTTTTTCCCCTATTCAATTGTCTCCCAAATTTTCCAATGAATTTTGTTGTGCATTACACAGCATTATGTAGCTGAGATATTCTCTCTCTCTTCTCAACCAAACCAAACCCTGAAATGATAAGTTGATTTATTTTTTGAGTGTTTTTGTTCCAAATTAAGTGGATTGCGACATGCACTATAGTCCAGATATATTTACTGTCTCTTTATGGGGAAGGTAGTTAGGAATGAAATTTGTACACATTTCTGATACATTGTTCACTAGTTTGTCTTAAGAATGTTAATCATGTTATTTAATGTATTAGAAATCATGCATTTTGTTCAGATTCAGAATCAGAATCAGAATTCACATGTCAACTGGAAAGCAAATGTTCCGTTTGTCAATTCATTGGACTTGATGCATTTTATAGTAGAATATGCAATGTCTTTGACATCTAATTGTGTGTTTTATCATAAAGCTTGCAGGCCATGAATTATATGAAGAAGCCCTGCCATCTGCTGGGATTATTACTGGGATAGGTCCGGTGCATGGACGACTTTGTATGTTTGTGGCTAATGACCCGACTGTCAAGGGAGGCACTTACTATCCCATCACCGTTAAGAAACATCTTAGGGCACAAGAGATTGCCACTCAATGTAAATTACCATGCATATATCTTGTTGATAGTGGAGGTGCTTTCCTTCCTAAGCAGGCTGATGTCTTCCCTGACAAGGATAATTTTGGTAGAATTTTCTACAATCAAGCTGTGATGTCTGCTGAAGGCATCCCCCAAATTGCACTGGTATTGGGTTCCTGCACAGCTGGGGGTGCCTATATACCTGCGATGGCTGATGAAAGTGTCATGGTCAAAGGAAATGGTACTATTTTCCTGGCAGGACCCCCACTTGTGAAGGTTAGTTACAGTCCTTCTGGTGTTCCAAAATGCTTCATGGGGTAATTCCCAGATCTGTTCAATGATTTTTTTGGTATCTTTCTATGTTATATGAAATATTATATTGTGTCCATATGTGTATGTCTATGCTTGCTTGTGGATTGGTGTGCTTACATGCATGTGTGAATTTTGGTTTCTCTATAGTTGTGTCTAAAATCTATAAATTATTCAAAATTTTTCAATAGGCTGCTACAGGAGAAGAAGTCTCTGCTGAAGATTTGGGGGGTGCTGCTGTGCATTGCAAGACATCAGGAGTTTCAGATTATTTTGCTCAGGGTATTTACTTTTGTCATTCTGCCTTTGCATCTTAAAGGCACCTCTTTTGAAATTTACTATGATCTTCCCTATGCTTTCAGCTTCAGTAAGATTCTTTATGCTGGCCATTCCATGTCAGTGTGCAGAAGTTTGCCTGATGAGTTTCAACATCCACAACTCAATGAGATTGTGAAACAGTTGTATACGTCCGCTGTTCTTGGGTTGTGGATGTTTTCACCTTCTCAACGAGACTATTTACTTATTAAAAAGTTTGTGATACTAAAATTTGTTTTTCTCGAGCTATTAGAATAAATGTGTGTGTGTGTGTGTGTGTGTTGGGGGGGGGGGGGGTGTGCATGCACTTGCGTTTAAGAAATAAGACATAATGTTCTTTTTTTTTTTTTTTTTCCTTTTAGTGATGATATATGTAATTTTATTTTTTCTTGTAGATGAACTGCATGGACTTGCTCTTGGGAGGAACATCATTAAAAACTTGCACATGGCTGGGAAGGTGGGAATGCTAAGTAGATTGGAAACTGTAAACCATGAATTTAAAGAACCATTATATGATGTAAAGGAACTTCGTTCCATTGCACCAACTGACCTTAAGCAGTCCTTTGATATACGGTCAGTTATTGCTCGCATTGTTGATGGAAGCGAATTTGACGAATTCAAGAAATTGTATGGCACTGTGAGGGCATTTGAATCACTTAAGCTTGTTAGAATTTTATGTGTTAGCATTTGATATTTATTAATTTTGTAATCCCAATTGTGTCAATGCAGACTCTTGTAACAGGATTTGCTAGAATTTTTGGACAGCCAGTTGGAATAATTGGAAACAATGGGATATTATTTAATGAATCTGCTCTAAAAGGGGCCCATTTTATTGAACTGTGCACTCAACGAAACATTCCTTTGGTCTTCCTTCAGAACATCACTGGATTTATGGTATGCCATCTCACTGTTCTTAAAGCTTTCTAACATCTCTTTGTAATTACATTTGCAAATAAAACAGATTGAAATGGGGGGAACATATGTAATCTGTGATATGCTTGGCAATTTAAAGTGAACTTATTTTTGACGTGTTCGAGTTTAAATGAATTTAGAAAGTATCAATAGAAATTCAGTTTTAAAGTAAAAATGTTGGACTAGGAAATAAAAATGGACTGAGTCACACAGATCAGAACAAGGATTTGAAAGCCTTACCCTAGACCTCTAATCTAAGTAATGGCAGTCTCTTCTGTTGATTAAGAGAGAGGAAGTTGTGCATAGTTTTAGCTCAATGAAAGCTTCCCTTTTGTTCAAAATTTATTGCATGGTTATTTGTAGACTCTCAGAATATTGGTTCTTGATAAGTTGGCTTTTTCCTTGTATCAAAATTTTTTAGATGATTAGTTGAGTGACGTTGGGTATTTCCTAATTCAGAGTTTCAGTTGTGAAGATTAGTTATGGTTGGAATTCCTTTTGGTTTAAACTGCTGTGGCCACTAGAATCTGCCCCCCTCCTCTAGCATTTCTTGTTAGATGAATGACAGTCAATTGTTTTATGCCATCCATTGCTCTTCCTTAAAACTATCCGTTTGTCTGTCTGTCTGTGGGCAAAATAGTTTAACTTAAAGAGCTGGATTTGGTAAGCTATATGTTTTTTCAATCCACTTTGTGGTATAGTATAATATTCATAGAAATGGGAGGTCCATTAAAGTTGGTAAAAGCATGGAACCTTACTGTTTAATATTCATATAATAGGTTGGCTCAAGATCCGAGGCAAATGGAATAGCAAAATCTGGAGCAAAAATGGTTATGGCAGTTTCCTGTGCGAAGGTTGGTGTCTCTCATACTTAATAGTAATTTCATTTTGATTATTGAGTAAATTTTAAGATATATCAAGCCTATTGCTGTATGAATGTGCCTTCAGGGTTGTTGTTCAGCTCCTTACTTGTATAACATCATATTGAGTTTTGACTTTATAACTTGAAAATAATCTATTAGCATGGTTCTTTTATGTATAACTAGAAAAAGAACAGCTTATCAAAAAAAAAAAAGAAAAAGAAAAAAAGAAAAGAAAAAAAAGAACTAGAAAGAGAACAAAAGAAACATATGAAAAAAAAAAGATTTACTTCTGCACCTTTTCCAATCAATTGATATAGGTTCCCAAAGTTACTATAATCGTTGGTGGAAGCTTCGGTGCTGGAAATTATGCAATGTGTGGCCGTGCTTACAGTCCGAACTTCATGTTCCTTTGGCCAAATGCCAAAATATCCGTGATGGGTGGTGCCCAGGTAGCTCTTCACTCAACACATTCATGCTTATGACTGAGATGTCAACGTGATAAAGCATAAAGATCTGCCTCTTTTTGATTTGTCTAGTACATATCATTTTGTCTTTGAATATCAGGCTGCTGGTGTGCTAGCTCAAATAGAAAAGGCCAACAAGAAAAAGCAAGGGATTCAGGTAGAAGCTTCTTTTTGTCTCTAAGGAAAGATGACTTATCATATTTCTCCCTAAATCAGATTCAGGGTCTTCTTATTTGTCTTAACGAACGCTTTGCATGATGTAATGCAGTGGAACAAGGAAGAAGAGGAAAGATTCAAGGCAAAGGTTGTGGAGGCATACGAGAAAGAAGGAAGTTCTTATTACTCCACAGCAAGGCTCTGGGATGATGGCATTATTGATCCAGCTGACACAAGAAAAATCATAGGTCTCTGCATCTCTGCTTCGATGAATCGTCTTGCAGAAGATACCAAATATGGTGTATTTAGAATGTGATGGGATATGATTTTGTATCAAGGAAAGCACTGGCATCCTAGTGTCTGATGCACATCCTGATGCATTATTTTTTAATCTTGTATGCTTTTCTGTAAAGTAAACAGGGGGGAATAAACTGAAAAGGGTGGGGGAAAAAAGAAGCAAAGAATGAATAGAAAAAAATTACGGGAAGCATACTTTCCTCTCATTGAATCGGTTAGTTTTACAGCCAGTCAGCTCCTTTTATTTGATTGATGCTAAAGATATACAAAATTTACTCCATAAATCTTATAAATTGACGTGTCATTAACCATAAAAAAGGAATTTAATATTTACTTAGAAAAATGCTAAACCTACTACAAAATTTGTTGCGTAATGTATACAAATTGACTTGACAGTGGACTTGACTGGCTGATACTTATTTCTTTTTGAGAAGAACTGGTTGATACTTGATATCAACATAATAAATGAGTATTTTTTATTTTGGTGATGGGTGACACATAAGTTAGTCAGCTCCTTTTATTTGATTGATGCTAAAGGTGTACAAAATTTACTCCATAAATCTTATAAATTGATGTGCCATTAACTATAAAAAAGTAATTTAATATTTACTTAGAAAAATGCTAAACCTCCTACAAAATTAGTTACATAATGTATACAAATTGACTTGACAGTGGACTTGGCTGGCTGATACTAATTTCTTTTTGAGAAGAACTGGTTGATACTTGATATCAACATAATAAATGAGTATTTTTTATTTTGGTGATGGGTGACACATAAGTTAGTCAGCTCCTTTTATTTGATTGATGCTAAAGGTGTACAAAATTTACTCCATAAATCTTATAAATTGATGTGCCATTAACTATAAAAAAGTAATTTAATATTTACTTAGAAAAATGCTAAACCTCCTACAAAATTAGTTACATAATGTATACAAATTGACTTGACAGTGGACTTGGCTGGCTGATACTAATTTCTTTTTGAGAAGAACTGGTTGATACTTGATATCATCAACATAATAAATGATTATTTTTTATTCTGGTGATTGGCGACACATAAGTTTGTAAAGATTAGGGAGTAAAACTTGTAGTATTCATAGTATCACTTATTTATTTGTAGAAAATGCTAAAGATATTATAAATTTTATTTCATAACCTTTATAAATTGACGTAACAATAAATGTCATTGGGGATTTCAAAACATAATAAATGAATATTTGAATTACTTTTTAGTGATTGATGACAAATTAGTTTGGAAGTTATATGTTTTAAAATTTATAGCATTTGCATC
Source organism: Castanopsis chinensis (assembly GCA_032878915.1). Lineage (NCBI taxonomy): Eukaryota > Viridiplantae > Streptophyta > Magnoliopsida > Fagales > Fagaceae > Castanopsis > Castanopsis chinensis. Next base: position 10,406,692 of record JAVQMG010000106.1, read on the forward strand.
ACTATTTATTTATTACTGTATTTTGTTTGTTAGAGGTATATTAGCCCATTAGTAAAAGTCCAAGCCTAATTTTACTTTGTGTACAAGCCAAGTCTTCTACTTATATTAAAAGTCTATTGGTTTAGGGTTTAATTTACTATATATACATATGTTATGGTTCATTGTAACACAATATTTGTATTACACTTTAATATATTACTGATGTAACCCTTTAAAGTTTCCTCCGTGGATGTAGGCTGTTAGGTTGAACCACGTAATCTTCGTGTGTTATTGTATTTTATACTTTATGTTTTCGCTTTCGCATCCATACTAGCATATTCAACATGGTGTATCAATGCTAATATTTAACATGGTATCTGAGCCACCTTTCTGTGGCCATGGTTTTCTGTCCTTACGATGTATTAAGAACAATTTTTGTCTTCCTCGGTGTTTCTTTGTTGCGTTCATCTTCTTTGGCTTTCTACTGCTGCCGTCAAATCTTTCCGGTATAGTCATGCCATCGATAGAAGTCGCATCAACACTGCAAGACCATTGTCTTCCTTAAACCACTGTCACAAAGCTAAACTTCATTCAAGGGATCTTCTCAACCTTATCAAATCTCAAGATTTCATCAAGCTTCCACCTTAAATTTGAGAGGGGGTGTTAGAGATATATTAGCCCATTAGTAAAAGCTCAAGCCTGATTCTACTTTGTGTGCAAGCCAAGTTTTTTACTTGTATTAAAAATCTATTAGTCTAGGATATATACACATGTTATAGTTCATTGTAATATAAGATTTGTATTACACTCTAATATATTATTGATATAGCCTTTTAGGGTTTTCTTTGTGGATGTAAGCCGTTAGGCTGAACCATGTAATCTTAGTATGTTATTGTGTTCTATACTTTATGCTTTTGCTTCCGTATCTATATTAGCATATTCAACATGGTGTATCAATGCTAATATTTAACATCGTCAAAGTAGTAATGATCACATTTGGTCTTGCGCAAATGGGTTTCCTCTAATCGAGGGGAAAATAAATATTCGATAGAATCATTGTTACAAAAACTAAAACCAGCAATCTGGCTTTTGCTGGACAAGGGTATCAGAATAGTTTTTATGACTTATGACCCTTGGTTCAGCTTAAGATGGAGTGTTCTTATGCTCCGAAGGAGGACCCATTTAGCTTCATGAGAATTGGGTCATAGAGAATCAAACAATGCGGCCCTTGTCGACAATTTTATAAGATTGTGACATCAAGCTTTCATCCACATTGGTTTGGTACTACAGATTTGGAAAGAGATTCTCTTCTTTTTGCTGTGCATTTCCTCAGCATCAGTTGTGGCTGTGAGGCTTACAGGGGCTGGTGATTGCTTGGTGGGAAGCATGCTTTTTCTTTTCCTCGTTTAATTTTCTTTTCTTCTTCTTCTTTACTATGTATTCTATAAATTTTTAGTGCTTCCTGATTCTTAATAATTTCATGATATATGACTAATGTTGTTCTTTTAATCTACACAAATACTTTACTTGTTTACCTTCCAATGAAAAAGGAGAGTTTGAAGGAGTTTCGCTGTAAAAATAGTCCACATTATAACTAGGATAGTTAGCAAAACACAAAAACATAAATAAAGAAAAAAATTGACATGTGTTGATTTATTAAGATGGAGATCTTTTAAATCAGAATTTCATGGAGTAAAAGAGATATCTTTTTAATTCGTCGTTGGACATTTAATGTGAAGGTTTCTTATTATCTGTGGGAAATTTGGTAAGAAGTAAAGTCCTACATCATATGCTGCCAAAGTAGGTAGATTGTGAAGTTTCGAAACCGTTTGTAATTGCTTTGGGCTAGTTTACTTTAATTCATTGAACAGTTCAGTTCAGCCGGTAAGGAATGTTCTTGCACAAACTATGTTCTCCAATCTTCAATGTCTTGTTTCTGGTCCTTTTTTTTTCCGTCCTTATTTGCTCTCTGTTTTGTTTTGCCAATACTGAAGCCTAATGTTGCTAATGTTTTGATTGAAATTAGTGAATATATCTAATTTCTTTGATGACATCGGGAATCTTTTAATAGGGTATTCATTACTAATAATAGTCCTTCTGATTTAACCTAAAATTAGGTATGTATGATTTTTGTGGGACTAAACATATGTGATAGGCTTAGATGTCATTTAACCGATACCTCCATAGAGCATTGTGAAGTGACAAAAACTCCATAAAAGAACGGAACTGAATTATTATGGTTCTCTTAAATAATATCAAATTTTCACATGTGGTACACGCATGTGAAAGTGTTAAAATTCAACTAAAAGTTGATACAGTGACTTTACGTGTGAGTTGGAGTGTCTCCATAGCATTACTCAAAACAATTAGCAAATTGAATTTATCTCTATTCTCACATATAGTTGTGAGCTATTGAGCTTACAACAACAACAACAGCAACAACACACACATGAAATCTTTTAGAGATCGTTCAAAGGATGATGACAGATCAAATCTTTCTTGTACAATATACAAATCCAGCAGTAGCAGTGACCCGTACAGAGAGAGAGAGAGAGAGAGAGAGAGAGAGAGAGAGAAATGCTTAGAGTATTGGTGAGAAGAGCAAGTTGTTGGGGTTTACGGAATCTAGGGCCAGCCCTAGGCCCAAGACATTTAGGCCAAGGCCTAAGGCCCCCTAACATGGAAAGGCTCCCAAATACAGGGGTAGTAAGGGTTTTTTTTTTTTTTTTTTTTAATTAAAGAAAAATGTGAGTTAAATGTACATTTTTTTTCTTAAGACCTAAAATATTAGAGTTATATCAGTATATTACAAGTTTTATTATATAAGTCTTATAAATTGATATGTAACCAATCATATGAAATAATTTATTACTCATTTATTCTTTTGTTGAAGTGTCAACTCATTGCCATATCAGTTTGTAAGCTTTTTATAGTAAAATTTATAGTAAGTTTAGCATTTTCTCCACAAAAAAAAAAAAAAAAAAGAATTAATAGAAATGCAACCTAATCTTCATTAAGTAAATGAAAAATATTAAAGCTAATACAAATTTTACAACAAAAATCTTGTAAACTGATGTGACAGTAATATGATTGGTGTTACTTAAACAGTATAATAAATGAATGTCTGAATAACTTTTTTTTTTTTTTTAATTTTTATGGATGATATGCTAGTTTGTAAAACCTATATAGTAAGTTTCATTAGCTCACTTTAGGTGAATTATCCATATTAATAAGTGTGAATTAGTAATTAATTTGAAATAAAAAATATAATAAAAATAAACTGAATATTATTTAAGTGATATTTATATATAAAAGACCCCTTTAAAATTCCCAACCAAACATTCCTGTGGTATCTTCCTCCTGAACATCACTGGATTTATGGTATGCCCCTCACTGTAAATAAAGCTTTCTAACACCTTTGTGTCATAACATTTGCAAAGAAAACAGATTGAAAAGGGGGAACGCATGTAATCTGTGATATGCTTGGCGATAAAGGGTAAAGTGAACTTATGCTCGACGGATTTGAGTTTAAACGAATTTTGAAAGTACCAATAGAAGTTCAATTTTAAAGTACAAAATGTAGGACTAGGAATTAAAAATGGACTGAGTCACACAGAGCAGAACAAGGTTTTGAAGCCATACCCTAGACCTCGAATCTAAGTAATAGCAGTCTTTTCAGTTGATTAAGATAGTGGAAGTTATACACGGTTTTAGCTCAATGAAAGCTTCTCTTTTGTTCAAAATTTATTGCATGGATATTTTTAGACTCTGAAGTCTAAAAAAATGGGTTCTTGATAAATTAGGTTTTTTTCTTATATCAATTTTTCATAGATGATAAGTTGAGTGAGCTTACATATTTTCTAATTCAGAGTTTCAGTTGTGAAGATTAGTTATGGTTGGAATTCCTTTTGGTTTAAACTGCCATGGTCATTAAATTTATTCCATCAAAGTTAGCAAAAGCATGGAACCTTAATGTTTCAACATTTATTTACTAGGTTGGCTCAAGATCTGGGGCAAATGGAATTGCAAAATCTGGGGGGAAAATGGTAATGTCAGTTTCTTGTGCAAAGGTTTGTGTCTCTCATACTTAATTTTATTTTGATTATTAACTTTTGAGATATACCAAGCCCCTGTATCACTGTATGAATGTGTCTTCAGGGTTGGTATTCAGTTCCTTATTTGTATTACATCATATTAACTTTATAGCTTGAAAATAATCTACTAGTATGGTTCTTTTATGTAAAACTAGAAAAAGAACATCTTATGAAAAAATAAAATTAGAAGAACAAAAGAAACATATGAAACAAAAGGATTAACCTCTGCACCTTTCCCAATCAATGAATTAGGTTCCCAAAGTTACTATAATCGTTGGTGGAAGCTTCGGTGCTGGAAATTTTGCAATGTGTGGTCGTGCTTATAGTCAGGGTGGTGCCCAGGTAGCTTTTCACTCATCACATTCATGCATATGACTGAGATGTAAATGAGATTAAGGATAAAGATCTGCCTCTTTTTGATTTGTCAATTACATTTCATTTTGGCTTTGAATATCAGGCTGCTGGTGTGCTAGCTCAAATAGAAAAAGGCAACAAGAAAAAGCAAGGGATTCAGGTAGAAGCTTCTTTTTGTTTCTAAGGAAAAGATGACTTATCATATTTCTCCATATACCAAGTCAGGGTCTTCTTATTTGTCTTTACATGCACTTTGCATGATGTAATGCAGTGGAACAATAAGGAAGAAGAAGAAAGATTCAAAGCGAAGGTTGTGGAGGCATGTGAGAAAGAAGGAAGTTCTTATAACTCCACAGCAAGGCTCTGGGATGATGGCATTATTGATCCAGCTGACACAAGAAAAATCATAGGTCTCTGGCTCTCTGCATCTCTGCTTCCTTGAATTGTCCCGCAGAAGATACCAGATATGGTGTATTGAGAATGTGATAAGCACTGGCATCCAAGTGTCTGATTCATATTAATCCAGAAGCATTATTTTGATATCTTGTATGCTTTTGTGTTTGAGGAATCAGGGGGACTAAACTGATTATTAAAAAAAAAAATCAGGTGGAACAAACTGAAAAGGGGAGGGGGGGGGGGGGAACAGAAAAGAATAAATTAAAAAAAAAATTATGGGAAGCATACTTTCCTCTCATAGAGACGGTTATTTTTGCAGCCAGTCAGCTCCTTTTACTTAAGTGATGCTAAATATATTACAAAATTCACTTCATAATTTTTTAAAATTGATCTGTCATCAACCATAAAAAGATTAATTTAATATATATTTAGAAAAATGCTAAAGCTACTAAACAATATATTACATGCCATTTGACTTGACAGTGAAATTACTAGAAGTATTACAAATTTTATTACATAACTTTTACAAATTAACGTAATAAAAAATATAATTAAAGAATATCAAAATAAAAAAAACGTGTTTGAATTATTTTTTAGTGATTTGTTACAAATATGTTTGAATGCTCTATATTATAAATTTATAATATTTTTAGTATCACTCTTTATTTATTAGTAAGTAGTACTAATCACATTTATTATATTTATTATTTAGTCAGTTTGTAATTTTTTTCATCCAGTCAACTATGGACAAGAAGTTAAGGGACAAACGAGTTTATGTGGTTAGAAGCGCGCAAGAACTTGTGGTGAGAATCATTGCGTTGCCTTCAGCACCATGAGGAAAAATATTTTACTTCTCAAGTCCTTGTGTGGGCTGGTATACACCATGTTCATATCTAACAAAGTTCTCATACCAACGCTGAAAAATATAGCCTAGCCTTAACCTCTCTATTTTCGCTGTTCAGGGTTTTAAGTTATGGGTAGCAAAAATCGTCAGCTTCATATATTCTTCTTCCCTTTCCTGGGCCATGGCCATCTGATACCGATCATGGACATGGCCAAGCTATTCACAGCGAGAGGTTTGAAGGCAACGATTGTCACTACTCCTCGCAACGTGCCTTTATTCTCCAAAACTAGCGGCATCAACATTGATATCCAAATCATCAAGTTCCCTGCTGTAGAGGCTGGTTTGCCCGAAGGATGTGAGAATATTGACTCACTTAATTCCCCAGAAATGGCTCACAATTTTCTCAAAGCCACTAAGATGCTTCAACAACCACTTGAGCAACTACTACAAGATTTCCAACCTAGTTGCCTTATTGCCGACATGTTCTTTCCTTGGGCAACTGATGTTGCAGCTAAATTTGGGATTCCAAGGCTTGTTTTCCATGGGATCAGTTTTTTTTCTCTGTCTGTAGACCATAGTTTGAGACTATATGAACCTCACAAGAAAGTTTTTTCTGATTCTGAACCTTTTGTCCTTCCGAATTTTCCGGGGGATATAAAGTTGACAAGGATGCAACTTCCCGACTTCATTAAGCATGAAGTTGAAACAGACTTTTCCAAGTTGTTGCAAGAAGTTATGGAATCAGAGTTGAGGAGCTATGGGGTAGTTGTTAACAGCTTCTATGAGCTCGAGCCAGCATATGCAGAGCATTACAAGAATGTTATGGGAAGAAAGGCATGGAATATAGGTCCAGTCTCACTATGCAACAAGGGTGCTGAAGATAAAGGCCAGAGGGGAAAGGAAGCCTCCATTGATGAACATGAGTGTTTAAAGTGGCTGGCCACAAAGAAACCCAATTCAGTTGTTTATATTTGTTTTGGGAGTATAGCACACTTTAGTGACGCTCAGCTCATGGAGATTGCAATGGGTCTTGAGGGATCTGGACAGCAATTCATTTGGGTTGTGAGGAAAGCCAAAAATGAGAAAGAAGAAGAAGATTGGTTGCCTAAAGGATTTGAGAAAAGAATGGAAGGTGAGGGACTAATCATAAGAGGTTGGGCACCCCAAGTGTTGATCCTTGAGCATGAGGCAGTTGGAGGATTTGTGACTCATTGTGGATGGAACTCGACCTTGGAAGGAGTGACTGCAGGGGTACCCATGGTCACATGGCCTATGGGTGCTGAGCAGTTTTACAATGAAAAGTTAGTGACTCAAATATTGAAAATTGGGGTTGATGTTTGTGCTCAACAATGGTCAAGAGTATTGGTGGGAGATGGTATCAAGAGGGAAGCAATAGAGAAGGCAGTGAGGCGAATTATGGTGGGTGAAGAAGCAGAGAAAATGAGAGGCAGAGCCAAGGCACTTGGTAATATGGCAAGGAGGGCTATTGAAGAAGGGGGATCGTCCTATTCTGATTTGATTGGTTTAATTGAAGAATTAAGGTCGTATCGCCTTTCAGTGTAAAGAGTGTGTGTAATAACAAGTGTGTACTAGCATTTTCTTTTACAAATTATCTCCCACGCTTGTTACATGTGTGTGATGGGAACTCTTTTGTCAATTTTTGTTTATTATTGATAGCGGTTGTGTCATGATAGCCAAAGTCCAATCAAATCGGTGTAAAAAAAACTTTCGAATTGAAAACTAATGACCATGCTTAAATTGGATTGAATTTGGCCATAATTACCTTCTTCATGAGTCTTATCTTTTGAAGTATTCTCTTTGCTCTACTTTATTTTCCACAAATAAATTCAAGTCACATATTTACCATGGTTTTGAAACCCGGACCGGACCGTACGGTCCGACCGGAAAAACCTCGAACCGTTCACTTTTGCGGTTCTTTTAGCATCAAGAACCGCTCTATGGGAAAAAAACAGAGACCCGTGCGAACCGCGGTCGAACCCCACGGTCCTGAGAACCGTGATCAGACCGCTTCTCACGGTTCCCTGCTTCCTTTTGAATCTGAACCTAAAAAAAAAAAAAAAATTTACAGAAAAACAAGCTCTAAATTATGCTCCCTTCAGAGTACATCACGCAACTACAAGAATGGATTGATGATCCCATAGAAAGCAAGATACCACCAAGGAACATTGATAAACACCTTAAGAAAATGAAAAACCAAAAATCAAACCAAGTAATCCGCCACTGCCATAGGACTTCAGATCGTTATCAGCTAAAGCAGGAGGAGAAGATCGTTCTCTTGGGCGTCGCTAGAAGCCGAAAGTAGCAGATCTTGTTCTCTAAATTGATGTTTTGGGGAATATTCCACTCAGATCTGTTTTGAAAGAGAGGGAGAAGAGTTTGTCACGGCCTTCATCTTCGTCTTCTGCTTCTATTTCTTCTTCTTTCTTCTTTTTCTCGTTCTTCTTTTTCTTCTTTCCGTCTCCACTTCTATTGTTTCTGAGTTTCTCACCTTCTCTCTGTTTGGTGTTTGTGGCTCTGTGCTTGTTTTGATTTTTTTTTTTTTATGTTTCCCAAGCCCCTTCAGTAAAGATGTCCCACCCTTGATAAGTCCAAGGTGCCTTGAGAGTTGAGAGCTTTCCCACTTGGCCTTCACGTGACTTGCCTTGGGAAAGATGGAAATTTTTTATTTTTGAATTAGTTTCAGCCGTAAGATCTTTGGGCATGTGATGTGGCACTAGCCACTTCTTTACATTTTTTCTAGTAATGGTACAATGAAGTAAATGAACAGACAGAGCATGGCTTTTCTTTTTCTTTTTTGGATGCTGCAGGTTTGATATAACGTTACTGTACAATTCACAAGATGGCCAAAATTAATAGAGTTGTTGTTAGTTTTGACCCTTCAAATTTTGCTACATAATAATTGTGTGGTAAAAAAGTTGTGAAATATTTTATAACATTAAATTTTTTTTTTTAAAAAATTGTAAATATTAATTAAAAGTACTTATAATATTTTATTTGTTATATTTTTCGTGTGTGTTTTAATAAGTATTAGTATTTACTCAAAAAAATATAAATTGTAGAAAAAATATAGTAAGTTAATAGATACAATTAATTCCTATATTATTACAATATTACTATCAAGAGTTTAACTAATCAACATATAAACAAATAAAGAAATATTATATCTATGTAAGCTTAGGATATGATATTTCTTATTTGTCCTGTGAAAGTTATGATATGAAAAAATACATTAGAAAGATAGATTTCTATATTTAATTGGTTCATTTAATTTAATTTTTCTATTTATACTAATTGAATATATTTATTTGTATTTAAATAATTATTAAATTAATTATGACATCATCACGGTTCGACCCCGGTTCAACCTCGGTTCGACCTTAAAAACCTTAAACCTCTCTCTTTTACGGTTCAATGAACGGTCCGGGTCTGAAAACCATGATATTTACATATATATATATATATATATATATATTTGTTTGATAATAAAAAAATGGGTAGGGAGTGACCGGAGTTGGCGTCTTCTACTTAGACATGACTATAATGACACCTTACTTGTAAGACTTGAACTTGTGAGAGCAGGAGATTCGGATGAGTCATAACTATACACACAATTTCATTAAGAATGTTAATGAGTATGAGCCGAGAGCATGAAGTTATTTCCTAAACGCTTTTTATTGCGCAGAAATAACTCCATATATGCTCCATAAAACTTTATCTTGGTTTACAGGTGTAGTGCCTATAAAAAACACTAAGTGAAAGTGTTATTTGTGGGTATCGGTGGATTGTATGGAATTAATTACAACCCATCCCCACTATTGAGCATCTATTTCTCTTTCCTATTCTTTTTCTCCCTCTCTCATCACGGTAGGACACTTTCTTAACTTTTCCTATTGACTAACAAGCAAGATACACGTTAGACGCATAATAAATTGCTTATTTCTCATACATGTCTAAACAAAGTGATTCAGAAAGAGGGGGGTGGGGGGAGGGGGAACAAACAAACTTAAACACTGTGATACAAGTTAAAAATGTTATTCTAAATGTACAATTCAAATTTTTGTTGAATAAAAATGACATTAATTCATATTGGTTAAACTGGTTTGTGTCAAAATAAGGTAAACCTGTTTCAAAACAAAATTGAATATGCTCATTTGAAGTTAATCAATGCGTTAGTTTGGATACAAACGTGTTTGCGTTCGTGTTGGCTGCTACATTTTTGTGTGGGTCTCGTGCACAGTTTACGAGACTCATAAGTATGGATTTCAACAAATTTTTCTTTAAAATTGGGTCACATGACATTATTTACACATTTAAAAATTATTTTGCTATAATATTTTCAGTTTTCAGTTTCTATTTGTTTTGTCCAACTTTTTCTGGCTTACGGTGTAGGAATCAAGATATGTGTGAATATCCATTTCAGGCTCTGTATTGTTGGGCTCTTCGGAATAAACCACTCTCTTTTAAACTGGGCTTGCTTAGATGGACTAGGCTGTGTATAGAACTATCAAAAAACTATGGACATATCAAAGGAAAAAAAAAGGTTTGCTTCACAGTTCTTATTCGCCCACTAGGCCGTCCACTAGGCCACTAACAACAAATTTAAGACTTTCCCCATCACCATGGTGAATAGAATTCGAGAAATTATGCAGTACATCCAGCAGACTACTACGAGAGGATATTGTGTACCGGGTATACATAATCATCCACTTATATAAGAAAAACCATCTTACGAGACATTTCTTTTATAATATGTATGGATTAAACATGTGAGAAAGAGGTTTTATGAGACTGTCTCATGAGATACTTTCTCCACACATAAGTGTGAGACTCATCCTCTATGAGAGTGTGGTTACATATATTTGTTATACCATATACCAGCTCGTAGACTGAACTCTCATTTCTCATAAATGTGAATCTCATCTAAGAAAAAAAACAAATAAATAAAGGCGTAAATGCACTTTTGGTCCCTACATTTTGGGGTCATTTCTATTTTGGTCCCTACATTTTCATTTTATCACTTTTAGTCCCTAAATCAATTAACGCGTTCTATTTTGATCCTTACTGTTACTCATTTAATAGAAATTGCTGACGTGGCAAACGGAGAGTACTGTTTACATAGTAAATGATGATTTGGCAAATAAAATAAAAATAAAAAATTATATTTATTATTTAATAAATGCCCAGTCAGCATAAATAATAATTAAAAAAGATATTTTCATGTTTTTTTCTAAACTTCCCCAGATCATAAGAACACAAGAACACAAACCCAGATAACAAGAACAGTACTCAAAGAATTTATATTCCAAAATTTGTATACATTCTTCCACCAAAAATCAATTGTAAATTAAATAAAAAATGGGTGCTGTGTTCTTCCATAAAAATCAAAACCTAAACCATTAAACCCAACGACCACCACCACAATCCGCCACACTAACCCATATCCACCAACACCAAACCCGAATCTCCAGCACCACCACTACCAGATCCATCACCACCAAATCCTACAATGAAATTTCAACCACAACTCAAACATATTTTGAACCATTGAACAACCCAAACCCCCTACACCATCCGATCCATGCTGCCCACCAAGCACCGAAGCCTCCACCAAGCATCGTTTTCTTCGATCCATGATGCCCACCAAGCACCGAAGCCTCCACCGAGCATCGTTTTCTCCGATCCATGATGCCCACCAAGCACCGAAGCCTTCACCGAGCATCATTTTCTCCGATCCATGCTCGCCGTTGGTCGACGAGGGAGAAACCGAACCACTGTTGAGATGAACGCCTTGGAGGTCGAGACAATGGCTCTGATGGACGAGGAGCGCCTTGGAGGTCGAGATGAACGCCATCATCGTCCCCCTCCTCCTCCTCCGCCGCAAGATCCGGATCCCGATCTGAAGCTGGGTCGGGTGGCGTGGTGGGGTCCCTGGTGATCCATTTGGAGAGATGGGTCGAAGGTTTGAGTGGGTTTGGGGAGATGGGTTTGGTGATCTGGGGAAGTATACAAATTTTGGAATATATACAAATTTACAATTGATTTTTGGAATTGATTTACAATTGATTTTTGGAATTGATTTACAATTGATTTTATTCTAATTTACAATTTATTTAATTTACAATTGATTTTTGGTAGAAGAATGTATACAAATTTTGGAATAAAAATTATTTGAGTACTGTTCTTGTTATCTGGGTTTGTGTTCTTGTTATCTGGGTTTGTGTTATTGTGTTCTTATGATCTGGGGAAGTTTAGAAAAAAACATGAAAATATCTTTTTTAATTATTATTTATGCTGACTGGGCATTTATTAAATAATAAATATAATTTATTATTATTATTTTATTTGCCACATCATCATTTACTGTGTAAACAGTACTTTCCGTTTGCCACGTCAGCAATTTCTGTTAAGTGAGTAACGGTAAGGACTAAAATAGAACGCGTTAATTGATTTAGGGACTAAAAGTGATAAAATGAAAATGTAGGGACCAAAACAGAAATGACCCCAAAATGTAGGGACCAAAAGTGCATTTACGCCATAAATAAATAAATAAATGCGGATCCCACGCAAGATCTACCTTCATGTGAAGGTAGGTGTAGTGCACTAAGTACATTCAATAATTTCACTATTTGCTCTGTTTGTTTTGATGAAAAACCTACTGTAAAGATAGTTTTCCATATTTTCTAGTGTTTGGTAGTATATAAAAGGCAAAAATACAAAAATGACTCTCTAACTTTTACTCTTTTTTTCATTTCAGTCCTCTAACTTTCAATTTTGACAATTCGGGTCTCTAACTTTCAATTTTTGTCAATGCAAGATTTCGTTAAACCCCAGTTATGGGTTGCTGTTAATGTCACTAAAACCACGTTTTTTTTTTTTTTTTTTTTTTTTTTTTTTTCAGAATTAAAAGAAGAAATTAAGAAAAGAAAAATCTGTAAAAAAAAAAAAAACATTTAAGGGGAATGAAGTTGTCGTTCCCCTTCCCTTGAAATCAAAACCGAGGACCTCATATTCCTCATCAATATCAGACTCGTCATCGTCCTTGAAGCCCTGGAAATCGAGCTCAAAATCGTTGTCAAGGTGATTTTGGCAAAAACTTCCTCGGCTTCGTCGTCGCTCTCTCCGAGTCCATTCGCTCCTACAAGCTCTCTGACCCTTGCCACCAATCCAAAACCATCAACTCCTTCGTTTCCATTCTTGGAATCCTAATCCAATGGATCAACGAAATCCCTCTGGCTTAACAATCCTCTAGCTACGGCAACCTCTTGTACCGGACCTGGCATAGCCGCCTCATCGAAACCAGCGATTCGCTGATGCTCCAGTTTCTCCTGGCTGATCTCCAATTCGCCACGATCGAGATCGTCCCTTACTTCACCGATTTTAGCGGTGTGCCTACTTGGAACAAAGTGAATAGTGGGTTGCTGAAGATGTATAAAGTGGAGGTCTTAGAGAAAGTCCCCATTATGCAGTATTTTCTGTTTGGCTGGCTCATCAAATGGTATGGCTTTTGCTCCTCTCTATGAACCATTGGGATAGTGTTTTATATCAATTTGGAATTGTGGGGTTAAAGTTTTTTTGCTTGATTGATTAGAAATTTGTGGGGTTTATAAATAATTGAGATTAAACTATATATCTCAAGGTGTTCAACCACAGGCTTCGAGAATCTCCTTCCCGAGGTGGGTTTTTTTCGATCTCCCTAGAGATAGTCCGCCGTGAGCCGCCGAGGCCCGATTGGTGCTATGAAGTTGGTTTTTTTTTTTATTTTTTATTTTTTTTTAAATTCCAAAAAAAAGGAAAACGGCATCAACTGGGGTTAATAGAGTCTTGTATTGACAAATATTGAAAGTTAGTGTACTGAATTAACAAAACTGAAATTTAGAGGACTGAAATGAAAAAGAGCAAAAGTTAGAGGGTTAGTTATGCATTTTTGTCTATAAAAAAAATAGTCAAAGAAAAACTATTTTTGGTCAACAGAAAAAACATGGTTTATTTTTAGGGATTGTTTTCCATTAATTTTTTTTTGGAAAACAATTTTATCTCACAACAAGCTAAATAAGGAAAGTTAGAAGATTGTTTTTCAACTCATTTAAGGTAATTACCAAACAAAAAAAAAAATGAAATAGTTTTATGAAAAATATCTTTTAGAAAATGACTCATTTTCTAAAAAATATTTTTGCTTAAATAAACAAAGCGTGAATACCATAATTTTTATTTTTTATAAAAATATGATAGATTTGAAGAGTTGAACTTATAGCAATCGTCTAATGATAATTGTTCTTTTATCATTATGGCAAGACACCAACAAATTTTTTGTGGTGGTAATTGTAGACAGGGTCTGCTATAGGCCTAGGCTACTTAGGGCATTGCCTAGGGCCTTATACTAGAGAAAGACCCAAAATTTTGGATTAAGATTTAGTTTTTTTTAGAATATTTTTTTTTTGGAGATATAGGAAAAATAAAAATTAGTTTTACATTTCCCTTTACTTTTAAAAAGTCCCAAAGAATTTAGTAACACTAAAGATATGACAACTTTAAATACATATGTCTTATAAATATATGTCATTAATCATAAGAACTAATTTAGATAGGAAAGTCATAGAAATACTATAAGTTTTACTTCATAAACTTTACAAATTGATATAAAAATTAATATGATTTGAGGACTTCAAAAACTTATTAAATGCATTTTTAAATTACTTTTTGATTGGTGATGTATCTTTGTAAGTCTCTTTGTAAAATTTATAATATCTCTAAAATTATTCATTCAATCATGACTTTTGAGTGGAATTATGATGTGCCTTTATTTTAAGACCCCTTTCCATCTCTCTCTCTCTCTCTCGTGTGCGTGCGTGCGTGCGCACGCGCTTGTTTCCAAAAAAAAAAAAAACTTGTTTATTAACTTTTTGAAGTGTCACTGATCACATTCGTTGCCACGTCGTTTATAAGTTTTTTGTAGTAAACTTTGTTGTAGCTTTAGCATTTCTGACCACAATAAGTATAACAAAAATATATATATATATATATATATTTTTTTTTTAAAAAATTATGATATTAAGAATTAGTTAAATATTATCTAAGTGACAACAAAATGGCCCCACTTGAATATATCGCTTAAGGCCTTCAAATTTGTTGGCCCAACCTTGATGGTAGAAATAACAATGTTAGTGGAAGGAGAGAGAAATGGTGGTGACAGTAATTATGATGCGGAGGGGGAAGAAAGGCGGTAGTTGTGTTAGTGTAGAAAGGAATGAAGGTGATAGCCTAATAGTAGGTGGTAATAGCAGCATTATGAAGGAATGAGAGAGGGTGAGGGAGGTTATAATTGTTAGGAAATATGTGATTTGATGTTATGAACATATGTCAACATTTTATGTAATTGGCTAATCTTTTGACAAAATGCACTTTATTTGTATTTGGGTAGATTTAGGACGTGTTTAATACTTCAAGGAACTTTGTTTCAAGTCCAAGTATTGAAGCCATGCAAGTCTGTTCAAGATTCAAGTGTGAAAAGATTCATAAAACTCTACAGCTAGCATCTATCGAGACTTGAAGAGTTATTCTAGCTGTGGCTCGACAATAGCTCGACAGATAGGGTATCTGTCGAGATTTATGAAACTCAAATTTTTGAGTTTGTTTTTCATCCAATCTGTGATTGTATGTTTGGGCTTTCTTTTCGCACAACCCTAAACATATATAAGGATTATTTTATGGGCCGTATGAGGTTACACACAGCCGAGAGCACAATTGCATAAGAGCAAATTGTAACTGGAGACCTAGTTTGCCCTAGTTCATCTTTTTTTGTGAAGAAGCTGCTGTGTCTGTGCATCATAGGGTTTTGTAACTAAGGAGCTTCTCGGTTTTCATTATGTGATGAACTGAAGAACTTTGCAGCTAACAATCCTTCTCTAGTTGGTAATTGAAGTTGCGTATTGGAATCTGCGCAATTGGTTAGTCACATACTGGGAGCCATGCAATACAAGGAGAGATTGTCACTATAGAATAGGTCCAATTGGGTATTGGGGTAAGGGTTCAACTGTAGGTTGGTATAAGGTACTGAGATTCCTGTACTTGTAACCGCTTGTTTTGATAATAGTGGATTCTTGGGAGTTTATTGGTGATTTGTTTGTGCTACTACGCGTTTGCATGTTAATTTGATTAATTAATAAACTTGGCTAATTAATCAATTGATTTATCACAAGGGGTCAATATGTTTTTGGTCTATCAATAATGGTAGAGGTAATGGTGATGGTGGCACTGTGAAGGGAGGGACCATAGGTGGTGATGACAGCATGAAGAAGGATAAAGAAAGTGGTGGTGCAGTGGTGTAAAAGAGTTTAAGAGGAGGAGGGGAAAGATGGTATAGGGGCAGAACCCTGGCCCAAAAAATAATGTACATTTTCAAGTACATTATGAAAGCGCAAACAATTTGGCTAAAAGACACTTTATGCCCTCTAAGTTTAAGATCATTTCTAAATTGATACCTCAATTTTTAAAAATTACAATTTATGTCACCGACTATTACATTGATATCAATTTTTTTTCAAAAGATTATTTTTGGGTGAGGTAACGATTTTCTACCATTTTTAAATGGTTTTATATCAACTTTCTGATAAGAGGCAAGGTGTTTTTATTTATTTATTTTATTTAGAAATATATTTAATGCAATTTTTGGTTATTCTCTTTTGAAAATTATAATTTTCTTATTGATTGTGTCTTTTTTGGAGTAGAAATCATTGCTAAGCACACCTTGATCAGGCGTAATGATCTTTCTTTACCCAATATATTGTTCTTACATTTCTATAATTAAGGTTAAAATATTATTTTGGTCATTAAATTTTACCAAAAGTTTATTTTTCGTTCTTAAACTTTAAAAAGTTCATTTTTCATCCCTAAACTATTGAAAATGTTTTACTTTATATCTTCAAACTTTAAATCTCTAAACTATTGGAAAAAAAGGTTCTTTTTTCATCCCAAATTTTGTCTTTAAGCTATTGAAAAAATCCTCTATAAATTTTAGGGATTGAAAAATAACTTTTTAAAGTTTAAGGATGAAATTTTTTTTTTGATAAAATTAAAGATCAAAATAATATTTTACCCTATAATTAATATGAGTGGGATGTTGTTGGTCTATTTTTTTTTTAAATCTTCATTATGATGTGTTCGGGGGCCTTTTTCAGTTGCTCGGCCACGTGTGGTCCTTTAGAGGGGTGACCTTGCTAGACTTGGGATCTTTTTGGGGAGTTGCGTCTTGGAACTCAACATTGGGCCATGTGGTCCAACGGCTATTGGTGTACTTTTAAGCCTACAAAACCATCAAAACCAAAGTCTAAGAATCATGATAATAGTCGAATAAATATACAATATGCGTTTGATATGATAGCTTTGACTAGTAGCAGTAATAGTAGCTGAAATAAAGTAGTATTTATTTAGAAGTAAAGTAATCATGTACTCAATGATGTAAATTTAAAGATATGGAAGCAAAGTCACTTATCTTCGTATGGTTTGTAGCCCAGCTGTGTAGCATCAGTGAATTGATAGGATTCCAGTAGAATGCCAGCGGTAGAGATTAGTTAAGCTTGTCCCTCTTATCATGCATTTAAATGAGTTTAAGCCTTGGTTAATAGTTGTAACAGTAGCTGGAATAAAGTAATTGACATTTAAATGTGAAGTAATCATGTACTCCATGATGTATATTTAAAGATATGGAAGCAAAATTATTTATCTTTGTATGGTGTATAGGCCAACTGTACAGCTTCTGTGAGTTGATGATATCCTAGTAGAGTGACTTCAGTGGTAGAGAGGTAGTTGACCATAATAACTTCAAAATCGAAGGGGAAAAATAGGTGCAACTGAAGGGAGAGAGAGTATGTCCAGTTGTGTGTAGGGGCTGGTTAAGCTTGCCTCTCTTATCATGCACTTAAATGAGTTTTCCCCTTGACAATTCTCTTTTAGTTGTTGTGAAGTTATGAATAGTATTGCCTTCCATGAGAAGGGCTTTTGTATGGAGTATTTGTACCTTCTAAGAGAATGGCTTTATGTAAGATGGATTTGTGCCTTCCATGAGAAGGGCTTTGATATGAGATCTTGGTGCCTTCTAGGAGAAGGGTTTTAGTAATAAAAATTTATGCATTCCATGAGAAGAGCTTTTATAAGAGAGATAGAGAAGAGTATTGATAGGTGTTTAGGTATTTGGAGATAGAAGCAGTAAGATAGGTCTATTTTCTGAATATGGAGAGTGAGAGAATAAGTATAAGAGAGGTAATAGGGTTGTAGTGTATTTAGCAAAGTTGCTGGGATTTGCTGCTGGGATGGATGAGGGCTTATGAAGGCATTTATGAGTTAAGGGCTGAAGAGTTTAGTTCCTCATTTGGAAACTAAAATCTCAGAACTTCATTAAGAGCTTAGGGAGAGAGAATAGAGAGGTTTGTGAAAGAGCTGTTCTTCTCCCTTTGGTTCCCCTTTTGAGGTGTTGATGGGGAGTCTATTTAGCTGAGTTTAAGGGGGTATTTTAGCAAAGAATATCAGCCAAAATCTGTCCCAAATAGCAATGAATCTTCAGAGTATCCATCTTAAGATTTGGACAAAAAAGGTATGTTTAGCTTTAAGATGTTCTTGCTGTTTTGGGTAAGAGCTATTGGGGAAAGAGCAGCAGAAAAGGAAATTATTTTGGCAAGAAAAAGATAGTAACTTTAGTTGGTTTTGGTTTTAGCGAAATGAGAAAAAATCAATAATGCTAAGGCTGCTGAGTCAGCTGTTACACCTGTTCTGAAAAAGCTGTCTCAGCTGTCAGGAAAAGCTGTGACAGCTATCATGAGACAGTTGTCACAGCTATCATAAGACAGTTGTTGCTTTGGGTAGAAGCAAATGAAGTTAGTTGGGTGATTTTAGATTGTTGGAGAGGACATTCAATATTTATTTTTTGGATTTGGCTGAAAATAGTAAGATCTCTTTCAAGGGTATCTTGCTATTTTGGGTATAGCAGCTGGCAGCTGGGATTTCAGTATTAAATAGCCGATGATATCACTTCTAACTAAGTGTCAAGTGCTGAATACACTGCTGGGGTTCAGCTGGAGATGTTTCCCTTTTGGGTGTTTGTGTTTTTGGTGCAAGGTTCCATTACAACACATTTCTAATAAGTAATAGAAGGATTGGTTGAAAGTTAATGAACCTTTAGAAATCTAGTTAAGGTCTCATTGTGTTGTAACTTAATCTTGGTGAGTAAGAAGAGTATTTGAAGCTCTGCTCTAGCAACTGGCAGAGAAATATATGGTTTGATTGTGGCAGACAACAACTAGGTATGAGAAATATCATGAATATTTTGCATATAGTTAGAGATTAAAGATAGCCAATCAGATTAGGCCATGTGTTTGAGTTGGATTTTAACTGAAATTAATAATGTAGTTTATGTAGAATAATGTAATGAAGTTTCTAAATTTGTATAGTAACAACTGGGGATTGAATGAACATTTAATTTCCTAGCAGTTAGATGGCTGAGGATATTGAGTATGTGTCATATGATGAATATTAAGTTTTGAGAAAAGAGCAATGGAGAATCTTATCATTTTAAGAGCTATGTGATAAGAGATGCTTATTATATGTTACCTGTTACACACAGACTTGCCAGAGTTCAGGGAGTTGGAAAAGATATGCCAAGTAACATGTTTCTTTTATTAACTTTAAACCGCTGGAGTTTTACTGAGTATACCTCTTGGCCCTCTAAACCATAACTCCCAAAGTTTCCCCAAAGAGACTTATGAGCTTGGATCATAAGCTGAAGATGAGATGACGTACCTTGGGTTTTGTTGTCATTTTGTGTAAATATGGGCTCTTGTTGAAGAAGCCGCTTGCCATGAGTGTAAGAGAGATAATATGGGCCGTGAGTTTTGATTCATTGCTTAAGCTTGGTCCATATGTTGATGTTGATGATGTTGTGGGGTTATGATCCCAATTGATGAAGAGGAAATGTGGAACATGAATTTGCCTCTTGAAGTAAAGATCTTGTGGGCCATGTGAGTCCAATCAATGTAGTTGAATGAGGTATGAGCTTATTTTGGGTTTTAAAGAGATTTACCCAAAAATTCAATAGTATGTTGATGTGGCATGGGTTGCCAATGAAGTAATGCCATGTGGGCCGAAAAAAGAGTCCTTAGCATGTTGTGATTAATTTTATAATAAGTTACGTGTATTCGATTTACATCTATATAAAGGAGCCTTACAAATCTTGAGATGTGTACCACAAAAGTGTATATACACAAACATGATATATAGAAGAGAATACATGTATAGAGTAGTATTTTTATAGAGATTATTTTGTGGGCAAAGAAATATTTTTCTTTAGTGGAGCTAGCTTTTGCTCTATGAAGTAGTGCAGACTCATGGAGCTATATTGTATGTGGTTAGATTTTTATATCCTAGGGGCGGCATGCTACCGAATTGTGAAACCATTGGCAATGGTTGAGATTTGTGTAGAATATTCTCCTGTGGTGGTGGGATGAAACTCCTTAAAAAGAGTAAAATACAGATGCTTCAACTAAATCATATACCTATACTATCTATTGCTTGCTAATTTTACTATCACAAACTATTTATATATCATATTATGTTATATATTATTCAGATGGATTAAGATTTTTTTTTATTTGAGCTTTCAGATGAATTAAGATGGTAAACGAAAATTCATATTTTATTATCTTTGTGATCTATTTTCCTTTTTTTTTTGAAGTCGAGTGAACTTAATTATTAAATAAATGTGAATTAAAGTTTATTACATTTTAAACCAAGGAATCACAGTGTGTTTGGCACTGTACTTTAGATAGCTTATATATTAAAAGGTGAGGGAAAAAAAAATTTAACCTATTTTTTAAAAGTTAGTTTATTTATTAAAGAATAAAGTTTTTCTCAAAATTAGTTTGGAGAAAAATTCTTCAAACTTCTCATATATTTATTTTTTGGGTGTAAATTTTGAAAATCTAACCATTGAATTTCATGTTCCTTATGTTCTTAACATGCATATCAAATTTCGTTCAAATCAGATATTATTTACTATTTGATCAATTAACTTATTTTTTATATACAACTTTAGATTACAAAAACTTGAAATTAGAACATTTATTTAATGATATAGCAATTCATCTTTGATTTTCTTGAAATTTTGTAAGCATTAAAGATGTAATAAGAATATGCAATCTAACGGTTAGATTTTCAAAATTCACAATCAATGTAAATATATATGATGAGTTTGTAGGATTTCTCTCTAAACTAGTTTGGGGAGAAACTTTGTTCTTTATTAAAAGTTGAGGCACAAAGTGGAAATATGCCACCCAAAAAAAAAAGAGGACAAAATTTGCTGCCATGATTCAGAGTTCCTATCATATATATGTTGTATAACATCCTGACGTTTATTGCGAAAAAGAAACTGATCCTTTATCATTCATAAAATTTTCAATTGAATTTTGGTTATATTTGGAGAAAAAAAAAAGTTGGAACAAGCAAACAAACATATACTTTTTTTAATTTTTTTATTATAGTTCTTTATTCGATAAGTAAACAAACGAATACATATATGCCAGGTTTCAAAACATTATTATACATGATTATTATTTATATATGGTTGGATTCTAATAGTATAAAGCAGAAGCATTCCAGGACACATGATGCAAGAAATTAAGGAATAAATATACATACAACCGCACAAGAGATCAGTTGACTCTTGCACATGCCTTGCATACTTAACAAAATACTATATTGTTTCTCAAAAAAAAAAAAAAACAAAATACTATATTGTTTTGAACTAAAAATAAAAACAAAAACATTATTAGATATATATATATATATATATATATATATATCACCCAGCTCATAATGCTACTTATTGGCATAAAGTTGGACATACCATGCACCCAAATCCCGTTGATCATTAAACTCCTTTCAATCATGCATGAACAACATATATAGTTTTAAATCCAACATATATTGATTGATCATTAAACAAAGCAAAATATTATTGTATAGAATTTTAAAATATATACAGACACATGCGATATTGGATAGTCATGGTGCTATTTTGTCCACTAGGAAGCTCAGGCCGGCGCATGTCATGACCTTGTCACAAAAACTATATAAAAAAAAAAGCATAATTAATTCAAGACATATGAGCCAAACAAATTATACCTTTCACAGAGCGTCATCTGCTACTGATCATAATAATAGTTTACAATTTTTTACAAGGTAATGCGGCAATAACTAGACGTATGATATTTGAAGAATTTTGTTACAAAAGTAAATGCAAGACTGTGAGTTATATATAAAAGCTACGAAGAGATTCACAGAGAGAATTCAATGAAGAAGAAGAACAGTGAGGAAATAGAAGAGAGAGAGAGAGAGAGAGAGAGAGAGAGAGAGAGAGAGAGAGAATTGAGACTGAGAAAATATCTTCTTGATTGAGAGAATTACAGAATACAAAGCTTAATTATCTCAGAGATACACCTTCCTATATATAGTTACAATTACAGCTATAACAGAATAGATTAGATCCAAACTATGTGCCTAAATTCACGGAAATCCCAGCTCAGTCATAACTGCTCTTCGCGCCACAACAACATACATTTGAATAGCTCAAGACTCCCGTTTAACAAATGAAGAAGAAACACCAGTCACATAACCAAAACGATGTGCATCACTTGTACCTTTAATGAAACGGTGCGCATCATCTGTAGCTTTAATGAAACGGTGCACATTACTTATAGCCACAACAGTTATAACCTCAAACAGTGCGTTTGCTGTTGAACCTGAGTTGAACTTAACCTTTACCTTGAGTAGCTTGAGCTTCATCTTCAACATCCCCCCTCAAATGAAAGGGGAAATAATCCACCAGTAGTTTGGAATGAAAGAAAAGAAAAGGAGGAACAGGCAAAGGCTTGGTGAAGATATCTGCCATGCTATCATTACCAGGCACAAACCCAATTTTGAGATCTTTGCGAACAACCTTTTCTCTAACATAATGATAATCAACATCCAAATGCTTGGTCTTGGAATGAAATACTAGATTGGCAGAAAGAGCAATAGCTGACACATTATCACACCATATGACAAGAACATAGGGAAGAAAAATTTTAAGCTCCTTCACCAAAATCCGTAACTAAGAAAGTTCAGTAGCAGAGGTAGCTAAAGTCCTATACTCATCGTCAATGGAGGAGTGTGAGACAGTTGGTTGTTTCTTGGCAGACCAAGAAATGGGATTAGGACCAAGAAAAACCAATAATCCTGTGGTAAAGCGCCTGTTCGTAGGGTGCTCTGCCCAATCTGCATTTAAAAAAAGCAGTGAGGGACAAGGGGCCAAGTGAGAAGCAAATACCTTGATGCAAAGTGCCCCTGAGATATCTAAGGACATGTTTAGCAACTTCCAAGTGAACTGAGGTGGGCTTGCTCATGAATTGACAAAGTTGATGAACACTGAAGGCTAAATCAAGTCTGGTAAATGTAAGATATTGAAGAGCACCCACCATACTTCTATACACAGTGGGATCAGACAATAGAACACCAGAATGAGGCACTAAACGAGAAGAGGAACAATAAGGAGTCTTCACAGGTTTGGAATTTTCCATATTGAACCTATGTAAGACATCAAAGGAATACTTAGTCTGAGTGAGAGATATGCCATTCTTAGTATGAGAAATCTGAATCCCTAAGAAATAGCTTAAAGGAACCAAGTCCTTGAGTTCAAACACCTGACTAAGGACAGTGATGAGATGAGCAACCTGAGAAGCACTATTGCCTGTAACAATAATGTCATCAACATATAACAACAAGTAGATAATAGTGCCTAAGGACCGAAAGATTGAGAGAGAACTGTCAACTAGAGAAGTAGTGAAACCCAAATAAAGAAGGTGGAAGGTGAACCTCTCAAACCAAGCTCTATGGGTCTGTTTAAGACCATACAAGGATTTATGAAGCTTGCACACATATGAAGGATGAAGAGAATCCACATAGCTTAGTGGTTGCTATATGTAAACATCCTCCTTAAGATATCCATGTAAAAATGCATTTGAGACATCAAGCTACCTTAAACTTCAATTACAGCTGACAACAATAGCTAAAACAAGCCTCACAGTAGTAGGCTTGATGACATGACTAAAAGTTTCATGAAAGTCAATTTCTTCCTGTTGATGAAAGCCTTTGGCCACTAGTCTGGTTTTGTACCTTGAGACAGAGCCATCACTATTCAAATTCAACTTATAAACCCATTTACGCCCAACTAGATTAACATTGGGAGGTGCAGGAACAAAAGACCATGTCTGCTGCCTTTGCAATGCTTGGAACTCAGCATCCATAGCCTTACACCACTTAGGATACTGAGAAGCAACCTTATAAGAAGGAGGTTCTGTAAAGGTATAGTCCAACATAGCCTTGTAACATAATTTGAGATGAGCTTTTGGAATTCCAGTCTTGGACCTGGTCTACATAGGGTGGTGATTTGTAGAGACTGTGGTGGTCAAGGGTTGAGCAGAAGGCAGATAGGTAAAGGGTCTAATGGAGGAATAGACAAGGATGGAAGGGAGGGAGGTAATATATCTGATATATAGACAGGCTGAGAAGGCAGTGAAGGTAAAAAAGCAGATGGAAAGGGAGTATCAAAATTGGATTGTGGAAGCAAAGTATGAAGATAAAATATAGTGGCAGTAGGCATAGTGGTGGAAGAAGGAGGAGTGACAGCATATGGACCTAGAACTGAGAGTTGATTGGTAGAATGAAGATATAACAAATTTGAGAACCAAGAAAGATCAGAAGATGAAAAAGAGGAGGAAGTAAGAGAAGAGTGAATGGTGAGAGAAGAAAAAGGAAATTTGGATTCATTAAAGAGGACATGCTTGGAAGTATATAAGTGGTTTGTGGCCAAGTCTAAACATAAGTAGCCCTTTGTGCCTATAGGGTAATCAAGAAAGATGCATTATGTGGTTCTTGGAGCAAGTTTATGAGGAGTGTAAGGTCTGAGATGTGGATAACAAGCATAGCCAAACACTTTGAGTTGAGAAATGTCAGGATGCGAAGAATGTAGTTTAGACTAGGGAGAATCGAAGGCAAGAACAGATGTAGGGAGAAGATTGATCAAGTGCACAACAGTGAGAACTGCATAAGACCAATAGGAGGAAGGCATGGAAGCTTGGGACAAAAGAGTGATGGTGGTTTCAATAAGGTGTCTGTGCTTCCTTTCAACCAAACCATTTTGTTGAGGAGTGTATGGACTAGAAATTTGGTGAACAATGCCATGTTGGGAGAGGTAGGTTTTTAATGTAGTAGATGTGTACTCACCACCACCATCAGACCTAAAGGTCTTAGTTTTAGCAGAAAACTGAGTTTCAATCATGGCTTTAAAATGAAAAAACTTAGTAAAGACATTAGACTTGAGCAAATAAATCCATGTACATCTAGTAAAATGGTCAATGAACAAAGCATAGTATTTAAAGCCATTAATAGAGGCAATAGTAGTAGGAACCCACAAATCAGAGTGAATAAGCTCAAAAGGAGATGATGCAGTAAAGTAAGACTTAGGAAAGGGTAAATTGTGCATTTTACCATACAAATAGTGTGTACAATCATTATTCACAAAGGTACTCTTATTCAAATTAGATTTGGCATTAGGAAACAAATGTTTGAGAACCTGGTCAGATGGATGCCCAAGTCTCAAATGCCAAAGAGTCTTATTGAAAACAAAAACATGAGAAGCCTTTTGAGGATAGATGGTGGATAGATGGGGTAAACACCATTTTCACTCTTACCTTGGTACAAAACTTTCGCCATGGCTAAGGCCTAAATTGAAATGATATTTTCATCAAAATAACACCAACATTGATTATCATGACAGATTTTATGGACTGAGGCAAGGTTTGATGCAATAGAAGGCACTCTAAGCACAATATTAAGATGAAGTGTAGAGTGAGGAAGGGGAATAAAAGCATTACCTAGGTGAGTGATAGGAAGGTTTTGACCATTGCCAATAGTGATCTGATCTTGACCTTGATAAGGTTGAGGGAAGCTCAGATGACTAAGACTGGATGTGACATGATCTATTGCAACACTATCAGCAAGCCAAGATTGATCTTGAGTGAGATAAGCATTGGATGCAGTGACCATAGCTGCAAGCTTGGTAGGTGGATGCTTATCTTGATAAGCATAGTCCATCCTATGGTGACAATCAAGGGCCAATGACCAACCTTTCCACAAATCTGACAGATTGGCCTTTTTGACTTAATTCCATTAGAATTAGACTGTGCTTGCTGAAACTAATTGAAAGGAGAGAATTGAGATGGTCCATTAGATTCTCTACCACCTCTGCCCCCTCTATGATTAAAGTGACCTCTACCTATTCCTCTATTAAAAGACTGATTAAAGCCATGGTTATTAGGTTTTGGAGTAGCTGTTGCTGCCATAGCAAAGATGGTATCTTTGATCTCAGATCCATCATTTAGAGATTCCTCTTCTACATTAAGCATAGTTGAAAGATCATTAAAACTCACATGAGTACTCCTTGTCCTTATAGCTGACCTAAATGCATTGTACTCCTTGGGAAGTCCTTTGAGAGTGATGTGAAGTAATTCTTCATCATCCATAATTACTCCAATAGCCAACAATTTATCTCTAACAACTTTTATCTTCTGCAGATATAGATTTTCAGAATCAACTGCCTTCTTGATATTATGAAGCTCACTCTTAAGGTTCATAACATGTGATCTGGAAATGGAGGAGAACCTGTTTTCCAAAACCTTCCAGAACTTTAATGCTAAAGAACACCCCACAGTGAGTGCTAGAATTGAAGGAGTCAGGGTAGAGCTCAAGAAGGTAAGCAAAGCCTTCTCTTTTGACTTCCAAACCAAGAAATCAGGATTCACAATAGCAGTATATGCACCTGAGAGATCTTTGAGATATTGATCAGGAATCAATTTTGGTTCTTCAATCAAATCTAACAGTGAATAAGTTTCTAGCACCATTGTTATCTGATGCCTCCAAACTATGTACTTCGTATTATCCAACTTTATAGTCATCATGTTGGACATATTAGAGAGAAGAAGTAGTGGTTGATTCAGCATGCTCACTGAAGAACTTGAAGAAAATGAAGATGATGTAGATGCAGCCATTGTTGAACTTGTAGCTGCCATTGTTGTTGAATTTGTAGCTGCCATTGTTCCAGTAACAGATGGCTTTGATACCATGAAGAATTTTGTTACAAAAGTAAATGCAAGACTGTGAGTTATGAAAGCTACAAAGAGATTCACAAAGAGAATTCAATGAAGAAGAAGAATAGTGAGGAGAGAGAGAGAGAGAGAGAGAGAGAGAGAGAGAGAGAGAGAGAGAGAGAGAGAGAGAGAGAGAGAGAGAGAGAGAATTGAGACTAATACAATTACAGCTATAATAGAATAGATTAGATCCAAACTATGCGCTTAAATACACGGAAATCCCAACTCAGTCATAACCACTCTTCGTGCCACAACAACGAACATTTGAATAGCTCAAGACAATACCGTTTAACAAATGAAGAAGAAACACCAGTCACATAACCAAAACGGTGCGCATCACTTGTACCTTTAATGAAACGGTGCGCATTATTTATAGCATAACAGTTATAACTTCAAACAGTGTGTTTGCTGTTGAACCTGAGTTGAGCTTGAACCTTTACCTTGAGCAGCTTGAGCTTCATCTTCAACAATATTAACTTATTAATCCTTATTTATGTCTAGATTCCCCTTCAATTTTAGGGTTCTCATAAAATATAGAGAATTCAAAGGTGTGGAACTGTCTTAAGAGTATTGACTTCATAGTGTATTTTTTTTTTCTTATTTTGATAGATAAGATAGAATTCTAATCTACAGCATCCGCTCGATGATGCTTACTTTATCTTCAAGTCAATGCACTAATTGGTTGTTAGTGTAGAAAGAGTTCAAACCCTAAATCTCTATTTTTTTTTTGAGAAAGAAAATTTTTTTTTTTTATAAAGTAGAGCTAATAATTAAAACTCACAAATTTCGTAGTTTTGTAATGCTTGGTCTTACATTACATCATATTGTATTAAAAAAAAAAAAAAAAAAAAGATATGCTAAAATTTTAACTTATGACATTGATTATTCTTTATCACTAGGTTAAAACACCAACTCTGAATAGATTGAATTTCAATTTAAACGACAAAAAATTTTGCGAGTTCAATTAATTGGAACCCACCATTGTATTGTTTGTAGGTGTGCAAATGGTATAGATTCATTATGGTAACCCACATTTAGATTTCTATATAAGCTTATGGTGTAGCATTGGTCGGTCATGCGTCTGAGACAACAACCTGCAATTGAGCTTTGCCACTGGAGGTACCAATCATTTGCAAAATGATAAAAAAACCTACCTTATATAACGTTATAAACTTTTTTTGTATAGGACAACGAGGTCACTTTGACTCTCACACACACACACACACACACACACACACACACATATGGCCATTGGTCATATGTCATAACACGTTGCACTCTTAACATCCGTTGGTGAAGACTGAAGATGTAGAGAAGAATACGTGTCAACAAATGCTGAGTTCTCAAATAAAAATTTACCTTCTCTGATCCGTTTGATTCAGTCCAAGCTTGTTCAATGAATTGAGAACCACTGCTTTGTTTAATTAGAGGCTCATCGATGGGCTAAATAAGATTTGGTGTCTGTATGAACCCAGGCTAAGATTCACTAATTTCGAGTTCTGCCTTTTTCTTTTTCTTTTTTTGTGAACCTATCATCTCTAACATTAGCGCATGTCTCCTTCATAGAAAAAAAAAAAAAAAAAAAAAATTTACCTTCTAAAGTCCAAAACTTTCCATCATCCAAAATCATTTGTGAAATTTTCCATTTGGAACTCTCAAACCGTAATTGAATGTGACTCTTCTCTGAATGGCAACAATTGTCGATACTTTGATTACTTTCAATAGATTCAACCTCGCATGTTCAAATAAGAAGCAAATCCACTTGTAAGGATCTAATAACCTTATTTCTTTCTAGTGAAAGAGAATGATCTTGCTCTATAACATCATAGATTGTCAAAGACAGAACAAAAACAAAAAACAAAAAATCAATCATGAATGTTTTTTCATTCATTTGAAACGGAATTTTTTTCTTCTCAAAATCGCCATGAAGATACATGATTTGGAAAATGCATGTCTGCCCTGCACTTAATGGTTTATTCACACAAATTAAAAGAAAAAAAAAAAAAAAAGAGTGATGCATCTGATTAAGTCCCATGAGTCATCCCCTTAGAAAAATAAAGTCTCACAAGGCATCCATTAGATTAAGTCTCACAAAACATCCATTTGACTAAGTCTCACAAGACATTCATCAAAGTACCACGACTCCACAAGGCAACCCTTCGATTAAGTTCTACGTGTTGGAAGTATTACACAAATAATTTACTCTTGTGATTTTGTGAAGAAGAACAATAAACAATACAATATCTTTTTTTTTCCCCTAAGAAATAAACAATTCAATATCTATTTGATGCATAAATAATTATGAATAATTAAATATACTCACAGACCAGATGAATGCAAAATGATTATTGCAAATTTGATCAAGGCTAGTGTTTAACATTATCTCCTTATGACATATTTCACCCCTCACATTATTTTTTCAATGATGCTTTGAAACTTGAACATATGGGTTTTAGTACAATGATAAATAGAATGCAGAAGAATTACTATAATATCTGTGCACAGCGAACAAAACTATGTCTCTCTTTCTCAAGAGACTAATGAATTAATGAAAAATTTATTGGAATGAAATGAGTGATGCCTATTTATAGGCACACTTGCACCAAGTTAGAGTAAGTACATTGTTTTGGAATTAAGTACTGTGCGCACAAACAATCATTGAAATAAAAATAATTAAATATTGGATAGAAAAGGCCCAACCCACATATATAGATACCAAATGTCCTATGCTTTCCTATTTTATGTGGGACTTAAAGGATATTAGCGGAGTTGATTTCTCATTAACTCTGGTTTTGGGCAAGTGACCATTTGATATTAATCTCCTCACGGAGGAAAATGCGTTTCAACTCAAATTTGACATGCAAATTCCACATGGTTTAAAAATAGCCACCCAAACACTTAAAAAAAATCATTTTTCCAACACTACAAAGAACCTCTTTAATTAAGTCCCACGAGACACTCCTTTGTTTAAGTTCTCCTATACAATCATTTTATATCAATATAAATCTCACCAACAAAGTCCCAAATATTTTTTCCCAGCAAGACTAGGTTATTATGTACACCAAATTCTCTTCTAAAAAAAGAAAAAAACAAAACACAAAATCCCTATAATGATATTTTAAATGGACGCATATTATATTAATGAAAATCGTTCACTTGAACCGATATCTTTAGTACTTACTATTTAATGAATTCTCCTTTTCACCAAAAAAAAAAAAAAAAAAAAAAACGTTTAACTTGAACCGATAACTTAAATGTTATCATTCTAAACAATGATATACATTTCAATTTTCTTACTCCCACATAACCTTAACTTTTCCATTTACAAATTTTCATATATATATATATATATATATATTGAAATAGTATAATAGTCATATATATCTTGCATTTATATTATCTCTAATATAAAATATTAGGTAGAATAATGCTAAAAAGCCCATTGGCCAAAAAAAGAAGTAAAATAGTAAAAGTCTTATTTGTAGTTCACAACTATATGTTAAGAGTTTAATACAGTTTAGTCATTATTTCTTGACATGTATTTGAAAGCGACATAGTGCCCGTTTGGTTCCACTTTTTGGACCCAAAAGTTGGCTTTTTGTAAAAGTGGGCTAAAATTTGTGTTTGGTTAGACCCAAAAGCCAGCTTTTGATAAAAAGTCAGCTTTTGCTCAACAGCTGAAACGGGCATGGAACTTATGGACAGTTTTCGGTCCATAATACAAAAGCCACTGGGCTTTTATAATAGATCCGTTGAAAGAGCCATGGATTGACGAATTTGCCCTTCAATAAAGGGCAAGGCTTCAGCTCTCTCATTTCCTCTCTCACGCCTCTCACGCACCAGAGTGCTTTCAGCTCTCTCATTTCACTCTCTCATTTCACGCCTCTCACGCACCAATGCAGCCCAAGCCTCTAACGTAAGTGTTCTTCCTCTTCTTCTTCTTTCTTCATCTTCTCAAATGGTCCTCTGTAATTTTTTCGTTTTTTCCTCTGTGATTTTATTTGAAGGTTTCCGATCTGCTACTCGATCCACAACACCGATCCGATCTGCCCTTCTGCTACCCGATCTGCAACACCGATCCGATTTGCTACCCAAAACCACCAAGCAACACCGATTTGCTACCCAAAACCACCAGGTACCAACACTGATCCGATATTTTTTTTTTTTTTGTCGGGTACTGAAAAAATTTTGTGAGTACATGGTTTATAATTTTTTTTTTTTAAAATTTTGTGGATGCTCTGTAACACTGATCCGAATTTTTATTTTTTATTTTATTATTATTATTATTTTTTTGTGGATGCTCTGCCTTAAAACACTGATCGGAATTTTTTTTTTTTTTTTTTTAATTTGGTGGATGCTCTGTACTTGTTGCTTTGATTCAGTTGGATCCCTGCGTCTGTGACATGCAATTGAAAGGCCTAATTGTATGAGAATTTTGTTGAGATTCATGATGTGTATGAGAATTTTGTTGATAACTTAATGCAATGGAAGGCCTAATTGTTTCATTATATTACACTATACACATACATTTTGTGGTTTTCCAATTAGCTATTATTTAGTTATTTACAGCCCTAGAACCTGATCTTTTTAGTGGTTACTTACATCACCCTTATGGCCATGATTTCTACCACTACTAGTGTGCCATAGTTCTTGTTTGTCAACTTGCAAATAGGTGATCCCTGAATTGGCATCTAATAAGAT
The DNA here is from genome assembly GCA_032878915.1 of Castanopsis chinensis. Lineage (NCBI taxonomy): Eukaryota > Viridiplantae > Streptophyta > Magnoliopsida > Fagales > Fagaceae > Castanopsis > Castanopsis chinensis. The sequence goes on from JAVQMG010000106.1 coordinate 10,438,308, forward strand.
TGTGATATACATTAGTATTACTTTTAATTGATTGGGTATTATCTTCTGTGAAGTTGTGTAGCTATTGTGATTAGTAAATGCTTACTGCATTCATTTATTTTGCAATATTGAAACAAAAACAAAAATTGATATAAACTTATTCTTTTTTAGTTGGATTTTCGCTGGGTAACGTTTGACATTTTTTTTTATATAGGAACATTTGGCATTTATTTTTATTTTTTTCGTTGATTAGTGAGCATTAAGTATACTTTACAATACTTATGTGGTTTTCCTGCTTCCAACTGGTTGATACAGGCAATGCAGGGCAAGGATTTACACCGCATGTTATTTCTGTAGCTGCTGGCGAGGTAGATATGTATATATATATATATATATATATATATTTGGTATTGCTTGTGATCACATACACATGCATGTATTTGTATTTGCACATGCTTTTAATATTCAAATGATCTCAGTAAGGGGTTTGTATCGTGTATATACTCCCCATGCACTAGGGCTGTGCCCTCTTTTGATATACACAAGTGCACTACCTGCTGCACTGGTGTGCAGCTTGGGCTGCACTGGTGTGCAGTAGGTAGTGCACACACTGCACTTCCTTTAAGCGCCTTTTTGTACCCTCTTTTGTTGTTAACAATGTATATAGCATAGCTGCCTTGGCTACCAGCTCTCCTATACACTATAGCTGGCCTATGTCACAAACTATATAATATTTTTCTTCTGATCTTATAAAATAAATAAATAAATAAAAAAAGAGGCAGGATGAGAGAAAAACAACCCTATTCTTCTTCTTCCAAAAGAAACAAAAGTTTGGTAGGGAATACATAATTTACAAACATATATTTTTCAGGAAAAACATTTTATCCATGATGATGATAACTAATTTTTCTTTTACGGATGGCTCAAGTATAAAATTGGAGTTTAGTACTAAAGCTACAAAATTTTTAAATGTAGACTGATTCCTTCTGGCCATAAATAATCACGCTTTCTTTAGTCTCTTTATTCTCTCTAGGGCACCAAGGCGGCTGTCACCATCCTTCTCTTTAGTAGCAGTGGCATCTTGTGCTTCTGCATCATTGTCGGCCTCATCTCTCTTACGAACCAAGCCTCCGAAAACAGCTGAAGGAACATCTTTTTGGGCTATTTCAACCTTGTCATCATCATCTGAATCACTTTCTTCTGGTAGCTCAATGTCTTCATAATTTTGTTAGACTAAATGATAGGGTTGATAAGGAGTTCATAAACGCCAATCGAGATTCAATTTCTAGAAGAGGACATAATAGTGAAGCAGGTAGCAGCTATGAGCAAAACTCAGGACCTTTAACAGACCCTGCGATGGTGGTTCTTCGTGATTCTATTGCTAATTCCATTTGGGGGGATAATAATTAGTAGTTGAAAATTCTTTTTTGTAATATCATGTAGTACAATTTAAACTTGGATTATTGGTATGTATTTTATCATCTTTTTTACATTTTTTGTGTTGTACAATTTAAACTTGGGTTATTGATATGTATTTTATATATTTTTACATTTTTATGTAGTACAATTTATTAAACTTGGATTATTGGTGTATATTTTATCATCTTGTTACATTTTCATTTTGTGCTTCATGATGATGAAAATTATTTAGATTTAATTATTATTGCCCAAACAAATAATTATGACACTAACAAAGAAAAATTGCCCAAAGATTATTAAAATAATACCAATAATAATAATAATAATAATAATAATATTATTATTATTATTATTATTATTATTATTATTATTATTATTATTAATATTATTATTATTATTATTATTATTATTTTGAAATAAACTCACATCCAAAAAAAAAAAGTATGAAATAAACTCCCTTCTATATACGTTGTCCTTTTTGGTAATTTATCCCTCAAACTACCACTTTTACAAGTGCTAGCCAAATACTCAGCTTTTTCAAAAAGCACTTTTTAACAGCTTTTACCAAACAGTCAGCTTTTTAAAACTCAGCTTTTTCATTATGCACTTTTTCAAAACTCAACTTTTTCATTATGCACTTTTTCAAAAAGCTCAACCAAGACCACGTGTAAGGACGTAGGAGTACTACTACTACCATTGTTGTTGGATCAAAGATTCAAACGAGATGTAGAATAAAAAATTAATTAAAAAAAAAGGTACAAAGTAACGGTACTTTTTCTTGGAAATTTAGAGTATCCACAGTAGTAGAGATAAAAATTTAGCTATTTAGTACAACAAAAAATTATCTTATTTATTTTTCATACTCATTTTACAAAACATCTAGCAACAATGAATCTATTTTAACTTTCAACACAATAAAATAATATAAACATCACAATAAAATAATATATCTACTACAATAAAATAAAATATTTACTATAATAAAATAATATACCTACTACAATAAACAACAATCACAACCATCGCAACCGCTACCACTGCCATCACCGTTGCCGCGACCGACTCTTCCATCTTTGCCGCCACCGTCGTTGCCATCGCCACTGTCACTGCCACCGCCACCGCTGTTGCCATCGACTCTTCCACTACCGCCCCCACTACCGCTGCTGCTGCCATCGCCATCGCCATTGCCGCCGCTACCGCCACATGATAGCAAATAATCATCTAGCGTTAACAAGTGTTTTTTTTAATCCCAAATTATACTTATACATTTTTTTTTATTAAAACGATTTCTCAATCATCATGATAGAAAATAATCATTTAGTGTAACAATAATAATTTGTTTTAACCCCAAATTATATATATACAAATTTATCTTTCGACTAAAAAAAATTTCTCAATCGTCATGATAGCCTATTATCATCTAGTATAACAACATTATTTCTTTAAAAACCAAATTATATATATACAAATTTATTTTTGACTAAAATAATCGTCTCAATTGTTCAGAAGCAATCTTGGAACAATGTGAACTATGAAATGGAGGAACATTATAAGAAAACATATAAAATAGAAAACATACTTTTTTACCACTTCATTTTTTTTTTTTGAGAAAATTTACCACTTCAATTAAATATCCCTTCTTTATTTTTTCTTTATTATTTTTTATTCTCTCTTTCTCTCTCTTCCTCTCTCTCTTTCTCTTTCTCTGAACCAAGATCAACCAACAAAGTGATCAAACTTTCACTCTTTCTTCTCAACTTAGCAAACCCACTACCACCTAAACCCCCACATCACAACCCAACTATAGCCACCTCTAAATACCCACTACCCAGCGACCATGATCATTGCCAGATACCCACTACCTAGCGACCATGATCATTGCCAGATACCCACTGCCCAGCCACCATGAACACAACCCATCATTGCAAGATCGACTCACTAAGACCCACCAAACTCATATCCCAACCCCCACCACTGTTACCAAACTCATCAAGAAAAAACCCAATAACCCAAAATTGCAAACCAATTGGCAACCCACGAACATAACTCGACTAGCCCAATCACTACCAATTACTATATAAGTTATACTAGCTATTGGTACCAATGACTTTATGAGATGGGTCGGAGGTGTGGATCGGAGGCGTGGATCGGCGGTTGGGGGCTTAGGAGTTCGATGAAGTGGGTTAACTGGTGGGTCGGTGATGTTGAGCTTCAGTGGGTCGGTGACGTTGAGGATCGAGTATGGCTGGTGACGGTGAGATAGAGAGGTGAGAGTTTGAGAGAGTGAGTTTGAGAGAAGGTTTTGAGAGAAGGTGAGATAGAGAGGTGAGAGTTTGAGAGAATGAGTTGAGAGTGAATTTGAGAGAGAAGGTTGTCTTTAGAGAGCAAGATTTGGAAAATAAAAGAATAGGAAAAATAAACAAACAAATATTATTTTAAAACTTTATTTCTTGTTAATTTTCCCTACAACTATTACCTTTTTTTCAAACAAAATGACATGTTTCAATATTAAAAATATACTTGAAATTATAAATAAATTTATCCTATCAAATCAAACTAATTTTTAGCAAAAACTAAATAATATTATCTAAATGTTTAACAAACAATGTCACAAAAAAAATCTCATAGTATGATACAATAAAATAATCCAAACTCCTAATAAGATGATGATATTAGTACCTTACTTCCAACTTTGCTTGAGAGAAAAAAGAGGTAGAACCACGTTAGGTAGAATAAAATAAAATAATGATATTTTTGTTTAAATAGTAGGGTTCTAGAGTATAAAAAAATTACAACTTAACCCTTATTAACGAGGGGCGGGGCGGGGCGGGGCGGGTTTAAAAAGTGTAAACCCATCCCCGCCTCGCCCTGCCCCGTGGTGCGGGTCTAAAATCTCGCCCCATCCTCACCCCATCACCTTTGTGGGGCGAGAAAAACCCACACGGGGCGAAGCGGAGAGGGGCGGGTCAAGTGGGGCGGGGAAAAATTGTCATCCCTAACACTGACCCAATAGCCACATTTTCGTAGAAAGAAATAATAAAAAAAGAAAAAAGAAAAAAGAAGCTAATCTTTGTAAAAGGAAAGAACTCGGCCCTTCTCCTTCTGGGTTCTGTGCCAAAATAGATCTTACCTGAACTGAAAAACAAATAGTTGCATTGATTGAGGCAGAGAAGATAGAATCCAAGAACATCTTCTTGGTTAAGCAGTCCACAACTACTAATTAAGCCAAACCTCAAAGGTATGACTCCTCACTCATCCACATAATCTTTTTATATTTATCAACGTTGCCATTTTTCCCTTCTCAGTTTCTTCTTCTTTCTCTCTCTTATGCTTTTTTTTTTTTTTTTTTTTTTTTTTGTGGTTTTCTTTATTCTAACTTGTATAGTCATTTCTGCCAATGAAAAATGAAAGTATATGAGATATGAAAGTTATGTATTTGGTTTTATTGATTGGTGTTTGTTGAGTGTTGTTTTTTCTTTTCCCTGATAAGATGAATTTAGTTGTCAATATTTTTAAAATGAAGATCACCTAAATGATTATCTTTCCTTATTTTATGGAAAACTATCACTAGATTTTTTATTTTAATTTTTGTTTATTTTTTAATCGTGAGCAAAACTCAAAAAAGATGAAGATCTCAATTAATCAACAAATTCTTAATTTGATTTGTAGCAAAGAATGCCCAGAAGTATATTTTACAAGACCCTCCTCCTTATTTTATTTTTAATCATTTCCATTTTTTATTTGGTGCTTTTTCTTTGCAGAACCCTAGCTAGCTAGTACTTTGTTACAATGACTTAAAAAGTAATTAGAAGTTCCTCATTAGAAATGTTAGAACTCATAAATCTGTAGAATCATCATGTAGCTTTCCACCTTGAGGAAAGGATTAGATCAAAATAATATTCTGGATCTATTTGGATACTGCTTATTGCTGAAAACTGAAAATACTATAACAAAATAATTTTTAAATGTGTGAATAGTGCTGTGAGATCTAGTTTTAAAGTTGTTTTTGTTGAAAAAAGTAATTGCGGGCCTCGTAAACAGTACACAGGGCCCACACAAAAAAATGTAGACACACAATCCAAACATACACTATATATATATATATATATATATATATATATAAAAGTTTAAGCGTAACATTTATTGTTACTATACTCCAGTTGAGCCACATCAGCACTCACGTTATTATCATTTTTCTTTCTAATTTTCCTATATATATATATATTTAACATTTACTCATTTTTTTAAAATATTTACATTTTCTTTAACATTTTTCTATCTCTTACCTTTTCATCTTCTCACTACCCTCTACTTTATCTTTTCATCTCCCTACTACTCTTTACCTTAATATCACTCTTCATCTTTCCCTTCATTTTCATTTTTTTTTTGTCCTTTCTTGTTTACATCCTCTTACTATAAATTTATCATTCTTTCTTCTATTTTTTACATACTTTTCCCTCACAAAAAAAGGTTCTCTCTCTCTCTCTCTCTCTCTCTCTCTCAATTTTTTGGTGGATTTTTTTTTTTCTTGCATCTTTGCCTAAGGTTGATAAATTTTTGTGTTCTTTAGAATTCTATATTAAGCTGATGCAATTTAGTTTTGTGATTTAATTTTTCTTCTTTTTAATTGTTAATTTTATTACATATGTTTTTCTTTAAATTCTTAGTTTGGGTTGCTTTGGATTCACCTATTTATAGTTGTTTTATATATGTTATTTTTGTACAACATGACATTTGTCTATAAAGTTCCTTTTAGACTTGATATGTTATCTTTTTATTTTATTTTATTTTTCTCTCCTCATGTGCAATGTTTGACTTCTAACAAAAACTATTCTATTTATATATTTAATTTTTGTTAGAAGTCAAAACAAACGTGGATTCTCAGCTCATGGAGATTGCAATGGGTCTGGAGGCTTAAGAAGAAGATTGGTTACCTAAAGGATTTGAGAAAAGAATGGAAAGTAAGGGAGTGATTGTAAGAGGTTGGGCACCCCAAATGTTGATTCTTGATCATGAAGCGGTTGGAGGATTTGTGACTCATTGTGAGTGGAACTCAATCTTGGAAGGAGTGAGTGCAGGGGTACCCATGGTCACATGGCCTATGGGTGCTGAGCAATTTTACAATGAGAAGTTAGTGACTCATGTACTTAAAATTGGGGTTGATGTTTGTGCTCACCAATGGACAAGTATGGTGGGAGATGGTATCAAGAGGGAAGCACTAAAGAAGGCAATGAGGCGAATTATGGTTGGTGAAGAAGCAGAGGAAATGAGAGGCAGAGCCAAGGTATTTAGGAAGATGGCAAGGAGGGCGGTTGAAGAAGGAGGATCATCCTACTCTGATTTGAATGCTTCAATTGAAGAATTGAGTTTGCATTGCCCTTGAGTCCTTGACCTTCGATCCAAGAAATTTCCAACGTGGTACTTTCATCATTAAAACATAAAAGGGGATTTATCTTTGTTGGTGTGTGTGAGTTTTACTCGCTTAATTATTCTTCAATAGTTGTAGGATGTGGTTCTAAGAAATTGGGTTCGATAGTCCAATTAGAAGTTATAATATCAACGCTATAAGTTGGATATATGTGTTCACTTATCTACTTTTTTTTTAGTTTCAACTTTTAGAGTCTTTGCATGGGATTAGGCAAATTTAAGCTAAATTTAACTTAAAAATTTACATTTCCATTTGCAGACTAGTCCATTTTTCACTTTTGCCAACACCAAATTTTATTACATTACAAATTGATTTGATATCAATCACACAAAGGTAAGTTACATATTTATTTATTAGATGTTGATGTGACACTAATTGTATTCATTATTACCTCCGTTTTGTGTGGTGAAAACACTATCAATTTTGTTTTAATCTAGATGATGGTGGTGTCGTGCTAGCTAAACTCAAATCAAATCAGCCTAATAAAAGCTTTCAAATTGGACGTTATATATTTGGGGTTAGATTACGTTCTTAATACAATTCCTACAAGAAGAGGCATTGCCAATCCGAGGAAAAAAAATCCATGCAAGTAATAATACTCTTTACCGTATAACTTTTCGATCCCATTGGATTTCATCGTGAAACCACACGCATACGCGTGAGAAGTATTACTCCAGTCCCGGCCAGTTGCATCCAGTCAGTTATGATCAACAAGTTAGAGATAAACTAGAGTTTGTGGATAGTGTTGGGTGCAAGTTTTTAATTATGTGGCTAGGAGGAGAATTTAGTGTTTTGCTTTACGTAGAGAGGTTAGGTGTATGCAAGATATGAACTAGAATTCTAGGAAATATTTGTATTGATAAGGAGAACAGAGCAACTATTTCATTGTAATTTTATTCAGTGTTCTTTCATTTTTTTTACATACCTTTACATCTATTTATAGATGTATTAAGTTGGCTAGAGTACTGCACAACTTACTTCTAGAGTTTGATCGGTGGAAATTACTCCTTAAATGGCACCTAGCATGAGAGGTGTCTATATGCATGTTTCTTCAATTTCATTTTGCTGTCCTTAATTCTTCACTTGGCAAGATTGTTGACACCCAAAGTTTGTTTGGGATCAGCTTATTGCAATGAATTGAATAACTTCTTCCATAAAATAATAATTAGCAATATACAAAGCTTATATAGGTCCAGCCTAACACGCATAGACCTCTCTGTTGGGACCATAAAAGACCCCAAATGATGCAGAGCTAACAAACTGATTATCAACGCTCCAACTTACTTTGGCTCCAAAATATCTAACTAATCTTTGATTCCAAAATATCTAACTGGCTCCAAAAACGGTGTCACTTGGCTTCAGCCTCCATTCTTTGCTTGATGAAACGCTGTCGTCTAAATAAGTAACTACTAGTGTCATGGCTTGCTTCTTATCTCTCCCATGTGTGTCATTATCATTATCATCATTACAGCACCATACAAAAAAAATCTTGTGGACTACTTCATACAAATTTTCATGTTCATGTCTAACAAATTTCTTATAAGAACACTGTATAATCTAGCATAATCTCTTTATTTCCGCTGGATCCTGATTATCACTGTTGGCTTCCGGGGTGTTATGGCTAGCGAAAGTCGTCATCAGCTTCACGTATTCTTCTTCCCTTTCATGGCCCATGGCCACCTGATACCGACCATGGACATGGCAAAGCTATTTGCAGCACGAGGGGTGAAGACAACTTTAGTGACTACTCCTCGGAACGTGCCTTCATTCTCCAAAACTCGTGGCATCAACATTGATATCCAAATCATTAAGTTTCCGGCTGTAGAGGCTGGTCTGCCAGAAGGATGTGAGAATATTGACTCAATAGGGAGTTCTATAGAAACAGTTCACAAATTTTTCAAAGCCACTAAGATGCTCCAACAACCACTCGAGCAACTACTACAAGATTTCCAACCTAGTTGCCTTGTTGCCGACATGTTCTTTCCTTGGGCTACTGATATTGCTGCTAAATTTGGTATTCCAAGGCTTGTTTTCCATGGGACCTGTTTTTTTTCCGTCTGTTAACCTTAGTTTGAGACAATATGAACCTCACAAGAAGGTTTCATCTGATTCTGAACCTTTTGTCATTCCTAACTTTCCCGGGGAGATAAAGTTGACAAGGATGCAACTTCCTGACTTCATTAAGCTTGAAGTTGAAACGGACCTTTCCAAGTTGTTGGAAGAAGTTGTGGGATCAGAATTGAGGAGCTATGGGGTGGTTGTTAACAGCTTCTATGAGCTTGAGCCGGCTTATGCAGAGCATTACAAGAAGGTTATGGGAAGAAAGGCATGGCATGTAGGTCCAGTTTCGCTATGCAACAAGGATACTGAAGATAAAGCTCGGAGGGGAAAGGAACCGTCCATTGATGAACATGAATGTTTGAGGTGGCTTGGTACAAAGAAACCCAATTCTGTCGTTTACATATGTTTTGGGAGTATGGCAAACTTTAGTGATTCTCAGCTCATGGAGATTGCAATGGGTCTTGATGCTTCTGAACAACAATTCATTTGGGTTGTGAAGAAAGGCAAAAATGAAAGAGAAGAGGAAGATTGGTTGCCTAAAGGATTTGAGAAAAGAATGGAAGGCAAGGGACTAATTCTAAGAGGTTGGGCACCCCAATTGTTGATTCTTGACCATGAAGCAGTTGGAGGATTTGTGACTCATTGTGGGTGGAATTCGACCTTGGAAGGAGTGACTGCAGGGGTGCCTCTGGTCACTTGGCCTTCGAGTGCTGAGCAGTTTTACAATGAGAAGTTAGTAACTCAGGTTCTGAAAATTGGGGTTGGTGTTGGTGTTCGACAATGGGTAAGAGTAGTGGGAGATAGTATCAAGAGGGATGCAATTGAGAAGGCAGTGAAGCAAATTATGGTGGGTAAAGAAGCAGAGGAAATGAGAGGCAGAGCCAAGGTACTTGGGGAGATGGCAAAGAGGGCTGTTGAAGAAGAGGGATCATCCTACTTTGATTTGAATACTTTAATCGAAGAATTAAGGTCGCATTGCTCTTGATCTTATTTGACACAAGAAATTCCAATATGGTTTTTTTCATCATTAAAAATAAAAAAAGATTTATCATTGTTGCTTAGTGTGTGTGAGTTTTACTCGCTTAATTTTTCTTCAATAATTGTAGGATGTTTTTATAATAAATTGGAAATATGTGTCTACTTACCAACAAGAATTTATAATATTATAAGTTGCGTTGCATGGGATTACACAAATTTTAGCTAAATTTAGCTTAAAGGTAATTTTTTTCCATTTGTAGCATAGTCCATTTTTTTACTTTTACCAGCGTCATACTCTTTAATCGTTAAATATTAGTTATTTACCAAAAAAAAAATCACCCAAACTACTAGCAACCACCAATCAAACCTACAAATCTAATACTCAAATTGTGACCCAGCCACCAATGAAGCCGTAACATGTATAACACTTAACAATAACTCCATCACACAAAATGAAACACCAGAGTCCACAGCTATACTCACCAAAAAAACTGCAATAATTGTCCTTTGGTCAAGTCCCACCCCTCAATGCCTCCACCAATGGCAATAAACCAATTTGTCTGCTTCCTCATTTTCCACTCAACATGGCTTTTAGATTTGAAAGTGAGAAGATGTGGAAGGAAAAGCAGTAGCAAGAGAAGACAAAGGTGGGAAAAAGAGAGAGGAGAGAAATAGAAAGAGGGAACGAATGGAGAAGATAAAAAGAAAAAGAAAGGTGAAATGGTGTTAGGAGATTTTTAGTCAGGAATTAAAAAAAAAATAAATACAAAAAAAAAAACAATTGTTTCTTATAATGTCGTGGAGAGAGAGAGAGAGAGAGAGAGAGAGAGAGAGAGAGAGAGAGAGAGAGAGAGAGAGAGAGAGAGAGAGTCTCAAATCTTTTTTTGTTTAGAATATTAAGTATTTTTAACACACATAAGGGGAGAGAGGAGAAGAAACTTATAGTAGTATATATCCAGAATGATCTAACTCTTGGATACACAATAGAGACTTTAAATTTCTTTAACTCACACTCATTTTTCAATATGGGATTAACCCACTATTTTTTTTTTTAGAATACTAAGTATTTTTAACACACACACGGAGAGAGAGGAGAAGGTCTTAAAGAATTTACAGTGGTGTATATCCAAAAGGGCCTAACTCTTATATACACAGCATAGACTTTAAATATCTTTAACTCACACTCATTTTTCAATGTGGGATTAACCCACTATTTTTTTTTTTTTTAGAATACTAAGTATTTTTAACACACACACACAGGGATAGAGGAGAAGGTCTTAAGTTAGGTCCTTTTGGATATACACCACTATAAGATTCTCAAATCTATATTTTATTTTTGGAGTGTTATTGTGTTTTTTAAGGGTAGACGCAAAGATGGGTTATGGCTAAAGTTAAAATTAGTAGGCCAAAGTGATATATATATATATATATATATTGTTTTAAGAAAATTGCTAAACTTATAAACTATTTTACAAATTACTGATTTGGCGGGTGGTTATTGGTAAGTAAAAATGTGATGTTAGTATTGGGCCCATATGAAAATCAGTAAGAATTTATCATATCAACAATTTATAAAAATGTCGCAAAATAATTTGTGCCTATAGTATTATTCTTTTTCTAAACCATGAGTGTGTAGAATGCTAGAATGCAACCACCAAAACCACAAGTCGATATTTTTTAATTAATATTTTTATTAGGAAGCACAGAAATATAGATGCAATACAAAAAACTAGGCCTACAAGGGGTCTATAGTGGCATTTTCAAGGGCCTATAGCAGCGTTTCTCAAACGGCAATATAGGTCTTGGTCTTATAAGGACCTATAGTGGCGTTTGACAACCGCCACTATAGGCATTTTTTTTTCCAATTGGACTTTTTTTTAATAAGGGCTAGAGAGGAAAAAGGCCTATAGTGGCGTTTGACAAATGCCACTATAGGCCCTTGCAAGAGTAGGACCTATAGTGGTGTTAGACAACAACCACTATAGGCACTTTTTATTTTAGTTTTTTATTCTTTTTATTTTTTCGGTTTGGGTTTTTTGGTAAGGGCCAGAGGAAAGAAGACCTATAGTGGTGTTTAACAAACACCACTATAGGCCCTCCTATAGTGGCATTGGTCAAACGCCACTATAGGTCCTTGTCAGAGAAGCACCTATAGTGGCGTTTGTCAAACGCCATTATATTAATTAATGGAGATACATATTATTAAACATATTTTTATTTATGTGTTTTATACATTCTTAAGCATTTATTTTTCATATAATGTTAAACATATATCAATTTAAGAACAATAAAGAATAATAAAGTGACTCTATGACTATTAAGTGATGTTTATAATACAATTAATTAAAAAAGTCTCACTATAAGAAATCTGTACTATTACGGCGGGTGCAAAAACTGGCGCTATATGTTGCATATTGCGGCATTTTTTTGGGACCATCACAGTAGTTTTAATCTTTTGTGGCGCACTACAATGGCGGTACATAGAACCGCCACAATATGTGTGTTTTAACGGCATTTACATAGATATATCGGCGCTCTAGAGAAGCTGCCGCTATAAATATAGCATTTACGGAGATCCTATCGTGGCGGTATCGAAAACCCCCGTAATATGTAAGTTTTAGCAGGGTTTTTCCATTGTTATAGCGGCAAGTTTGTGACCACTGCAATAGACCTTTGAATTGCCCATAACTGGTTCAATTCTTTCCCTTCCCGCCCCCCCCCCCCTCCGCCCCGCCTCCCACCTAAATCTATCAATTTAGACCCTAACCTTTTCATTTCTCATCCAATTGTATCCCTCTAAAACACACACACACACACACACACACACACACACACACACACACACTCTCTCTCTCTCTCTCTCTCTCTCTCTCTCTCTCAAATTAAAATCTCATATCATTGATCTTAATACCCAAATATCGATCTTCCCACCACCACCATGCATTCTCACTCTTAAACCCTAGATTGGGCCTCTCTCTATTAGCACTCACTGCCGCCTCTAGTCGACTGAAGCCCCCAGTGATCAATATTTGAATATTAATTTCACTAAGCCTAGTGGTATCGGGACTATCTATTAAGTTTGACTAGGTTTAACCAACATAAACTAAACTTGGACCGTGCATTTCTCTAAATCCGACCTGTTTGATTGTGACCATAAGTTACCAAAATTAACTTTTCATTACACTTTTCAGATCCAACTGTTAGATTTCAAATCTAAGTTTAGCGCATGATAGACATGTGCTGTATACTTGTATGGTTATGTTTTCTCAATCTGACCATCCAATTGGTCTTAAATTTCACCAACACTAATATGTCACCATAATCTTCAATCCCAATAATCAAGATTTGAATATTATTTTCACCAAGTCCAATGGTCTTGGGACCATTTATTAACTTTGATTGGGTTTGACCAACTTTGACTAAAATTTGACCGCGACTTTCTCTAAATCCAATCGTTTAATTGTGACCATAATTTACCCAAATTAACCTTTCATTACACTCTTCAAATCCAACGGTTAGATTTCAAATATAAGTATGACACGTGATGAACATGTGTTGTATACCTATATGACTATGTTCTCTCAATGTGACCATCTAATTGGTCTCAAATTTTACCAATACCAATATGTTACCATACTCTTCAATCCTAATGATCAAGATTTGAATATGAATTTCACGAAGTCCAGCGGTATTGGGATCATCTATTAAGTTTGATTGAGTTTGACTAATTTTGACTAAACTTTGATCACGCATTTCTCTAAATCCAATCGTTTGATTGTGACGATAATTTGCTATAATTAACCTTTCATTATACTCTTCAAATCTAACGTTTAGATTTCAAATCTAAGTATGGTGCATGATGGACATGTGATGTGTACTTGTATGGTTATGTTTACTCAATCTAACTATCCAGTTGGTCTCAAATTTCACCAACACTAGTATGTCACCATACTTTTCAATCCTATTGATCAAGATTTGAATATAAATTTCACCAAGTCCAGTGGTATTAGAACCATCTATTAAGTTTAATTGGGTTTGACCAACTTTGACTAAACTTTGACCTCGCATTCCTCTAAATCCAACCGTTTGATTGTGACCATAATTTACCTGAATTAACCTCTCATTACACTCTTCAAATCCAACGGTTAGATTTCAAATATAAAATTGGATTAGTCAATGTTTTTTTTTTTTTTTTTTTTTTTTTTTTTTTTGCATATTCTTTGCAACCAAACACCAAAACCCATTGAGAACAAAACCTAGGAAACACCAAAGCAGCAAAACTTCTCAAATCCAAAACACCAAAACCCATTGAGAACAAAACCTAGGAAACACCAAAGCACCAAAACTTCTCAAATCCAAAACACCAAAACCCATTGAAACCAAAATCAAGCAATCAACATACCCACCCCACAACTCACCACCTAACTGACTACAACTTCCGCACACCGTGACTCACCATCGGACCTAACTGACCACCACTTCTACAACCACTAACCATCACCAACATAGAGGGACAAAATAGAAAGAGAGAGATCCACTAAAAGAGAGACATTGATTTGAGCAAAATAGAGAGTGATTGTGAGAATGTCTTAGAAGAGTTGGAGAACCGGTTTCAGGAGGTTTTGGGGTTGAAGTTGATTGTGTGAAAAAAATGCTTGATAAAATGTTATTTTGATTAGTTGTTATTGATCTAAGAATATGAGTTATATTTTGGAAATAACACAAAGAACATAAACATGTTCTTCCAAAAAATTAATAATAATGAAAGGAATAAAAAAATTAATTTAATTACCTTATTTTATTTTAAAAAAATATAGAAATTCAAAAACAAAAATTATGTGATTTATTATTTATTAAATGCTGACTTGGAATTTTTAATATGCTAAATACGATTTTTTTAATTTTTTTAATAGTCATGTTAGCATTTAGTGTGTAAATAGTGCACTCCGTTTACCATGTAGGCAATTTTCGTTAGTGAGATAACGATAATGACCAAATTGGAACGCATTTTTCATTTTATGGACAAAAATCGGTAAAATAGAAAAGTAATGGCCAAAATAGAGATGACCTCAAAAATATAGGGACAAAAAATGCATGTATGCCTTTTTTTTATCCTTCTCACACAAAATTTCCCATGCCTAACTATTTTTTTTCACTCTTTCCCCCCAATTGTCTTTTCCCTTCCTGCAAAAAATTTCCCCAAAAGTTTTTTCCCACTTACATCTTTCATTTCCCACACAAAAGGTTCATGGACCGAGCTGAACCTATATACATACATACATACATACATACATACATACATATATATATATATATATATATATGTATGTATATGTAACTTTAAGACATAATTGATCAGTGGCTTAGTGGTATGCTCCATCCCTAATTTTCTTTCTAAGTCTCTACCTTCAAATGCAAAAGGAACTCAAGCTCCTCCTCATCGACCCTTCTCCCAGCGCGTCGATGCTCGTAAGTCCCTATTTGGCTATCTTGTATACTATTTTCCATTTCTTAAATCTTTAATTTTTTTTTTCTTTCTCTATTTTGGAGAGATTTCCTTCTGAGGAGGAAAGTCAGCGTAGGAGAGAGTTGCATGGCAGATCTTCGATGATCGACGGTTTAGAATTTTCAGCGATGGGAGGTGGCGTCGGCGTTGGAGAGAATGATGTATTGGTTGGTGGGGAATCAACGACTTTGTCTTCGTCTTTTCTTAAGCTTTTTGCGTACTTCTTCAATCTTCTTTTTGGGTATGACTTGTGACCTTCTTGTTTTTCCTTTTTTGGGTTCATTTATTTGTTGATTGATTTGGTTTTTGAATTGTTTCTTCTTCTAAGTTTGGTCCATAATTTTGGTAGATATATATAACTTTGTCTCTCTTTTAAATGTTCACTTTTAGTTTTGTTTTGAAAAGCTTCATATGCCCAACCAATTCACCTTTCTTTTTGTTTTCGACTTTCGTTCAAAAATCTTGGTTAAGGTTAAGAATTATACCTTTAGGCTCGCCTCTATTATCAAGCCCCCCTTTTTGTTATTCTAGGATATCTTTTCAAGACTGAATTCTGATGTAAAAGAGTACCAAAGAATTGGAGTTAAGACACACTTGAGTTTAGTAATTTTTTTCCTTTCTTTCAAATCAATATTATTTGTCTAAATGTCATATATCTCAGTAGGAATGATGATTTATCCCTACCTTAAAGATTATTGCTATAAATGAACAATCATTTTATTAATTTCTAGTATGTTTATGTGTTTTAGCCTTTTAGGCTGTAAATTGCCATCAAGATATGCTATTTATGCAGTAATAGTGTTGTCTCATTTATTTCATTGATGAAATTTTGAGGCATGGCCCATTTCAAATCCTGGCTGACAATAGAAAGCTGACCATATGCAAACTATGTGTGGCTCAATTCTCATTTCTAGAATTTATTAACTATTTTGAAATAATGTAGTGCTATTTGATGGTGACTTTATCAAATCAAATTTTTTTATACAACATAGATATTTAAATCTGATAATTGTTTATGTTCTTTATTTTTTATTTTTTATACAATATATATGAACCGTTGAAAAAGCAAACACATTAATTTGATATTTCTCCCTCCGATCAACACTAGTCCACTTTATTTTAGAATTTTCAAACACACTATGCTAGTTGTATTGAACTTCAACACCTCATCAACTAATATGTTTAAGGTTATAGGCTTATAGCGTATATTATAAGTTGTGTGTGCTTTTTCTGTTTTTACTTTTTATAGACTCTATTAGTTGAATTAATTAAAACTCACATAGACAAGCGTCTTATAGTTTAAGTAGTTAGTATTTTTTGTTGTTTTCAATGAAGACATTCCAATTTCAAATCTTTACTTTCTGTCGTAAGTATTGAATTATTAAAAAAAAAAAAACCTAGGAACCACATGTTTGCTTTAATTTTTTTGATAACAAATATTTTCTTCTTGTATTGTCTTCTTTTATTTCTCTCAAATAAATCAAAAGGGAAATTAGGAGGAGTGCTCATTGGGTCCATATGATTATAACATGTTTTTCTTTAAAAAATGATTAATCCTATATTATAATCATTAGAGCTTTATCATCTCCCAGCTATAAAATCCAACTAAATTCACCTTCCATGAATCATAGGGTTTTCTTTTCTTCTGTGAGGTCTACCAAACCTCGCAGGAACAAGAAAAGAAAACCCACCCAACCCTCTTCTCGTCATTAAAACCTTCTTGTATTCCATTCTTCTTTGTTGTTCTAGTTTTTATCATTACCTTTACTCTAAAGAGCGAATTGAACAAGCTCACTCCTAGTCATATAATATAAACCAAGTAGTGTTTGTTTTTCAAGTGTTGTGTCATGGAAGTGCATTCTCCAGTGATAGCCAAGAGGCTATGGAATGTGTTGAGGGTATCATTCTTCATGATGGAAGAGATTGATATCAGAGAGGAAGTTGATCATGGACATGAACTTGATGATGAAGAGAGGAAAGATCTTGAGATTGCGTAGTTCATGATGAATGTGTTTGGCAATCCACACCAATTAAAATCACTTAGCTCAAAATTCCAATTCCAATTTCACATTTCTTTTAATGGTATTATTCATATTGGTTGGTTGCATAGTATTTCAATCCACACCAATTACAGATGAGCATATATCTAAAAATGTGAGATTTTTGGGGGCATGGCCGATATAGAGGTCTTGGCTCCATGTCTGTGTTTGTCATTTGTGTGTGTGTGTGTGTAAATATCATGTATATTTTTACCCAAATAAAAATGTATTGATGACTCTAAACAAAAAAGATTTATTGATGACTCTATGTTGCTAACACTAAAATATATTTGGAACTAAGGCTTAGTTGTTGTAAACCAAAAATAAGTTCCTTGGTTAGCCTAATATGATTTTTCTAGCTATAAATTTAAGCTAGTTTATGGATACATGTGAATTTTTGTGCACGAAGAATTTATGTCTCTTATTCTCTGAATATCTACAAACAAATATCTCAATCCTTACAATGTTATGAACAAAATAATATAGAGAGAAGTGAAATGTATGAATATCAAGAATAAAATGATATATTGGATGGAAAGAAAGAAAGAAGATAGACTTTTGAATGACTGGGCAATGTATGTGATTTTCTTCTTTTAATATGGAGATATTCTCGTTTTTTTACTAGGCCCAAAAGCTAGAAATTCTTGTACTTACCTTTTTTTTTTCTTTTTTGTTGAGTTATTCTTGTTCGTCTCTTTGGTTAGTTTCTTCTCCTTAAAATTATATCTCAAGTTTGTGTGTTTTTTTCTTAAAGAATTCATTATGTTCTAATACAATTATTTGATATTTGGCTGTGTTAAGATTGGACTAATTGTTTGAGATTTGGCTGTGTTCAGATTGGCTGTGTTATTTGAGATTTTTAAACACATTATGGGATTAAAGTTTTATGTATGGGATGATAGTATTTAGCTTTTATGTTTACAAGGGAAAGAAATGAGTGTTGTGTTTCTACTTGAACACATGATGCTGGATCATGCAACTTATATATATGTATGTAAGCATTTGTGTACCAAAGAAATTAAATTAAAAATAAAGGAAATTATAGTTAATAAATTATTTTGTTAATCTTATTTCAGGTTTGGTAATGTCATTGATTGGATCTTTGCTCACAATGCTTGTAGTAAGTTTTTTTTTTTTTTTTTTCCTGCAAACTCATGTGTCTGCTCCTTCTAGTGGTAGTTCTGTTGCATCTAGTTCAGGGATATATAATTCTGAAGCTTGTTTATTTTATTATATTAACACTTATTTTTATGGCAGACATTGATACTTCCTTGTGCTTGTTTCCTGAGCATTGTGAAAGAGAAAATACCTGGTTGCAGGTATGGTAGGTATGGCATCTACATATTATTATTATTGATTTACAACTATAGTTATGTATGTCCTTTGTAAATCATGGTTTTCCAACTCTACCCATTTTGGAATTTGTTTGAAGCCAATAGCTAACAACCCTCTTTATACCATTATGATGTTGAATCACTCTGTTTGAATTTGAACACCTCCTTGCATTGGGGGTTGCAGGGTAATAGGATTTATAAATGCATGCAAATGGTTTATGGAGCTTAAACTAGAAGTTCAATCATTACAATGTTGTTGTGTCTTGTGGGCAGTACTGACAGCTTGATTATCATATTTGCTTCTCACTTCCATTATTTATATGGTTCTTTTTTCAAGGAGCATTTTGTATTATAATTATTTCAGTAGGTGTTGTATCATGTTCCTTTGGGACATATTGAGTCCTCTCCAAAATTGTTGAGACTTTGAAGCATGGAAATTTTTGGGACATTCCAACAGCAAGAGAAACTCGAATCATGTAATCTGGATTTGTATGATATTTATTCATTCTCCCTTTCCAATTTTGGACTTTGCATCACTCTTTTGTTTCGTGTTTATGCATTTTCCAATGAGAGCACCTTTTGTTACTACTAAAAAGTCTACAACAAATACAATTACATTTCCATGTCAATATAATGTTTGTTTGGAGACATTTGTGGTGTTGTTAGTTAGTTACATTTGTGGTATTATTTTAGTAGAACTAAAATTATTACAGGTTGTTTGTAATGGGATTGGTTTTTTTAATTTTTTATTTTAATAAAAATTTAAATTAACTTATAGCGGCGGGCAAAAAGCGCCGTTAAAGGTCTAAAATTATGTTATAATTGAAGCCCTATAGCGGCGTTTATAGCTTGCCGCTAAAGCTTCAAACATAGAGCATGTGGGCGTAACTGCCTCTAAAAGGTGGATATGGTCAGTTGTACATGAAGCCTTATAGTAGCACTTGTTGCCATATCCTCCTGCACATATCCCGCTGCTAAAAGGTCAATTGACCTGAAATGTAGCCACATATGGTGGCGGTTTTCTGCCCACCACAATAGACCAAAACCACTGCTAAATGATAGATCTATTGCGGCGTTTTTTGTTACCGCCACAATAGAGCTATTGCGGCATTGCAAGGCTGACGGGTAGAATTGCCGTAATAGGCTAAATGGACCTTTAGCGGCGGTTTTTTGGGTTTTTGCGGTGGTTTTGGCCCTCCGCAAGAGTCCAGTTTTTTTGTAATGTCTAACCCATCAAATACTAACATGACTATCATTTGTTTCTCGGGGGAAAAAAAAAAACATGACCATCATTTATTTATAATCAAATCTTATAAATTTTAACATTAAAAAAATATTAAATAAAGAATTAAAGCTAAAAGTTAGTAAAATAATTTATAAACTTTTTTTTTTGGTTGGACACACATGTAGAAGTGTCCAAAGCGTGTTCTTGTTCAATATGTATCTGACATGGGCAGTGGACACATGACCCATTCTGAAGTATTCGAGAGTCAAAGCATTTTCTAAATCAAGTGTGGGACTTAAGGGACTTGCTACCAAGTGGGACAAAATATTGAGGTTGATGCACGAGAGTTGGGACATTAACAATATATTTGTTAAAATGATGAGGTTGATTCTAATGCTTGCTAGCCTTTTGAAGTGATGTACATATCATCTATTATAGTAAGATAATTTAATATTTAATTTTATATATAAATAAAAGTATTCAGCATTTTTCAAGTATTTGACTATTCATTTGAACATGTGCAATCCCCATCTCACATACACTAGTTTTTTAATTCAAAGACTTTAAAAAAGTTAGAGGTATGACAGTATGAGTGACACCTCAGTTGCCTCGGATGCATGGTTAAAGCAACATGCATGTGGATTATTGGTTGTCAGAAGATCAAAGCTGTTTATTATGATCTTCTCATTCACTAACAAGAAGTTCCACTGGTAGTTCGCCTGTTTAAAGTTATATATGCAAATGTGGTTTATAATTTTTTTATAGAATAATATTAGAGATATTATAAATTTTGTTACATAACTTTTACAACTACTAATCACAAAATAATAATTTTAACGTTTATATTTATTATGTTATTGATGTTAGGATTAGTGCCCTAAAATCCTATTGTATGATGCTATGTATGACTTTATGTTGTGATTAAAAAGTTGTGATTAAAAAGTTGTTTTATTATTATCTAAAATAATGGTAACATGAATATTTGGACATCATATAGTCTATGAGATACATAGTCTGTGATTTAGTCACAGAAGATATAGATTACATGTTCTTTGTAAATTCAGAATTATAGTTTGTAGTTGGTAATGAAATTGGGTATTTCATCTATGAAGACTATAACATGTCAACTAAGATAATTTGTCTTGATCATGGAAGTGAAGATTTCTAGTTGATGTATTGATATGTTTTAAGAGTTAAGACATATTGAATTGGACTGCTATGAGATTTATTATTCTCCTAACGAATGCCAATTGAATAATAAATTTCACGACTTTTATTTACATGAACTCTTAATCCTGAGAGAATAATGGACCTGATCATGAAGTGTAGGTTGCTTTGATATATCAGGAGTGAGATCTAAAAGTCACGATCAAAACCTTAGTATGTTGGGCAGTCACATTTAGTATTGATGGAACATAAATTCTCAAGATAAAATTCATAATCTCTTAACGGAGATACAAAATATTTTCTTGAGATAAGTCTAATGAGTTTGATTATTCAGAGTTTTAGGCTTAACCATTTTAGTAAGGAGTAACTAAAGTATATGTTTATGAAATTGAATTTTATAAATATATGATGAATAACATAAAATGATTAAACTGGATACTTAAGGATTAAGATGTAGTAATCTTCAAAGTGGCAATCTACATTCATTACTTTGTATTACAACGAATATTTTCTAAAGGGATTGTATGTACAATAAAGTCTTGGGATATAATTTATCAAATAAGGCCTAGAGTACAATTCTATTTATATAGTGGTATTAAATATAATTAATGGTAACTTTGACCTTGTCAAGAGTTGATAGAAAAGCCTAAGGCCCATTGAAGATAGAGTCTTATTTGTTCCCTTTTGGTCCCACTTAAAGCCCAATTGAAAAGGTCTAAAAGGCCAGCCCAATTAGATAATCAGTTAGATACAAAGGGAGAAACATACAAAATTTCATGTAAATGATGTGTATGTAAGTGTAAGTTACTCTCTTATTCTCCATTGGAAAACTGATTGAGAGACTACACTTCTTGAGTGTAAAGTGGAATTAGAGTGAAGATTAAAAGTGTTTCCGAGTACTTCTGATATTTTGTTTTCAATTTCACCACACCAAGGTATGCTTTTTTTTTTTTTTTTTTGAATTCTGAAATTTACATAGTACATGTTATCAATTGTGAATGAAGTAGATCTGTTAATTTTTTGCTGTGTATGTTTTGTATGCGATACAAATATGTATTTTTCCTATAATTGACATGCATCCAATTTAAGAAATTAGGTAGTAAATTTGTAATATATTAATTTTTTTTTTTTGCAAGGCCATTGGGTGGGCAAATAGCCTACACGCTGAGCTGTGGGCAGTTAGGGAAGGGCTATCCCTATGTATTCAACTTCACTTGACAAATGTGGAGATTGAACTAGATGTTAAAGTAGTAGTGAACCTCCTGAATAGTAGCAAGGCCTCCTTTGCTGACTATGCCCCTTTGGTTGATGATTATAGGAACTTGATGCACTAAATCCCCAGGTGGAAGTTGAAACACTGCTTTAGAGAAGCAAATGCTTATGCCAACCAGCTTGCTAGAATGGCACTTCACCTTCAGCAGCCTTTTCTTCTTTTAGACTCTCCACCTGTGGAGGTGTCTTCGCTTTTACTTTATGACCTCTTAGGTCTAGGAAGCAATAGGTTTTTCGCTAACACTGACCTTCGGGCTATGTAGTTTCTGGCTTTGTTTTAATATATCTCGATTATCAAAAAAAAAAAAAAATTCAGTCCATTTTGGGTACAACTACCTTTTTAATCAGTTCATGTGAGGTCCAACCTCTTGTGAGAGAGAAGTAACATGCACCGGAAACATAATATAACTTCTTGTGCTCTAGAAGGTGCAATGACTGAGAAATGAAAATCATTGCATTTCTTTATTACCACCGAAAGAAGAATTATTCTTTCTCAATTCCTTGGGGGCTACTATAAACAATTATATAACAATGTTTCGTGTCTAACAAATTTCTCATACCGAGTACCGATGCTGAAAAATATAGCCTAGCCTCATAACCTCTCCATTTCTGCTTGTTCCGGGTGTTATGGGTGGCAAAAGTTGCCTGCTTCACATATTCTTCTTCCCTTTGATGGGCTATGGCCACCTGATACCAATGATGGACACGGCCAAGCTTTTTGAAGCGCGAGGTGTGAAGGCAACGATTGTCACTACTTCTCGTAACGTGTCATTATTCTCTGAAACGTGTGGCACCAACATTGATATCCAAATCATCAAGTTCTCGACTCTAGAGGCTGGCCTACTTGAAGGATGTGAGAATATTGACTCAGTGACTTCCCTAGATATGTCTCACAAATTTATCCAAGCCACTAAAATGCTCCAACAACCACTCGAGCAACTACTAGAAGAGTACCAACCTAGTTGCCTTGTTGACGACATGTTCTTTCCGTGGGCAACTGATGTTGCAGCTAAATTTGGTATTCCTAGGCTTGTTTTCGAGCGGTTCAGTTTTTTTTTTCCCTGTCTGCAACCCATAGTTTGACACTATTTGAACCCCACAAGAAATTTTTCTCTGACTCTGAACCTTTTGTCATTCCTAGTTTTCCAGGGGAGATAAAGTTGACAAGGATGCAACTTCTTGACTTCACTTTGCAAGAAGTTGAAACAGATTTTTCCAAGTTGTTTAAAGAAGCTATTGAATCATAGTTGACAAGCTATGGGGTGGTTGTTAACAACTTCTATGAGCTTGAACCGGCTTATGCAGATCATTACAGGAAAGTTTTGGGAAGAAAGGTGTGGCATATAGGTCCAATTTCACTATGCAACAAGGATTCTGAAGATAAAGCCCAAAGGGGAAAGGAAGCTTCCATTGATGAACATGAATGTTTAAAATGGCTTTGTAAAAAGAAACCCAATTCGGTTATTTATATTTGTTTGGGGAGTATGCCAAACTTTAGTGATTCTCAGCTTTTTGAAATTGCAATGGGTCTTGAGGCTTCAGAACAACAATTCATTTGGGTTGTGAGGAAAGGCAAAAATGAGAAAGAAAAGGAAGATTGGCTACCAAAATGATTTGAGAAAAGAATGGAAGGTAAAGGATTAATTATAAGAGGTTGGGCACCCCAAGTTTTGATTCTTGATCATCAAGCAGTTGGAGAATTTGTAACTCATTGTGGGTGGAACTCGACATTAGAAGGAGTGGCTTCAGGGGTGCCTATGGTCATATGGCCTATGGCTTCTGAGCAGTTTTACAATGAAAAGTTGATAACTTAAGTACTGAAAATTGGAATTAGTGTTGGTGCTCAACAATGGACTCGGGTGGTAGACGGTATCAAGAGGGAAGCAATAGAGAAGGCAATGAGGCAAATTTTAGTGGGTGAAGAAGTAGCCAAAGCCAAGGCACTTGGAGAGATGGCAAGGAGGGCCGTCGAAGAAGGAGGATCATCCTACTCTGATTTGAAAGCTTTAATTGAAAAATTAAGTTTGGATTGCCCTTAATCTTTGGTGCTAAAAATTGCAAATATGACTCTTTAATCATTATATATATAAAAGGATTTATTATCCTTGCTGTTTAGTGTGTGTTATTTTTACTTACTTAGTTGTTCTTCAATAATTGTAGGACATGGTCCTAAGAATTTGTGATCAATAGTCCAATCAAAATTATAATACTATAAGTTGTAGATATGTGTTTAGTTGTCTACTATTTCTTAAGTTTCAACTTTTATAGCATTTGCATGGGGATTAGGCAAAAGTTTAGCTAAACTTAAAAAGTCAAATTTTGCTTATTGCTTTGTTCCTTGTGCAACCACAAGACTTTCTATTTGTTTTACTACTGGTCGGGGGCCTTTTTCGGTTGCTCGGCCACGTGTGGTCTTTTGGAGGGGTGACCTTGCTAGGCCCAGGTTCTTTTGGGGAGTTGCGTCCCAGAACTCAAGATTGGGCCATGTGGTCCAACGGCTACCGGTGTACTTTTAAGCCTACAAAACCACCAAAGCCAAAGTCTATGAATCACGACAATGATTGAATAAATATGTAATATGTGTTTGATATAATAGGTTTGATTAGTAGTTGAAATAAAGTAGTATTTATTTAGAAGTAAAGTAATCATGTACTCAATGATGTAAATTTAAAAATATGGAAGCATTGTCACTTATCTTCATATGGTTTGTAGCCCAGCTGTGTAGCATCAGTAAGCTGATAAGATTCTAGCAGAATGCCAACGGTAGAGGCTAGTTAAGCTTGCCCCTCTTATTATGCATTTAAATGAATTTAAGCCTTGGTTAATAGTTGTAATAGCAGTTGGAATAAAGTAATATGTATTTAAATGTGAAGTAGTCATGTGCTCAATAATGTAAATTTAAAATAAGGAAGCAAAGTCACTTATCTTTGTATATTTTGTAGCCCAGCTGTACAGTTTCTGTGAGTTGATGATATGCCAACAGAGTGACCCCAGCGGTAGAGAGGCAGTTCGCCATAATAACTTCAAGATCGAAGGGGAAAAATAAGTGCAACTGGAGGGAGAGAAAGTATGCCCAGCTGTGTGTAGGGGCTAGTTAAGCTTGCCCCTTTTATCATGCACTTAATGAGTTTTCCCCTTCACAATGCTAGTTTAGCTATTGTGAAGTTATGAATAGTGTTGCCTTCCATGAGAAGGGCTTTTGTATGGAGTATTTGTGCCTTCTAAGAGAAGGCTTTTATGTAAGATGGATTTGTGCCTTCCATGAGAAGGGGTTTTGATATGAGATCTTAGTACTTTCTAGGAAAAGGGCTTTAGTAGTAAAAGTTTATGCCTTTCATGAGACGGGCTTTTATAAGAGAGGTAGAGAAGAGTGTTGATATGTGTTTATGAGCAGTAAAATAGTAGAACTTCAGAGTGAGAGAGTATGAGAGTGGAATTTAGAAGGGTGTAGTGTGTTATATGTAATGGTGTAGTAAATGTGTATGAGATTATGTAAGAAAAGTGGAGAAATAGATGTTTTGTGGGATGTAGTATTTGTAATATATAGGATATATGGAAGTATAAAAGATATGGTGGTTAAAAATATGAGATTATAACCGTTGGAGAAGTTGGAGAGATTGATTTCCAAGAGGAAAGATTTTGTAAGAGAAGAGTATAGAGATATGTTTAGGTATTTGGAGATAGGAGCAGTAAGATAAACGTATTTTTAGAATATAGAGAGTGAGAGAATGAGTATAAGAGAATTAACAGGGCTGTAGTGTGTTTTGCAAAGCTGCTGGGATTTGCTGTTAGGATGGACAAGAGCTTATAAAGAGTTCACAAGTGGGGAGTAAGGGAGTATTTGAGAGCTAGGGGTGTGCTCTTAGAGAGAGTATATGTAGTAAGTAGTGAGTTATTTGGTAGTATGGGCAGTAAGAAAGAAAGTGTTTAGCAGTGTTGCTGGGTATTTCTGCTGGAATTTTTCTGCTGGAGGATGAAGGCTTATGAAGGGCATTTATGAGCTAAGGGCTGAAAATTTTAGTTCCTGATTTTGAAACTAAAAACTCAATAGTTCTTTAAGAGTTTGAGAAGATAATTAGAAGGAGAGAGAATAGAGAGGTTTGTGGAAGAGTTGCTCTTCTCCATTGGTGTCCTCCTTTGAGGTGTTGATAAGGGGTCCTATTTAGTTGAGTTTAAGGGGGTATCTTATCAAAGAATCTCAGCCAAAATCTGTTCCAAACAGCAATGAATCTTCAAAGAATGCATCTTAAGATTTGGGCAAAAATGGTAGGTTTAGCTTTAAGGTATGCTTACTGTTTTGGGTAAGAGTTGCTGGGAAAAGAGCAACAGAAAAGGAAGGTATTTTGGCAAGAAAAAGATAGTTACTTTAGTTGGTTTTGGTTTTAGCCAAATAAGGAAAAATCAGAAATGCTTAGGCTACTGGGTCAACTGTTACATCTGTTCTGAAAAAGCTGTTCCAGCTGTCAGGAAAAGCTGTCCCAGTTGTTAGAAAAAGCTGTCCCAGTTGTCAAAAAAAGCTGTGACAGCTATCCTGAGACAACTGTCATAGCTGTCATAAGACAGCTGTTGCTTTGGGTAGAAATAAATGAGGTTAGCTGGGTGATTTCAGATTGCTGGAGAGTACATTCAACATTTATTTTATAGATTTGGCTGAAAATGGTAAGATCTCTTTAAAGGGTATCTTTTTGTTTTGGGTATAGCAGCTGGCAGCTGGGATTTCAACATTAAATGGTTGATGATATCACTTCCAGCCAGGTGCCAACTGCTGAATACACTGTTGGGGTTCTGCTGGAAATGTTTCCCTTTTTAAGTGTTTGTGTTTTTGGTCCAAGGCTCCTTAACAACACATTTCTAGTAATGAATAGAAGGATTGATTGAAAGTTAATGAAGTTTTAGAGAACTAGTTAAGGTCTCATTGTGTTGTGACATAATCTTAGTGAGCAAGAAAAGTATTTAAAGCTCTGCTTTAGTAGCTGGCAGAGAAATAAATGGTCAGATTGTGGGAGACAGCGGATGGGCATGAGAGATATCATGAATATTTTGTATATAGTTGGAGATAAAAGATAGTCAATTAGATTAGGCCATGTGTTTGAGTTGGATTTTAACTGAAAGCAGTAATGAAAGTTATGTAGAATAACATAATGAAGTTTCTAGATTTGTATAGCAGCAGATGGGGATTGAATGCACAGTTATTTTTCCAGTAGTTAGATGGTTGGGGATATTGAGTATATGTCATGTGATGAATATTAAGTTTTAAGAAAAGAGCAATGAGGAATTTATCATCTAAAGTGTCATGTGATAAGAGATGCTTACCATATGATACCCGCTACACACGGACTCGTCAGAGTTTAGGGAGTTGGAGAAGACATGCCAAGCAATATGTTTCTTTTATTAACTTTAACCCACTAGAGTTTTACTAAACATATCTCTTGGCCCTCCAAACCACAACTCCTAAAGTTTACCCAAAGAGACTTATGAGCTTGGATCATAAGCCGAAGATGAAATGACGTACCTCGGGTTTTGTTGTCATTTTGTGTAAATGTGGGCTTTTGTTAAAGAAGCCGCTTGCCATGAGTGTGAATGAGGTAATATGGGCCGTGAGCTTTGATTCATTACTTAAGCTCGATCCATATGTTGATATTGATGATGTCGCGGGGTTATGGTCCCAATCGATGAAAAGGAAATGTGGATCATGAATTTGCCTTTTGAAGTAAGGATCTTTTGGGCCGTGTGAGTCCAATCTATGAGATATAAGCTTATTTTGGGCTTTATAGAGATTTACCCAAAAAATCAATAATATGTTGACGCGGCATGGGTTGCCAATGAAGTAATGCCATGTGGGCCGAAAAAAGAGTCCTCAACAACTACTTTATTTAAATATTAAATATAGAGCTACAGAGAGAAAGGGGTAATTTGAGAGAGAGAATGAGCTGTTGAAAAAAAGAGTAGTTTATTGAGCTACAATGTTATGTATTTTTAGGAAAGAACCATAATTAAGATGCATTAATTCTGTTGGGTTACTAGTTTAATTTGAGCCTTTTTTTTTTGGAGTTTGTTCAACATATTTTTGCTGGACCTGTCCAAGTGTCCAATGCTATATAATACCACAAATTCTATGATATAAGACTTATAAATTGATGTTTAACTAATTAAAAGAAAGCAATTCAAATTTTAACGTATTAGGTTTTTTTTTTTTTTTTTTTTTTTTTTTTTTTTGAGAGATTGTATTAGGTTTTAAAAATTCACTAATCACATTTATTATGATATTAGTATGTAAATACTTTGTAGTAAAATTCATAATATCTTTACCATTTTTCTTTTACACTTTGAACTACAATATTTTACATATATAAAACATTTTTAAGTGTTTGGCATGACAAGTAATATCTTTTAAGAAAACCACCAAAATCGGCTAGCGAAATCTCTTTATTTCCACTCAGGGGCGGAGCCACCTTATGCATTGGGGGGGCCATGGCCCCTCCAAATTTTTTTAAAACCTCTCTAATTATTAGTAAAACTAGGCTACAATAAGAGTTGGCCCCCACAAGATTAAAAGATTGGCCGCCCTCTCCAACACATCACTCATAAAATTCTTCCCACCCCAAATCCCAATTGTGCAATCATAAAAATTAACTCCTTTTGTCTTTTCCATTCTTCTCTAAAGCATGATAGCCACATCCATATTTTTTTAGTTTTTAGTTATTCAGTTTTTGTGAAGGGATAACTCTGAGGTGTAGTACATCATATTACCTTATTAAAATCATATGTATTGAATTTAATTGTCCTTAAAAATAATAACATTATTTGTATTTTATTGGTCATGTTAAACATGTGCTTGAATTTAATTGAAGAACCTAATGTATTATACTCAGAATATTGTACTTAAGTTTTGCACTTTCTCAAAACTATTACAATATCCCTTTCCACTTAAAAACCACTGAAAAGACTCTCCTCATCACTTGGTGTTCTCTCTTCGGTTACTCTTCATTAACTCTTCCATGGGATGCTCTCACATAATCACATTTTCATTAGTTTCTCCCTCTTCCTTAACAAAGAGTTTTCTTATTTAAAGCTAAACAAATATTGAGAAATACTAACTTCTTCTTTTTCTTCTTCTTCTGCAATTTTGTTGTATACTTATATTTGATTTCTATGAATGTTATGGACTTATGGTTTTTCAAAAGAATAGGAGAAACTCAAAAAATAAAAAGACTTAAGATGCTCAATTGGTCAATTAACTTGCTAGTATTTTGATATTTGAGTGCTATAGAATTACACTGACTAAAAAATTCTATCAATAATCTTGTGTTATAAATATACTATACTTTGAGTTTTTTTGTTGAATTGCAAATCAAAATGGTAGTTTTACTTTGGCCCCCCCAAGCAAAAATTCCTAGCTACGCCCCTGTTTCCGCTGGATCCTGATTATCATTGTTGGCTTTCGGGGTGTTATGGCTAGCGAAAGGTGGATTTTCTTATTAGACTAGATGCCTTGGGCACAATGTATGAAAGGTCTGTAACATCTTCTACAGAGGGTTTTTAGTTTGTTATTGAAAGTTCCTTATTACCAAAAAAAAAAAAAAAAAAAAAAAAGTGAACCTAGACCTTATTTTTAGCCTTTGGGAAAATCGAGTGCATTAAATGTAAAGATTGGTGGGAGTGAGGAGCAAGCAAAATTCGGTTTTCTCATAGTTACTGTAACAGCATGTAAAGCCATATTAAAAAAATCATATCTTACTCAATTTTGATAGAAATTGTCTTGTTCTTGTGCTCAAATTGAAGCCTCGAATGTCAAGTTTCTGGAAAAATTAACCTTATTCACAGGTTCAAAATATTCTGAGAGATATCAACGAAATGGTGAGCAGAGGTCATTTGTTAGAAAACAATTTCAGCACAATTACCATTAATAGGTCCCAAATTAGTTTCCAATTAACATTAATAGGCTCCAATCACTCCCATTTCAGACTTAATTAATTCCAAATTTACCATAATTAAAAAGATAATTGCACAAATTACTCATTCAATACTTAAGGTTTAACTATCTAATTAATTAAACGTGCGCAACCTTACCATAAAATGTAATCTTAACCAATCAAATTATGACACGTCATTCATCCCAAATTGATTATAATTATAACCAATTGGAATCAATTGTTCATAATCACATATAGTCAGACTCAATTTGTGATAGTGCATCTCGGCCATTAAAACTTGATTTGATGATAACTTTCAATCTGATGGTCTGATTAGGGCTTATGACCAGTCAATTTGATTGTTACAATATCAAGATCATTTTGGCGAAATGAGGTTAAGGATCTAATGGCCAGAATTAGGATGCATATTCCCAAGCTAAAATTACCCTTTTACCCTCCTGTGAGAGACCGCGCCTCCGACCTGTTTTAATGGGGTGTTGGGTCAAACCCACGTGAATGGGTGGAGTCGTGTTATTGCCTCTCAAAATAGAAGTTCGACTAGTTATATTTTCCCCTTTAGATTAAGGGTTTAACAATAAAGTCGCCACTTATTTAATTATTGGAAAAATAAAAAAACCAAAATTGAAAAATTTCTCATTTTATTAATTTTCAATTTAATTTACATTAATTATAGAAAAATTACATGGCTTTGGTCTTAGATACAATCTAGGATAAAGTACATGACTTTGTTTTCTAGTTACAATCTAAAAATTGAAAATTACATGAATAAGCATTTGATTTATTAACCCTTGATCTAAGTTCGGAGGCTATGTTACAAGGTGGGAAGGTGTTAGGCACCCACCTTGCCCGATGAAACCGGTCTTCTAGACTATAGTGGCTAACATTCATATTATATCATCCAATATATCAATCAATTTGCATGTTGAATTTAATGTGTGTGCATGTGATAAACCCTAATTCAATTTATTAAGCATTGCATTTGGATTGAAAAATAAATTCTAGTGAATGTGTGTGGATGATGATAACTTAGATTCAAGGATTTGAAAGAATTGTTAAACAAACATATTTTTCATGTTTTTGATGTGGATTAAAGATTGGAACTAGTGTTATGTATGAACATGCGATTAACAATCAAGAACATGTGAAGAGCATATAAGAGCAATTAAGAACATTCAAACATATTCAAAGGAATTTAAATGATTATTATCATGTTTTAATCTTAAACACTCATCATGGCAACCAAAAAAAAAAAAAAAAAAAAAAAAAAAAAAAAAAAAAAAAAAAAAAAAAAAAAAAAAAAAAAAAAAAAAAAAAAAAAAAAAAAAAAAAAAAAAAAAAAAAAATTAGGGAAAGGTGTTAGGACATATGTGGTTCAAGTTGTTTTGAACATATGTCATTATTTTATGTAATTGGCTTATCCTTTGACAAAACACACTTTACTTGTACTTGGGTAGAATTAGGATGTGTTTAACGCTTCAAGAAACTGTGTTTCAAGATCAAGTGTTGAAGTCATCAAGTCTATCCAAGAAACAAGCTGGAAAGTGCAAGTTATTAAAGCTCGACACCTAGGCTCAACACCTGCATCTATCGAGCTTTAAGAAGCTGTTTCAGCCCCAATGCTGGATAGTTGCTCGACAGCTCCCCGACACCTCTAGATGTCGAGATTTAAGGAAAACAGATTCTAAGTTCTGTTTTGATTCCAATCCATGAACTTCTTTTTCCCTAACCCTAGACGTATAAAAGGATTATTTTAAGGGCCGTCAATAGGTGCACAAGTTGCACAAGCATTGAGAAATCCTTGTTCGAGCAATTTGTGATCCGAGACAAAGTTCATGCCCTAGTTCATCTTTCTTGTGAAGAAGTTGCTGTGTAATGTGTACTGTAGAGTTTTGTAACCAAGCATCTTCTTGATCTTCATCTTGTGGATGAATTGAAGAACTTTGTAGCCAACAATTCTCTCTCTAGTTGGTGAATTGAAGTCGTGTACTAGAATCCGCGTAATTGGTTAGTCACGTACTGGGAGCCGTGCATCAAAAGGAGAAACTGTCACTATAGAATAAGTCTAATTGAGTGTTGGGGTAAGGGTTCAACTGTAGGTTAGCAAAAAGTACTGGAATTCCTGTACTTGTAACTGCTTGTTGTGATAATAGTAGAGTTTCGGAAGTGGTGACCTTACCCGGTGGGGTTTTTACCATGTAGGTTGTTAGGACATATGTAGTTTAAGTTGTTGACATATATCACTATTTTATGTAATTGGCTTATCCTTAGACAAAACGCACTTTACTTGTAATTGGGTAGAGTTAAGACATGTTTAACATTTCAAGAAACAGTGTTTCAAGATTCAGTGTTGAAGTCATCACGTTTGTCCAAGAAACAAGCAAGGAAGTGCAAGTTACTAAAGCTCAACACCTGGTCTCGACACATGCATCTATCGAGCTTTGGAAGCTGTTTTAGCTCCGAGGCTCGACACTTCTCGACAGATCCTCGACACTTCTATCTGTTGAGATTTAAAGAAAACAGATTTTCAGTTCTGTTTTAATTCCAATCTGTGAATGTGTCTTTGAGACTTCTTTTCTCCTAACCCTAGACATGTAAAAGGATTGTTTTAAGGGCCGTTAAACAGATGTAAGTTGCACAAGCATTGAGTAATTCTTGTTCATGCAATTTGTGATAAAAAAGACAAAGTGCATGCCCTAGTTCATCTTTTATGAAGAAGTTGCTGTGTAATGTGCACCGTAGGGTTTTGTAACCAAACATCTTCCTGATCTTCATCGTGTGGATGATTTGAAGAACTTTGTAGCCAACAACTCTCTCTCTAGTTGGTGAATTGAAGTCGCGCATTGGGTTCCGCGCAATTGGTTAGTTACGTACTTGGGAGCCGTGCATTGAAAGGAGAAACTGTCACTATAGAGCAAGTCTAATTGGGTATTGGGGTAAGGGTTCAACTGTAGGTTGGTAAGGTACTTGGGATTCCTTGCTTGTAATCGCTTGCTGTGATAATAGTGGAGTTTCGGGAGTGGTGACCTTAAATCACTCGGTGGGGTTTTTGCCGTCAGGTTTTCCCTATTCGTAAACAAATCACCGTGTCTTTTATTTTTCCGCTGCATACTTTAGTTTTGGTGATTTGTTTGTGCTGCCACGTGATTTTGCATGTTAACTTGATTAATTAATAACTTGGCTAATTAATCAATTTAATTTATCACTAGGGGTCAACGCGTTTGTGGCCTGTCAAGTGGTATCAGAGCAGACACACTCTGATTAGGGTTTAATCTTTGATGTGTGATCCATTGACCCCTGTTGTCATGGAAACTCTTGATTGTTTTGATTTGCATGATCTTGTGTTAAATGATGATGATGATATTCATGATGCCTATTGCAAGCTTTATAATTTTTGTATGAAATCTATTGAGTGTTCTACAAAATTAAAAGCTAAATTTAAAAAGGTCAAGCTTGAAAAAGATGATTTGATTACAAAATTGGATGAAGCCACTAATTTGAATGAGAATTTTAAAAATAAAATTTCATCTCAGGTGGACAAAATTAAGAGTTTGGAAGAGCAACTAGTTGAATTTAAAACTGAAGTTGAAAAATTAACTAATGCCAAACTTGTTGTTGAGCCTAACTTAAAAGAAAAGGATTTTTATATTCCTCCATTCAAAAGGAATAATAAAGAGTTGAAGGCTAATATTGTTAGGATAGACAAAGGTAAACAATCTGATGTTAACGCTGAAGTTTATAAACCTATGTCTAAAACTCCTCCTAGGTTGAATAAAAATTCTGAATTTGTCCCCACTTGTCATCATTGTCATATGGTTGGTCATATTAAGCCAAATTGTCATAAGTTGAGGTCTTTGTCAACCTCTAAGGTTAGACCTCCTTCTAGGAAGCCGAGTAGTTCTAAAACTGCTCATATTTGTCACCATTGTGGTGTTTCTGGACACATTCGTCCTAATTGCTTTAAGTTGTATCCTCATAAGCAATTGTCTAAACGGTCACAGGTTTCCTCTTAAGGACCTACACCTTTGTTTGGAGAGTTATTAAAAGCCTTGAGTTTTTGAACTCAATTTCAGGAGAATTTTATTTCTTCTATGTTCTTTAGTAGTCATACTAGGACTCGTGCCTTTTCATCTTTACGGCCAAAGACTCGTGCTGTGTGGGTGAGAAAGGAGCCTAAGACTTAATTGTCTTTTCTGTTTGTCCTCTGCTTTAATTCTTTCTATCTAAAGTAGGACTTTCTTTGCTTGATTCCTTATCTGCTTTTGGAATCATGCTATCATGCATTTGCATCCTTCTATCATGTTTTCATGCATTTGCGTCTTTCTGTCATGTTTTCATGTTGTTTGTCTGTTTTTGTTTGGTTGTTTGCTTTTT
The DNA here is from genome assembly GCA_032878915.1 of Castanopsis chinensis. Taxonomy (NCBI): domain Eukaryota; kingdom Viridiplantae; phylum Streptophyta; class Magnoliopsida; order Fagales; family Fagaceae; genus Castanopsis; species Castanopsis chinensis. The sequence continues at coordinate 10,473,021 of JAVQMG010000106.1, forward strand.
ATTTTTGTTTTATTTTCAAAAAAAAATTGAAAAATTGAAAAATACAAAAACAGTGTGTGTTTGTGTACATTGGTTCTTGTGAACCTTAAAATGGCAATTGAAACAGAGTTTTCTAAACTTTGTATCACCTGTAGCTTAGATGAGCATTCTTCTGCACAACTAAGCAAGTGAGCTTTGTAGCTCTTTGTTTGTGATGAGTAAGGTTAAGTGATCTCTTCTGCTTAACATTCGTATCACTCTTTTTGACAGGTAGGACTAGAAAATCCTAAGAGAAAGGCATAAATAATCATCTTACCACTGTTACTCACCAATCATGATATGACATATGTATGCTTCGGCATAGCAAAAGTGCAATGTCAATGACATCTGTATGCTTCGGCATAGTAAAAGTGCAATGTTAAAAGCTTAACATAATTGGATATTTCTTTAATTTCTCTTGTATGCCCATGCATGATATGCTTAATAAAATAAAATATGCAAAGAAATAAAAGCAAAAAGAATAAAATGCTTTGAAATATGGTTGCAAGCGTGTTTTCTAGGAGATGCGGGAGTTATAGGATGTACCTCGAAGGTGATAGTCCCTATCAAACAGTTATGATTGTGTGTGAATTAAAGTGATTTTTTCATATCTCAATCGTCATAACATTGAGACACTTATGCAATCTTGCGATATTTTCACACACAACACGCAATATTCTTTGCTATTCTTGATACATGTGCAGGTACAATGTGATTTGGCCATCACAAGGTATACATGCGTTAATGTATGTTTCCTAAACTGTCTTAACTCATTTTTGAAATATAAAATTAGTTAGACTTATTTAGTGTGTGTGTGCATGTTTTGGGATACATGTGCTTTATATTTTTGATGAGAGATGATTTTGAGAGAATAATGTGTTGCTTGGATCATTGGTTGAGTTGCATGCGTGATTGCATTCATGTCTGTGTTTTTTCTCTCTTGAAACTATTTTAAGGCATCTCGACACCTCCTTGACACCTTCTCGACACCTAGCTGTCTATCGAGCTTCTTAGACTTTTTCTAAACGCAGTCTTGACACATTCTCGACACCTAGTGGATCGATCGAGAAACTTTCTGTCTACTCGATAGATTCTCAACAGCTTCTGGATCGATCGAGATTCTTAAATGCTTGATCCTTCTTTCTCGACACATGTTCTCAATAGCTGTATCTGTCGAAGTGCATTTTCTCGACACCTACCTCGATAGCTGCCTCGACACTTCTCGATATCTGTATCTGTTGAGAATTACTGAAGGGCTATATATAAGGTTCTATTGCGATTTCTCTCATTTCACTCGATCTCTCTCTTTCGATAGCTGGTGTTTTCTCTCCCAAAACCTTTCTCACTCTCTCCAAACCTCTTCCTAAATATTCTTCAAGTGTTTTACTTGTTTTTCCTCACTTGGTAAGCTTCTTTTCTCTCATTTTTCATGCATTTCATGATTTACAAACCTAGGCTTTGAGGTTTTTGAAAATGTTTAGGTTTTTCAAAATTATTGAGAGTTTCATGAAATTTTTGGGTTGGTTTTATAGTTTTGATCTTTAAAACTACATGCATTGCATCACATTAGCATTCTAAGTGTATTTCCATGCATTTAGATGTGTGCAAACTTGTTGTGTGCTGTTAGGTTTGGATTGGGCTGAGCCCATGATGTTTTTATTTTTGCATGTCACATGTTCGTGCATTTCCCATGCATACGTTTTATCTTTTCAATATTTCTCTTCCTATATTGAACTATTTGGGACTTTTCTGTGTGTTTCTCTTCTTCTCCCTCTCTCTATGTTTGCGTTAGTAGTGTCTATGGCACCTAAACGTAAGTCTATTCCATCCCAGAACCCATTACATTCTAAGGGATCTTCTTCTTCGGATTCTACTCCTTTATCTATCCGGTTCCGTGATGAGAAAGCCCATAAGGACTTCTCGGAGAACTTCTGTAAACGAGATGTTTATTCGGAACGCCATGTTGTCCAGGCAGACTTTGCCAACACTGATCTACCTGTTGTCATTCACAGTCGGGCTTGGGAGTCACTGTGTGACGTCCTGGTCACCTGTCCTCTCGTGTTGATACAGAAGTTTTACTCCAACATCCACGGGATTGATTCCTCAGTACCTTTTTTCTATTCTAGCGTTCGAGGTACGCGCTTTACTGTCACTCCGGAGTTAGTCTCCGAGGTTCTTTATGTCCCGAGGGTGGATCATGCTGATTACCCCAGATGTGAGCGTCTATGGACTGTGTCCAAAGACGAGATGATCTCTGCGTTCTGTGAGCGCCCTTCCTCTTGGGGAGATCATCAGTACACACCATGTCGGTCTTTTGCTAAAGGTCCTCATTTCCTTAACATGGTGATGACTTTTGTGTTGCACCCACTCTCTCACTACATCTCTATCACAGAGTCTCGTGCTTGATTTTTGTTGTCTCTTCTTGAGCATCTCTCTATAGACTTCCCTTTACACTTTATCCTCTCTATCATAGATGTCTATAGAGATACGGCTACCCGTGATAAGCTCATTTTCGCTTCCGCTATCACGAGGATACTTCGCTGTTTTTCCATCCCCTTTCCTTCGTCCGATCCGTTTCATGTCATGTCCGCTATAGACACCGCTACCATAAAACGTAGCGAGGCACAGTTCAGATCGAAACAGTCAGATGCTGCTGCTCCTTCCTCCTGTCCGACTACATCCAGATCTGCTCGAGCGACATCTGCTCCTTCTTCTTCGAGCGATCACTCTTGGAGACATCATGGCGCAGCTTCAGCGCATGGATGCTCGCCTCGATACTCTCTCCACGGAGTTATATCAAGTGAATGTTCGTGTTGGTCGCATCGCCAGGCGATAGGTGACCTTGGGTGGCTTTGATCCAGAGGCTTCTCCTCCGCCACCTCATGTTTCTTCTGAGACTGAGGATGATGATGACGGTGATGACGATGATGCTTCGGATGATGATGATAGAGATGCGAGCTCTTCTGATGAGATGTCTACTTAACACTCTACCCTTTGTCACTCGTGACAAAAAGGGGGAGTAGTTTTGGTGTATGAGAGTAGTCATACTTAGGGGGAGAGCTAGTATAGGACATTTTTGATAGGGGGAATGTTTATATGAGGGATGTAGTAAGGATCATATGTATTCTTTTCTTTTCTATCTTTTTAGGGATACATTGATCATGTATTGACATACATTGTACTTATTTCTTGATATATATGTTGATATATGTTTCTTTCACCTATCTTTCCATGTGTTGTTTCTTTTCTGTCTTTATACACATGTTTCTTTTACTTGTATGCAATCCATTATTTCTGCTTCACACAAAGATGCCTTGATGTGTTTTGTTTATAAGTGTTTCAGAAATACAGGTTGTCAAAGTCTACTTGCCATAAACTCTCTTCTTGCAAAGTTTTTCAAGAGTTTGTGTTAGAATAGATTTTATTGTATGTAACAAGTGAATATGTGTTAAAGTGTTTTATGACTTCTCTCATATCTTCATTTGTTTGTTGTGGTTTTGTCACGGATTGCCAATGGGGGAGATTGTTAGGACATATGTAGTTCAAGTTGTTGACATATGTCACTATTTTATGTAATTGGCTTATCCTTAGACAAAACGCACTTTACTTGTAATTGGGTAGAGTTAGGATGTGTTTAACACTTCAAGAAACAGTGTTTCAAGATTTAGTGTTGAAGTCATCACGTCTGTCCAAGAAACAAGCAAGGAAGTGCAAGTTACTAAAGCTCGACACCTGGTCTCGACACATGCATCTATCGAGCTTTGGAAGCTGTTTTAGCCCCGAGGCTCGACAGCTTCTCGACAGATTCTCGACACCTCTATCTGTCGAGATTTAAAGAAAACAAATTTTCAGTTTTGTTTTAATTCCAATCCGTGAATGTGTCTTTGGGACTTCTTTTCTCCTAACCCTAGACATATAACAGGATTGTTTTAAGGGCCGTCAAACAGATGCAAGTTGCACAAGCATTGAGTAATTCTTGTTTATGCAATTTGTGATAAAAAAGACAAAGTTCATGCCCTAGTTCATCTTTTGTGAAGAAGTTGCTGTGTAATGTGCACCGTACGGTTTTGTAACTAAGCATCTTCCTGATCTTCATCGTGTGGATGATTTGAAGAACTTTGCAGCCAACAACTCTCTGTCTAGTTGGTGAATTGAAGTTGCGTACTGGGATCCGCGCAATTGGTTAGTCACGTACTTGGGAGCCGTGCATTGAAAGGAAAAACTGTCACTACAGAGCAAGTCCAATTGGGTATTGGGGTAAGGGTTCAACTGTAGGTTGGTAAGGTACTTGGGATTCCTTGCTTGTAATCGCTTGCTGTGATAATAGTGGAGTTTCGGGAGTGGTGACCTTAAATCACCCAGTGGGGTTTTTGCCGTCAGGTTTTCCCCATTCGTAAACAAATCACCGTGTCTTTTATTTTTCCACTGCATATTTTAGTTTTGGTAATTTATTTGTGCTGTCACGTGATTTTGCATGTTAACTTGATTAATTAATAACTTGGCTAATTAATCAATTTAATTTATCACTAGGGGTCAACGCGTTTATGGCCTGTCATAAGTTTTTCCTATTCGTAAATAAATCACCGTGTCAATTTAATTTCTGCTGCATACTTTAGTTTACTGGTGATTTGTTTATGCTACCACGCAATTTGCATGTTAACTTGATTGATTAAAAGCTTGGCTAATTAATCAACTTAATTAATCACAAGGGGTCAACGCATTTATGGCCTATCAAGTGGTATCAGAGCGGACACACTCTGATTAGGTTTTAATTCTTATGTGTGATCCATTGACTCCTATTTGTCATGGATAGGGGTCAGTCTCTTACTTGAAGAGATCCTTGTTATCAAATACATCTTGTTTTTCTAATTTCTAATTGTTTGAGTGTCTCAGAAAATACAAGTCTAAAAGTTATTTGATTTCTCTTATATACTTGGAAAGGATCTCAGTTTAAATAAGCAAAAACTAGACTGTCTCAAAATGAAAATGTGCAAAGGAGTCTGTCTAAGAAGAGCAAAAATTAAAGGCGTAGCTCGAAAAAGGCAGATGAGAGAAAATACCATTCCCACCAATCTGATATCTAAGCACGAAGTGTGTTTTATGATGAAGTCCGCTTTCAAAGTAATGGACACGTGCTTGTGGTACCTTAACAGTGGTTGCTCAAGACACATGACTGGAGACCGATCCCTCTTCAAAGTCTTCGAGTCTAAGAAATGTGAAAATGTCACTTTTGGTGATGGAAGCAAATCACAGATAAAGGGGAAAGGAATTATCTCTCTACCTGGACTGCTGGACATTGCAAATGTTCTATATGTGGAAGGCTTGAGAGTAAACCTTCTAAGCATAAGTCAGATATGTGATCAAGACTTCATGGTGCAATTCTCCAAAGGAAAGTGTCTTGTCATGGATGAGTTTGGAAAGAAACTCATAAGTGGTGTTCGTACTTTAGACAACTGTTATGGATTGGTTCCTGATGCTGATATTGTGTGCAATAGCATTCGGTTGCCAAATGAAGATTTGTGGCACCAACGAATGGGACATGCTAGTTACAAACATCTCTCTATTGTATCTAAGCATGAATTAGTTTTAGGGATGCCAAAACTTAGTAGACTAAGCAATGTGGTGTGTGGACCATGTCAGCTTGGGAAACAGATGAAAGCTAAGCATCCAAACACTCAAACATCAGCTACATCTAGACCATTGGAGCTACTGCATTTAGATCTCATAGGTCCAAAAAGAATCGAATCTCTTGGAGGTAAGAGATATATCATGGTTGTGGTAGATGACTTCTCTAGGTACACTTGGATCATTCTTCTACGATCCAAGTCTGATAATCCTGAGCACATTAAAGCACTGTGCACAAGACTGCAGAATGAAAAAAGGCTGAAAATTGATCGCATTCAAAGTGATCATGGTAAAGAATTCGAGAACTCATATATGGAGTCATTCTGCATAAGATCAGGTACATCTCAAGAATTCTCTGCTCCTATTACTCCTCAGCAGAATGGTGTAGTAGAAAGAAAGAATAGGGTTATTCAGGAGATGGCAAGAGCTATGTTGCACAATAAGGATGTGGCTAGAAACTTGTGGGGAGAAGCCGTCAACATTGCATGTCATACGGTAAATGGAGTGTATTTTAGACTCGGTACCAAAAAGACTCCATATAAGTTATGGAAAGGAAGAAAGTCGAATGTGAAGTATTTCAGAATCTTTGGAAGTACTTGTTTCATCCTAAAGGATAGAGAGAATGTGGGAAAGTTTGATTCCAGAAGTGATGAAGGGATATTTCTAGGATACTCCTCTACAAGCAAGGCTTATCGAGTATATAACAAAAGAACCATGAAGGTTATGGAAACGGTGAATGTTGTTATTGATGAGTCTTTACACTCTTGTTTTGAGAAAATTGATGAGGAACTCCCTAAAGAAATTCTTCCTCCTGAACCTAGGGAAGCTGCAGAACTCCTTAAACAAGAGCCCACATCCCCAAGTACTCCCGGTACTCCAAGTGTTGTAGAAGAGCCAGCAAATATGCCTACATCACCAGATTCTGAATCTCATGAAGAAAAAGGACCTTCCTCTAGGATCAAATTAAATCATCCTCCAAAAGTTATTGTGGGAAACATGAATGAACTCACATTAAGGAAACGTACCGTTGATAAATGTGTTGCTAACTTTGTGTCTTATTCTTGTTACTTGTCATAAATTGGACCCACTAAAGTTGAGGAAGCTCTTCAGGATGAAAGTTAGGTTGAAGAAATGCATGATGAACTACTTCAGTTTCAGAGGAATGATGTGTGGACTTTAGTTCCTAGACCGGAGGGCGAGCACGTCATCGGCACAAAATGGATATTCCGCAATAAGACTGATGAGGAGGGTAATGTGATCCGCAACAAGGCTCGACTTATAGCTCAAGGATACACTCAAATTGAGGGAATAGACTATGATGAAACATTTGCTCCAGTTGCTTGCATGGAGTCCATTAGAATTCTCCTCGCCTTAGCTTTTCACTTGAAGTTCAAGCTTTACCAGATGGATGTAAAAATAGCTTTCTTAAATGGATTACTTAAAGAAGATTTCTATGTGGCTCAACCAAAAGGATTCATTGATCCACACTTTCCGGATCATGTGTTATATTTTAAGAAGGCTCTCTATGGTTTAAAGCAAGCACCTAGAGCTTGGTATGATCGGTTAACTCAATACTTGATATCCCATGGGTTCACAAGAGGAAAGACTGATCAAACTCTCTTCATCAAGAGAAAAGATGACGAGCTGGTGGTTGCTCAAGTCTATGTTGATGATATCATCTTTGGATCAACTAAGGATGAACTTGCTCATGACTTCTCAAAACTCATGCAAGCAAAATTTGAAATGAGCATGATTGGACAGCTGTCTCGCTTCCTTGGATTGCAGATTCATCAACAAGATTCAGGTATATTCATCTCTCAATCTAAATATGCTAAGAATCTTGTGAAAAAGTTTGGGTTAGAATCTGCTAGTTTTGTTAGAACCCCCATGAGTCCAAATGTTAAACTCACTGTTGACTTGTTAGGTAAACGTGTAGATTCTTCTCTTTATAGAAGCATGATAGGTAGTCTTCTTTACCTTACTGCTAGTAAACTAGACATTAGCTACAGTGTGGGAGTGTGTGCTAGATATCAGGCAAATCCCAAAGAATCACATATGATTGCTTTGAAAACAATCATAAAGTATGTCAAGACTACTGCCAACTTTGGTGTGTGGTACAGCATGGACACAAATGATGTCTTAGTTGGGTACTCTGACGCTAATTGGGCTGGGAATGCTGATGATAGAAAAAGTACTTCGGGGGGTTATTTCTATGTGGGTAACAATCTTGTCTCCTGGATGAGCAAAAAGTAAAATTCTATCTCTTTATCCACTGCTGAAGCTGAGTACATTACTGCTGGTAGCTGTTGCATCCAACTCCTATGGATGTAAAAACTCCTGCATGATTATAGTATTTGTCAATAGCATCTCACCATCTACCGTGACAATATCAGTGCCATCAATATCTCTAAAAATCCGGTTCAACATTCTCGAACTAAGCATATAGAGATTCGACATCACTTCATTAGGGAACTTGTCAAAGATGGTACTCTCACTCTTGAGTTTATTCACACTGATGACCAGAAGACTGATTTGTTCACCAAACCTCTGGATAGTAAACATTTTGAATTCCTTTGTCAAAACATCGGTGTCATCTCCATGGATTTATCTTCTTCTATCTTCCTTCCTCCTCATGCATCTGCATCTAGTTTTATGCATTGTTTTGCTTTCTTTAACATGTTTTTGTTTGTGTGTTTTTAGTTTTGTGTTTTATTTTTGCTTTTCTGATAAAAAAATAAAAAATAAAAAACATTGAAAAATACAAAAACAGTGTGTGTTTGTGTACATTGGTTCTTGTGAACCTTAAAATGGCCATTGAAACAGAGTTTTCTAAATTTTGTATTTCTTGTAGCTTAGATAAGCATCCTTATGCACAACTAAGTAAGTGAGTTTTGTAGCTCTTTGTTTGTGATGAGTAAGGTTAAATGATCTCTTGTACTTAACACTCGTATCACTCTTTTTGACGGGTAGGACTAGAAAATCATAAGAGAAATGCATAAATAACCATCTCATCACTGTTATCCGCCAATCATGAAATAACATTTGTATGCTTCGGCATAGCAAAAGTGCAATGTCAAGAGCTTAACATAATTGCGTATTTCTTTTCTCTCTTCTATGCCCATGCCTAATATGCTAAATAAAAGAAAAATATGTAAAGAAATAAAGAGTAAAAAGATCAAAATGCTTTAAAAATATGATTGCAAGCGTGTATTCTAGGAGATGTGGGAGTTATAAGATATACCTCAAAGGTGATAGTCCCTATTAAACAGTTATGATTATGTGTGAGTTAAAGTGATTTTCTTATATCTCAAATCGTCATAACTTTGAGACACTTATGCAATCTTGCGACGTTTTTCACACACAACACGCAATATTCTTTGCTGTTCTTGATACATGTGCAGGTACAATGTGATTTGATCATCACAAGATTTACATGCGTTAATGTATGCTTACTAAACTGTCTTGACTTATTTTTGAAATATAAAATTGTTTAGACTTGTTTAGTGTGAGTGTGTGTTTTGGGATCCATGTGCTTAAAATTGTTGTTGAGAGATGATTTTGAGAGCTTAATATGTTGTTTGGATCTTTGGTTGAGATGCATGCGTGATTGCATTCATATCTATGTTTTTCTCTTCTTGAAAAACGCTTTTTGAAGCCAGCTCAACACCTCCTTGACACCTCCTCGATACCTGGCTGTCTATAGAGCTTCTTAGCTTTTTCTTATCGCAATCTCAACAGCTTCTCGACACCTTGTGGATCGATCGAGGAACTTTCTGTCCTCTCGATAGCTTCTCGATAGCTGCTGGATCGATCGAGATTCTTTTGGTTATTGATGCTTCATTCTCGACACATTCTCGATAGCTGTATCTGTCGATGCTGTTTTTCTCGTACCTATCTCGATAGCTGGCTCGATACCTCTCGATACCTGCATCTGTCGAGAATTACTGAACTTCTATATATATGTTCAACGCGATTTCTTCTCTCATTTCTCTCGATCTCTCTCTAGATACCTTTGTATTCTCTCTTCCAAAACCTTTCTCACTCACTCCAAACCTCTTCCTAAAGATTTCTTCAAGTTTCTTTCAAGATCTTCTTCTCTTGGTAAGCTTCTTATCTATCATTCTATATGCATTTCTTGTTTTGAAACCTAGGTTTTGGAATTTTTGAAAATTTTGGGGTTTTTCAAAATTGTTGAGTTTTTGTTGAAAATTTGGGATGGTTTTTGAAGATTTGTTCTTAAAATAACTTCATGCATTGCATCACATTAGCATTCTAATGATATTTTCATGCATTTAGATGTGTGAAATCTTGTTGTGTGCTAGTAGGATTGGATTGGGCTGAGCCCATATGTTGTTCATGTTGCATGTCACATGTTCATACATTTCCCATGCATACGTTCTTTCTTTTCAATATATTTGTTATATATTGAATTGTTTTGGTACTTTTCTGTTTGTTTGTTTGTTTGTTTCTCCCTCTCTTTTTGTTTGCGTTAGTAGTGTCTATGGCACCAAAATGTAAATCTATTTCATCCCAGAACCCTCTTTGTTCTAGAGGCTCTTCATCTTCTGATCCTACTCCTCTTTCTGTTCAGTTCCATGATGAGAAAGCCCAACAGGACTTTTCGGAGAACTTTTCTAAACGAGGTGTTCATTCAGAACTCCAAGTTATTCTAGCAGACTTTGCCGACACCGACCTACTCGATGTCATTCATAGTCGGGCTTGGAAGTCACTGTGTGACGTCCTGGTCACTTGTCCTTCCGTGCTGATACAGGAGTTTTACTCCAACCTGCATAGAATTGATTCTTCAGTACCTCTCTTTCATACTCGCGTTCGAGGTATGCGCATTGTTGTCACTCCGGAGTCAGTCTCCGAGGTGCTTCATGTTCCGAGGGTTGATAATCTTGGCTACCCCAGTTATGAGCATCTATGGACTGTGTCCAAAGACGAGATAATGTCAGCTTGTTGTGAGCGCCCCTCTAATTGGGGTGAGCGTCAGTTCGTACCATGTAGGCCTTTTACTAAAGGTTCTCGTTTCCTGAACATAGTGATGACTTTTTTTTCCACCCACTTTCTCACTAAAACTCCATCACAGAGCCTCGTGCTCAATTTTTGTTGTCTCTTTTAGAGCATCTTTCTATAGACTTTCCTTCACACTTCATCCTCTTTATCATAGATGTCTATAGGGATATGGCTACCCGTGATAAGCTCATCTTTCCTTCTGCTATCACGAGGATTCTATGCCACTTCTTTGTCCCGTTTCCTTTGTCCGACCCCTTCCATGTCATGGCTGCCATAGACGCCACTACTGTAAAATGTAGTGAGGTGCAATTTAGGTCGAGACAGAAGGATTCAGCAGCTCTTTCCTCCCGTCCAGCTCCATCTCGATCTGCCCGAGCTGCATCTGCTCCTCCTTTTCCTTGAGCGATGTGTCACTTGGAGACATCATGGCACAACTTCAACGCATGGATGCTCGCCTTGATACACTCTCTACGGAGTTGTATCAAGTGAACGTTCATGTTGGTCGCATTGCCTGGCGACAGGCGACCTTGGGCGGCTTTGCTTCTGAGGCTACTCCTCCACCACCTCATATGGCTTCTGAGACTGAGGATGATAGTGGTGATGACGATGATGCTTCGGATGATGATGATTGAGATGCTAGCTCTACCGATGAGATGTCTACTTGACACTTTACGCTTTGTCACTCGTGACAAAAAGAGGGAGTAGTTTTAGATTATGAAAGTAGTCATACTTATGGGGAGGGCTTGTATAGGACATTTTTGTTAGGGGGAGTACATTTTTTATAGGGGGAGTGTTGCTATGAGGGATGTAGTGAGGATTACATGTATTTCTTTTCTTTTCTTTTCTTCTTTTGGAGATACATTGTTCATGTACCTTGGTCTTGTGACCATTCATTTACATACATTGTGCTTATTTCTTGATATATATATATATATATATGTATTGATGTATGTTTCTTTCACCTACCTTTTCATGTGTTGGTTCTTTTCTGTCTTTATACACATGTTTCTTTATTTGTATGCAATCTGTTATTTCTGCTTCACACAAAGATGCCTTGATGTGTTTTGTTTAAAAGTGTTTCAGAAATACAGGTTGTCAAAGTCTACTTGCCATAAACTCTCTTCTTGCAAATTTTTTCAAGAGTTTGTGTTAGGATATATTTTATTGTATTCAACAAGTGAATATGAGTTGAGTGATTTATGACTTTCCTCATATATTCATTTGTTTGTTGTGGTTTTGTCACAGATTGCCAAAGGGGGAGATTATTAGGACATATGTGGTTCAAGTTGTTTTGAACATATGTCATTATTTTATGTAATTGGTTTATCCTTTGACAAAACGCACTTTACTTGTAATTGGGTAGAATTAGGATATGTTTAACGCTTCAAGAAACTATGTTTCAAGATCAAGTGTTGAAGTCATCAAGTCTGTCCAATAAACAAGCTGGAAAGTGCAAGTTATTAAAGCTTGACACCTAGGCTCAACACCTGCATCTATCGAGTTTTAAGAAGCTGTTTCAGTCCCGATGCTCGATAGTTGCTCGACAGCTCCTCAACACCTCTAGTTGTCGAGATTTAAGGAAAACACATTCTAAGTCCTATTTTGATTCCAATCCATGGATATGTTTTTGGAACTTCTTTTCTCCTAACCCTAGACATATAAAAGGATTATTTTAAGGGCCGTCAATAGGTACACAAGTTGCACAAGCATTGAGAAATCCTTGTTTGAGCAATTTGTGATCCGAGACAAAGTTCATGCCCTAGTTCATCTTTCTTTTGAAGAAGTTGTTGTGTAATGTGCACCGTAAGGTTTTGTAACCAAGCATCTTCTTGATCTTCATCGTGTGGATGAATTGAAGAACTTTGCAGCCAACAACTCTCTCTCTAGTTGATGAATTGAAGTCACGTACTAGAATCCGTGCAATTGGTTAGTCACATACTGGGAGCCGCGCATTAAAAGGAGAAACTGTTACTACAGAACAAGTCCAATTGAGTATTGGGGTAAGGGTTCAACTGTAGGTTGGTATAAGGTACTGGGTTTCCTTTACTTGTAACCACTTGTTGTGATAATAGTGGAGTTTCGAGAGTGGTGACCTTAAATCACCCAGTGGGGTTTTTGCCGTGTAGGTTTTCGCCATTCGTAAACAAATCACTGTGTCAATTTAATTGCCGCTGCATACTTTAGTTTACTGGTGATTTATTTGTGCTACCATCCAATTTGCATGTTAACTTGATTGATTAAAAACTTGGCTAATTAATCACAAGAGGTCAACGCAATTGTGGCCTACCAAAAGGGATTATACCTTCATGCAAGATCCATATGGTAGATGAGGAGACTCTTGAGGGAGGTCTTAATGATGGAGAAAACGAAGAGTTAGGAGAAAAAGAGTGAGTCTCACTCAATACCTTAAGTCTCAAGAAGACCAAGATATGACAAGATTACTCAACTTTCTAGAACTCAAGAGAGGAGAAGAGAGGGGTTTTTTTTTTGTCTCCTAGAATGAAGGAGAGGGGGGGTTTATATAGTACCGGCGGAGGAAATATGAATGGAGGACCATTAATGAAGGTTGACAAAGAATCATGAACCTAGACCTCATTTTAGCCTTGCGGAAAATTTGGAGCATTAAATGTAGAGATTGGTGAGAGTGAGGAGCAAGCCAAAATTCGGTTTTCCCGTAGCTGCTGTAACAGCCTATAGAGCCGATTTCAAAAAATCATATCTGACTTAATTCTAATCAGAATTGTCTCGTTCTTATGCTCAAATTAAAGCCCCGAATGTCTAGTTTCTGAAAAAATTAACTTCATTAACAGATTCAAAATATTCTGAGAGATATCGATGAAATAGTGAGCAGATGTCAGTTGTTAAAAAATGGTTTCAGCATAATTAACTTTAATAGGTCCGAAATTACCTCCCAATTAACATTAAATGGCTCCAATTACTCCCATTTCAGGCTTAATTGGTTCCAAATTTACTCTAACTAAAAGATAATTGCACAAATAACTCATTGAATAATTAATGTTTAACTATCTAATTAATTAGGTGTGTGCAACCTTATCATAAAATGTAGTCCTAACAAATCAACTTATGACACACCATTAATCTCAAATTGATTATAATTATAACCAATTGGAATCAATTGTTCATAATCACATATAGTCGGACTCAATTTGTGATAGTGCACCTCGGCCATTAAAACTTGATTTGATGATAACTTTTAATTTGATGGTCCGATTAGGGCTTATGACCAGTCAATTTGATCGTTACAACATCAAGATCATTTTGGTAAAATGAGATTAAGGATCTTATGACCAAAATCAAGATGCATATTTCCAAGGCAAAATTACCCTTTTACCCTTCATGTGAGGTTAAATGCGGGTTGCAAGATAAGGTGTCAACACCTCCATGTGAGGTTAACTGTAGGTTGCAAAATGAGGTATCAACAGTTAGGCATTGCTCAAAGGTGTATGTTTCAAGCTTCAAGTTCGAGCTGATTGCAGAAAGGAAGAGTCAGAATCTGCCAAGCTTGATTGATCGAAAATTAGATTCAATAGATCGAAAATCGCAAAAATCAGATTCCGCAAAATTTTTAAACAAGGCCCAAGCCCACGAAAATGTTTAGGGTTTCAATTCAACTTGTCCAAATATAAAAGGGAAACCCTAGCTACATTTTGGAGACTTTTGGATGACTTGTGTGTTACTCTTTGTGAAATCTAAGAGGTATTGTACATTCCCACTACACAAACATCTACCGGAGCAAGATCTATAAACAAGTGTTGGAAGAATCTAGTTGCTGCTACAAAGATCAACAAGAGAAGCTAATCTGACATTTGAGTGGGATCTCAAAGTCACGAGCGTGGGTGCCTGTGTTGTAGTAAGTTTAAGAAGAGAAAAAGTCCGTGGATTCGGAGCTTGCACATGGTCATGTTAGTAAGTTACTACTTGAGGTATCAATAGATTTAGGGTTAAATCTGATTATAAAAACTTCAATTCTTTTATAGTGGATTTGCTTTACCTTAGGGATTGCTAGATCAAATCCACCTTAGGTTTTAGACTTGAGACGGTTCGTTTCATTGGTTTTCCTAAGTCTTCATATCGTGATGTTATTTACTTTTCCGTTGTTATGCAAGATATGATTTATTATTATTTGACTTAGATCTGAATAATTAACCTAAGTAATCAGTTGACTAATATATTAAGTTAAACAATTTGCTTTAAGGGGTCCAAAAAAAGAAAAAAAAAATTAAATACAAAAAAAGACTTTTATTCCTTATAATGTCGTGGAGAGAGAGAGAGAGAGAGAGAGAGAGAGAGAGAGAGAGAGAGAGAGAGAGAGAGAGAGAGAGAGAGAGAGAGATTCTCAAATCTATGTTTAATTTTTGGAGTGTTTTATTGTGTTTCTTAAGGGTAGACACACAGATGGGTTATGGCTAAAGTTAAATTAGTGGGCAAAGTAATATATTTTTTTAAAGGAAAGTGTTGAACTCATATTATATTTTGCAAATTACTGATGTGGTGAGTGGTTATTGGTAGGTAAAAATATGATGTTAGTAATGGGCTCATATGAAAACTAGTAAGAATTTTTCGCATCAACAATTTGTAAAAATGTTATAAAATAATTTGTGCATATAGTATTACTCTTTTTCTAAACCATGAGTGTGTAGAATACTAGAATGCAATCACCAAAACCACAAGTCAATATTGTTTAATTAATATTTTTATTAGGAAGCACATACATATAAATGGATATGGGTGACACAATGATATAACAATTTATTTTTGAAAAATTAGGACATGACACAGCATGACATGACGGTAATAACTATATTAATTAATTATTAAACATATTTTTATTTATGTGTTTTATATATTCTTAAGAATTTATTTTTCATATATTGTTAAACATATATCAATTTAAGAAAAATAATGGATAACAAAGTGACTCTATGATTATTAAGTGATGTTTATAATACAATTAATTAGAAAAAAGTCTAACCCATCAAATACTAACATTACCATCATTTGTTTCTCCAAAAAAAAAATGACCACCATTTATTTATAATCAAATCTTATAAATTTTAACATTAAAAAATATTAAATAAAGAATTAAAATTAAAAGTTAGTAAAATAATTCCTAAAAAATTAATATTTTTTGGTTGAATCCGCATATAGAAGTGTCCAAAGCGTGTTCTTGTTCAATACGTGTCTCACATTGATAGTGGACACATGACCCATTTTGAAGTGTTCAAGAGTCGAATCATTTTCCAAATCAAGTGTGGGACTTGCTGACAAGTGGGACAAAATGTTGAGGCTGATGCATGAGAGTTTAGGACCAGTTATATGTATTTGTTGATATGATGAGGTTGATGCTAATGCTTACTAACCTTATGAAGTGATATATATATATATATATATATATATCACATCTATTATAGTAAGGTCATTTAATTTAACTTTATATAAATAAGAGTATTCAGATCACCTCAAATATCTAATTATGAGAGAGATTTTTTTATTTAAAGACTTAATAAAAGTTAGGTATGACAGAATGAGTGACACCTCAGTTGCCTCCAATGCGTGGTTAAAGCAACATGCACATAGATCACTAGTCATCACAAGATCAAAGCTGTTGACATGGATTTCTAATATTGGACTTTGGGGATGTTAATTATGATCTTCTTCGTTCACAAACAAGAAGCTCCTCTGGTAGCTCGCCTGTTGAAAGTTATATAGGCAACAGTGATCGATATTTTTTATAAGAAAATGTTAAAGATATTATAAATTTTATAGCATAACTTTTACAAATATTTATCACAAAATAATAATTTTAATGTTTTTATTTATTATGTTATTGACATGCATATAATTTAAAGAAATTCGGCAGTAATATTTGTAATATATTAAACCTTTTTTCAGTCCAATTGACGTATTTGGGTACAACTACCTTCTTAATCAGTCCATATGAATCATATGATGGTTTTTTTTTTTTTTTTTGATAAATGAATCATGTGATGTTGATTAACTACCATTATTAGTAGGGATAAAATAGTTTATGCGGATCTAAATTATATATACTATTATATAGGACATTATTGGAGTGCACAACGGCGATCAGTGACTGAGAAATGAAAATCATTGCATTTCGTTTACCACCAACTTTTGGACACTAAAATGAGAGCGTTGCATTTAACACCGAAATAATAGCGTAGTCTAATACG
This sequence comes from Castanopsis chinensis, assembly GCA_032878915.1. Lineage (NCBI taxonomy): Eukaryota > Viridiplantae > Streptophyta > Magnoliopsida > Fagales > Fagaceae > Castanopsis > Castanopsis chinensis. Next base: position 10,489,898 of record JAVQMG010000106.1, read on the forward strand.
CGCAACAACTTTTGGACACTGAAATGAGAGCGTTGCATTTAACACCGATGGGTTATGGCTAAAGTTAAATTTGTGGGCAAAGTAATATATTTTTTTAAAGAAAAGTGTTGAACTCATATTATATTTTGCAAATTACTGATGTGGTGAGTGATTATTGGTAAGTAAAAATATGATGTTAGTAATGGGCCCATATGAAAACTAGTAAGAATTTTTCGCATCAACAATTTGTAAAAATGTTATAAAATAGTTTGTGCATATAGTATTACTCTTTTTCTAAACCATGAGTGTGTAGAATACTAGAATGCAATCACCAAAACCACAAGTCAATATTGTTTAATTAATATTTTTATTAGGAAGCACATACATATAAATGGGTATGGGTGACACAATGATATAACAATTTATTTTTGAAAAATTAGGACATGACACAGCATGACATGGCGGTAATAACTATATTAATTAATTATTAAACATATTTTTATTTATGTGTTTTATATATTCTTAAGAATTTATTTTTCATATATTGTTAAACACATATCAATTTAAGAAAAATAATGGATAACAAAGTGACTCTATGATTATTAAGTGATGTTTATAATACAATTAATTAGAAAAAAGTCTAACCCATCAAATACTAACATTACCATCATTTGTTTCTCCAAAAAAAAAATGACCACCATTTATTTATAATCAAATCTTATAAATTTTAACATTAAAAAATATTAAATAAAGAATTAAAATTAAAAGTTAGTAAAATAATTCTCCTAAAAAATTAATATTTTTTGGTTGAACCCGCATATAGAAGTGTCCAAAGCGTGTTCTTGTTCAATACGTGTCTCACATTGATAGTGGACACATGACCCATTTTGAAGTGTTCAAGAGTCGAATCATTTTCCAAATCAAGTGTGGGACTTGCTGACAAGTGGGACAAAATGTTGAGGCTGATGCATGAGAGTTTGGGACCAGTTATATGTATTTGTTGATATGAAGAGGTTGATGCTAATGCTTACTAACCTTATGAAGTGAAATATATATATATATATATATATATCACATCTATTATGGTAAGGTCATTTATTTTAATTTTATATAAATAAGAGTATTCAGATTACCTCAAATATCTAATTATGAGAGAGATTTTTTTATTTAAAGACTTAATAAAAGTTAGGTATGACAGAATGAGTGACAACTCAGTTGCCTCCAATGCGTGGTTAAAGCAACACGCACGTAGATCACTAGTCATCACAAGATCAAAGCTATTGACATGGATTTCTAATATTGGACTTTGGGGATGTTAATTATGATCTTCTTCGTTCACTAACAAGAAGCTCCTCTGGTAGCTCGCCTGTTGAAAGTTATATATGCAACAGTGATCGATATTTTTTACAAGAAAATGTTAAACATATTATAAATTTTATAACATAACTTTTACAAATATTTATCACAAAATAATAATTTTAATGTTTTTATTTATTATGTTATTGACATGCATATAATTTAAAGAAATTCGGCAGTAATATTTGTAATATATTAAACCTTTTTTCAGTCCAATTGACGTATTTGGGTACAACTACCTTCTTAATCAGTCCATATGAAACATATGATGGTTTTTTTTTTTTTTTTTGATAAATGAATCATGTGATGTTGATTCACTACCATTATTAGTAGGGATAAAAAAGTTTATGCGGATATAAATTATATATACTATTATATAGGACATTATTGGAGTGCACAACGGCGATCAGTGACTGAGAAATGAAAATCATTGCATTTCGTTTACCACCAACTTTTGGACAATAAATGAGAGCGTTGCATTTAACACCGAAATAATAGCCTAGTCTAATAAGCGCAACAACTTTTGGACACTGAAATGAGAGCGTTGCATTTAACACCGATGGGTTATGGCTAAAGTTAAATTAGTGGGCAAAGTAATATATTTTTTAAAGGAAAGTGTTGAACTCATGTTATATTTTGCAAATTACTGATGTGGTGAGTGGTTATTGGTAAGTAAAAATATGATGTTAGTAATGGGCCCATATGAAAACTAGTAAGAATTTTTCGCATCAACAATTTATAAAAATGTTATAAAATAGTTTGTGCATATAGTATTACTCTTTTTCTAAACCATGAGTGTGTAGAATACTAGAATGCAATCACCAAAACCACAAGTCAATATTGTTTAATTAATATTTTTATTAGGAAGCACATACATATAAATGGGTATGGGTGACACAATGATATAACAATTTATTTTTGAAAAATTAGGACATGACACAGCATGACATGACGGTAATAAATATATTAATTAATTATTAAAAATATTTTTATTTATGTGTTTTATTTATTCTTAAGAATTTATTTTTCATATATTGTTAAAAGAAAGAAACTCAATTCAGTTATTTATATTTGTTTTGGGAGTATGCCAAACTTCACTGATTCCCAGCTTTTTGAAATTGCAATGGGTCTTGAGGCTTCGGAACAACAATTCATTTGGGTTGTGAAAAAAAGCTGAAAACGAGAAAGAGGAGGGAGATTGGCTACCTAAAGGATTTGAGAAAAGAATAGAAGGTAAAGGACTAATTATAAGAGGTTGGGCACCCCAAGTTTTGATTCTTGATCATGAAGCACTTGGAGGATTTGTGACTCACTGCGGGTGGAATTCAACATTGGAAGGAGTGAGTGCAGGAGTGCTCATGGTCACGTGGCCTATGGGTGCTAAGCAATTTTACAATGAGAAGTTAGTAACTCAAGTACTGAAAATTGGGATTAGTGTTGCTGCTAAGCCACTAGAGTGGTAGATGGTATTAAGAGGGAAGCAATAGAGAAGGTAATGAGACAAATTTTGGTGGGTGAAGAAGTTGTTGGGTCCAAATTATATTATCAATATATTAGCAATCTAAAATAGCAATCACGCACAAGAACACAAATATTTACATGGAAAACTCTTTTTTTTTTTTAAGGGAAAAACCATGCGACAAACTCCAAATAATTTCACTATTATCAAATCAATTATAATAATTTTTTGTGTATGTCTCATGGCTAAAGCAAAATCTCTTTTTTTTTTCTTTGCTTTCACGCGCACACTAATTATCTCTCTCAAAGGCGACAATCCTTTTTCTTTTCTGTTTCACTATGCAGCACCCACCTTTTTTTTCATTGTGCAGCACCTACCTCTACCTAACACTCCTAGAATAATGAGGAATAGGAGTTTTACTCGTGCAAGACTACTTCACCTATTTCCACTTGCAATAGAAGTCTAAGTGGGTTGGATTACCATTAGGTGTCGTGCATCTAACAATCTCCCCCTCCAGCCCATCGATGGAAGGAGATCTTCATTCTATCTCTTCAATTCAATTTTGTGCCAACCAAGCCAACACAAGGCTTGACCTTCTTCATTATCTTCACCAATACTGAGAACACCTCATCAACGTCAATCCCTTTCATTCTCAAATAATTAATCTCATCTTGGATTTCTTGAATCAAATCCCTTGGTTCCCCCTCATCAGAACCCCAATTATTCTTGAAGCTAACAGTATGATATTTTCTAGTAGTCCTCTTTTCATGAGGTTCAACAATCTCTAGTGGAGGATATTGCTCCCCTTGCTCAAGACCTCTAAGATTTTTCACTACATCGTCATCCTATGTAGCCTTAGCATCTTCATATTCTTCATCACCTACCACCTCCTCTTCTGAAGTACTATTAGGCAATGAGAATTTCACCCTCTTGGTTTTAACACCATTAATCCCAACACTAATCTTTGGAATTTTCTCAAAATTTTTAATCTCATTGAACTTCTTCTTACAGGTCTTCACATGAGTCTTGTATAAACCGCAACATACATGTCCTCTTGCAACAATCAATGGCCCCTTAGTAAGTTTCTATCTTCCATTACCAAGGTAGTTACAATAACCCGCTTGATCTATAGCCAATATAGAAAACACATTCATCCTTAAATCTGGAACATGTCGCACATCCTTCAAGATCATAGTGCTACCAACATCGGTTTCAATGCACACATCACCAATTCCCACAATTTTTGAGTAACTAGAATTACCCATCTTCACTGTACCAAAGTCTCTTACTTTGTACATGGTAAACAACCCCTTTGTAGGGATAATATGGTGGAGGGCTGCAGAATCAACAACCCACTCAACATCATTATTAGCAACATACTCACACTTTTGCTCTTCAATAGAAAGCACCACAACATCTTCATCAATCACAGCAACTATAATTTTTTTCTCACTATCATTCTTTTCATATTTTCCTTTATTTTGTTCCTTATTCCAATGCCAACAATCTCTTCTTAAGTGACTCTTTTTCCCACAATGGTAGCATTCTCTAGTTTCCTTGCACTAAGATCTATCTCTTGATTGTGATCTACCATTGAATTTCCAATCATTAGGTCCTACCTCTACTCTTGTTCTCCATGACAAAAGCTTGATCTTGTGCATTATCTATATTTGCATCTCTCCTACGAACCTCTTCACTTAAAATCAAATCTCGAATATCATCATATTTGAGTTTGCTTTTCCCTGCAGAATTACTCATTGCCATTCTCATGGCTTCCCAACTGTTTGGTAAAGAGGCCAAAATTATCAATGCACGAATTTCACCATCAAATTCAATTCCCACTGTGGATAACTAATTTGTGATTGTATTGAATTCATTCAGATGTTGTACTATAGGAGTGTCTTCTGCCTTCTTCAGATTAAATAACTTCTTCATTACATACACCTTGTTGTTAGCTGATGGCTTTTCATACATGCTAGACAAAGCCTTCATCATATCCACTGTGGTCTTTTTTTTCACAACATTATGGGCAATTGATCTTAACAGAGTTAATCGAATAACTCCCTATGCTTGTCTATCAAGAAGGTTCCACTCTTCATCCTTCATAGTTTCAGGTTTCGTCCCCAAAAGTGGTAGATGCAATTTCTTCCCATAGATATAATCTTCAACCTGCATCCTCCAATGCGCAAAGTTTGTTCCATCAAATTTCTCAATTCCTGAACCCTTGCCTTCTTCTCTGGCCATTGCTTCCACTCTAACCTTAGCTCTAATACCACTTGTTAGGTTCCAAATTATATTATCAATATATTAGCAATCTAAAATAATTATCACATACAAGAACATAAATATTTACGTGGAAAACTCTTTCTCTTTGAAGGGAAAAACCACGGGACAAACTCTGAATAATTTCACTATAATCAAATCAATTACAATAATTTTTTGTGTATGTCTCATGGCTAAAGGAAAATCTCTTCTTTTTTCTTTGCTCTCATGCACACTAATTATTTCTCTCAAAGGCGACAATCCTTTTTCTTTTCTTTTTTCACTATGTGGCACCCCCCCCCCCTTTTTTTCACTGTGCAGCACCTACCTCCACCTGACAATCCTAGTATAATGAGGAATATGAGTTTCACTTATGCAAGCCTACTGCACCTATTTCCACTTGCAATAGAAGTCTAAGAGCAACTACATCAGTTGATGCAAAGTTGTGCAAAATAGAAAAAGGTGCTCATTTTACACATTTTGAGCAAAAAAACACCCGCATTAGTGGGTGTAAAATTATGCATTTATGCACAATTGCTACAGTAATTGTGCATATATGGATGGTTACTATAGCACTTACATTTATTATTTTATTAGTTTTTTCTCTCTCTTGTCTCTGGTGCGCCCTTTTTTCTCCTTTTTTTCTCTTTGTACTTGAGAAACTTGACGGAACCAGCGCCTCTCTCTTTCCATTGGTTCCTATCTTTATCGAATTGGTAAATGATCGGAGCAACCTGAGCTTAACTATCAGAGCAATCAGATTGGAGCAATTGACTCGGTAAACGATCGGAGAATGGAAGTTTCATCCTCCTCGCTGGTGGTGACAGCGATCTCCTTGAGCTTAACGATCAGAGCAACCTGAGCTCCAGTGTCCTCGCCCTCATTAACTAGAGCTTCCTCTTCTTCTCTGTGCTCGTGTTGGGGTTCAGTGCTTGCCATAGCTTTTGGTTTCTTGCTTTGATGTTGTAGAGAATGATTCAAAAATAGCGAGGTATCACAATAAAGCTAAAGAGAGATTGGGGAATTGGGTTGCTACAACGGGAAAATTGTAATTATTGCTTGGTTGATGAGACAGTGAGAGAGAGACGAATTGGGTCTGTGAGAAAGAGAGGCGGTGAGGGAGAGATGGGTTTCGGATTGGGTTTGTGAGAGAGAGGCAGTGAGGGAGAGAATAATAAAAAATGGTAAAAAAACGAATATTTTATTGAATAAATGTGTAGAATAGATAAACTGATGTGAGTATTTTGTAAAAATGGGTGTGTAAAATAGAAAAAGTAGTTTTTTGTGCAAAATAGAAGGAAAATTTGCATCAACTAATGCAGTTGCTCTAAGTGGGCTGGATTACCATTAGGTGCCATGCACCTAATAGAAGTAGCCAAAACCAAGGCACTCAAGGAGATGGCGGCCGTTGAAGGAGAATCACCCTACTCTGATTTGAATGCTTTAATTGAAGAATTAAGGTTGCATTGCCCTTGATCTGTGCTAATACAAATTGCTAATATGGCTCTTTTAGTTATCATTATGTATATATATCAACAAGGATTTATTATCCTTGTTTTTATGCGTGTGTTATTTTTATTTGCTTAGTTGTTCTTTAATAATTGTAGGACATGGTTCTAATAATTTGGGATTGATAGTCCAATCCGAATTTATATATAATACTAAAAGTGGAAGATAAATGTCTAGTTGTCTACTATTTCTTAAGTTTCTATAATTTAACTTTGAAAGTCTTTTTTTTTTTTTTTTCATTTATTATGTTTCTACTATTTCTTACTTTTACAAGAAGTCGACTTTCTATTATTAAATATTATTTATTTACTCTGTTTTTATAATTAAAAAAAAAAACAAAAAGAAAAGTTAGGATTTCATTTTTATTGGATCGACTGCCACCACACTTATGATTAGCCATCCATAAGCCAAGATCGGCACCCACAATCAACTCCTCACGCAATGGTCAGGGCTGGCTCAACAACTTTCTAAGCTTCGGGCGAAAATTTTAAGTGAGGTTTTATTTTGTTTTTTTTATATTTTAATATTAATTTAATAACATTTATTAAAAATTTAATTTTTATTTAAAATCTATTTTTCTTGCTTTTTAAGATGCAAAATTACTAATAAGTTTTTATATTTAAGTTCCTCTAACATTTCTTTTTCAATTGATACTATGACTAATCCACTTAACCTTTCTTGTGATATAGTATAGAATAATAAAACCTGGTTATTACAATTTTTCTAAAGTCGTGACCACTTTATACTTTAAAGTCTAAACCTACACAAATAAAAATTAATTTATTACAAGGTTCAATAACTTAGTATCACTATAATACAAATGAGTTAATAGGATATACATCAAATTATTAATTGGTGTGATAACTTATAATAATTGATAAAGTAAAAGCTTGCATATATATATATATATATATATATATATATATATAAAAATTTGAGTGGGTATACATTGGGTGTGGGTGTGGCTCATGTGGGTGGGTTTGTTAGTGTGTAGTCGTGTGAGTGGGGGCTAGCTATGAAATTGTTTTCCACTTGTTTAGATTATAAAATATTATATACTCAACAGTTGAGTCTTATCATTCTATCAAGTATCAAGCTATGTGTAGTGTGCATTGTCACTATGTAGTGCTGTGGAGTGTGAGTAGACTGTGCAAGTGCAAGAGCAAGAGCAAGACCAGTGTGTTGTCCTTGTCCTATCAATCAAGTGGGTTAAAAAATATAACTTAAAATATTTAAATTGAATAAAAAGAAAACATTTCAATCTTAAATATTGGAAAGATAAAGATGGAGAGAGGGGTTACCTCTGTTATGCAGGATTGGTTGAACAAAGAATGATTAAGCTTATAGAAAAAGATCAAGAATCAAGATGAAGAAAAGAGAGGTAAGAATATAGATGGAGAGGCAGAAAGATAGAGAGATAAGAGTTTTTTCTTTTGTTTTAGAAATTTATAATCTCTACTTTTAGCATATTTCAAGACAATTACGTTTTATTATTAATGAATTTTTCTGGTATTAATTTTGATTTTAGCATATTTCAAGAATGAGCTAATAAATTTGTCTCCTAAAATTTAATTTTGTTAGCTAAAGTTTGACTATTTTTTTTTTCCCTTTAATCTTCCGCACTCTAGGATACGATGGGGCATTTTTAATACATTTTATTGACCAATAAAAGGACTAATTTTTTTTATAATTAAAATATAGGGGAAATTACACTTTACCGTCCTAAACTATATCTCATGTTACACTTTGCACCCTAAACTTTTCAAATGAATTTTTTGCACCCTAAACTATGGCCCTTGTTACATTTTGCACCTATATATTAAATTTGCTATTAACTTAGATGGAAAAGTATGACACCACGTAAAAGGCCTAATTGCCCCTCTTTTCAATGCTTTAAAAATATAAGATAAATTATGATTTACCACCTTAAACTATATTCCTTAATACATTTTGCACTATAAATTTTGAATTTTCATTCAAGTTAATAGCAAACGTAACAATAGGATGTAAAGTGTAACAATGGTCATAGTTTAAAGTGCAAAATGTGCATTTGAAAAGTTTAGGGTGATAAAGTGTAATTTCCCTTAATATATATAGATAAATATATATATATATATATATATAATATTTTTTTATAAGTGGGAACCTTATTTTATTTGGAGGCCTTAGGCGATTGTATCAATTATATCTATTGTTCAAGCAACCTTGCCAATGGCTACTCAGCTCCAACCATGATCAATTTTGGCTATTGTGCTTGAGAGCTAATGAGAGGGGTAATCTAAGAGAGAGAATGATTTGTTTAAAAAAAAAAAAGTGGACATATTTTTTGCTGGAGCTGTCCAAATGTCCAATTGGCCTTCATAATTTTATTTGATTGGTAGATCTGAACGTAAAGAGTTAATAATGACTGATTGGGAAAGTATTTCCAAGAAGCGCCCGTGGCCTAATGGATAAGGCGTCTGACTTCTAATCAGGCGATTGTGGGTTCGAGTCCCACCGGGCGTGTCCAGTTTTCATTTAAAATGTGTTTTTAACTGTCCCTTTCCCACTCCAAACTCTGCTGCCGTAACAACTCATTAACTCCCCCACTCTACCGAAGTACCCATTCTCTATATATGAAAACCCATTTCGTCTGTTAATTCAACCAATCACCCTCACCAGATCAGAAACCACCACCACCACCCCCCCCCCCCCCCCCCAAAAAAAAAAAAAAAAAAAAGTGCACCACCACTCTCTCTCTCTCTGTATTTTCAATTTTTGATCATACAAATCAATCAGACTCAAATCGCACCCGAGCAGTGTACACCATTTTGTCTTCTCTCTCTCTCATTCATTCTTCCTGCTACAACAACAACTTCGCTTACTCTGTGTTGTGTTTGTGGTGCCTAATCAAATGCCTATGGCTTCCTCTCCTCCTCTTTCAGTGTCGCCTCCTCTCTCTCTCCCTCTCCCTCGCGCTCTTCAACGCCCCTTCGTTTTCTCTCCCAACCCGACCCGACCCGCCTCATTCCCTTTCCATTCCCGCACCTTCCCTAGGGTTCCATCTCCTCATCTCCCTCTCAAGCTTCTCTGCTCGCGCGAATCCAAAGGTACTCTCTCTCTCTCTCTCTCTCTCTCTCTGATCCAACCATTTTTGTTGCCTTTTGATTTATGATTATGCATGTGAATATTAGTTACTGCTCTCTGTTTGGTTTCCGAGAAAACAAAAAAAGAAAGAGAAACTTGTAGATCATATTGCATTTCTCTGCTGCTGTTAAACCTTTGATTAAAAAAAAAGTCTTAGTTGTAATCTTTTCTTTCTTTTCGTCTTTCTTGCTGTCTAATCGTGTGTCATGATCATTGGTAACTGAATCGAAATCGTAAAGTTGTAGAACTGTGAACTGAAGATTGAAATTAAAATTTAGCAAGAAATTAGGCCAATGAGCTCGGAGTTGTTTCTTTAGTAGGAACAGATTGGAGGATTAGTAGTTTAGGGTTCAAGATCCGCCTTGTGCATGTGTATCTTGTCAATAAGAAAAAAAAAAATCGAAACGAATAGATCAAGATTAAACTGCCTTGAATCGAAAGAATTGCGAATTGATATTTGGAAGGTGCTTTTTTATACTGCTTTTATTTTTGTTTTCTTTTTATTTTTCCTTCTCAAAATATATTCACCTTGCCTTTGGATTTTGGTACATAATCCACACTTCATTTCAAAAACAGTTCATTTCGACAATTTCATGGTTTGGAGTTTATTTTCTGCATCTAACAATGTATAGGTTGACACATCAATGACATGACCGACTGTATGCTTTTTGATTTGGGAAATCTAATCTGGACCATGAAATGGGTCAAATGGACAGGATTTGAAACAGAGAGGATCATTTTCATTGGATTTGATTGTTTTGTAATGAATAAATGAAGTAATGTAAATCTATATGTGGCGAATTGATAATAGAATTCTCAAAATGCTTCTCTTGAAGTCACACAAGTAGGGCTTAAAACGACATGTTGCCAAGCTTTTAATTAGAACTGTGAACATAAAAGATTATAAGGACCAATCAGGGTGAGACCCAAGACATCCTGGGTTTGATCCTCACTAAGAGTTCCGTTGGATTACTTGATACAATGTTCTAGTGGGTGGGGTGTGTATTAGTGGTTTACTTCCCAAGGGATGTGTCCAAAGGGCTCTGCCTTGGTGAGGTTCTAAATCATCAAATAAATAAATGAAAAAAAGGTTTAAAGGGAATAACTGATTCAATTTTATAGGAAATTTTTACAAATATAACAGTTTGTGAAAATATGATTTTTAAACTGTATATTGTGTCCTATTTGTTGGTCCAATTGTTTGTGGATGGTGGATTCAATCTCAGGGGAAAAAAAGCGATATAATTTTTGCTTGTGATACAGCAAAGGTATATATGGTGAGGTGATCAAGTAATCCAAGCAATGGTTTATTAAATCAGGATGCTTTTATTGGAGATTTCTTAGATACAGAAATAGGAAGACCGCTGTCACACATTTTGGATTTCATCAGTCATTGGATATTTGGATGTTAGGTTTTCAATTTAAACTTCATTTTCATATAACTCTTGTAGTTATCTTTTGGAACTCCATATGACACTATCCTAAGAACTTAAAAAAGCAATGGATTATTACATGCTAGATTTTCAAATCTACAATTTATAAGGTGGAATGATGTTGCATATATTAGCTAATGCATGTTTGATTTGGTTTCCGTTTTCATTTTCAAGAATTTTAATGGTTCAGTTAGTCAATTATATTGGATTGGTGTGGATCTCTCTCTCTCTCTCTCTCTCTCTCTCTCTCTTATATATATTTATCTATAAAGATGAACAATATTTGTTTTTGGCTTTGTCCCTGTTTTCTCATATCTGTCTCCATTAGAAATAAAGTAATAATTCTTGTTGAATTCTTTCTTCTGGACAAGATATTGGTTAGAATTTTCCTTTGGGTCTTCGATCCATAAAATTATTGCTACCTATTGTGGATGTTCTTCCTTCATATGTTAATTGTTTGAGTTGATTGATAGTATAATTTTCATTCATAACTCTGGTGTTTCTCTTGTATATTTCCCGTGTATTACGGTTGTTCCCTTTGTGCGTTTTCAATGAATCAATTAATCATAACAAAAAATGTTAATTAGTATCTCTCTTGATATGGATTTCCCAGTTTTCTTATTTCTGTTTCCTATAGATTTCCTCACTTTATTTTTCTGTCCTTTGTTAAACTCTGGTATATTTTATTTGTTTGAATTCTGAATTCCTTGGGTGAGATCTGAATGCATTTGGGAGAACAAAGGAAGAATAGCAACCTTTTTGGGAACTGAAGAGCAGCAACCGAGGGTGATGGGATCATTGATATTTTCCGCATCTTGTATAATTCCTCAATAAACGTGTTAGATTAGATCATGATTTGCCAAAAAAAATATCACTCACATAAGGTATGACATTTTTGAGAGTGAGAAATATATCTCTCTGCTTTGAGGGTTTTCTGCCTGCAATATAGAATGTGTACTCAAGGCAATGATACATGCTGCCTTGACACATCTATGGTTTGGTATTTTGCTTCTATTACTTAGAGTAGCTTTTTTCCTGAAGTGTAAGTGAGACTAATGAGACACAAAGATTAAAACATTGGATGTCCCTCCTGACAATATTATGTTAATATGTGCAGCTCCAGTTACGAAAGAATCGTGGGAGAAGTCGATTCTGAAGAGTGAAATCCCTGTCCTCGTTGAATTTTATGCGAGTTGGTGTGGCCCTTGCAGGATGGTCCACCGAGTGATTGATGAGATTTCAGCAGAGTATTCTGGGAGACTTAAATGCTTTGTGCTCAACACTGATAATGACTCAGAGATCGCTGAGGACTACGAAATTAAGGCTGTACCTGTGGTTTTGCTGTTTAAGGATGGGGAGAAACGTGATTCTGTGGTAGGTACCATGCCAAAGGAGTTCTATATGGCTGCCATTGAGAGGGTACTGAAATCTTAATCGTAGTTCAGTGCATGACTAGAAGCTTTAAGCAAAGTCAAATCAATTTTTCGTAAGTACCATAATATTTGAATAACTCGAATCTTTCAATGGGTGTCACTACTGTGGCTGTATATATGTTAGATGTTTGCTTACCGGATAACCCACATAGGTGCTGGACTGTTGGAATATGTCATCACTATGATGGTGATGTTCTACTCCCTCTTCAGATTTTCATATTTTTTGGTTGAAGAACTGGCTTGAGCTTTTGAAACTACATTTTGTGGATACAGGTTGTTTCTTCCTTTCAGTTTTGTAAATCTGAACGGCATTAAGTTCCTATGCACAAGTTCTGATTGGAACTTTTCGAAGGTTGAAAGTGATCATATTTGGCAATTGTTTTCCTACTCTCCTAAGTGGATCTGGAATTTAAACCTTCTTGATTGGCTTGCAGAAAGTAATTTGATTTCCTATGGAATATCATTCTTTCAAAGTCACTTGTTACTCTAGTGTTAGTAGGGTTTAAAGTTTTACTTGTTAGTCTCAATCTAAGAAGTAATTATTCAGAGTTTGTCAAGTTTATGATCTAGTCTGTCTTTGCTCTAACAACCATGTGAAACTTATGAGGCATCCACTTCCTTCTCCCACGAGACCTCTGGCATCCATGAAGAAATGTAAATATTATAGAAGCATTAACATTAAAGGAAGATGACATCAAATCATGCTCAACTTATTAGCTGGTTCAATATACGAGTAGTATTTTTTCTTCCCAATAAAAGAAAGAGGAAACTATAAGATTAACTTATAATAGACCTGATTTTGGTTTCTAACGATCTCAAGAGAAAACTTACCACTTAGAGTTCATAACTTTTTACCATTAAAAAAAGCACATTGCAATTCATGATATTGGAAGTTTGGGACCATGCGATCATCTAAATTTAGTTTTTTAATTATGTTGTAGAGCTCAATTAGTAAGACATTTTAAAAGTATCAGGATTCAGGACACAAAATCTCGTCCCATTCTATTCCATATATTTCAGAAATGCCCTTAATTTTTATTTTTCTGTGATAATTATAGAATATTCAATAAATCTGCTTTGTAACTTTATTTTCTGGGTGAATCTTTGTCACTGTAAATCTTTTGTGAATGTGAAACACTACAAAAGAAGATTTTACAAATCTTCATTAAACCGCATCTATTTGTTAAAATTTTACATTTTGCACGAAAGTAAACGATTTTTTAAAGCTTTCTTTTTTTCCTGTCAAAATATCACTTATGACTTATATGTATGGATTTTGATATTTAAAGGGATCCAAAATGCAATTTACATGAGCTTGTGTGTGTATATGTGACAAATAAACTTTCTTATGACACGAACCTGTTAAACCTCAATCCATCATATCTTATCGTGTCGGGTTTGCTGATTGTGTTGAATTTACCCCCTATTTGAGGGTTTTTAGATTTATTAAATAGTTTGCTCAAGTGAAAGACAATTCACTCAAGCAAAATGAAATTCGTTCGATCGAGATCGTGGGCAGATTAAGTGAAGGCTTCTAAATTTCGCAAAAAATAAAAAAGGTGCCTAAGTGACAGTTAACGGTTCTTAATGACTAGTGACCATTTTAACAAGTGATTTGAAGATTGTGTCTTGTTAATAGTGACTTTTCAATTTTATCTTTTTATTGTTCTTTCTTGTTAATATATTTTACTGCAACTTTCGTAATACACACTATAAAGAAAATTCATGGAACTTTTCAAAATTGCTGTCTAGAAAATTCATGCTTATTGTTGTGAGCATTGTTGCAAGTGCCGTGGGTAAAGGTCATCAAATACTTCATGGTCCGTGGCCTGACCCAATAACCTGCTAGCCCATTGGGCTAATGAGCAATCCAACTCAATACTATTGAGGCCCATGGATAACTCACTAGCCTAATGGGGGCATGCCATGGGTTGGTAAAAGAAGGACAAGGACAAGAACAAGGACAAGGACAAAACAATAAAACTAGAATGCTGTCCTTTATTTCATTTTATGATGATTAGAAAATATTTTTGTTACATTTGAAATGCATTTCTCGCTTACTTTATAATAGAGGTTACTCAGTTGTACGTATACAAAGCATATTCATATTCTATCTATTACTACATATATTAAATTCACCTTAATTCTATATTAGGAAAGTTACACTAACCTCCCTTAGATTTACTAAAACCATAATAAACACTCCCTTGTTTCAATTTGTACATAAACCTCCATAGATTTTCAAAATAAACTACACTCACCTCCCTATTGCTCGAGAACAGTATATTTACTAACAAAAAATAAAAAATTCCATAAATTTTGCATATTTCCTCTTTTGCCCTTCCTTTTTAAATGAAAATCTCTCTCTCTCTCTCACTCATTAAATTCATGGAAAAGAGAAAAGATAAATTTCTTTTAATCCAAATTCAAGAATGTTGCAAGATTCAAAATAGGTCATCAAGGAAACATTAGATTTTTTAGGGAATTCTAAGGAAGAATGTTGATGTTATTTTTGTCAATGGCTTTGGTGCCAGACTAATAGCAAGACAAAATACAACACCCCCCCCCCCCTCCCCCGGCGGCGGGGCCCAATTGCCCCATGCTTAGTGATCCACTAACACTAAGCAATGTTTTTCCTTTCACTTTTACTTCTAAAGGTCAACAATTATCTCCAAAATGGTGGGATAGTCCTCCCCTATGTATTGATAATTGGCAATGATTAAAGGATACAATTCAAGCAATTTCCTCCAAAACACCCTTCAGCCTTTGCCCTTCATTAATTTTTGTAAACATACAGTCAGAAAACACTGTTGCAACTCGATGAATGATGCAAACACTTCTCATAATTTATTTGTAGCGCTTAATTTAGCTCAAATTCATTAAGCGGGAAAAAATAGTGCTCCACCATAAGTTTTTTATGATTTTCCTAATGTGATTTCTTGGTGGAAAATGTAGGGATAAAAGGTCCATAAAAGTATAGTGGGCCGTGGGCCTTATTCGAGAACGTCTAGAAGTCGTCCTCGGACAAGGATAAGATAGGGAAGACATGAGAATCCAAGTGTCGAGGACAAACCACGACTGGGAAAGTTTGGGGAGGTAGTCTGAGGAGAACTATATCCTCGGCTAAGTAAGGCAGAGGTCAGAAGGTACAAATTGCCACTGGAAGCAACTTTTTGGAAGATTCTACTAATAAGGATGATTATCATAAGAGCGTAGGACAAATGAGAGTTGGGAAATATCAAAAGAAAAGCTGCTTCCACTGCATTGATACTCTGCAGCTAACCTTCTAGCCGCATTAATGTGGAGGTGATGCCTGAACAGTAACCAGCAGCCTGAACAGTAACCAGCAGCCTTACAGCTACACCCAAGGACTTCAAGAAGGTGCTAAGGGGATAAGAATAATGGCCATCTGCTTGTCCTACAAGTGGAGTGTGGAGATGAAGAAAAATAGGGTATATAATAGAGAAAGAAGTCCTTTATTAGGGGGGGTGGAGAAATTAGAGAGTAAAAACTACTGTAGCTCCAAGAACTAGATTTGTAACCAAAATCTAAAGAATCATATATATATATATATATATATAAGATTTAGTCTCCTCAAACTGTGCCAAGGATGATTTACTTCGTGTAGAACAATTGTATTCTTGCTTTCTTTTCACTTGGACTCACTATAATTATCTTATGATCCACTAAAGCCTAGTTTTCTAATCCACTCTCTACAAATTCATTGTATTGTGCTCCTTGGGCCTAAATTCTTTTCCCTTTAGGCTTAGGAATCAAATCCAGTCCTTACAATTGGCGCCATCTGTGGGAAAGCTTGAGCTTTGGTGAGAACAACACTGAATCATGGTAGGCTCAGGGCCAAACCGAGAGGAGACTGTTGGGTCCCAGTGTCAAGATCAGTTCCTCAACCTTGAACGAGGGACCGAGACATTAGTGTTGACACCACACATACCAATAGGAGTTAGACCAGGAGTGGAAGTCATGTTTCTCATGAGGCAACTACCAGAAGCATGCAATTGGAGATTAATCGTTTAAGAAGAAGGTTGCGCCAAGAGTGGCATAGAAGAACTCCTTCGAGCTCTAACCATTCTTCTGATGATGATGATGATCATAGCTATCGCCACAGGTCAAGGACTCCTCCTAGCGAGTTTTTTTTCCTATGTTAAGGAGCATTATAATGGGTGAGGAAGAAGAAGTCCATCATATAAAGGCTTGGGCAATGATGCCATGAGTAAGGCTCTAAATCAGATCTCTAAGTCACCTTTTACTCGGAGAATTGAAGGAGGGAGGCTTCCCTGGCATTTTACTCAACCAATGTTTACCATCTACAATGGCAGAACAGAACCTATGAAGCACGTAAGCCATTTTAACTAGAGAATAGTTGTTCACTATAAGAACAAGACTTTAATGTGCAAGGTCTTCCATCTAGTTTAGAGCTTGCAGCGATGAGGTGGTTTAATGGCCTGAAGGAGGGATCTATTCACTCTTTTAAGGAGCTCACGAGGGCTTTTAGTTCTCGGTTTGTAACTTGTAGTAAGGCTCCTTGGGCTTTGGACTCTTTCCTGTCTATGGCCATGCAAGAGAGGGAACCTTAAAGACGTACTTTGACCGATATTGGGAGATGTTTAATGAAATTGATGGGTATTTTGATGACGTAGCCGTAAGAACGTTTAAGGACAGCCTACTCGCTGAGCACGGTTTGAGAAAATTGTTGACAAGAAAGCTAGTTAGTAATGTGCGTCAACTCATGGTCTGCATTGATAAGTATAAGTGGGTCGAGAAGGACCAACAACTAGGTAAGGCCAAGGCTAAGGTGGTCCCTCAGGATAGGAGGGACTTCAGGTCGGACAGGTACAATAGTAATTGTCCTTAACAGGATTATTCTGGGCAATTTGCAGTTGCTGGTTAACACGGTGTTCCGAACACCAGTGCATCAAATCTTAGAAAAAAATTAAGAATGAGCCATATTTTCAATGGCCAAACATAGGAGGATACCCCACGAGGCGTAACCATAGCCCCTATTGCCAGTACCACCAGGGAGCAAGTGCATTCGACAGAGGACTATCCAACCTTATGGAATCACTTGGAACAACTGGTCCGAGGTGGCAAGTTAAAGTAATTTTTGAATCATCCTAGTGGATAAGGAGGTCAGGCAAGGTCAAGATCTCAAAAAGATGCTTCTTCAGAACCACCTCTAGGTATAATCAATGTTATTCTTGCAGCCCCGGGGAGGATTGGTCCTCACCTTTCCAGGGTACTGTCCATATCTCAGCTACTCGCAGAGGACTCCCCTTCCGAGCCAAAGAAAGTAGGATGAAAGTCCAATTAGTGCTGAGTTTTTCTGATGAGGACAAAATTGGCACTTTGCAGCCACATGATGATTCATTGGTGGTTACTCTCAGGATAGGAGGGTATGATGTGAAGCAAGTGATGGTTGATCAAGATAGTGGGGCAGAAATTATGTACCTTGATTTGTATAAAGGGCTGAAGTTCAAGCTAGAGGACTTAACAAGTTATGATTCACCCTTGGTAGGTTTTGATGGGAAGGTGGTTATTCCAAGGGGTCAAATCAGACTACTAATACAGGCATGGTCAGAGGTAGTAGGGGTGGACTTCATTGTAGTGGATGCTTACTCTCCCTACACTGCCATCTTGGCTAGACCCTAGCTGCATGCCATGGGGGTTGTCTCTTCCACCTTGCACTTGAAGGTGAAATATCCATCCGATGGCCAGGTTGAAGTGACTAGGAAGTGTCTAGTTTCTGCTATTAGATATCAAGCTGAAGATGAGCCCTCGGTCCCTACCGAGAAGGGCTTATAGCAATCAAGGAATCTAGTTTTAAGTACAGATATGTTGGAAAAGGCCAAGTGTGAGGAATTAGAAAGGGTTGTTGTAGGAGATGATAGGGAGAAGTTTTTCCAAGTCGAAGCGCAGCTACCTCCTGTGGAGAAAGAAGCATTTCTTAGAAAGAATATTGATGTGTTTGCATGGAGTGCTTATGAGGCTTTTAGGGTGAGCTCGAATTTCATTTGCCACCATATGAATGTCAATCCGACGGGCATCCCTAGGAAGTAACCACCTCGACGCTCATCTAAGAGCATTTTGATGCTGTTAAGGATGAAGTGATCAAGCTTAAGCAGGTTGGGGCTATTAAGGAGGTTTTTTACCCCGATTGGCTAGCCAATACAGTGGTAGTAAAGAAGAAGAATAGAAAATGGTATGTGTGTAGATTTCACGGATTTGAACAAGGCTAGCCCTAAAGACTCTTTACCCATGCTTCGTATAGATCAACTAGTTGATGCAACTATGGGTCATCCTCAGATGAGCTTTATAGATGCTTTCCAAGGATACCATCAAATACCTTTGGCTTTGGATGATCAAGAAAAGACAATTTTTGTTACTCCTATTGAAAATTACCATTACAAGGTGATGCCCTTTGGTTTGAAGAACGCATGATCCACCTATCAGAAGATGATGACTAGGATGTTCGAGCCACAACTACGAAAAATATTGAGATCTATATACATGATACCGTGGTAAAGAGCAAGTTGGAGTCCAAGCACATTGGTGATCTTGGAGACATCTTTGGAATATTGAGGAAGCAAAAGCTGCGCCTTAATGCCATTAAATGTTCTTTGGTGTTGGTTCAAGGAAGTTTTTGGGATAGATGGTCACTCATCTTGGGATTGAGGTCAATCTTGATCAAATTAGGGCGATCAACAGTTTGCAACCACCTTGGAACCCCAAGGAGGTCCAAAGATTAACAAGTATGACTGCTACCTTGAACTGATTTATCTCTCAGTCAATGTAAAGGTGTAGACCTTTCTTCCAGTTATTGAATAAGTGGAAAGGATTTGAGTGGACAGAAGAGTGTGCCTAGCCTTTCAACAATTGAAAGAATACCTCTCTTGGCCACCCATCATGTCCAAGCTTGAGGAAGATGAAGTTTTGTTTGCTTACATTGTTATAGCTCCCCATGCAGTTAGCTTAGTGCTAATACGGGTTGATGATGGGGTTTAGAGGTCAATTTATTATGTGAGCAAGTCCCTACATGAAGCAAAGGTCCGGTATCTACCACTAGAAAAGGCTATATTAGATGTAGTACATGCAACACGTAAGTTTCCCCATTATTTCCAAGTTCACACAGTGGTAGTGTTGACTCAACTTCCTCTTCAATCCCCGCTTTAGAGAGCTGATTACACAGGGAGGATTGCTAAGTGGGGTAAAATTTTAGGGGCCTTTGATATCAAGTATATGCCTTGCACCTCTGTTAAGGGCCAAGTTCTTGCCAACCTACTGGCCGAGTTTGTTGAACCTTTTATAGAAGAAGAAGAAGGAGAAAAGCAAAACATGGATGAAAAATCAATTGGAGTGTTCTCTTCACAAGAGCCTCTATCTTGGAGGGTATATGTTGATGGCACTACAAATCAAAGAGGATCCGAAGTTGGACTAGTTATGGTATCCCCTAAGGGGATTGTTATAAAGAAATCCTAAAGGTTAGGTTTCTCAGCCACAAATAACGAAGTTGAGTATGATGCCTTGTTAATGGGAATGACTATGGTTTAGAAGATGGAAGGGAAAGCGTTAGAAGTGTTTTCAGATTCTAGGCTAGTTGTTGGACAGGTTGAGGGTGAATTGGAAGCCAGGGATCCGAGGATGCAAAAGTACTTAAATCAGGTTAGACATTTATGATCAGGGTTCAAGTCTTTCAAATCTAGAGAAACAGAATTACTCATGCAGATTCTCTTGCCATGATTGCAACATCCTCAGCTCAAGGTTTACCTCGGGTCATCGTGGTTGAAGATTTGTGCAAACCTACCGAGGTAAAGAAGGACGTGATTCATGTTCATCAGATTAGGGTGGGACTTAGTTGGATGGATCCTATTATTATGTTCCTCAAGGATGACATCCCGTCCGAGGAGAAAGGAGAGGCTTATAAGGTGCAAAGAAAAGCTCCTCATTTTTTGTTGTCCGAAGACCAAAACTTGTATAAGCGCTCTTTCTCTAGACCATATTTGCTGTGTATATATCCCAAGGCAATAGAACCCCTCCTAGAAGAGATGCATGAAGGGATTTGTGGGAGTCATACAGGTGAAAGATCTCTTTCTCACAGGTCCCTCATTCAAGGGTACTAATGGTTAGGTATGCAATAGGAAGTACAAAAGTATGTAAAGAAATGTGACCAATGCTAGAGATTTACCCCAAATATTCATTAGCCTAGGGGTGTCTTTAATCCTTTCTTTAGTCCCGGGCCTTTCGCTCAATGGGGCTTAGATGTTATAGAACCTTTCCCTAAGGCAACAGGAAACAGAAAATGGCTTTTGGTTGGCACCGATTACTTCACCAAGTGAGTTGAAGCCGAACCTCTGGCAAACATCAGAGATGTAGATGCTAAGAGGTTCATATGAAAAAATATTGTTACTCGGTTTGAGATTCCCCACACCCTCATCTCGGATAATGGGCTTCAGTTTGATAGCAAGGCTTTCAGGAGATAGTGTTGCGATATGGGCATCAAGAATAGATATTCAACTTCTGCTTATCCCTAGGGAAATGGGTAAGGCAAGACTGTAAATAAAGTCATAGTAAATGAGTTCAAAAAGAGGTTAGATGATGCCAAAAGCAAGTGGGTGGAAGAGATGCTCCATGTTTTTTGGACATATAGAACTACCCCTTGCAGGTCCACAAGTGAGACTTCTTTTTCCCTAACTTATGGGGCCGAGGCTGTAATTCCTCTAGAGACTGGATTCCCAATACTGAGGATAAGTTTATTTACTCTGGACAATAATGAGGGGTTACTAAAGAAGAACTTGGATCTGATTTAGGAGCGAAGAGAAAATGCCATGGTTCAATTGGCATATTATCAACAAAAACTTAAGCAAGGGTATTATTCAAATGTGAGGTCAAGACCATTAGCCCTTGAAGATTTGGTATTGCGAAAGGTTATGGGCACTGCAAAGAACCTAGCGTGGAGAAAGTTAGGACCCAATT
This sequence comes from Castanopsis chinensis, assembly GCA_032878915.1. Taxonomy (NCBI): domain Eukaryota; kingdom Viridiplantae; phylum Streptophyta; class Magnoliopsida; order Fagales; family Fagaceae; genus Castanopsis; species Castanopsis chinensis. The sequence goes on from JAVQMG010000106.1 coordinate 10,511,443, forward strand.
GGGAAGGGTCGTACCGTATCACCTCGATAGCTGGCATAGGAGCATATTTCTTGAAAGATCTAGAAGAAAAAGTTGTACCACGTCCCTGGAATGTAAATAACCTATGAAGGTATTACTATTAATAAAAGGTATTTCTGCCATGTTTTATTTATGACATTATTTGTTGTACTCATTCTTTATCTAAGTGTTAAACAAAACCTTAGTCATTCCTGGATCCTCGAACTACATACCTTGGGTAAATTAATACTTCTTATTATTTCTCTAAGTGTTAAACAGAACCTTGGTCATGCCTGATTTCTCGAACCACATACCTTGGATAAATTAATACTTGTTATTATTTCTCTAAGTGTTAAACAAAACCTTGGTCATGCTTGGTTCCATGGACCATATACCTTGGGTAAATTAATACTCGTTAATATTTCTCTAAGTGTTAAACAGAACCTTGATCATGCTTGGTTCCTCAGACCACATACCTTGGGTAAATTAATATTTTTTATTATTTCTCTAAGTGTTAAACAGAATATTGGTCATGCTTGAATCCTCAGACCACATACCTTGGGTAAATTAATACTTCTTATTATTTCTCTAAGTTTTAAATAGAAACTTGGTCATGTTTGAACTACATACCTTCGGTAAATTAATACTTCTTATTATTTCTCTGAGTGTTAAACAGAACCTCGGCCATGTCAGGTTTCTTGAACCATATGCGTTGAGGGGATTAACAATTAGTCTAGCTATGATGGATAACCTAAGCACTAGCAAGTGATTAATTTGATTGTGCCACACATATGAATGAAGCGTGGGATCCCTTAAGTAGGCTATATTTCAAGTATGTTTTTACAGTTAATAGCCTATTTTGTCAAGGTTATGAGCCTGGATGGTCCTTTCAGACCAGTTATTAAGTGTAGGGGATGTAGCAACTAGGTTATCACTTGCCAAGATAGCAAAATCAAGTTATGTTGTGTTTGTGTATTGACTAAGTGTAAAAAGTATTTCTTCCAAGTTAAAAGCCACCTCTTGTAAAAAAAAAAATATAATAAATATAAAATACAAGTTTGGGAAGCTTCATTTATCCTGTGATTAATTATTTAAAGTAGGGAGATGATGCTGTCATTGGCACCAATAATCACTAAGGTTAAATAGGTGAGTACGTGTTAAGTTGGATGCTCTCCTTTTATTCTTAGACCAATTAAATCTAAAGAAAATCATAGGAAATATAAAAGTTTGTACAAACCATCTATAATAAAACTTTTTAACTTCCATTGAATTAGATCTTGAGAAAGGAAAAATGATTACAAGAGATGAAGGTTTCAGGAAAAAAAGAAAAAAAGAAAAAAGAAAAGAAAAGAAGACTAATGCTCTAAGAATTATTTAAGTTTAATTACAAGTTTATCTTTTACTAAGGTCTTTAAGGGTTGGTCAGAAGCTGTCATAGAAGAAGCAAGGTCTTTACCCTTGAGGTCCTCCTTGGTGGGCATAGGTAGGGTAGCAAGGATGAGCTCCATAGTCTAGAAGGCCTCTTTCTCCTTGTTAGGGTCCTTGGGAGTAGCTGGAGGCTGAGTGACATCACGGGCCACCTCCTTGGTTATGTCAGTTGCTTTTCCAGTGGCCTCAGGCTATTCGGCTTCCTTGGAAAAACTGCCAGAAGAAGGGGGGAGCTTGGCTGGGTTGTCCTTACCAACATCTGCTTCCTTAGAGGCAGCATCAACTTTGGGGACAAATGAGCTGGAAGCCCAAATGGCAGGAGGGTAGTAAACACTCTCTACTCTTTTGAGGGTAGAGGAGGTCTCAACCCCAGCTTGGTTGAGGGCCTCATTCCGCACCTGGAGGCAGTAGTGTCTACATACCTTCGAAACCTCAACCCTAAGGGCGTCCTCGGTCTCTGCCAACCCTGTTTTATACCCATCTTTCTCGATTTGATCCTTGGTCTTCTTGACCTCCCCGGCCTTCTTAGCCTTTTTCAATCACTTTGTTAGGGCCTTTATTTGATCTTTAGCCGCTACAAGGTTGTTCTCGGCCTGGCGAAGCTGCTTACGCTGAGCCTCCGCTTGCCTCTCTACTCCTTCTAGAGCGGCATCAATGCTCTTTTTCTCCCTCTCAGCCTTGGTTAGCTTGGCATTGAGCTCTTGCAACCTTTTCTTTGCTACCTCAAAGGCCTTCACGGCGGCAATGCGCTTGGACTCCTCCTCCTCTTTCATTGTTCTATGAGAGCTGATGACTATCTCCTCAGCTCTGAAGGTGTGAGAGATCGCGCCCTCGGCCCGTTTTTTATATGTTGGGTTTAGCCCACGTGAATGGGTGGAGTCGTGTTATTGCCTCTCAAAATGGAGGTTCGACTAGTTATAATTTCCCCTTTAGATTAAGGGTTTTACAATGGAGTTGCCACTTATTTAATTATTGGGATAAATAAGAAAACCAAAATTGAAAAATTCCTCATTTTATTAATTTTCAATTGAATTTACATTGATCATAGGAAAATTACATAGATTTGGTCCTAGATACAATCTAAGATAAAGTACATATCTTTGTTTCTTAGTTAGAATCTAAAAATTGAAAATTACAAGGATAAACATTGGTCTATCAACCTTTGATCTAAGTTCGAAGGCTATGTTATAAGGTAGGAAGGTGTTAGGCACCCATCTTACCCGATGAAACTGATCTTCTAGATTATGGTGGCTAATATTCATATCACATCATCCAATATGTTATCAATCAATTTGCATGTTGAATTTAAAGTGTGCACATGTGATAAACCCTAATTCAATTTATTAAGCATTTCATTTGGATTGAAAAATAAATTCTAGTAAATGTGTGTGGATGGTGATATCCTAGATTCAAGAAAAGAACTATTAAATAAACATATTTTTCATGCTTTTGATATGGATTTAAGATTGAAACTAGTGCTATGGATGAACATGTGATGAACATCCTAGAATATGTGAAGAATATATAAGAACAATTAAGAACATTCAAACATATTCAAAGGAATTTAAACGGTTATTATCATGCTTTAATCTTAAACTCTCATCATGGCAACACCAAAAAAAAAAAAAAAAAATTAGGGAAAGGGATTATACCTTCATGCAAGATCCATATGGTGGACAAGGAGACTCTTAAGGGAGGTCCTAAGGGTGGAGGAAAAGAAGAGTTAGGAGAGAAAAAGTGAGTCTCACTCAATATCTTGAGTCTCAAGAAGACCAAGATATGACAAAACTACTCAACTTCCTAGAACTCAAGAAAGGAGAAGAGATGGGTTTTTTTTGTGTGTCTTGGAATGAAGGAGAGGGGGGTTTATATAATAGTGGTGGAGAAAATATGAATGGAAGGCTATTAATGAGGGTTGACAAAGAATCATAAACCTAGACCTCATTTTAGCCTTGGGGGAAATCTGGAGCATTAAATGTAGAGATTGGTGAGAGTGAGGAGTAAACCTAAATTCGGTTTTCTAGTAGCTGCTGTAACAGCCTGTTGATCTAATTTCAAAAAATCATATCTGACTCAATTCTGACTGGAATTATCTCGTTCTTGTGCTCAAATTGAAGCCCTAGATGTCTAGTTTTTGGAAAAATTAACTTCATTCACAGATTCAAAAGATTTTGAGAGATGTCGATGAAATGATGAGTAGAGGTCATTTGTTAGAAAATGATTTCAGCCCAATTAACATTAATAGGTCCCAAATTAACTCCCAATTAACATTAAATGACTCCAATCACTCTCATTTCAGACTTAATTGGTTCCAAATTTACTCTAATTAAAAGATAATTGCACAAATTACTCATTGAATCGTTAATGTTTAATTATCTAGTTAATTAGGTGTATGCAACCTTATCATAAAATGTAATCCTAATCAATCAAATTACGACACATCATTAATCTCAAATTGATTATAATTATAACCAATTGGAATCAATTGTTCATAATCACATCTAGTCAGACTCAATTTGTGATAGTGCACCTCAGTCATTAAAACTTGATTTGATGATAATTTTCAATCTGATGGTCCGATTAGGGTTTATGACCTGTCGATTTGATCGTTACAACATCAAGATCATTTTGGTCAAATGAGATTAAGGATCTAATGACTAGAATCAAGATGCTATTTTCAAGGCAAAATTACTCTTTTACCCTCTTAGCGAGGTTAAATGCGAGTTGCAAAATGAGGTGTCAACAATAGGCAGCTTGGACAACCTTTTAAAAAAAAAAAAACACCCAGTTTAGCAAAGTCAAGTATAAAATATATAATAATAAATAAAATATAACAAGTACATATAACGATAATAAAATGAAGATAGTAGTTAGTGGTCTTACCAAGGCAAGGTTCCTCTTCAAAGTGAGAAAGACCTCATGCTTCCTCATTTGCCTCAGATTGACCATGTCCCCAGGTAGTAATAATGCTTGCTCCACTACGTCAGCCACATAACCAACTTTTCCTTGCTGGAAATCTCTGATAGAGGTATCGGCAATCAAAGTAAATCCATCCAACACTATAGCCGGAGACCATGCTAGAGCAGTTACTTAGGCCTTGGCCCTCTTCTCCACTGCTGTTTGGGTTGTTCTGGCCTGTTTGGCTCCCTTTTGGAGCTCGACCTCTTTGGAAGGGTGGCTTTCCTCCCCCCTCCCCCTCCACCACCTCCTTATCCTTGGGTTGGTCCCTCTTCCTTTTGTGATCAGCAGGGTCGGGACGTTGGGCTTGGGTGGATGGAAGGGAAGGAAGTTTAGGCTAGACGGCCCTCTTTGGCTCTTGGCCTCCTGCCTGGGCTTCTATGAAGCCACGAAGACTTGATCTAGTTTTACGCTGGATTGGCATCGCTTCTGGGATGGTAGGTTCTTTTTATGTGCAGCTTACTTGGGCCGGGGGTAGGAGGTTAAGATCACCGATCGGGCTCTCTGAGGGCAAGGGTAGCTTGAAAACCTCAAAATCGTCTTCGGAGTCTGAGATATTGATTACTTCTTCTTCTTCTTTGATAATAGGCTGAGAAAAGGTGGCTTCCCTGATCGTGTATTGGGATGGAAAGGTCATTTCAAACACGTATTCTAGGATGGGACCAGTGGTGAGAAATCCTGGGGCAGCAACACTTATCAAGGGTAAGCGAGGGTCTTTCACTTTGATTACGTTCTTCGATGATTGAAAGTTTGATGAGAGGGGTTTATAGCTGAGGACGAGGTACGCTGCCCTTAGTTGACTGTTGCTGTGAATGAAGACCTCGTCTTTGAGTATCTTGTCTAGGTCTGATTGGTTGACGATCTTTAGGTTGGGAATCGCGGCATGCTTATCTACGAAGCCATTAAAAAAAAGCTTTCAGAAAAATGACATGATTCAAATCTAAGTTCGAATTGCACACACAAGTAAAAAGAAACAAATGCAAGAGTATCAAAGAGAAATGGGGTGACATCAGAGTAATTAACCTAAACCTTAAAACCCCACCTGGTATCTCATCTATCGTCAAGCAGTGGAGGCCATCATGCCACTCCCTTGAGATGATTAAGAAATCTTTGTTCATGACTTTGTTAGAATCATGGTGGCATGAGATTAATCTAACCTCAGGGACCTTAGTCTTTAAATAATACCCCTGGCCTTTCAAGAGGTGGAGATTGTAAATCCAGTTGACGCCATGGTGTGAAGGTTCAAGCCCATCTTCTCATTGAGAACATCTACACTACCTAGGATCCTAAACATGTTTGGAGTGCACTGGGTGGGGGAAAGACGGTGAGCTATTAGGTAATCCCTAGTGACTCTACTCATGGGGATTCTCATCCTTCCCTCTATAAAGGCAATCATAGGGATTTTCACTTCTCCCTCATACCTCATAGCGTGCCACTCCCCTTGTTTACAATACCCAATGGAAACTCTCGAGGGAATTTGGTATTGGGTTTTAAAGTCTTCTATGCCTTTAGAGGTGTCCACTAGACAAGCGAATCTCCCCATTTATATAAAAGAATTAAGGGAATTAGGTAGCCATGGTGAAATTATAAGGGCCGAGGAAAAGAATGGGGTTTAACTATAAAGAATGACCAAAGGGACTAGAAAAAGAAAGAAAGAAAAAATTGCAAGAAACTACTTACAGAAACAAATAAGGCTCTTCGGACTAGCTCTTGAGTTCGAAATGTGCAAAAATGAAGTGTGTGAAATTTTAGAATAGTATATATATGAGAGAAAATAGCAAGCAGAAGAATTCCCACCCAAGTTCTAATGAAATCCTTAGCCATTGGATCTTCATCCCATCGTAGAATGTGGGGGACATGAAGCTGCAAAAATTTAATGTGGGCGCCCCGGATGCCGAAGCATCAAGGACATGCGTTGGACAATGGTAAAGGCGTTTACGCCAGCAAAGGGTGACATATGGCAAGAAGAGGATAATGATAGTAATATCAAAATCCCTTTCTTTTCCGAGGAGCAAAAGAAACAAATTCTGAGGGGCTATTGTAGGGATAAAAGGCCCATAAAAGTATAGTGGACCGTGGGCCTTGTCCAAGGACGTCTAATAGTCCGAGGATAAGGATAAGATAAGGAAGACATGAGAATACAAGAGCCGAGGACAAACCATGACTAGGAAAGTTTGGGGAGGTAGTTTGAGGAGAACTATCTCCTCGGCTAAGTAAGACAGAGGTCAGAGGGTATGAACTGCTGGTGGAAGCAACTTTCCGGAAGATTCTACTGATAAGGATGATTATCATAGGAGCGTAGGACAAATGAGAGTTGGGAAATATCAAAGGAAAAGCTACTTGCACACATTGAATGCTTTGCAGCTAACTTTCTGGCCGCTTTAATGTGAAGGTGATGTTGAAACAGTAACCAGCAGCCTTACAGCTACACCCAAGGACTTCAAGAAGGTGCTGAGGGGATAAGAATAAAGGCCATCAGCTTGTCCTACACTTGGAGGGTGGAAATGAAGAAAAACAGGGTATATAATAGAGAAAGAAGTCCCTTATTAGTAGGGGGAGGAGAAATTAGAGAGAGAAAACCACTATAGCTCCGAGAACTAGATTTGTAACCAAAATCTAAAGAAGCATATATATATATATATATATATATATATCAGATTTAGTCTCCTTGGATTGTGTCGAGGATGATTTATTTCGTGTAAAACAATTGTATTCTTTCTTTCTTTTCACTTGGGCTCACTATAGTTATCTTATTATCCACTAAAACTTAGTTTTCTAGTCTACTCTTTACAAATTCATTGTATTGGGTTCCTTGGGCCTAAATTCTTTCCCTTTATGCCTGGGAATCAAATCCAGTCCTTACAGAAAATATTATATTTCCTTGAATCTTGCAATATTAATTTTTTGAACTTTTCTTATTTTAGGTTGTTATAGAATTTCGGTTAAATAATTCATCTTTTGCTTTTTAACCCATTAGTTATAGATTTAAAAATGAGAATTTCATTTGAAACAGAGTATAAAAGAGGAAATATAAAAATTTTATAAATTATTTTTAAAATTCATTTAATGGATTTAACAGTGTTAAGTTGGAGGAGAGGTGATTGTAGTTTATTTTGCAAAACTAAGAAGGTTTTTGTATATTTAAAAATAGGGTTATGCTAACGAGTGCCCTTAGTGCATTTATTAACAATTTATTTTAGGAAAATTTTGACACTACTTTTATGAGAAATGAAAAAAAGTTGTCAAAACATTAATTGCTTTTTTAGTTTTGATAGTTTTTTTTCTTTTCTTATAAGTTTTCTTTAAATGGATTATTAACTAATATTCTAAATGCATTAATTAACATTTCCTTTAAAGATATGGGGTGGTCAATAAAATTTTAAAATAAATCTTTGGAAAGATAAGTGCAATTTTCTCACTTTTTATTTTTGGCACTTATCCAGCATTAAATACGGTTTATTAAATATCTAGAATTAAATGTAGTTTATTAAATATCCAGCATTAAATATACTTGATTATTAAATGTATTTGAAAATAAATTTGTCTAAGTCTAGTTTGGTTATTGATTGTTTGTCAATAAATATGTTTACTTAATAAATGATACAATGACTATTTTACGTTTAAGACTAGTTGTGAGAGACCTCACCAAAAGTTCCACCCTTCATCTACGAGGAATCTTAAGAGACACTAACTGGACCAATCGTCTCGCCTATTTCAACAGCCGCCTCCGGAGTCATAAACTTGAAGGGAAGGTCATGGATCTGAACCCAGAAGGAACCTGACTTAAACTCTAATTCATTTAGAGGTGTACTACCATCAAAACGCTGAAAAACAACCAAGTGTCGATCAAAAGACCACGACTCTCCTAGAAATACTTTTTCAACATCCACCTCCAATTCAAAAGCAAACAGGAGAATATTATTTCCAGCGTTGCTGATATGGAAGCTCTCCTTTGTACCCCACAATGGATGAAAAGTACGCCCCACTGCATCCATATTTAGAGAGCCCCTCATTAAAAAATTTGTTGCTAGAACATGGTCAGAAGCACATTGATTCTTAGACAAAGCTACCTTCCTACCTTCCCTCGCAGACAGCTGCGAGTAAGGTCCATCCCAGCCTCCAAGTAACTCAAAACTAAGCCCTACTAGCAGGGACAAAGCCAGAACTTGGAGTTAGAGGGAGCAATTTTATTGTTAATTATATCTAGTGACTTCAGTTTTCAGCTCTATTGCTTAGCCGGCAAAGGTTTTCTTTTATTTTTATTTTTTTATGTGTGTATAGAGTGTGTCTTTTGTTGATAAGGATAAAATTATTTTGTTCAAAGTTTTTTTAAAGGGCTAAGTTGTTTGTTTTTGGTAAAGTTATTTCATTAGTCTCAATTTTTTTTTAGCTTTGCTATCGCCTATTGGTAATTTTTGTTGGGCTAATATTTTGGGCTTGTATAAATTTTTTTTTTTTTTAGATTTTAGATCTATAATTTTTTTATGGACTTTAAAAGGAAAAAATTACTAGATCTACATATTTTTTTTACAAATTTTTGTTATGATTAGTGGTTATTAGTAAGTGGTAAACCTAGATGCAAACCAGTAAGAATTTGCTACCTCAATAATCTATAAAAATATTATAAAAAAGTTTGTAACTGTAGCATTTCTCTTATAAAGATCAATAAGATGGATAAAATGTAATTTTATTGAACAAAGTTGCTAAATTAGTACCTAAATATATAGTTATATAATTATATTACTTTAAAAAAAAAAAAATTAGAGGGCTAGCCCATGAATGGCTTCGTCCATGCCTACTAGTAAAATACTACAGGGTTTCTCAAAAAGTAAAATACTATAGGGACCACCCTTCATCCTCCAAAGAGAAAGGAAACACTAAGAGCATTGCCATCAGCCCATTTAAAGTCTTCTAAAATAAAAGAAAGAACAAAATTTGCACATTTTGAGAAAAAAACACCCACATCAGTGGGTGTTAAAAAGTGCAAAAATGTGAAAAGAGATAAAAGGCTACAGTAACCGTGTAAATATACACGGTTACTGTAGCTCTTTTAACCTTTATTTTATTATTTGTTTTTCTCTCAGCTCACAGCTCTCCTCTCACTCTCCGCTTTCCTCTCTGCTCTCAACTCTCTCAACTCACATCTCTTCGCTCTCCTCTCTGCTCTCAATTCTCTCACCTCTCTATCGTTTCATCTCTCCCTCAGTCCACCAATCTCATCTCAGTCCACCGATCAGTCCACCGATCTCACCTCAGGCCGCCGATCTCACTGATCTCACTCTCACGCCACCGATCTCACTCACCGCCGAAGAGAATTCAACAAGCAAACGATGTCGTGGCGGAGCTTTGATGGTACGATCACACTAACACGAGACCCAGAAATGAAGCCGTGGTGGAGCTCTCGGGGACGTGATGTGTGGGTTTTGATCTGTGGGGTATCAGGTTGATGGTGGGTTTTGATGGGTATTGATCCGTGGGTGTTGATCGGGTTGATGGTGGCTGAGATTTTGATCGGTGGGTTTTGATCTTGATCAGCTTGTTTTGATCTTGATTGGTGGGTGTGGCTTGATCTTGATCTTGATCGGTGGGTGTGGAAAGTTGAAGGATGGGTGTAGGTATGGCTCAGTGGGTGTGGCTCGGTGGGTTTGTTGAAGGATTTTGTTGAAGGGTGGTTGGGTGTGGTTGTGGCTCGACGGAGAAGACACAGAGAGGAGAGGGAAGGAAATAATAAAAAATGTAAAAAGAATTAATATTTTATTGAATAAAATGTGTAAAATAGATAAACTGGTGTGGGTGTTTTATAGGAGTGGATGTGTAAAATTAAAAAAGTAAGTTTTTTCTTGTAAAATAGACAGAAAATTTAAACGAGCTTATGTGAATGCTCTAATGCTACAGACTTGGGTTTTGGAATCGCTAGATCCCTAGACCACTGGACCAAGAACTATCCCCGGTGTCAATCAGCATTTTGACTAAGACGCTCATTTTTATTCAGTTTGATTCCTACTTAATGTTTTGAATAATATAATAAATAAATGCGACTTTAGACCTATATTTTTTTTTCATATTTCAAGTAAGATCGATAGATTCGATACTGCCAATAGATATTTATTAAATTTAAATGTATATTAATTCTCTTAAATTAAATAATAACTATCCAAGGGAATTATCTAGTACATGCATCCAAACTCTCATTTAAGGTTTGGTTTAATGAAATTATCATGCATAATTAAATTCAAATTAATACTTGCAAGAACCAAAACCTAATCATGGGAATGCATATCAACAGCTAAAATCATAATTCGGCTTGATCTTGTAATCAAGTGGCTTAATCTAAGCATGTGAGATGTTGTTTTGATTGTTAGGAGCTGTACTTTTTTTTTCTATCAAGCTTGCTTTGATCATAGATTAACGGTTTTGCATGTGGTGAGATTAAACGGAGGTTGCAAAACATAGTTATAGATAGGGTTGCATGCATAAGCTAAATTACAATTTAATTTTTGGTTTTGATAATCAATTTCAATTTAATTTTTATTGGTCCTAATATGATTAATCTATGCCAATAATAATAATAATAATAATAATAATAATAATAATAATAATAATAATAGATAAAGCTGAGAGAAACTCAAATTAGAATTCTAAATTAGAGTTCCAATTTTATGTCATGTGTCTTAAATTATTTATTCTTAAAGAGTTTTATTTTTTAATTTTAGAATCAAATGTGGGACTACAAGTCTACAACATAAATATTCATCCAAGTAAGTTATTAAGTACAAAAACCAAATAGTCTAGAATAAATGATTCATAAAAAAAAAAAAAAAAAAAAAGTGCTTCATAATAATAATAATAATAAAAACATGGACAATTTACATTTTATACCTAATAATATCATTACAAAATTTTTTAAAGAGTTGACAAAATATAAAAATGACTATTAATAGTATTTAAATTATATATATAGGAATTATAGTATGTATTTTGTTGTATATCTTTAAGTGTATCCATACATATGCATGGAGTTACAAACTAGTTAAAATATAATTAGAGAATAATTCCTATTAGTCCAAATGATAAATAATCATCAGCATGTTGACTCTAAAATACTTTTATTATTTTACGTTGTTTCATGTTTCCAAGTTTAATTAGGATCTTATTTTATGTTGATTAAAAAAAACATCTTAGTTTATGTTCTTTTATTTTTCCTAGTTAATTTACGATTTTTATATATTAAGATTTTAAGTTTTGTCGGGGGCGGTTTTTTGCTCGTAGCCACATGCCATTCGCCAGGGGTGTGACTTTGCTAAGCCCGGATTTGTTTTGGGGAGTTTAACTCGGAACTCAACATTGGGCCGCATAGACCATTGGCTTCCGGTATATTTTTTAGCCTACAAAATAGATAAAGTCCAAAGTTTTAGAATCATGATAATGGTTGAAATAAATAAATAATATGCTTAGTATGATAGCCTTGATTAAATGGTGAGTTGATATGTTATTATTATGTATATTAAGTGATGTCCAATATTAGAAAGTAATTTATTAAGTGTCATATGTCCAGTGATGAGTCCAAAATAGTCTATATCCAGTGGTGATTCGTGGTTCATGTCCATTATAATAAGGTATTGCTAGCAATGGTCTATGTCTAAATAAGGTATGTCCAACAATATTTTTTGTCCAAATTATATATGTCAATTGGTGGTATATGTCCAAATAATATATGTCAATAGGTGGTATATGTCCAAATAATATATGTGCAATGGTGGTAGATCAATTTATTAATATGTATATTCATTAATGAAGTATTAGTGAGACTATGTTTTATTAAATAGTGAGATGATATTAAAGTAACTTGTATCTAGTGGTACAATAATAATGAATTAACATGTACTAAATAATGTAATCTTGAAGATAGGGAGATTTTGACTTGTCTTGTGGCTCTAGCCATATATCATTAGTAAGCTTCACAGTTTGTAGCTCCAATCGTATAGTGTCAATGAGTTGCTGACATCCAGCAGTATAATAACATTAGTCGAGTGATATAATGATAATGAATAAAATATGCATAATAATATAAGTTTGAAGGTAAAATATAATGACTTATCTTTATAGTTTGTGACTCCAGCCGTAGAACAGTAGTGGACTTATGACATTTCAGCAATTTGATAAAATAAGTCCAGCAATACAATATGATATTATGAGTTCTTCCATGGTGACTTCATGATTGAAGGGGAAAAATGGGTACAAATAGTAGGAGAGAAAGTACGTCCAGCTGTGTGTATAACTTGGTTAAGTTTATCCCTTTTTGTCATGCACTTAAATGACTTTTCCCATGTAATGCTCTTTTAGTTTTTAGTCAAATATGAGTGATGTTGACTTCTGTAAGAATGACTTTTAGTATTATAAGTTTTTGTCTTTCATAAGAAGGGCTTTTAGCATTATAAATATATGTCTTCCATGAGAAATGACTTTTAGTAATAAGTTCTTAGAAGAGTGTTTGATATGTTTTAAGATGTGTGGAAATGGTAAAAAATGTGTATATTTTGTGAGATATGCTGTTTGTAATATGTATAGGAATTACATGTAGATACTTTGTTGAACATGAATCTTGCATATATATACTTTATGAGACATGAAGTTTAAAGATATATGAGAAGTATTTATGGGTATTTTGTGAGGAATGTGTTTGTAAAATATATGGAAATGTGAGATAGATAATATGAAGGTTAAATATAGTAAATACATGAAATTATAGCTGCTGTTGGAGTGGTTTTTTGTATTATGTCATGGGTTATGTTGCTTTCTAATAAGGGAGATTTTGTATGAGAAATAAAGAATGCATGGAAATGTGTTTTTGGGAAGCAAAATGATGAAGTTTCAAAATATTAAAGTGTGGGAAAGATAGATAGTGTGTAATGGTGTGGTGTAATAGGTGTGATGTAATGATGTTATCTAAGAAGAGATATTTTGTATGGGAGATGGAGAAGTATGGAAATGCTTAGAGTAATGTGCAGCAAAGTGAATGAAGTTTTAAAATATTGAGGATGAGAGAGGGATGGATGATGTCCCATGGTGTGTGGCTTGGTCCTCTTTATATAGAGCCAAGTATGTAACTAGATTAGAATTAGTTGAAGGGAAATTTAGAAAATAAGGAAAAGTCATTGACAAAGTAAGTAGTTTCATTAGTGGGTTTTTGTTTTTTAGCCAAAAGAAGGAAGTTTGAGCCTTTAATGCTGCTGTTACAGCTGTCAATCACAGTTGTCAGATCTGTTGGATGATGTCATCTAAATGACATCTTTTGCTGGAGGAAAATATTTAGCATTAAATTCATGGTTTGGCTAAAAATAGTAATATAACCTTTATGGCACCTTCCTATTTCTGGTACAACTGAAGGCTAAGGATCTTAGCTTAAAATGATAGGATTTCTTTTATAATGCCCTTATTTCTTTGAGTATGACAGCAAGCTACTGAGATTGGGCATTAAAGGGCAATTGATGTGATCTTAGAACATGTGTCAATTTGCTGGAGCAGTTGTTGGTATTTTTGGCTAAGTTTCCTCATTTGGAAAATTATATATTTAGTTCATATATAATTTTGGTAAGTAATAGACTAGTTGATTGATATTTGATGAAGTTTTAGATATGTAATTATGGTCTCTTTGTATTTTAACAAAATCTTGGAGAGTAAGGGGAGCATTTAAGGCTAGATATGATACGAGATATTAATATATATTTAGCCATGTGCTTGGAATTAATTTAAATAAACATAATAATATAATTTATATGAAATAGTATAATTACATTTTTAAACTTATATTATATAATGAACATTGATTTTTTATGTAAAGAGCATGGGGAGTTTTATCATTTTGAGTGTTATGTGATATGAGAAACTTACCAAATGTTACCTATTGCACATTGACCCGTCAGAGTTCATGGAATTGGGGAAGACATGCCAAGCAATATGCTTTCCTTTATCAACTTTGAACCACTGAGGCTTTACTTAACATACTTCTTGGCCCTCCAAACTACGACTCCCAAAATTCCCCCGATAAGACTTATGAGCTTGGATCATAAGTCGAAAATGAGATGTTGTGCCATGAGCTTGAATTATGGGTTTTGATGAGATTATATCGCCATGAGTTTTGGACTATGAGCTTCGGCATCATTTTGTGAATATGGACTCTTTTGGGCTTTAAAAGAGATTTTCCCAAAATCCATGATAGCATTGACGTGGTACGAGTCTCTAATGAAATGATGCCATGTGGTGTGAAAAATTTGTCCTCAACAAGTTTTAATCTGTGCAATACCATTTTTATATAAGCTCATAATTAACATTACATTTATTATATATATAATCATTACGTACCGTCTTAATATCAGTTATATAATAATGATAATTTATATATATATATATATTAATATTAAAAGCCAAAGATAAAAAAAAAAAAAAAAAAAAAAAAAAAAAAATCTAATTAGATTTCAATTGGATGCACAACTTTACGTCATGTGCCCCATTAAATTTTTAATTTTTGTGCCAAATGAATTATTAAGTATAAAAATCGAAAAGTTCAAACTTAATTAGATTCTAAATTGGATTTCAATTGGAGTCTAGTTTTGCTTTATATGTCCATCTTTTTTCTTTTTTTTGGGGGGGGGGGGGGAAATCAATTATTGGGTGCAAAAATCAAAGAATACAAATCCAATTAAATTCTAAATTACGTATATAATAAATAATGAGAAATCATTACATGTTTTAGAAATGTATGGCTTAAAAAATGTGTAAGCTAATTCTATGTGTAATTTAAAATTTTCTTTTCAAAAAAAAAAATTAAATCGTGTAATAGTGATTGTTTTTAATTGTACCCATACATATGTATGAGTTTCTCAATCAGATTTCGTCGCTCCTCTCTCAACACTTCCAATCTAATCAATATGCATATGCATAGGGTTACACATTAGTAGTAGTAATAATAATAATAAAGTACAAAAATGTATCATCAACAATCAGGTGCGTAAAGTATTTCCTTGGATTCATATCAACCCTTGATTATTCTTACTTTTTCTGAATGTGACTTGAATGTCAGTTGAATTTCCACAAACATAAATTTTAAGGAACAGAAAAAGGTCTATAGATCTTATCTTATGAAATTATTTTTTTAATAATAAAAAAAGAGGTCAAGTGGATATTGAAGTCAACGACACTACCATTTTAATTAGGTTGAAAAATACATATAAATTTTCTATCAAATCATAACTTTTTCATTTCTTTAGATTTGTAAACTTTTCATTATGTTCATAATTATTGTTACAAATCATATTATATTTTCAGCCGACTTTGGATAATATAAGAAAAATATAATTGTTCCCACCACACACCTTTTCAAGATATGCTGAACACACATCAAAAACAGCACTGAAGTTCTTAAATAAAAAATAGCATGAGACAAGTATCGAAGCTATCTAGTGGAGGCGAAAAGAGAATTCCCACTCTCCTTTGAGTTCAAGAGTTCTAAGGCCTAATTCATCATCTCCAAATTTACAATGGTAGTTAAGGGTTTGTTGTTGAGGATGTTGATGATTCGTACATGTTTTTAGCAAATATGTTTGGTGTCAACGTAGAAGAACCACTTAAGAATTTTCCTCTAAACCAGTTTGGAGGTAACTTTTTTCCCCCATATTAGGCCACTTTTGTTTCATTCATAAAAAAATTTGCCAAAAAAAATATTTCCTAATTGAATGCTAGTCAACTTAATAATATTTTCAAGTTGATCGTAAAATAGGAGCCGTTTTGGCATAAAATATTTTTACACCTTAATTTTACGGTCCTAAAATTTTTTACCTGAAGAGACCTTTACATTCTATCAACAAAACCTCCCATCCAATTACCCACCACCAGACCAGTCGAATACCTCGACCCATCCATGGCCTAATGAGTTCATGGATTGAATAGTTAGATTAACATGAAATTTGACATATGTAATAAGAACATAGGGAACACGTAAGTCAATAATGAGATATTCAAAATATTTGTCCATTGAAAGTTATTAGATTGTGCAATATTACTTAATGGTAAACTAGTAGATGTAACTTGATTTGCTTAAAAAATATATTATATGGACAAAGTTTTCTTTCAAACTAGTTCAAAAGAAAAATTTTCAACTCATTACATGGCAAGTCTGTGGTGACTAAACCCAATGGTATGGTGTACCTTGGGTAAAGGCCACCAATTTACTTGTATATTCTGGGCTGGGTTTATCCCACGATAAGAGGCCCATGAAATGGTGTAACAGGTTTTTGATGGAGCTAATGAGAAGTTCGAGTTTTTTAGGGTTTATTTGGTAGAGGAGTTTGAGTAATGTTGTTTGTAATTTTTTGAAATGCGTATGGGTGAAAAAATGTGTGGAAATGCATGTAATGTTGTATAAAAATTGAAAATGTGTGTTTAAGATGCTCTACCAAGCGGGGCCTTACTCTCTTAATTCTAGCCTAATCAAGCTATTGACTGTGTAACCGACCTCTTTTTCTAGAACCTGACTAGGATTCTTTGATCCCTAAGTAAATCTTTCTTCACTTGTCTCTTGTGTTTTTCTCCCCCCCCCCCCCCCCTATTTTCCAACCCCCAACTCTTACCCTTCTTTATCTTTTTATAGCCTTCATTTAGTGGGTTTGCCATCATGGGCGATGACCTTCCTCAAGCAAATGGGTCCTTCTCTGCTCTATATTCCTGACCAGATGGGACCCATTACATATTCTTAAGATGACATCCTTGGAACTCGCACCTGACGCTGAGATATGTTTGGCAGGCGAATCGCCCCAAGGCATTATCTTTTGTCCATAGCTATGCTTAGTAGTGTTCAGTAATGTTCGGTCTTAGGTTTATGCTTGGTACTGGTCGATGTAGTGTTGATATGGGCCGGGACAGTTTTAGGGAGCAGGCCGTAGTCTTGGGCTGGGCTTTCATTCATGGTCCGTACTCCATGTGTACTATTTAAACAAATTACATAGCTCATTTAATAAGTCGTGTAATTAAAAGTACATGTGTGAATTGAATAAATTTTCCTCTAAATTGGTTTGGAGGTAACTTTCTCCATATTAGGCCACTTTTGTTTTGTTCATAAAAGTTTTTCAAAATATATTTCCCTAATTGAATGTTAATCAACTTAATTTTATGCCTTAATTTTACGATCCTAAAATTTTACGTCACAAGAATCCTTCACCTTCTAGCAACAAAACCAAAACCCCCCACCCAATTGCACACCATCAGACCAATTGAATATTGCAACCCAACCATGGCTAGTTTGACCCACCTAGCCACTACTGTTGACCACCACCCAAACAACCACCCCCCTAGATTTCATGCAATCCACATAATTGCCTCCCTCACTAGTTACATTATTTCCTTGTTTCTGTTGCCCTTCCATATTGCCATCACTCACCTAGAGATGTCATGTCAACTCTCTACCAATGTTGATTAGGTAAGATTTTGCCTCTAGCTCTCTTTCTCTCACTTATCTCTCTCTTCTCCCCTTGCTCTTATTTTGCAACCCACTATGACGCCCCTATTTCACAACCACCATCACCGTCCCTAATTGAACTATGTTTTGCGACCACCACCAATCTTATAAATCTGTTTTTCACACCTTTGTCAGGCACTCTTTTTCTCTCCCTTAACTTCTCTTTTTTTTTTTTTTTTTTTTATTAACATATCTTTTTTATTGGATTTTTTAAGTGGGAATGTAATTTATATATATATATATATATATATATATATATATAGGAGTTGAGAAAATGTGAAAAAGAATAAAGTAGTAGAAATATGTTTTCTAAAACATTTTCAAGAACTCGACAATTCACTTAAAATTTTTTTCATTCTCCCAAAAAAAATGTTTCCACCAAAATATTATTGTAGGGTCGAAAACTATTTTCATGTGAAACAATCAAACAACATAGCTTTTATTTATATATATATTTTTGAGAAGAAGCCTTTATCTCTATATATTAAGAGGATTCAAAAAGTTAATTACGGTTTCAAAAAATGTTAAAAATACCCCCTAATCTAATTAGATAATTCTTATTCTTAAAAAATACTTGCCTCTAAGCATGCAATCACGTGCGTGCTCAAAGGTTCTTCTATTTTTTGGTAAAGGTTAATAATTTGCATCAATTATAAATTGGGATTAGTACATTTTTCAATCACAAAAATACCTAGAAGTGTGATGAGTATTATGCATTTGTACCAAATATTAAAATTATTAACCTTTCTCCATGCATAACACTCATCACACTCCTAGGTATTTTTGTGATTGAAAAGTGTAGTAATCTCAATTTATAATAGATGCAAATTATTAACCTTTATCAAAAAATAAAAGAGCCTCTGCGCACGCGTGTGAGCACGTACTCACACGCGAAATATAATTCAACAACGTAAAATGAGAAGGAAAAAAAAAAAAAAAAAACCAACCATTCATATGAGGATTCTCTCATTGAATTGTCTGGTTCTTAAATTCCTTTGCATTTACATCAACTTCACCATCTCATGCTATATAGAAAATAAAGAATCAATTGTGTTAGCATATAGTTGCAAAATACAAAATAAAATGTGAAGGAAAAAAAAAAAATGCCAACCGTTCATGAGGATTCTGTAAGCAATTATATACCAATTTTGAAAAAGAAAAATGATACTTAGGGGAAGTTATCTTTAAAGATAAAATTATAAAGTCATAGAGAAAATTGCTTCTAAATAATAGGCTAACTTTTAGGAGAAAAAACCCAAAACGTGGGTTTTTATTTTTCTTCTTTTCTTTAAAAATAAAATTATAAAATCATGGAGATAATTGCTTCTAAATACTAATAGGCAGTTCCTTTAAAAAAAAAAAAAAATACTAATATACTAGTAGTCTATCATAGCATAGGATTCTAAAATCCTAAAATTTAGGATATTTTTTTGGTTTGAAATTGTAAAAAAGAAAAAAAAAATTGAAGTTCAATTTGAATTTGAAGACCAAGAGGGAATTGTCCTATTTTATAGGCAATGTTTTTGTAAAAGTTAAAAGATGTAGTTTTCTCAAATTATATTTTAATTTTGTCTCTACTTAAACTTAGAGAAATAGGAGTATTTTGGAAAAAAAAAATTGGTTCAAATAGAGGAAACCCCTTAAATGGTAGTATAGAAAAAATAAGGTTAAAATTCTAATTCAACAAAATTCAAAAACAAAAAACTACCTGAGAAACTATTTTCCTAAAAATTAGCACACTCTTTATTTAGAGAGAGATACTATGTCCAAAACATTCTTACAATATTTTCATAACAAATCATAGGTGATTAGTTGTTATTGGTTCAAATTTAAACCTAACACTAAGATTACTTTTTTGCCTCAATAATAACAACCAGTAACAATTTATTAATTAGGATTTATTGTTTAAATATTGTGAAAATGTTGTGGATATATCATTTCTCTTATTCAAATATATCTCACATACGTTATGATATATTTTTTCTAAAAACTAGCACACACTAATAAAGCAGTTTACTCCATTTCAAATTCTAGATTTTAGTTTCTTAAAAATCCCTTCTATAATAAATAAATTTAAATTAAAAAATTACATTAAACTTAAAATAAAATATAAAAAAGCATCTCATCACACGGAACGATGATAGTTTATATTGTTGGTATGTTTCCTACTCTTTGATCGTGGTCGGTTTGGGCAATGTATTTTTAATTTTAGTT
Organism: Castanopsis chinensis; assembly: GCA_032878915.1. NCBI lineage: Eukaryota > Viridiplantae > Streptophyta > Magnoliopsida > Fagales > Fagaceae > Castanopsis > Castanopsis chinensis. The sequence continues at coordinate 10,531,550 of JAVQMG010000106.1, forward strand.
TAACACTGAAAGTCGGTGTGGGCGTGTGAGTACTGTTGCCACGTTTATTATGTTTCATGGGCTCTTAACTCTAAAGCCCAATAGACAGAGAGCTCCACTAGTGTTTAGTCCTAATCTAGTAAAATCGTTCAGTTCCTAATATTCTAGTTTTGTCAGAGAAAAAAAATCCCACATACCATAACCAAAACCAAAAGGTTCTTCCATTGTTTCTCAGCTATTTCTCTCTCTCTCTTTCGCACTATTTTATTTATTTTTGTTTTTTAGATCTCTCTTTTGATTATAGATCGCTTAAACTTTTGATTTTTCTTCAGGATCTAAGTGCTTTTGTTTCTGAGGACTGTAAGGTAAGCTAAAGATGAGCTCTGGACTAAAATGAGGTACCCTTTAATCTCTTTTTGATAGTATTAATTTCTCTTTTGAAGTTCTAATTCTAATCAAAATTGCTAAATTGGGAATTGGGTGATTTTCGATTCCAACCGAATAGACTCACAAGTCTCTCTAATCTGAGACTGCTATACTATTATATCAAAAGAAGTAAAACTGGAAGTTTAGGTCATGCTTTGGAGTGGAAAAAAAGAGAAGGGTTTTATTTATTTTTGTATTCATGAATCATAAACCTATTAAATGGTATTGATAAAGAGAATTTCTAAGACCAACCCATTTCCTAGAAACCTCTCTGCAGAAATACCCAGCAGTTGTTTTTAATTTTTTTTTTTTTTTTTTTTTTTTTGGGTATTAGTCTAATTAGCCCAGCTGTGGCAAAATCGTGTAGTTTCATTTTTTCTGGTAATTCAATAGTTGGGGGAGGGGGGATTTGAACTCTGAATGTTGCCATTGGAAACATCGGGAGGTGTCAACCAGTTGAGCCACAAGGCTCTTTGACGCTTGTAGAGAGTTTCATGTTAGTGCAAAATCTGAAATATGGCAATACTATTAAAACATTGTTTACCTTGGGAATCTGATTTATGCTTTTTCTGTGGATAAATGCTGGGTTTAGGCCTCTTTCTTTGTATAATATGCTACTTTTGGTGGGTAACCCAGCTTTGCATATAGAAAAACCTTGCTCTGGCTACGTTGGCTATACTTGTATTTCCTCACCAATATATTCTCGAATAATGTGGGGATGATTTTATTTGTAAAATCAATTTAATTCATTTAATCAATGAAGTGGCTAAGAGATTATTATAATTAGACCCGTAATGCAAACAACAGGATGTTAGAAACCTTCTAATCATGATTCAATCATTGTTGACTCTAGTCTTAAGTGTTATGCAAACTATGGGGTTCAGCCTAATCCTTTTTCTGTTGATACCATGTTGGCACCATATGGTTCATAAGTTATAACAACCAGTTTTGGTGGGTCTAGAATTAGCACATTTTCCATAACTTCCAACTTCATTAGGGTTTATGTTTGATTGGTTTGTGCACTTGGGGGTTCTCGAACAAACACCGTCATCGAATGATGGGGAGCATAAGTGGCAGTCCACTTTAAAGACCTATAAGAGGGAAAACGTTTGGCTCCAAACATGTTTGGAACCTTAGGCGCCCCTATAAGAAGTTGACATGTGTCTCTGACATGTGCATTTCACATGACAGGGACACATACCATCTTCCTATTGGGGGTTGAAGCCTAGTGATCCAAACATGTTTGAAGCCAAACTTTGCCCCTATAAGAAAAAAGGGAAAGCTGGTTCTAGTGCTCAAGCTTTAATTTGGGAAGGTTTAGATGATGGAGAGCTCTCTTGGGACCTTGCTTAGTCATTCTAAAGTTGAATCAAGTCTAATTTTATTACTTATTTTCTGCTGGATCAGTTTTAATTTAAGCTCTACTAGAATAAGGTCAATTTGGTAATTTACAGAAATCTGGAATGGGATGACCTTGGTTGTACCAAAGGCCCATGAGTCTTATTTTATGTTTCGAGCCCTTTTCTTATTTGGTTTAGAAGTTATTTAAGTCCTTTTTCTTTGTTATTTAATCCTAGTCCTTTTTGTTTGTATTCATAGTGACATTGATTCTAATAAAATTCAAGCAGTTTATTTTAAGCTTTGAGGGTGTGCTAACCTTCCCCTACCTAAGTGTGATTGCTTGGGGAAGCCTAGGTATTTGCCTAGTGTTTTATTTATCTTGTTTTCAGTTCCATGCCCCGTTTCAGCCCCAACAGCCATCAAGATCCAATCTTTTCTAACCTAAAACCCTTAAATATCAATCATTATTCAAGAACCCGTTAAGAATTCATCAAGAAATCCATTTTAGTTCTGAATTCTTAAAGATCCTACACCATCGAGGAACTTAGGACTGGTGTGTAAATGCAGATTTGGGTTGAACATGTCAACTTTCTTCTCTCTGTAGGATTTGTTTGCTTTAATGGCTTGCAATTTCTGGCATTGGCTATACAGCATCTTTATTTCAATTATCTGGTTGTTTCGCGTGGAAATTTTGTAGTAAGGTTAGTAGATGATTTGTGGTGAAGAAACATAAATGTAATGATGAATAAATGTTCTCTTCTGTTCACATTGCCATAAAATTCTTATATTCAACATTCTGCTCTCAACACACAGAACTTTCTAAATTTGTAATGCAAATGCAAGGAATGTTCAAGATCTTGGTTCAGTGTGAGGCTGATGTTTTGCTGGCTACACCATTCTAGAGCTATAATATATCATGATTTACATCATTTTGACCAAAGTGGATATCCCTGAGAAGTTAGCCTTTTTGGTAAAATTTCTCATGGGCATAGGTCACAAAGTTTTGCCTTCCTGAATAGCATACCATATTCTGTGATGGGCATATTGCAATGCAGACCATCATTGTCTTAGCTTTAACTAGTAATTATTTGAATGAGACTTAAGCATTTTGTTTCATACGAGAATTATGATTGTTAGAGACGTATGGGGTTCGTTGTGACTTCTAATCTAGGCCTATCATGCACTAGTGCTGCCTAGGACTGTTGTTTAATTACATTTTCTGATGTGCAGGAACCTTTGATTTTATTTTATAGGTCAATGATGGCTAATCCAAATGCATCAACATCAATAGTGTCTTCAGAATCCTCTGAACAAAAGGCCACGCATATGGCGGATTCAAACTTGAACATGCTTCCACCTTCTTTAAGCCATCAAAGTCGAAGTGCTTCAGATGGTCCTGTCGCTATCCTGTGGGACATTGAGAATTGCCCTGTTCCAAGTGATGTCCGCCCTGAAGATGTAGGTGGTAATATTAGAATGGCTTTGCGGGTTCACCCTATAATTAAAGGAGCTGTTATGATGTTTTCTGCCTATGGAGATTTTAATGCCTTTCCCAGGAGACTCAGAGAGGGCTGTCAGAGAACTGGTGTCAAACTAATAGATGTTCCAAATGGGAGAAAGGATGCTGCTGACAAGGCTATCTTGGTTGATATGTTTCTCTTTGCCCTTGACAACCCTCCACCTTCTTCCATCATGTTAATCTCTGGTGACGTAGATTTTGCTCCTGCACTTCACATACTTGGCCAACGTGGATATACCGTGATCCTTGTTATCCCTTCTGGGGTTGGCGTTTCATCTGCCCTCTGTAATGCTGGTAAGTTTGTTTGGGACTGGCCTAGTGTGGCTCGTGGGGAAGGCTTTGTACCCCCAACAAAGTATTTAATGCCCCCTCGTGGAGCAGTAGCTGACATTGCTGGGTGTCTTATGGGATGCCAAATCAATGAGAACCCTGATGGCCAAAATGAAGAAGAAGCAATCGTATATAGGGGTTTCTCACAAAACTACTACAATTCAAGGGATCTATCAATAGTGTCACAATCTTTAACTGAATACAACAGTCATGCTTCAACGTTGCCATTTTATCCTACAACTTTGAGGTCACTAAGTCTTCCTTCTGGTTTGAATGAAGTTTCAGGAGGTGTTGTTTCTTCTGGCGATCAGATAGAATCCACTTTGTGGGTACAGCCTGGAGACCTAAATGGTCTGAAGGGCCAGTTGGTAAAAATGCTGGAACTTTCAGGGGGATGCCTGCCTCTGATCCGAGTTCCAGCTGAGTACCAGAAGTTTTTTGGGCGGCCTCTTTATGTAGCAGAGTATGGAGCATTCAAGCTTGTAAATCTTTTCAAGAAGATGAGTGACTCACTTTTTGTTGAGGGGAAAGGCCATAAGAAGTTTGTTTATCTACGAAATTGGAAGGCAGGCCCTAGTGCACCTCCTTTGATTTTGACTAGGAAGGATAAGAAAGGAAAGGGGACCCAGGAAGAGAGTATGGATATTGTCACGGGTGGTGGCTCTTCAGATGAGTTCTCAGATGAAGAGAGAGTAGTGATAGAAGAAAATGATGTGAGCAGGAGCCAAGGAAATACCAATCAGGGAACAGCAGCTCGTCAAGAAATTGATGATCATGGTCTTGAGCAGTTCAAGCATGAGTTGCAGGAGATTCTAGTCAGCTATTCTTGTCGGATTTTTCTAGGTTGCTTTGAGGCAATATATGAACAACGGTACAAGAAACCACTGGAATATCAGAGATTTGGTGTGGATCGGCTAGAGTATCTGCTGGAGAAATTGGGAGATGTGGTGGTTTTGCATGAAGAACCCATAACCAAGAGGAAGTTCTTGGCTGCAGTTGGTGGCTAACAAATAAGCCAGCTGAGATTGTTGTTACCATTTGATTTTCTTAATATATAGCGGGGAAGACTTTTTGGTCTCTTTTGCTTTTGGTTGATATCATTTTGGTCCTAGAGAGATCAAAAGGTATTTTAATCCAAAAAAGATAGGAAAAAAAAAAAAAAAACTTAGTTGTTGTTTACTCTTTCGCCTTGCCAAAACTTTCTCGGTAGATAATAGGAAAGTCAAACTTACCTCCTTTCAGTTCGTCCTGCATGGATTTGAAGTTTTTAGTATTGCAAATTTCCATGTAAGACTTGTGCACCATGACTGATCTGCCGCTAATGGAGATCTGGATGTAAATTGACCTCACGTTGTTCTTGTATCTTATTGTTGTATTTCCTGGATAAATTTGATTTTCATTTCCAATGTTTGAGTGTCCTCAACTGAATACTAGAAGTTCAGACTGTTGTACCTATCTAAATTGCTTATCCTTCTGTTCAACTGCTTTTTCCTCCATTGCTGCTTTGTTCTCTTTGCTTAGAACTTAAAGAAAATTGATTCCAGTATCCTGAAATTTTAGATAGCTAACATCATAATAGCAGCAAACATTCTGTATGCTGCCTTTTTGAGAAATTTATTCATAGTTAGCATGTTTTGTCCTGATAAACTCAACAATGTACTACTAGTGTGAATTCTTCATCCTTAGGTGCTGGGATTTGATTTCTCGCTTCTTTTACTAGTGCTTTAACTGTGTGAGATGTCAAGCATTTGGACAGTCTGTCTCTTTATGATCTTCCTACTGTCTGGATATGGTTACAAAGCTAGTAATTCTCAGGTCATTGCAATCATTTTACTTCATTTCACATATATTGAGTGATTGACGCTTCTTTGTTCCAAATCATTGGAAAAACTGTCTTCAAACATACCAGACATAACTAATCCCTCCATATGGAGTTATGTCATCGAGCTGTAAATTTATTTTGAGTGTTATTGGTCTAAGCCGGATGTCAACTGGTTCAAGCTCAATTCTGATGGCTTATCATTGGAAAACTTGGGACTGGAAGGAGAGGCTACTCGACTACTCGAGAACTTTAACAAATGTAATGAAACACTGGTGAGGGGAGGGACTAATCCTCAAACAAGATTTTTGTTGTTTATGAGAACCCCTTTTGATGTTTTGATAAACATGGGCATTTGTTAAGACAGACTCTACTCTTCTCTTAGTATTGAATTGTAACTGCTTTTTATCTCTTTAATAAAATTCCTTTTCTACCCAAAAAACGACTTCAAAAACTGTGGATAATACCCTCGAACTGGACAACATGCTGAAGGTATAAAATCAATAAATCATCATCCGACGGAAAAGGTGGTAATTACAAAGTTCGCTTTTTTAAAATTTTTTATTCTCCAAGTGAAATGAAATAAGGTTATGCTGGAGAGTATTTTTGAGCATTAGTTAATTGACAAATTCAAAAAAGTTTTAATACTACTTTTACTGAAAACATAAAAAGTTGTCAAAAAACAAAAACAATTACGGTATTTTTTTTCTTTTTTCATAATTTTTTTTAAAAATACTGTATTTTCTAAACTAATATTTTTAGAGCATTTGTTAATAATTACTCCATAGTCCATCAGTCTCAATTTCTTTGTCCTATTTGAAAAGTCAAACTTTTTAAAAGAACATTATTTATTGTCTTGTTTGCCTTATAAAAATGTATTAGTTTACAAAACTATCTTTAAATAAATTTATCAGCTTTTTTTTAAAAGAACTATTCTTAATGAGGCAACTGAAAAGGTGCCCCAATTACATTGATTTTTTAAAATATTTGTTAGTTTTCTTTTCAAATAGTTGTCAAAATAAAGTAGGGGTATAATAGGAACATTAGTAAATTAATAACTTTTATTTATAAAAATAGGACAATATTTTGGAACATCCCAAAATGGAATAGAGGACAAACAAACTGGGACGAAGAGAGTATAAACTATAAGGTTAATTTTTTGTTTGGAGAATGTATCAAAAAAAAAATAATTGTTTGGAGAAGATTTTTTGATTGGAGATTATATAAGCTCAATTGAATATCTTGTTGATGTAATCCATTGCACTATCTTATCTGTATATATTAAGAGGATTCAAAAAGTTAGTTATTACTTTTTTTTTGTTATAAAAAATACCCCTATCTAAAACTTAAAAATGGGGTTAAAATAGTAAATTGACAAAAATAATAAACTCCTACTTCAAATAAACTCCTACTTTTACATTGATTTAAATTCATACATCTACTCACTAACTCCCTACAAAATAGGATCACTCTTTTGTTAGTTTTAAAACTCCTTCAATCTACAAAATTCATCCCACGTATTTATCATACCCTTAGATTTTTTTTTTTTGTGATTAAAAAAATTAGAAATTTCAAATTATAATAAATGCAAATTATTAATTTTTATCTAAAAAATAGAAGAATCTTTGAACAAGTGTATGAGCATGTGCTCAAAGTCTAATATTAATTATTTAAATAAATACAATTTTAATAATAAGGGGCTAAGGGCGAACAGCACATGAACAAATAACATTTTATTTTATTTTTAATAATGGGTCATGCTAACGAATGCCCTTAGGGCATTGGTTAATAATCCATTTAAAGAAAGTTTTAATACCGCTTTTATGGGAAATGAAAAAAACTGTCGAAATATTAATTGTTTTATTTCATTTTCCCATAAAAACTTTCTTTAAATAGATTGCTAACGAATACCCTAAGGGCATTCGTTAGCACTTCCCTTTAATAATAGTACTACAATACAGCAATAGTGTTGTAGTACTAGTATTCAATTGGTCTTCCACGTCTCAGGCAAAAAAAGTGGCCCTTGGCACCTCTCAAACGTCACTCAAAATAGGTAATCTCTTCGCATCTCCTAAGGTCCCATATGCAAATTCCACCTTGCCCTCTACAAAAATGGCAGCCATCGACTCTCAAACTATCATTACACGCTTGCTTCAGTTTATATCCCCATCACAATCTTATTGCTCTAAGTCCAAACCATCATGTCATCTCTCTCTGTGCGTTTTCTCTCACCTTCATTGCCATCTTCCACCTCTGCATGGCCCAGCAGTACAAGGCTGGCAGCCACTGAGGCTGAAAGACCAGTGGAATTATCAAGGCTGGAGCCAAGAGTAGAAGAGAGAGAAGGGTACTGGGTGTTGAAGGAAAAGTTCAGGGAAAGCATAAATGTTCAGGAGAAAGTGAAGCTTCAGAAAGAGCCTATGAAGTTTTTCATGGAAGAGGGGCTACTACAAGAATTGGTGAACATTCCTCTGGAGGAGCTTGAGAAAGCTAAGGTTACTAAGGATGATATCGATGTCAGGCTCAAGTGGCTTGGTCTCTTCCACAAGAGGAAGTTTCAGTGTAAGTCATACCAACAAAACATGCTTCTTTCTTAATTGCTTAATTGCTTTGTTTGTCTTTTCCTGACTTTTTTCCCCAGTTATTGTATTTGACTAGAAATGAAGTGGAGTGTGTTTTGTGCCGAATGAATTCATTTGTCCTATTTTACTCACACGAATGCCTTGTACATGGGTTTGATTGTTTGGGGTTTATGAATTGATTAGATTGTATGTGGGTTTGAAATTTTCTATGTGAATTGCATAAGATATATTAGCTTTTGAACTGCTTTCTTCTTTCTGCAACTGGAACTGAAAAATGAAAATTGATATTGATATATTGACTTATTACTTATTAACAACAATATTGTGTGTGACTCAGATTAAGTTGAAGATTCGATACCCTTTTTCTAATTTGTTTTGTTGCTAGATAAATTTTGGAGGGAAGAAATAAGATACATGATATAATGTGTGTTAAATAATTGATGTTTGGTGACTATAGAATAAGATAACAATTTTGAGTTTTCTCCCTTTTTCCTTGATGATCAGATGGTAGATTTATGATGAGACTAAAACTACCTAATGGGGTAACAACAAGTGCACAAACTCGATACTTAGCGAGTGTGATTAGGAAATATGGGAAGGAAGGGTGTGCAGATGTGACAACCAGGCAAAATTGGCAAATTCGTGGAGTGGTACTACCCGATGTGCCAGAAATATTTAAAGGTCTTGCAGAAGTCGGCTTGACAAGCCTGCAGAGTGGAATGGATAATGTGAGAAATCCTGTTGGGAACCCCCTTGCTGGCATTGACTCACTTGAGATTGTTGATACGCGGCCTTACACCAATTTGTTGTCACAATATATCACTGCCAATTCATGTGGTAATCTGGCCATCACTAACTTGTAAGTTTCTCTAGCCCCCTCAATTGCAGTAAAAATATTTCTTTTTTCGTTCGTTCTGATTCAGAGTTTACATACATGAATTTTCCTAATTTATGGTTGGTATTTGGAGCTTATCAGTGATCTAGAAATTGCGTATCAGGTATAACCCCAGTGTTTGGTCATGGCCCTATGCCCCTATTTATGCATAGTAAGGAGCTTGGAAATATTGGGATGGGAAACTTCAACTATGCAATGATTGATATGTGGTTTCTTTATTCTAATTATATTGGTTTTTTGAATTTTTTTTCTTCTTTCCATTTTGCTAGGGAATTTCAAAACGTTTTGTAATATTGCCACATGTTAGATGAATAAATAAGGACTAATTTTTTATTGTTCAAAAAAATTGAGGATGTGCATACTCTGTCTTTCATTCGTGAAATAGTTGGCTTATGCTTGACACAAAATTTGATACTTACGCTATTGAGTAGAGGGTCTTATTAGGTCAAATAGGAGTTCATAAATGTTAGGAATAAGCATGAAAGCGATTTGTATCATTGTTAATTTGTGACAAGTTCTTGTCAATTTCTGTCTGAACAGGCCAAGGAAGTGGAACGTGTGTGTGGTGGGTTCTCATGATCTCTTTGAGCATCCTCACATCAATGACCTTGCTTACATGCCAGCTATAAAGGATGGACAATTTGGTTTCAATTTGCTAGTGGGTGGCTTCTTTAGTCCAAAGAGATGTGCAGAGGCAGTCCCTCTTGATGCCTGGGTCTCAGCAGATGATGTGGTCCCAGTGTGCAAAGCCATACTTGAGGCCTACAGGGATCTTGGCACCAGAGGGAACAGGCAGAAAACAAGAATGATGTGGTTGATTGATGAACTTGTGAGTAATCATTTTATTAATTATGATGTTTCTGAACCATTATGATACATCCCTGATAATTATGGATTATATATTACCCGGTTTTTTGTGATTTTCAAAGATTCATTTACAAATTTCACAACATTCAGTAGAATTTCAAATTCCAATGAGTACCAGGATAAGAGACCTAAATTTTTCTAGTATGCACTGTTCAATTAAATTTCTGATTTGATTATGACAGTCACATGAATATTATATATAATTTAACTAAATGCAGGGCATAGAAGGATTCAGGTCAGAGGTAGTGAAAAGAATGCCTCAACAAGAGCTGGAGACAGCTTCTCCTCAAGAACTAATTCAGAAGCAATGGGAAAGGAGAGATTATCTTGGTGTCCATCCACAGAAACAAGAAGGTTATAGTTTTGTGGGTGTTCACATTCCTGTAGGTCGAGTCCAAGCAGATGACATGGATGAACTTGCTCATTTAGCTGACACATATGGCTCAGGAGAACTCCGGCTCACTGTGGAGCAAAACATCATAATTCCCAATATTGAGAACTCAAAGCTTGAAGCCTTAGTTAAAGAGCCTCTATTGAAAAACAGGTTTTTACCCGAACCCCCTCTTCTCATGAAAGGGTTGGTGGCTTGCACTGGCAACCAATTCTGTGGGCAAGGAATTATAGAGACAAAGGTCAGGGCCTTGAAGGTGGCTGAGGAAGTTGAGAGGCAAGTGGCAGTGACTCGGCCTGTTCGGATGCACTGGACTGGATGCCCAAACAGCTGTGGGCAGGTACAAGTGGCTGATATTGGTTTCATGGGGTGTATGGCAAGGGATGAGAATGGGAAGCCTTGTGAAGGTGTTGATGTTTTTTTGGGAGGCAGAATTGGGAGTGACTCACATTTGGGAGATGTTTACAAGAAGGGCGTTCCATGCAAGGACTTGGTCCCCTTAGTAGTGGACATTATGGTCAAAAATTTTGGAGCTGTACCAAGGGAGAGGGAGGAGGGGGAGGATTGATTCAAATAGCCTAGTAATATTTGATTTTGTTCTTTTACCTATGTGCAAAGCATTTCACATGTTGGTCTCATTGATAGTTTTGGTATGGTATGTATGGTATGTGTCTCACTTGTGAATTGAAGTAATGTGTAGGAGTTGGATAGTAACATGAAAGTTATGAAATAAAATAGAAAAAATTGTGACTGTTCTCTACACCCCCCAAACACCCCCCCCCCCTCCCCACAAAAAAAGAAAAAAAAAAAAAAAGGGAAAAGGAAGATTTTAATTACAATTCCTTAAATCAATGCAACACAACTAGTGTCAAATTTCTCAAGGAGAATAAAATTCAATATAATTATGTAGTTGAATTCTAATGGAAAACTAATGGGAGAACCTTAGGCAAACTCCAAATTGAGTAGATACTATGTTACTGCAAAATTTAGCTTATGAGTTTGGACTCAACTATATTATATTAATACTCCTTCTTAACATTATTATTCAATATATGGCTTTGTTCACATGTGTTCATCCAAGAACTTATTAGGGACACCAAAAGTTGTACCTAAATTTTCCATTCTTTAAAAATCTAGTCTAACTTGAACCAAGTCCTCAAGAGAATCTAAAATTTTTTTGTAACGTGATATGATATGATATGATATATAAATATATATATATATATATATATATATAGACTTTAAATTCAGTCAGCATTTGGCATAAAGCCAAGTTTTTACGCCCTCCAATGAGCTAGTGCCATGTCATCATTTTACCAAAATATAATTACAACTCAAACACAATAAAAACTTTCAATATCAAACTCAAAACAAAACCAAAACTCAACCCCCCCCCCCCCTCCTCATGTTCAAACCAAACCTCCATAGCCCTACCCCACCCCACCGCACATGCCGCCACGACACCAGAGCCGCCACTCCACTGAGCATAATTTACGAAAAAAAAACAAGCCATAAGACCCATCTCATTTCTAGTACTCATCTCAAAGAAGTAACCAAACCCAAAAATCTATAAACACCAATATCAATAACAGAACAAAAACTCATTAGCTTGTTTAAACCAAAATGATAAAATTTATAAATTAAAACAAAAATGATGAGGAAGATGGCCATGGTGCTGGGTCCTTTGTTCGAGATCTGATGGATGTAGCGTTTTTTTAGGCCACCTTATAGACCCTCACTAAGCCTCTAATGAGTGAAAGTTTAAGGTTATGAGTTTGATCATTTTGAATGATTTCGAAGAGAGAGATGAGATGATTTTGGGTTTGAGAGTCACTGTTTGTGGCTCAGGTTATGGTGTAGTAATAAAGCTCCACCACGAATTTTGATCCATGGTGATTCCGATGGTTTGTCAGGCTGAGTGGAGTGGAGATATGGTTTGAATGGGAGAGGAGGACTGGATTTTGTTTTGTTTTTTGTTTTTATTATTGTTATTATTATTTTAGATATGATATTGTGAGCAAGTATTGTGTGTGAATGTTTGTATTCATCTTTTAATAAAATGCTAACATGTCAGTGATGGCCATGGGTAGGATATGGGTCGGGTATACCCATACCCTACCCGAAATGTTTGCTCATGGATACCCGAATATCAATACCCATTAGTATCCATACCCGAATCTTACCCTGATATATTATCTATGGATATCCATACCCTACCCGAAACCCATTTAATTTAATTTTTTTTAAATCCAAGACATTTTAGCTTAATAACTACCCAAAAAGTTTCTCCAAAAAAAAACCAACAGCTTTACCTCCTATTGAATCTGTCTAGTGACAATAGTGCCTCAAGATCTCCACATCATAACCGGCTCGACGAGGATGCTGCTTCTCCTGCGATGGGCACTGACGATCTCATGAACATGGGGTTCGTCATTGATTTCTTTCTTCTTGATGATCCGCCTCTGACGCTATTGCTGAAGCCAGCGAATCTTTTTGATAACAGGAATAATCCTCTTTGTCGAAAAAACAACGATTTCATTCCTTTATAGTAGTGGAATGAGAAAACCATGGTTTTGTTATGGATCCAAATAGCGATGGTCATTTGCTCTAGAAATTTCCTCTTCTGTACCACCATGGTGACGTTGTTGCCGGTTCCATCACCATCCTCTCTGACTCTAAATTCTATTCAAATCCAAACGAGTATGACCGCTTCAATAGGAAATCTCTTCCGTTGAATCTCTCCTCTGAGTAGTTATTGTGATTGTCGTTTTTGTTGTTGTTATTGTGGTTTGTCATCGAAGAGTTTGAGTGACAGTGAGAGAGGTTTTTTTTTTTTTTTTTTTTTTTTTTTTTTTTTTTTTTTTTTTTTTTTTTTTTTTTTAATCCAGGTCGGATTTGGATAATATCCATACCCTACTCGAACAATTCGAGTAATATCCATACTCTACCTGGTTAAGCTCTACCCATGAAGAACCGAGTATTACCCGAAACATTTGGATCGGGTAGGGTTGGATATTCATTAGCTAATGGGTATGGCCATCCCTACATGTCACTATCTTATTGGAGGCGTAAACTCTTGGTTTTACACCAAGACCAGGCCAAATGTAAACTCATATATATATAAAAAAGAGGATTCTCCTCTTTCAATTGAACTTTTATGTGGTTCAAAAATACTCTCATTAAATAAGGATAATTTCATTTAAAAATAGGGTTATAAATGTCAAATAACAAATTTCATTTGTAATTCAAAAAGAGAATTCCTAAAATTTAGAATTTTTTCCCTTCACATTCAAAATATAAATTATAGTTACCGTTTATTTCTAAAGTTTAGGGGTGTGTCAGTTCGGTTTCGGTCGGTTTTCTCAGTGTTGGCCAACCGAAACCAAAATTTTTTACTTGTAAAATTCTCAACCGAAACCGACCGAAGTAATTGGAAATCAATTGGTTTCGGTCGGTTTCTGTGGGTTTTTTCGGTTTTCTTATCATTTATTTTCTAAGAAAGCAAACAAAGGAAAAAAAATTAACAAACCCAGAAACCCAAAAAATATTAACAAACTAGCTGAAAATTTAACAAACCCATAAAATCCCTTTGCTTTCCCATGTTTTCTCACCACCCAAACACCAAGCACAAAGCAAAGTGGCAAACACAAAACCGAAAAACGAAAAAAGAAAAAGAGAGAGAACGACGAAGCAGCGTACCGGAGAAGAAAGCAAACAAACCCAGAAAATAACAGTGAAGCAGCGTACCGGTGGGTTTGTTCAGTTTCCTTATCATTTATTTTCTAAGAAAGCAAAAAAGAAAAAAAAAATAACAAACCCAAAACCAAAAGAGAGAGAACGACGAAGCAGTGTACCAGCGAAGAAGTGTACTGAAGCAGTGTGATAGAGAGAGAAACGGCGGCGTGATGGAGAGAGAGAGAAACCGAAAAAACCGCTTCAAACCACCATGTCTCTGTAGTGATTTTTCAATTTGCATTGAAGAAAGAACAGAGATATGTGAGGGAAAGGCATGGCCATGGTCCATGGGACTCAGAGAACGAAAAGAAAAGAATGAGGCAGTTGAACTGAGAAGGGTAGAGACTAGAGAGAAAACTGGGGAAGTACCGAAGGGTAGAGAGAAAAAATTGAAGCGAGAAGGGTAGAGAGAGACAGAGAAAAAATTGAGAGAAAATAATGGGGAAGGGGGCGGCTAAAGAAAAGAGAAGGGAAAATAAACAGGGGTATTTCCATATTTATGCTACTACTAGGGTTTTTAAAAATTAAATAGCAAAAAATACCCATATCCCACGTAAAGACTTGAACCTGGGATCACCTCTCCAAACCTCAAGGAGCATACCACTAAGCCACTGATTAGTTATGTATCAAGGTTACATAAATATGTATATATATTTTGGTCGGTTCGGTTGGTTTCAGTTTGAAATAGTCCAGCACCGAAACCGAAACCGAAAATTTCGGTTTTTAAAAAATAAAACCGAAATCGAAACCCAACCGCACCGCACCGAAACTGAATTGGAATTTTGGACATGGTTCAGTCGGTTCATTCGGTTCCTTGTTTTTTTGCACACCCCTAATAAAGTTTATGATTTTTATTTGTTTGAAAAATAAAAATTTATCCTTTTTATTTTTTGAAAAAAAAATCTAAATTATAATAGATGTAAATTATTAACTTTTACTCAAAAAAATAGAAAAACCACTGAGGACGTGCATGAGCGCATGCTTAGAGGCCGATATATATATATATATATATATATATATATATATATATATATAAGAGGATTCTCCTCTTTCAACAGGACTTTTATGTAGTTCAAAAATACTCTCATTAACGAAGGGTAACTTCATTTACAAATAGGGTCATAAATGTCAAATAATAAATTTCATTTTGAATTCAAAAAGAGAACTTCTAAAATTTAGGATTTTTTAACCTTCACATTAAAAAAAATTACTGTTACTGCTTATCTCTAAATTTTATCCTTTTTATTTTTTTGAAAAATAAAAAAATTAATTATAATAAATGCAAATTATTAACCTTTACCTAAAAAATAGAAAAGCATAAGCGCATGCTCAGAGGTTAGTGTGTGTGTGTGTGTGAGAGGAAAAATATCCTTATTGATGAAGAGTAACAAACTTTTCTTAGAAATAAGGTCATAAATACTGTATTAAATAACAAATTTCATATAGAATTCAAAAGGAGAATTCCTAAAATTTAGCCTTCTTTCCCCTCAAGTTCATCTTATTTTTCCTACCCAAACTTTTCTCTATATTATTACACCATTTTCAAATACACATTCAAAAAAGAAATTACAGTTAGTGTTTATTTCTAAAATTTATATATTTTATTGATTTGAAAAATTGTTCTGTCCACAATATTTTCACAACAAATCCTAAGTGGTGGGTTGTTATTGGTTGTAATGAATGAGTAAAAAAGTAATTTAAGTTGTCAATTTAAATTAGAGCCAATAACAATTTAACACATATGATTTGTTGTGAAAATATTATGGATGTATCACTCCTTAATTATTAATCTTAATCTAAAAAAAAAAATATATATATATATATATATATATATATATAAGAGACTCCAAGCACAAGCAATGATATATGTGTGTGTGTGTATGTGTGTGTGTGTGTGTGTGTGTGTGTGTGTGATAAATCAGAAAAAAAGAATGGAGAAGCTTCTTGAAAAAGGCGAAGGGGCAATGGGCATTATAGCTAGTGCACAAAACAATGTGAGCCTACTGCCCCTCATTTTCCCTTCTTTTAGGAAATTCATGGGCAAAAATCCTAAAAATTCTATTCTCTCCTAACCAGACCCGAATAATGTTGCGTGGTTTTTTAATGGGAGATTTTTTGAGGCTCAGTCTATGGAGCGAAGGCTTGGGCTGACAGGCTCAAGCCGTAGCGCTTATGGAAAAATTGTGCACAGGAAAATTGTAGCCCATGGTTAGAAAATTGTAGCCGTAGCACTCATGGTTAGAAAATTTTTTTGCCCGTTTTGTAACCCATTGTGACTTCTATACGCAGGATATAGAAAAACGTTGTTTTGGTGATTAGAGTTTTTTGGTCGTTGTAGTTGTTGAGAGAGTGAAAAAACTATAGCCGCACGTTATATTTTTCCCTAATAATAGTAAAATTCCTGCAACTTCGTGGATAGGCAAATTGCAGAACCACGTAAATACTGTTTTGTGCGTATGATTATTATTATTATTATTATTTTGGCATGTGTTTTCTCTATTTTCTATTTCTTACAGGTTGGAAATTTTGTGGTAATTCCCTACAACCGGTACCAGAGCCTAGGGTTAGGTTTGAGTGGGAACAATGGCAGAGGAAGTAGGAAAGGCGTTTGGAATAAAAAAATTCGATGGCACAGACTTCGCGTATTGGAGGATACAAATTGAAGATTATCTCTATGGGAAGAAATTGCATTTGCCTCTTTTGGGGACAAAACCTACGACTATGAAGGATGGGGAATGAGCTTTTCTTGACAGACAAGTATTGAGAGTTATCAAGTTAACATTGTCTAGGTCTGTTGCACACAATATTGTAAAGGAGAGAAGACCACAACAGATCTAATGAAGGCTTTGTTTAGTATGTATGAAAAGCCTCAACAAACAACAAGGTGCATTTGATGAAAAACTGTTCAATCTGAAGATGGTAGAAAACGCATCAATAGCATAACATCCAAATGAATTCAACACTATCACAAATCAAATGTCGTCTGCAAAAATTGATTTTGATGATGAAATTCGTGCATTGATCGTTTTGGCTTCTTTGCCAAACAGCTGGGAGGCAATAAGGATGGTAGTAAGCAATTCCACAAGAAAAGAAAATCTTAAGTATAATGACATACGAGATTTAATTCTGGTTGAGGAGATTCGCAAAAGAAATGCAAGTGAAATCTCAAGATCTGATTCTGCCCTAAACTTTGAGTCAAGAGGCAAAGGTAATGATAGAAATTCAAATCGAGGCAGATCAAAATCTAGAAATTCTAATTGGTACAGAAGTAAATCTAGATTAGGCCAACAAGTATAATGCTAGAAGCGTGGGAAAATAGGTCACTTTAGGAGGCAATGCAAAAGCCCTAAGAAGAAGAATGAAAATGATTCTGCTAATGTTGTAACAGAAGAAGTACAGGATGCATTACTTCTTGCAGTAGACAGTCCACTTGATGATTGGGATTTGGACTCAGGAGCTTCGTTTCATACCACTCCACACTGAGAAATCATATAGAATTATGTTGCAGGTGACTTTGGTAAGGTGTATTTGGCTGATGGTACAGCCTTGGATATTGTGGGTATAAGAGACGTCCGGATATTGTTGCCCAATGGGTCTATTTGATTACTGGAGAAGGTTCGACATATTCCTAACCTGAGAAGGAATTTGATTTCTCTTGGACAACTTGATGATGAAGGGCATGCAATACTTTTTGTTGGTAGGACTTGGAAGGTTACAAAGGGAGTTAGATTATTGGCTCGTGGAAAGAAAATTAGTACTCTCCATATGACCTCAAGTCCAAGAGACACAGTTGCAGTTGCTGAAGCAAGTGCTGATACAAGCCTATGGCACCGCAGACTTGGTCACATGAGTGAGAAAATGCTCATGCATTGCATCACATTTGCATTTTCACAATGTTTCATGCATTATAGATGTGTGATTTCTTTGTTGGAACCTTGAGTGTTGTTAGGTTTGGATTGGGCTAAGCCCATGACGATATTCTTGTTGCACGTCACATGATTATGCATTTTTCATGCATACATACTATTCTTTTCTTTCTTTTTGGTATATGTTGTGATTAGTGTTTTTCTGCTTCTCTCTCTCTCTCTCTCTCTCTCTCTCTCTTTCAGATAGTTTACGCGATGGCACCAAAGCACGTTAAGTCTACTACGTCCTAGAATTCTCTTCATTCCGGGGTATCTTCTTCTGACTCCATTCCTCTTCATGTCAGGTTCTGTGATGAGAAAGCCCATAAAGACTTCTCGGAGAACTTCTTCAAATGTGGCATTCTTTCGAAACGACACGTTATCCTATCAGACTTTTTCGATACTGCTTTCCTGGATGTCATACATAAACAAGGTTGGGAGTCTCTTTGTGAGATGCCTGTGAGCTGTCCTGCCATGATCATACGGGAGTTGTACTCCAATATGCACGGTTACGATTCTTCGGTACCTCAGTTTTCCACTTTTGTTAGAGGTACTCGTATTGTAGTGACTCTAGAGCTTTTCTCCAAAGTGCTACATATCCCGAGAGAATCACATCCTGATTACCCCAGTTGTTTACATTTGAGGACTGTGTCCAAGGATGAGCTTTTGTCTCTCTTTTGTGAGACACCTTCATCATGGGGTGGGCATTAAAACACCTCATGCTCGGGCTTTGCAAAAGGTCCGAAGTTCCCAAATATGGTGATGACATTTGTTTTATATCCCTTATCTCATTATAATTATATCACTGAGCCTCGTACCCACTTTTTGTTATTCCTCTTAGAGGATATTTCTATAGATTTTTCCTCTCACTTCATCACCTCCCTTACAGATGTCTATAAGGATACGGTGACCCGTGATATGCTTATCTTTCCTTCTGTTATCACGAGGATCATTCGCCACTCCTCGGGTTCCTATACCGAGTCTGTTCACTTCCTTATCATGCATGCCATTGACATAGGAACTGTTCAACGAAGTGAGGCCTAGCTTCGATCGAAGTCGCCATGGACCGAGACGGTGACTCCTCCAGCCTGTTCTACTCCATCCACCTTCGCTCCCTCCTTTTTCGCGGGCGGTCTGACTTTTGAGGCCATCATGGCTTACCTTAAGCGCATGGATGCTCGCCTTGACGCTCTTAGTGATGAGTTGTATCAAGTGAACACCTATGTTGGTTATATCGCACAACGACAAGCTGTCATAGGTGGTTTTACTGCTTCTCAATCCCTACAGGCTTCAAAGGATGAGGACGATGATGGTGGCTCCGATGATGATGAGAATGAGGATGCTAGCTCTTTCGGTGAAAAGGAGATGACAACTTCACAGTGACTTGCCATTTGTCATTCATGACAAAAAAGGGGAGTAGTTTTGAGTATGAGAGTAGTCATGTATCTAGGGGAAGAGTTAGTATAAGACTTTTTTGTTAGGGGGAGCGTCTATAGATTTTGGAGGATGTAGTGAAGACTTATGTATCTTTTTTTCTTCTTTATCTTTTAGATACTTTGTTCTTGTACTATCAGTCTTGTGACCACTTTGTGATAGCAAACCTTGTATTCTTTATTGATATATATATTTGATAACATTGTTAGTATATTTTCACCTATCTCTCCATGTGTTGTTTCTTTTTTCTCTTTATACACATGTTTCTTATGTATGCAATCTTTTAATTTTTGTTTCTCACTAAGATGCCTTGATGAGTTTTGTTTAAAATGTTTTAAAAATACAGGTTGTCAAAATCTATCCGCCATGAACTCACTTTTTTGCAAAGTTTTTCAAGAGTTTGTATTAGGATTAGTTTTTATTGTATTCAACAACTGAGTATGAGTCAAGTGTTTTATGACTTCTTTCATATTTTATTTGTTTGTCGTGGTTTTGTCACGGATTGTCAAAATGGGAGATTATTAAGACATATATGGAAATTGTTATGTACACGTCATTTAGAATTGGCTAATCATTTGACAAAATGCACTTTACTTATAATTAGGTAAATCTTGGATGGTTTAAATCTTCAAGAAACTTTGTGTTCAAGTTAAGAGTTAAAGTCATACAAATCTGTTCAAGAAACAAGTGAAGAATTGTTGTATTTTAAAGCTCGACAGATATCTAGATGGATTGAATCTATTGAGATTTAAAAGAAGCTTTTTTCTCGAAACTCGATAGGAGCTCGACAGATAGCCTATCTATCAAGGTTTACAAAAATCAGATTTCTAAATCTGCTTTTCACGCATATCCAAGCTATTTGTGTAAGGTTTCTTTTCTCGCAACCCTAAACATATATAAGGATTATTTTAAGGGCCGTCAAAGGTGATGCAACTTGATGCAAAATGATTATTCACTCAAATTGTAACCGTAGACAATTTGTCCTAGTTCATATTTCTCTTGAAGAACTGCTGCATTTGTACGCTGTAGGGCTTTGTAACCAAGGAACTTCTTGATCTTCAACGTGTGAATGAACTAAAGAACTTTGTAGCCAATATCTTTCTCAAGTTGGTGAGTAAGCTGCGTATTGGGATCCGCGTATCGATTGGTTAGTCATATACAAAGAGTCGTACATTGAAAGGAGAGATTATCACTACATTACAAGTCCAATTATGTATCAAGGAGCTCGACAGATAGCCTATTTATCAAGGTTTACGAAAATCAGACTTCTAAATCTGCTTTTCACGTATATCCAAGCTATTTGTGTAAGGTTTCTTTTCTCGCAACCCTAAACATATATAAGGATTATTTTAAGGGCCGTCAAAGGTGATGCAACTTGATGCAAAATGGTTATTCACTCAAATTGTAACTGTAGACAATTTGTCCTAGTTCATCTTTCCCTTGAAGAACTGCTGCGTTTGTACGCTATAGGGTTTTGTAACCAAGGAACTTCTTGATCTGCAATGTGTGGATGAACTGAAGAACTTTGTAGCCAACATCTTTCTTAAGTTGGTGAGTAAGCCGCGTACTGGGATCTGCGTATCGATTGGTTAGTCACATACTGAGAGTCGTGCATTGAAAGGAGAGATTGTCACTACATTACAAGTCCAATTGTGTATTGGGGTAAGGGTTCAACTGTAAGTTGGTATAAGGCACTGAGATTCTTTTTCTTGTAACCGCTTGTTTTGATAATAGTGGATTCTCGGGAGTGGTGACTTTAAACTCACCCAGTGGAGTTTTGCCTCAGTGGTTTTCTCCATTCATAAACAAATCATCTGTGTCAAATTTAATTTTCGCTGTATTTAGTTATTTGGTGATTTGTTTGTACTACCACGCGTATTGTATGTAATTAAATCTAATTAATTTACTTAGCTTAATTAATTAATTTAATTTATCAAAGGTCAATACATTATTGGCCTACCAGAAGAACTACTTTTGTTTGGTAACAATTTGAGTGGCACGCTTCCTCCTTGTCTAGGAAACTTCAGTAGTTCTTTGTCAGTGTTCGATCTGGGTGGAAGCAACTTCTACGGCCCTATCCCAAAAACTTGGGCAAAGGGAAGTAGCTTAAGGATGATTGACTTGAGTCAAAACCAATTACAGGGTCAGCTGCCAAAATCACTAGCTAATTGTACCATGCTAGAGTATCTTCATGTCGGTACCAATCAGATCAATGATACCTTTCCGTTTTGGTTTGGGAACTATTCCCAAGCCTAAGCTTCTTGTTTTGCGTTCTAATGGGTTCTTTGGTGTAACAAAGAATCCTGAAACCAATCATACATTTTCCATGTTACGTATTATTGATATCTCTAACAACGATTTCTCAGTAAATTTGCCTTCGGGGTACTTTCAAAATTGGATTGCCATGAAAACAGTTGAGAGTACAGCACAGTTAACATATATGCAAATAAGTTTCAGCGGAGAAGGGTGGGGTTCAGATTTCGGTTACTCAGTTACAATAACAAATAGAGCTAAAGAGCTAAACTATTACGGGATCCAAGAAGACAATGGAAATCTAAAAGCTCTTCATTTGCTCAATCTTTCAAACAATGATCTTACCGGTCAAATCCCATCATCCTTGGGAAGCATGATAGAGCTAGAATCTTTGGACATCTCTAGAAACAAGTTGTCTTGGGGAGACACCACCATGGAGCTTAATTTCCTTGCATTCATTAATGTTTCCCACAATTCCCTTGTGGGGCCTATACCACGTGGAAAACAATTTGACACATTTCAGAATGGTTCATGTGAGGGTAATTCAGGATCATGTGGAAACACGGTGTCCAATAAATGTGTAAATGTCAACTTTTCCCCGCATCCACCTTCAACCTTCAAGGAGAATCAAGGCTCAAATTCTGCATTTGAATTTGATTGAAAAGTTGTTGCGATGGGATATGCATGTGGACTGGTGGACCGGTGGTAGGGGTTTCTATTGGACAAATTGTGGGCGTGCATACACGCCTTTTCTTCTTTTGATGATCTTTTTTACTAGTTGGCTTTTATTAGTATTGTTGATATGTAACTAGTTTCTGATTTTTTTTTCTCTGCTTAAAACTATGTTGGAGTTGCTTGTTTTATTGTAATTTATAATATTAAATGTGTGTGTCTATATATATATGTGTGTGTGTGTGTGTATTAACTAGTTGTTGAGCCGTGTTTCACACAATTTTACTTTTTGATTTTTAAATTTGGTTTAATAAACTTATCCTACTACCTACATCCATATCTTATTAAAGAATGCAATCCTTAAATATTCAACCTAAAATTAAGAAATGCAAGTTTTGAAACTTAAACAAGTTTTAATCTTTCAACATTTGAAAATTTTTCTTTGTCAATTGCAATTTCAACAGACCATGATCTCACAAACGGATGTGAAAGATGTGAGAAATATTTATACTACCAAAATTATAGTAATCTGTATAAAGCACAATAATGACTATTATACATGTATAGAGTTGGACTATGTCCCAACTCTACCACATTCTAAGTCTTCAAATGACAAAAAAAAAGTCTATTGACCACGTTTACTTTAATCTCACTACTTTTTTTTTTAATGAGAAACTAGTGAATTTATTTCATTTCATGCTTGAAAAAACTAGATTGCATCCGAAGATATTTCAGATTCTATAACGGATGGGGACTCCTCAATCCATGTGACAAAGTCATCAATAACCTATGCATTTTTTGCAAGGCTGTGTTTTACCTTGTTTCCCTCTCTTAGCGTGTTCCTTACTTCTATTCACGAATTGGTGGAAGTATTGTATCCAGCTTTAATGCCATCTCCCCTACTTTTCCCCACCTATTTTGACTAATATGATTCATAACCTTAAAAGCAATACAAACAGATACATTATCTGTGATAAGTCTATATGACATGAAAGCACGCCGATTCTCACTAATGAGGTTTGGCAGTACAATCATGAGTCAAATAGCCAAGATATTTGAAGCTATTCTCAAGATGACATTACACAAGCATATAGGATGGTACTCAATAATCCTTCTAGGGCTTTTGACTTTTAATTAAGGATAAGTATTATATGGGTTACATTAGATTTTGGTGGAATGACACCCAAATTTTGGAAATCTAAAACACATTTTGTAACACAATCCCCCACATTTTGTAACAATACTTTTGAAAGAATATCCATATATCTTTTTCAAAGAATAAGCCATGTACAAAACCTTTTCTACTTTTAATTTCTAAAAGAAATCTAACGATTTATAGTTTGATGATTACTAAATGAATGTTACAAGAATTAAGCCAATCAATTGTTACGAATATATCTTCCAATATATATATATATATATATATATATATATATATGAAACTAGAAGAGTAACCAATGAAGCTAGTGGTTGGATTGGAGGAGATATGATTTGTGCAATTTGAAATTTTCTTTAGTTTTTCCGTCTTACCCAATCAATTTGTCTAACTAAAAATATTGGGTAGAGTTTTATTTGGAGTTTGGTGAGGAGAATGAAAATTTTAGGTGAGTTTCTTGGTGATGAAACATTTGGCAATGTACTTTGGTGTTGCATACCATGGCCAAATGGGGGAAGCACGCAAAATTGGGCCAATTATGATTAGTTATGACCAAAATCATTACAAAAAAATTGACCTATACCTGCATTTTCTATAGCCACGTTTTATGGTGTCACCTATACACCGTGGCAATAGACTCGACTAGTCTATACCAGCATTTTTAAAACCTTTAGTATAGGTCTTTAACCTATAGTGACGTTTTAAAAATGCGGCTATAGGGATTGAAAATCTATTTTTTTCCCCTGTTTGGTAAAGTAATTACAATTTTTCTTTAGGTGATGTTAATTGGAATTATGGATGATGAGATTTGGAGGTTTTGGTGGTGTTGGAAAGTGAATGGGTGATATTTTGAGGATTTGGTGCTCAGTTATGGTGTTTGGACACTATAATCTATAGAAGAATGTGGAAGGGGAGGGCTGTATTTTTGGGGTTGTTATGAATAAATTGCGAGGTCTTTGGCAAGGCTAGATTAGGTTATGGAGTCAAGTTGCTTAAGTCTTGATTTAAATTTCCTTATATTGGGAAACTTTGAGAATGAAGTGTGAAACAATGGTTAGTGGTGGGTTTGGAGAGTCTTTTGGCTTAATATTGTATAAATGGAGTTTATTTGTGATATAGGCACTGTTCAAAGTTATTTAGGGATGTTAAATATTAGCACTGATACCATGTTAAATATTAGCATTGATACACCATGTTGAATATGCTAGTATGGATGCGGAAGCGAAAGCATAAAATATAGAATACAATAACACACGAGGATTACGTGATTCAGCTTAACGACCTACATCCACGGAAGAAACCCTAAAGGGCTATATCAATAATATATTAAAATATATTACAAATCCTGTGTTACAATGAACCATAACATGTGTATATATAATAGACTAAACTCTAGACTAATAGACTTTTAGTACAAGTAGGAGACTTGGCTTGCACACAAAGTAGAATTAGGCTTGGTCTTATACTAATGGGTTAATATATCTCTAACACCCCCTCTCAAATTCAAGATAGAAGCTTGATGAAATCTTGAGATTTGATTAGGTTGAGAACATCCCTTGAATGAAATTTGGCTTTGTGACGGTGGTTTGAGGAAGGAGAATGGTTTTCCAGTGTTGATGTGATTTCTAACGGTGACATGACTATACTGGAGAGTTTTTACGGTGGAAGTAGGAAGCCAAAGAAGATGAACGCAGCAAAAAAACACCAAGGTAGACAAAGATTGCTCTTAATACAACATAAGGACAGAAAACCATGGCTATAAGAAGGTAGCTCTGATACCATGTTAAATATTAGCATTGATACCATGTTAAATATTAGCATGAATACACCATGTTGAATATGCTATTATGGATGAGAAAGCAAAAGCATAAAATATAGGACATAATAACACACGAAAATTACATGGTTCAGCCTAACGGCCTACATCCATGGAGGAAATCCTAAAGGGCTACATTAGTAATATATTAAAATGTAGTATAAATCATGTGTTACAATGAACCATAACATATGTATATATAGTAGATTAAACCCTAGACTGATAGACTTGGGTTGCACACAAAGTAGAATTAGACTTGGTCTTATACTAATGGGCTAATATATCTCTAACAAGGAAAATGTAGGGAGATGCAAATTTTGGTAATGGTATTGCCGAAATTATGAGAAAAAGTAAGAAAGAGGAGAGAAAAACCATGTGACAGAAGGGGGAGAGAGAGAGAGAGAGAGAGAGAATGGATTGAGGCGTGCTAAAATTGGAGAAGGGAAAATTTTGTATTGTTTGTAATGACATTTCCACAATTCAATTTTCTTTTTCTCTCCATCATATTTCACACAAGGAATAAAAATCTATGTAACTTTCCACTTTAATATTTTTTTCATATACCTATGTTATTAGGCGATATGTATTTCTACTATATCTTTACGTTGGAAATGAATTTTGAGATTTGGACAAATCAATAATTATATTGTATTTTATTATTATATCTTATATGATTGCAAAATCTCAAGAAAAAAAAAATCAATAACTATATAATCAATCAAATATTTAAAATTCAAGTTTTTATAATCTTAAATTATGCCTAAAAATAAGTTTATGAATTAAGTAGTAGATAATATCTAATTTGAACTAAATTTGATAAAAAAAAACATGCATATTAAGAATATAAAGAACATAAAGAATGAAAGTTCAAAAAGAGTATAAAACACCTTTGAACGTTTAGACCCCCAAATTACAAATGACCAATTCAAGCCTATAAACAAACAATGTATGTACGGAAAATGTAAATAAGCTAAAATAGAATTGATAACATAATCTAAACCAAATAAAATCACATCCACAGTAGAAATTAAATGGTAAAAATTAAGAGAAGAGAGATGCAAATACAAGGACAACACAACGATGTGTTATTGAAGAGGAAACCAAAGCCCTCGATATAAAACCTCTCCGCCGCCCTCCAAGTGGTCAATAATCCGCTAAAGAATGTAGTTGGGATACATGGACAATAAAAGACCCTCCAAGCCTACTCTACCCAATGTACCTAAACCCTCCAAGCTCTTACTCCAATGAGGTTGCGCCGAACCTATTTCTTTTTTAGCTTACCGGATTTCGCTACAGCCCATAGCATCAACCAATATGAAATTGATCCTTTCTTAACTGCTTCCCAAAGCACCAAACAGGCTTCTCACAGATATGAGCATAGTGAGAAAAGGTTTTGGTAATGTACCTCTCAAGAATATAACAATGGAGAGGAAGAGAGTAGAGGAATTTGGAGAGTCTTTATGTGAAGATTGTGAATGAGTCAATCTTGTTTTTCTCTAGGGTTTCTCTCTCAAAATTCTCTCTGAAAGCTCTCAACATTTCGTGGGTATAAGGGATATTTATACTAAAGTGAGAAAGGAATGCGAAGAGTCAGGTTTTTCCAAACAGGGCTGCCTGGCGACTTGGCCTCGTGACTTAATTGAGTCGCGAGTTCAAGCCGCGAGCAAACAGAATGGCCAGACTGGACTTTTTGTCCTGTAGTGCTACAGCTGGCGTGACAATTCATCTTCTCTGTATGCTTCACTTGTGTGCATCATCTGGCGGCTTGTAAGCCGCGAACCACCCGCAAGATCCAACCGCAAGTCCCTGCTTCACTACACAGTCTTGAGCATTTCTTCATGCTTTCTCACACACTATCCTTACAAGAATCCCACCTAAATACAGGGTTTCTAAGTGCTGAATTATAAGTGAATTGGCACAGAATAAAGCTAACAAAATGGTTGATAAATTTCAACCTTACAATCTCCTCCTTTGGCTATTCCATGACAAAACCCTAAAACAAACTCTAGACTTAACATGTGAGTTGGGAACAGTTGAACAAAACTCTCTCGCACTTAACTCTAGAATCTGTGTAGCCCTTGAATCATAAGAACAAGTGTCTCCTGAAACACAACAACATAATATGATCATTGCATGCAGAAAAAACTTATAATGCATATGAAACAAGCACAATACGATCAAGAATAATGAAGTAAAGTAATAAACCAAAGCTTAACCAAACAGGCAATCACTATAAAATAGTAACCACAATGCTCATTCACACTTGGAATGAACATCTGAACATGAAAGCTATTAAGCTTAAAAGCAAAGAATCATTTGCATTTCCAACACTCAATTAATGCACAATACATGAAGTATATGCATCTAGGAACAAGATTCTACTAGGGCACAAAAGTGATGTACTAAACGCAGTGCATAGCAAAACATCAAGTACATAAGCTACAAAACATAGGTACAAAAACATAAAGGCTGCCTAAGCATGGTACAAACCATAAAAGCCTATAGATTATGGAAAATAAACCCTAAAAGCTTACAAAAGCAACATGGGTACAAAACACAAAACAATAAAACAACTTAAATATATAAATATGATCCAAAGACAATACTAAACATTTAAGTTAAAAACAAGTCAGCCAAAAGTATGTGTGTGGGTGTATAAATCAGTATTCCTTCTCTGTAGTCCTTCTCTTGAGCTCACACAACTCCCCCTTTCATTATGCACACTTCCCATTCTTGTATTACTCTCCCCTTTACTGTATGCTATCTCTCCCCCTTTTTGGCACGAATAGCTAAAGGCTATCCTCCAGCTTTTGTTGAATAGCATCTAACTATGTCTCAATGGTTGTGAAATGCATTTGAACTTGGTTGTTGGTGGAGTACAGAACTTTTTCAAATTCGGAAATGCGCTTATACAGATCCTCAATCAAAGTTCTCATCCTATCATCGTGAGAGCTAGGATGTTCCATCTGTTGAGGGACGGACACCTTCAAGAATCATGATCTTCATGAGAAGACTACAAAAGGAAGGCATGTGCGTGCTGCTGACCGTGCTATTGTTTTCCCAATTGTCTGAAAAATGTGGGCACAAATGTCAATCGAAGCACCGGTGATGAGATCACATAGAAATTGTGCTCGACCAAGGTTGATAAATGCAGTGTTTGAGAGTGGATAAAGGTTAAAGAACATGATCAATTTGAGAGTCATCAGGTCAGGTGCAAACTTTGTTGTTCCAATGGACTTGCCTTTTGATGAAATCTCATGATCTGGCCTAAGAATTTGAAGAATATCTTGTACCTTAGGAAGTCTATCATCATATGGAGTGAGGTCTACATTTGCCAGTCTATTGATTCGAAGAACCTTCACAATGTAGTCTGGTTTGATGTTGAACTCCCTTCCTCATACCCAACACTTCAATTCAACTCCAGTGTATCTAGCATTTGAATAGAACTCCTTAACCAATTCATCAATTGGATCCTCAAAGTTTCGAAACAAATTAGCCCAATCTTTTGTTTCGAAGATCCTAGGGATAAATGTTGTCCCCAGGGTATCAAATTTTACAACCCTTTCTACTATAGTAGGAGCATCTTCAAAAGTACTTGAGAAAGTCTGTAAATTGAAGGGAGTCCTGAATCTCTCACTGTTTGATACGTGAGATGAACGTCGAGTCCGTTTTGAAACAGGCGATGGTGGAACATCAATTACAGGCTCTTTTCCTTGAGAGGAACAACGAGACATCTGCTAAATAACATCCACACAGCAAAGAACCAATTTCCAAACCACATGACATAAACAAGGACTTGATTAGATCTAAGTTAATCCATGAAAGAAACACTCATTGATATGTAAAAAGACATAATACTTAAACATGGAAGCTAAAACAAGTATACAGGTATAACCAACACAGTTGTGGGTGGGGTGCACATAGGATTAGTGTGTAGACACAATTTAAGCACAACGAAATCTATGAATGTCTTAGAAGAACAAGTAACTATCTTTGAAACAATACACTATGAGCATGATCTGCACAGTATACCAAAAACGAGATATATTACTCAAATGTGAGAAGCACACACACAAAAACAAGAAAAACAAGCCCCATATTATCAATATTAACACAACCCATTCAATGAATACCACAAATTAACCAAACCCATGAACCAACATGCAAATTGCACAAATCAACCACAACTCAAAAAAAAAAAAAAAAAAAAAAAAAAAAAAAAAAAAAAAAAAAAAAAAACAAAGGCTATAATCATGAAATATGGAGTGAAAATAAGAAAACTCATACCTTTTTCTTAAGGATTGAAGTTGAGAGGATGAAGATTAATGGTGGGTTTGGGGAGAAACACGGTGAGTTTGAGAGAGGTGTAAATGGGGAAGACAATGAACAGTCACAAAAGTTCGAGGGAAAACTGAAAAAAAAAAAAAAAAAAAAAAATTTAAATTGACCATAAAACGTAAAACATGCGTTTTTCGCGACTTAGTCAAGTCGCATGCAAGTCGCCAGTCTCAGTCACCAAATCACTTAAAACAAACATTTTGAAAAATTTGTGTAAGTGTTTTTCGCGACTCGAAGTTCTACCCATGAAAAAGTCACGAAATAAGCCACGAAAATCTCTGTGTCTGTTCACAACTCGACCTTCCACCAGCGAACAAGTCGCCACTCTAAGCCGCGAAAACATAAAGACCCAAATTTTGAAAACTATTTTAAGTATTTTTTGTAACTAGGACATTTACCCGCCAGTGAGTCGCAAGAAATCTCTATATGGGCTAGTGATTGGGGCATGCAACTGGACCAAACAGTGACTAAGTCGCCAAAATAGGACAACACTGTTTTTGAAATTTTGACATTTTTGTAAGAACAAAATACTTTCCAAACACAACTTAAAAACTCAAAAATCTTTTTGTGTTTGATCAACATAGATTGAGCATTTGAAAACACATTTATCCAAGTACAATCACACAAAAGAATATGGCATTCATTGATCATATCCTTGAGTGATGTGTGTGAGAATAAAAAAATGAGATAGTCCTTAGTCTAATGTGAAGCTTCAATGATCAATTCAACTAATGCATACACAATTAGCACTAGATAATGTGACTCATCTCAATTATAGAAGTATGCATATATGACCTTCCACAAAACTTGATAGCATAAGAATGAAGCTTTTCATTTGGCTCCATATACATCATATCATTTTTTTTTTTTTTGAAACAGTACATCTCATTATGAGATCGATGCCAGAGATTTTGATATTTCAATTGATGAGACAGCCTTTGGCCTTTTTGGGCATCATACAATTTTTAAAGATCACTTTCCCTTTTTCCTAGTCAAATACTAATATGTGCGATAGGCTTTTGCAACTTAAAATCTCTTTTCATTTGGAGATTTACATTTGGTGAGCTCTTGTAAGCAAAAACAATAAATAAAAGAGTGAGAAGATATATAGGCACAATTCTATGCATGTCTCAAGATCGACAAAACCATTCACCAATCATTTATGACAAGTTTGAAGATCTATTTACAACAGTCACATAGATGTCAAGATTTCTCCCACAATGATATGAGTGCACAGGGAACAAGCTATGCTCGTAGATGCACAAGGCCATTAGTGCAGAGGTACAAGGCAAAACATGTTTAGAGACAAAAACTCAACAAAGACGATCAAAAGTTAGGATTTGCTGCTCTTTATGTGTTTTTGGATTTTTGACACAAAAAATCAAGAAATAATTTATCAAAAACAACTATGTGAAAACATTTAAAGCGAAAACTAACAAACAACCAAAAAGCACACAAACAAGCATATTCACACGACATAGGAAGAATTAATGCATGAATATGTTGTAATGCTTATGCATGAGTACCCTTTTTCACCCACACGTCATGTGTGTTTATGGTGATATCCCTATAGGACTGGGTACGAGAGTTAGGACTTTCAAACCTTCTTGTAAAGCTTTCCAATCAGTTGGTGAATGCACCAATCATCTTCATCACGTCTATCATTTTGGGATCACCATTACGACCTCTTGATGGTTTAGCAGCACAAATTCTCTTGTCATTTCTTGGTCCTCTTGACCTTTGATCACTGGCATTCCTCAATGCTCTCAACTTATGACAATTTGGTCGGGTGTGCCCTTGAAGTCCCCAATGATGACACACATGATTCGTTCTAGGACCTCTGTGTGATCGTGGAAGAGATATTGCTTTAGCTTCCAACCTAACCACAAATTGATTATGGAGCTTGTTCAACACCCGCTGGTCAGCCACATTCTTCTTCTTCTCAACCTTTGCCTTATCCACAGTAGGGGTAACTACAGCCGGCTCTTTGGCCTTCACAAACTTCACTTCTTTGGAGACATTGATAGTTGAGCTACTCTCTCCAGTGTATCCTAATCCGGTTCTGTCAGAAAAAGTTTTTTGAGAGGAAAGGACATCATCGAGCTTTTTTGTAGATACGCGCTCTATTTTGGCATTTGCTTGAACCACCTCAAGCTTAAGGAATCTCACTTTGGTATAGGCTTCAGTTAGTTCGCCATTTAGCGTCTCAATCTCACACTTTGCCTCTTTGTATCTCACTAGGAGACTTCAATAGTCCTCCTCTACTTTCTTCATCTTCTTTACAGCCACCTTGGTCAACATTGCATACTTTCTCGACTTCTCAAGGAGTGAATTGTAGTTTTCTTGAAGACCAGTTGTATCTTCATCTTCTTCAGCATCCGATTCTTCTATAATATTCATAGATTCCTCATCACTATGCTCCCCAAGCTCTTGCACTAGCAAATTCAAGTCCTCCGAAGACTCAGCATGAGCAATAGTCATGAACGCTGAGAAGTTCCCTTCTTCATCACAACTATCCTCAGAATTAGAGGTGGAAGAATCTGAGTCACTAAGAGTGGTTGCATAAGCCTTCCCTTTCGATCTCAAATAATTAGGACATTTTTTTTTTTAAAATGGCCATGCCCATTACATTCAAAACAAGTTACTCCTTGGGTAGATTGGGACTCCTTCCCATCTCTCCTTTTGAAGTCTTTTTTCTCCTTTCCGAAACTTGTGAATTTTCTTTTATTACCAAACTTCCCACTGTTCTTGAACTTCAGAAATTTTTGGAAATTCTTTGCAAGGTAAGCTACATCCTTTTCGACTATATCCTCATTCGATGAGTCGTGTGCTTCTACCCTTTCATTTATCATCTTAAGAGCAAGTGATTTGCTCTAACTTTGATATGGCAATGAAAGCTTGTATGTTTGGAGAGAGCCAATCAGCTCTTGGACTTTGATTTCATCTAGGTCCTTGCTCTCCTCAATTACAGTCACCTTTGCACGAAAGCTCTCTCGTAACAAATGAAAAATTTTTCGTACAACTTTCGAGTCCTCCGTTTTCTCTCCCAAGTTAAACTTGCCGATGACCACTTCATTCAGTTTACTATAGAAAGAGTCAAAGGACTCATCCTCACTCATTTTTAGCTCCTCAAACCGAGTGGTCAGCATCTGCAACTTGGTGTCCTTAACTTTCTTCGTTCCCTCGTACATGGTCTCCAATATCTGCCATGCCTCCTTGGCAATGGTTATGTGAGATATCCTATGGAACTCATCTGGAGATACACCACAAAAAATAGCGTTAAGTGCTTTGCTATTTGCATTAGACGCTGCGAGGGCTGCCTTATCCCATGTGGATTTGGCTGCCTCCGGTCTAGTCCAGCCGACATCAACAGCATCCCAAACAAATTCATCTATTGAACATAAGAATGCTCTCATTCGTACCTTCCAAAAAATTGCTACCATCAAAATACGGTGGAGCATTCAAAGATTGAGACCAATCCATCTCAATATGGGGTCAAGGATCGCACTAAGGTGTTTAAACCACAAAGAGTGCACCTGCTCTGATACCAATTGAAAGTTCAAAAAGCGTGTACAACACCTTTGAACATTTAGACCCCCAAATTACCAATTCAAGCCTATAAACAAACAATGTACGTGCGGAAAATGTAAATAAGCTAAAACAGAATTGATAACATAATCTAAACCAAATAAAATCACATCCACAACAGAAATTAATGGCAAAGATTAAGGGAAGAGAGATGCAAACACAAGGACAACACAACGATGTATTATCGAAGAGGAAACCGAAGCCCTCGGCGTAAAACCTCTCCACCGCCCTCCAAGCGATCAATAATCCACTAAAGAATATAGTTGGGATACATGAACAACAGAAAACCCTCCAAGCCTAATTTACCCAGTGTACCTAAGCCCTCCAAGCTCCTACTTCAACGAGGTTACGCCAAATCTATTTCTTCTTTAGCTTACCGGATTCCGCTACAGCCCATAATATCAACCAATATGAAATTGGTCCCTTCTTAACTGCTTTCCAAAGCACCAAACAGTCTTCTCACATACATGGAAATGGTGAGAAAAGGTTTTGGTAATGTACCTCTCAAGGATATAACAATGGAGAGGAAGAGAGTAGATGAATTTGGAGAGTCTCTATGTGAAGATTGTGAATGAGTCAATCTTGTTTTTCTCTAAAGTTTCTCTCTCAAAATTCTCTCAGGAAGCTCTCTACATTTCGTGGGTATAAAGGGTATTTATACTGAAGTGAGAAAGGAATGCGAAGAGTCAGGTTTTTCCAAACAGAGCTGGCTGGCGACTTGGCCTCGCGACTTGACTGAGTCGCAAGTTCAACTTGCGAGCAAACAGAATAGCCAGACTGGACTTTTTGTCCTGTAGTGCTACAGCTGACGTGACTATTCATCTTCTCAGCATACTTCACTCGTGTGCATCATCTGGCGGCTTGCAAGCTGTAAACCACCTGCGAGATCCAGTCACGAGTCCCTGCTTCATTGCACAATCTTGAGCATTTCTTAAACTTTCTCACACCCTACCCTTACAAGAATCCCACCTAAATATAGGGTTTCTAAGTGTTGAATTACAAGCAAATTGGCACGGAATAAAGCCAACAAAATGGTTGATAAATTTCAACCTTATAAAGAACATGAAATTCAACAATTAATTTTCAAAATGCCTAATCACGTTAAATTATTTTAATATTATTTGTAGGAAAACTTTGTCAATCTCAAAATTCCAACTAGGGGGAAATACTGAACATTATCGTTTGCTGCCGTCTTTATCGTGACGTCCTTTCAGCCTAACGATGGTTTGTTTTATTATGGCTTGTAAAATCAGGTCGAGCAGACACAACGTGAGTAACGTAAATTTGAAAGGACTAGAAAAGTATCGTGAGATCTCAAAAGTTTTGAGCACTAGACGTTTGTCAATTAGTTGAAAGAAAAAGAAAAATAAGGGGATAAGTCCGTTTGGTGGGGCAGTCAGTGTCTCTCTTTGGTTTAAAGAAATTGACGTATTGCCGTGACCGTGGGTTCGTCGGATGACTCTGATAGGCAGAAAAATTTGAATTTCTAAATCATTGCTGACCTCCTTTTAGTATATGGCATAAATGTTTATGAGTAATGCTAGGATTATAATCTAAAAATCAATCTCAGATTTTTTTTTTTTTTAATGAAATATGAAAGTGGTAGTGATTATGGACCATTAATCGTGATAGCTAGATTGATCCAACTTGATGATATGATTTCAGTCAAAAAAAAAAATATCTTTTGATGATTGATAGAATCTTTTGCTCCCAACCATCGATAAGGTATGAACCTTTTGCTCGATCCCAACCATCAATTAAGTATTGCATTTCATGTTATCAAAAAAAAAGTATTGCATCTCATGCAATAACCTAATTATTGTACAGGATCTTGATCCGTAGGTACTAGGTTGAGGTTCCTAGGGTGCAAAATATAGACATACAGAAAATGTACTCATCAACCGCGAGATAAATTGCAGTATATATCCCCCACTATTTTCCCAGAAGAGTATCTAAGATTAATGTCTCGGTGCATATTAGCTTCATAAAGATGCAGGGACGTTTTAAAGGTAGAAGTGAAAACAGAAAATTTCTAGCACCACAACCAATTTTAAGTAAATTGTGACATCTAATCATAATCTACCATATAAAATAATTACGAAAATATGCATGGAATTGATTGTGATCCTAAAATAAAAAATAAAGAGAGAGACTCTTTAAATACAGAGTCTTGTGTCCACACTTCACATCTAAGGCAGACCATAAATTAAGTAGACCGACTTAATACCCAAAAATATAAATAAAGGGTAAATTATAGTAAATCCACATGTAATTTGGCTCATTTTCACCTTGCTTATTCATAGTTCAAAACTTAACACTTTACTTACTTAAAATTACCTCCGTTAAGGTCTCATAACCTATCTCTATTAAAAATATGGGCAGATAGTGAACCCAAGCCAAGTTCCTTAAGTAATGCACTAAAGCAGTAATTAATTTTAAAGAATAATTCAATCAATTGCGTAAAAGGGTTAATTGCATGAGGGAATCTATACCCACACCCCAAAATTATTAAAACTTATCATCATCACTCCTGTGCCACCCGTAACTTAGCCTGTTGGGCCAGACACGTAGTTGGGCTCACAATTTACTTGTTAGGTGGGCTTTTGCACTTCCTACAACGGGCAGTCCTCTCTAGTACGAATATAACTGCCGAGCCTTTTCTTTTGTTCTGCTCTCCCCTTTTCTTTCCTCCCTCAAGTTGCCAACCACTAACTTTGAAGGTCCTTTGCCTATTTATAGGCTAAGTTGTCGAGACTGCATAATTGTATTCCTGATCAGTGGAGGGGAGGGTCCAATCTTCTTCCTCCTAAGTGGGGGCATTTAGTGAGAATGGGGGAATGATAATGGCTTGGGAATCAGACCCACTGCAGGGTCTGTTGCACGGCGGGGTTGTCCCTAGGCAGTGGGGGGGGAGGTCCAATACTATCACTCCGGAGTGGGCTTCAGGTGGCAAGTGGGTGGATATAATGGCATGGGGGTTAGTTCAATGACTAAGTCCGTTGCTCGACTAGGGCACTCCCTAGGCAGTGGAAGGGGAGGTCCAATACCAGCGCTCCAGAGTGGACTTTGGTTGGTGGGTGAGTGGAGGTAATGGCCTTGGGAAAGAAAACCACGGCTAGGCGTGTTGCTCGGTGGAGGAACCCCTTAGGGGTCATCGGAAGTTTGTCGAGCATGGGAAGCTATCTGATGCGTGCCAATAAGTTCTAGCCGAGTACTTTTCGGCCACGTGGTGTCGTAGTGATGGGCCTTCGTGGGTGGATGGTTTCAACGGGGTCCGCGCCCGTACTTTAGTCCCCCTTGATTCATGCTTAGATCATGGCAATGAATCAATGACATCATGCTCGGGACAACTGTTGATGTTTTCTTTAGGGGCAGTGTTATGCTAGGCTGTCACATCCGTAGTAATGGTTTAGAGGTGGGTGGATTCGTCTGACAGCTTTTGAACCGTTTGACGGTTCGTAACCTACCCCCACGCGTGTGGGGGGCTTTCCCAAGAGAAAAAGGCAGTTGGGCGGGCTTTTTCCCACCTTCTGCCTCATTAAATGCTTGAATTGTTGCATATAAATACGCGTAGCTTCCGTCGGGTCTTATTTTACCTTTTGCGTCTTCCTGTTCATCAAATCTTTGTCTGCCGAGCATCCTTCTGCGCCAGCATATTTTCCTTGCCCCTCACTCTCTAGAACCCCAAGTAAGTCTTCTTTGTTCTTTGTTCCTCTTTCCTTTTCCAAAGTTTTTTTTGTTTACCTGCGTCGTATCATTGGGATGGGGTATTCTCACCTCCTTGCCCCTGGGGCTGCCTTGGGTAGTTTTAGGGAGACCTTTGGCGTCCCAGGGGACGTCGACGTTGCGTATTGCAACGTAGGAGAAATCGCGTTCGAGAGGGCCGCCGACCGGCGTGCCGGGTTCTTTCCGTTAATGTCAATCCTTGAGGGTGGGGTTAGGTTCCCCGTGGATCCCCTTGTTGTCAGCACCTTAGGGTTTTATGGTCTCTGCCCCGACTAATTTCCCCCCAACTTCTATAGGGTAGTTAGCTGCGTCAGCCGGTTAAACCAATTGTTCGGCCTTCAATTGAACCACCACAACATCAACTTTATGTACAAGCTGCGCGGTAATTTTAATAATGGGTATTACTTAAAGGCGAGAGATATGCGAGTCCACCTCATCTCTTGTCTCCCTGACTCCAATAAGAACTCGGCCGGGGAATTCGTACGGGTGCACGGCAATTGGCTTGACTGCGAGTCGCATTGCCCACTCTCGCCCCGTGATATCGGTCGGTACCGAGAACCATTACTGTTTCCTTCTACTCTTGCTTGCTCTTTCCATTGCCTAACGGCTAACCTCGTGCTTTCTTGCAGATACAAAAAGGTTTTTGCCGAACACCCGGGTTATACACGCGCGTGATCTCAACTTTGTCCTCCGCTCCGAGATATTAGTGAACGGTGACGGGTAATTCCGGGCATCCCTCCTAATCCTCGGCGTGAACCCAGCGTACAGCACCTAGCAAACCTTCGGTCAGGCGCTTTTGGTGGATAGCCCGCTCCTGTCTTATATAGACGTCCAGCACCAAAAGTTCCTCCCTCCCTCGCTCACTACCGGTGAAGCGCGAGAGGCCAGACCACGCTACACAACGACGGACGACATAGCGCCCGTGCTAGACAAGTCCGCCGAGCGAGTATCCTAGGAGCGGTAGAGACACGAGGCCATCGAAGGTTCAGGTGTTGCGGCCCCAACTGCCGAGGGAGGGTCTACTGAGCCGGCGGGAGCTTCGAGCGCAAGGTTACAACCCACAAAGAAAATGGTGAAGCGCAGAGAGATGACACTTGCCCGGTTCATCCCTGGGGCTGTGCATGAAGCCCCACCCCGGTCCACTCACGGTACGACCCTGGTTCCTGCCGCGGGCGAAGGCAAGAAGAGGAAGAGGACGATCGAGGACACTCCCCCTCCCGAAGAAGCTCGGGCAAAGAGTCCGCTCCATCCCCGGGGCGGACCGCGGATAGAAGAAACGCCTTACGTCACTTCCCCTGGCGTTCAAACCGGGATGGACGTAACATCCTCCTCCCGACCCGAGACGGCTTGGGAGCCTACTCGCCTCTTCCCGAGACCGCCAACCTCCGATCGTGGGATAAGGGCGACAGTGGAAGGGTGGCCCAGAGCCTGGTGCAAGGGTCGATGTTGCCCGAGGATGCACAGTACTACTCGCGCGGCGATGACGAGACTCTCGCCCGAAGGCTCCAGTGGCATACTATTGCGGTGATTCCCCATATTCTCTATTGTCTATGTCTATTCTTTTGTTTTCCTTCTTCCTCATGCATCTCTAACCTATCCTTGGGCTGATCGTAGGCCGCACAGCTGACCTGTGTCGTGGACGGGAGGTTGAAGGAAGCGGCCGAGGCAGCTGACCGGGAGAAGGCTCTGAGGGCGGTGGCTGAGGTGACTGCCAGGGAGAAAGAGGAGGCTGCCAAGGCGTCTGAGAGGAAAGCGGTGGACGCCAAGAGGGCGCGACGCTCTGCCGAGGATAGGCTGGCCACCCTGGAGACGAAGCTAGGCGAAACCGAGCTCAAATTAGCGATGGCATACAGTATGGCGCTAGCCCAGGCCACCCAAATCCGTGACCTGCAACAGTCCCTCGAGGCTTGTGAGAATGAATGGTACGACAAAGGTTTCACGGACGCCAAGAACTCCACCGAGCCAATCATCTACCAGGCGCGATGACATGGGTTCGTGGAAGGGTGGCTGGCAGCGCTCAAGGCTGTGGGGCTGGCCGAAGATTCCCCGTTATGGAGTCCCACGTAGATTCCTAACCCAGCAGCTTCGTCTCCCGCCCAAGAGCAGGCCGAGAGCGCAGGCGAAGAAACTCCCAGTATGATAGATCTTGTGCGGGAGATTGACGATCATGCTGAAGCAGCCGACCCGGAGGTTATGAGCGATGACCGGATTGAGGATGTTGCTGCCCAGCGGCCCGGCCATCGGTCCAGGAGTCCTGCCTCTCCTCGTAGCCCCGTCGATCCTACCGAGTGATTAACCGCCTTATATCTTGGCCTGCATAATTTCCTTTTATCTTAATCATGTTTTGCTTAGTAATCTTATGGCGCCGGGATGTGGCGCGGGAACAATTTCTTTGTTTTGAAATGTAATTGCGTGTTCCGTTTCTATCTCTGTTTTGCATTTTTACTTGCTTGTGACTTGCCGACCAAACGTTCCTACCCATTGGGGGATAGGGTCCGCGCTTAGGTTATTTGTTTTAAGATTTTCACCTGCTTTGGTGATAGGGATCGAACTGAGTGAAGCGTGTCCGTAGACATGTTTTAAGGCTTTCACATGCGCGGTGATAAGTGATAGAACCGAGTACCGTCTGTCCTTAAGAGGTTTGTTTTAAGGTTTACACCTGCTCGATGATAGGGATCGAACCGAGTGAAGTGACTGTCCTTAAATAAGTTTCAAGGTTTTCATATGCACGGTGATAAATGATCGAACCGAGTGCTGTTTGTCCTTAAGAGATTTATTTAAAGTTCACCTGCTCGGTGAGAGGGATCAAACCGAGTGAAGTGTCTGTCCTTAGATAGGTTTTAAGGTTTTCACATGCACGGTGATAAATGATCGAACTGATTGCTGTGTCTATCCTCAAGGGATTTATTTTAAGGTTTTCACCTGCTCGTTCATAGGGATCGAACCGAGTGAGGTGTCTGTCCTTACATAGGTTTTAAGGTTTTCACATGCGCAGTGATAAATGATCGAACTGAGTGCTGTGTCTGTCCTTAAGAGATTTATTTTAAGGTTTTCACCTGCTCGGTGATGGGGATCGAACCGAGTGAGGTGTTTGTCCTTAAATAGGTTTTAAGGTTTTCACATGCACGGTGATAAATGATTGAACTGAGTGCTGTGTCTGTCCTTAAGAGATTTATTTTAAGGTTTTCACCTGCTCGGTGATGGGGATCGAACCGAGTGAGGTGTCTATCCTTAAATAGGTTTTAAGGTTTTCACATGCATGGTGATAAATGATCGAACCGAGTGATGTATGTCCTTAAGAGATTTATTTTAAGGTTTTCACCTGCTCGGTGATGGGGATCGAACCGAGTGAGGTGTCTGTCCTTAAATACGTTTTAAGGTTTTCACAAGCACGGTGATAAATGATCGAACCGAGTGCTGTGTGTCCTTAAGAGATTTATTTTAAGGTTTTCACCTGCTCGGTGATGGGGATCGAACCGAGTGAGGTGTCTGTCCTTAAATAGGTTTTAAGGTTTTCACATGCACGGTGATAAATGATCGAACCAAGTGCTGTGTTCTTGCCCGTGCAATGATTTTCGTTTGTGATTCGTCTAGACCGTCGATCAGGTACGACAGCATAGGATGATTTGAGTCACGAGTCCATTAGTAAACAAAAACGTTTGGTTCTAGCTCACAACATTTGATGCTGGCCCGTAAATAGTAAAACCTTTTTAAGTTACAAACGTTCCATGGCCGTTTAAGTGACTTACCTTCTAAGTCTTCCAAGTAGTATGACCCTGCCCCTGCAATGGCCGTTACTCGGTAGGGCCCCTCCCAAGTCGGGGCTAGTTTCCCGGCATTCCTATCTCGCGTATTCCCTACCACCTTGCGAAGTACCAGATCCCCGGCTACAAACTCTCTCTTTCTCACCGTCCTGTCGTACCTCTGAGCAAGCTTCTGTTGATATTCCACCAACCGGATGCTGGCCGTTCTTCGATGTTCCTCCAACAAGTCCAGCTCCTTCGCCATCAGTCTTTCGTTCTCGTTCGGTTTGTACTCAGAGATCCGGGCACCGCACAAATTCACTTCAGCCAAGATGACAGCCTCGGCACCATAGGTCAGAGAGAACGGTGTTTCCCCCGTGGATCTCCTCGGTGTTGTTCGGTAGGCCCATAGGACGCTCGGTAACTCTTCGGCCCACCTTCCCTTGGTTCCCTCCAATCTTTTCTTCAGGCCGCTCACTATGGTTTTGTTGGTTGCTTCCGCTTGGCCGTTGCTCTGCGGGTAGGCTGGAGTAGAGTACTGGTTCTTAATTCTGAGGCTGTGGCAGAACGCCCGAAAGGCTTTGCTGTCGAACTGGAGGCCGTTATTTGAGACGAGAGACTCTGGCACGCCAAACCTAGTTACGATGTTTCTCCATACGAACTTTTTGACGTCCACGTCCCGGATGTTCGCCAGTGCCTCCGCTTTTGCCCATTTGGTGAAGTAGTCTACCGCCACCAGAACGAATCTCCGATTACCTGTGGCTAGGGGGAACGACCCGATTATGTCTGGCCCCCAGCGGGCAAATGGCCAAGGACTGAGGACTGGGTTCAAGTTCCCGGTGGGTTGGTGAATCATCGACGCGTGTATCTAGCACTGCTCGCATTTCTGGGACTGCTCGGTTGCTTCCTTCCTCATCTGCGGCCACCAAAACCCTTGAGTCATGGCTCGGTGAGCCAATGATCGTCCTCCCACATGGCTCCCGCACACGCCCTCATGAAGCTCTACCAGTAGTTCTTTGGCCTCATTAGGACTAAGGCATTGCAGGTACGGCCCCTCAAATGACCTCCGATAAAGCTTGCGATCGGGCGACAGCCAGTACCGAGAGGCGTTGCGCCGTATCTTCGCAGCTTCCTTTTCGTCATCCGGGACACGGTTATCTACAAGGAAGCTGATTATGGGCTCCATCCAGCAATCCTTGGTGACCGCCAGCTGTGCGACCGGCACCTTAGGCACTATACTGGGTTCGGCGACCAACTCCACCCTGATCAGCCGAGGTACCATGTCGGCTATCGACGATGCTAGCGTCGCCAGAGAATCGGCGTGCCGATTCTGTCCGCGAGCTACGCGCTGAACCTTCACCTTCGAGAAATAAGATAAGGCTTGCTTCACAATCCGCAGGTATTCGACCATCCGTGCATCTTTAGCTTCGAAACTCCCTAGCACCTGGTTGACCACTAGCAGAGAGTCCGAGAAGACCTCCACCTCTTTAGCCCCCAGGTCCTTGACGACCCTGAGACAGGCCAGCATGGCCTCATACTCGGCCTCATTGTTGGAAGCCCTGAAACCCAGTCTAAACGAGTGCTCTAGTTTGAGCCCTTCTGGGGTAATGATCACAATTCCTGCTCTTGCTCCGGCCGCGTTGGCTGCGCCGTCCATAAATACTTTCCACGGCTGGATCTCCGTGATGCACACCATGTCCACGATCTTTGGGGTGAATTCGGCAATGAAGTCTGCTAGCACTTGACCCTTCACCGAAGTCCTCGGCCTGTATCTGATGTCGAAGGCACCTAGTCGAGTCCCTCATTTAGCTATCCTTCCTGTGAAGTCGGATCTTCTTAGTAATGACTAGAGTGGGTATTCCGTGAGGATGTGGACGGTGTGGGCCTGGAAGTAGTGCGGCAGCTTTCTAGTCGAATGTACAAGTGCCAATACTAGTTTCTCCAACTGCAGGTATCTGGTCTTGGCGTCGACGAACGTCTTGCTGATGTAGTAGACCGGGACTTGCACACCACTATCCCTCAGTAGTACAGCACTAGCAATATGCTCGGAAACCGAGAGGTACATGTAAAGGTCCTCCCCTGGTTCCAGTGCAGCCAACGTAGGTGGGCGTCCAAGGTATTCCTTAAGGTTTTGGAACGCCCTATCGCACTCCTCGTCCCAATGAAAACCCCTCCATTTCTTTAGAAGCTGGTAAAACGGCTGGCACCGGTCTGCGAATTTGGATATGAATCGGTTGAGAGCGGCCAGCATGCCAGTCAACTTTTGCACCTCCTTGGGATTGCTCGGCGTTGTAAGGCATTGCACGGCCTTGATCTAATTGGGGTTGGCTTCGATTCCTCTTTTCGTAACTAGGTAGCCCAAGAACTTGCCGGATGCTACTCCGAAAGCACATTTGTCGGCGTTGAGACGTAGACGGTGCCGTCGGAGCACCTCGAACACCCCCTTGAGGTCGTCGATGTGTTACCCTTCTTGTCTACTCTTTACCACCATGTCGTCAATATATACTTCAACCGTATGCCCGATCTTATCCCTAAACATCCTCGCCATCATCCGTTGATAGGTTGCTCCCGCGTTCTTCAAGCCGAACGGCATGACCGTGTAATGATAGTTGGCGTCAGGTGCTATGAACGCCGTCTTTCCTTGGTCCTCGGCAGCGAGAGCGATCTGGTGATAACCTTGGAAAGCGTCAAGAAAACTCATCCTCGGGTAGCCGTATGTAGCATCTACCAACTGGTCGATTCTGGCATGGGGAACGGATCTTTTGGGCATGCCCGGTTTAAGTCCGTAAAGTCAACGCAGACTCTCCACTTGCTGCTCTTCTTTTTCACAACCACCGTGTTTGCGAGCCATTCTGGAAAGAAAGCTTCCTTTATAGCCCCCGCTTCTCTGAGTCTCCCAACCTCTTGTCAGACGGCTTCCACGTGCTCTTTCGCGGACCTTCTCGGCTTCTGACTTCTCGGGGTGCATAGTGGGTCCACATTCAGTTTGTAAACTATAAATTCTGGGTCTACCCCGGGCACCTCGTACGGACTCCAAGCAAACACATCCAAATTTTACATGAGAAGAAGCAGCAGTTCAGCCCTTGCCTGGCCATCCAGGTTCTCTCTTATTTGGAAACTCCTCTCGTCCACCGGCAGTATTCTTACTTTTACCAGCCCTTCTGCCGAGGCCTTCCCGACTGGCTGGTTTTGCTGTGATTGCTATAAGGCACCTCCCTTGGTCTCGGCCCCATGTTCGGCCTGTTTGTGGGCTGCGGCTACCATGCATAGCCTGGCCACCTGCTGGTCGCCCCGCACCACTGCTACCCCGTGGTTGGTCTGAAATTTGACTTTTACGTGCAAGGTGGACGGCACGGCCCCCATGTCGTGTATCCACGGCCTCCCGAGGATTACTGTGTACGAGGAGTAAGAGGCGACCACTATGAAGGTCACGACCACTTCCTTAGCTTCCATGTTAACCGGGAGCGAAATCCGCCCTTTTGGCCTCACGAGGTGACCATCAAACCCCATCAGCGGCGTGTCGTATGGTGCCAGGTCCTTCCCGTCCAGGCCAAGCCCCCGGTACAGGTCCGGGTACATTACGTCTGCCCCGCTCCCCTGGTCTATCATGATCCTTTTTACTAGGAAACCCCTGATACGGGCCGAGACTACTAAAGCGTCGTGGTGCGGCTGCACAGTCCCTTCCAGGTCGCAGTTGTCAAACGTTATGGGCGGTTGAGAATACCTCGGCTTCTTCG
Organism: Castanopsis chinensis; assembly: GCA_032878915.1. Taxonomy (NCBI): domain Eukaryota; kingdom Viridiplantae; phylum Streptophyta; class Magnoliopsida; order Fagales; family Fagaceae; genus Castanopsis; species Castanopsis chinensis. The sequence continues at coordinate 10,575,802 of JAVQMG010000106.1, forward strand.
TCGACGGTTGTTCGCCATTGTGGCCGCCGGTCGATACCACGGCCAGTATTCCCCCCGTGATCGGCCCCTTCTGGCGTCTTAGTGCGGCGTGGATGACTTCTATCACTCCTAGAGGAGGTGGAAGAGCGTCTCGTCTCACCTGGTCTGCTCGCCTTGTTACTTGATCCCCGGCTTCCGCCAGATACTCCTTCAGATGGCCAGCCTTTACCAATTGGTCCAGATGATCTCTCAATACCCTGCACTGCTCCGTGGTGTGCCCTTTGTCTCTGTGGTAGGTGCAATACAAGTTCTAATTTCTCCTCGATGGGTCGCCCGGCATCCTGTTCGGCCTCTTGAAGTACGGTTCATTCTTTATCCTTTCAACAATCCTATGCACGGGCTCCTTAAATACCGCGTTGACCGTCCTAACATCGTGGCCGTGCTCCCGGATCCTCGAATCCCTCCTCGGTCTGGGCACGAAGCCGAAGTTCCGAGGATAACTAACAACCTAGGCCTTCCCTTTGGCCTGTAGCCGATCATCTTCTAATCGTTTGTACTCCTCAATGCGTCTCATGAGCTGCCGCATGTCCTCGGGCGGCCTTAGGGTTAGTGATTCCCTTAGTCCGGACTCTTCCGGTAGCCCCATCCGAAACGTGCTCGCTGCAATCTTTTTGTTACCCCCACCGATCTCATTGTACAGTTCCCAGTACCGGCTGGCATAGTTGCGAAGGGTTTCCCCGGTCCCTATCTTCATTGATAGCAACGCGTCCACGGCTTGGGGGACCCGGCTGCACGTCATAAACCTTACCCCGAATTCCTGGATTAGCTCCGAGAAGCTGCGGACAGAGGCCTTTTTTAATCCATTGAACCACCTCAAGGCAGTGGGGCCGAGACTTGAAGGAAAAACCTTGCACATCAACGCGTCATTTTGTGCGTGGAGGGACATCATTTGAATATAGTGACTCACATGCTCGACAGGGTCGGTTTTTCCCGTGTAGGAGTTGAATGGAGGCCGTGTGAACCTGCTCGGCATAGGCGCATCCTCAATGTCTTTAGTGAATGGGGATCGGGCGACCTGTCGCAATGCTCGGCCCATTGCATCCATGGCTGGGTTCCGTGGTCGCTCCTCGTCGGGGGAAATCAATCCATGGTCTGCACGCTCCCGCGAACGATCGCGGCACCGACGCGATCCGGACTAATGGGAACCGGCCGCTCGTCGTTCCCCAACGCTGGCCGACCTTTCTTCTTGGTCCTCTGGATCTCTTCTCCTACGCCTCTCCCGTCCCTGTAGTTCCAAATCTCTTAATTTCCTGCGCAGGCGCTCCACCTTATGATTCCTCCTCTCGGGCTCCCGATCTCCCCAGTCGTGGCAGTTGCGCCCTGAGGCGTGACGTTGTTCAGAAGGTCTGGTACGACTCGTGTCCGAGCCCAGATTCTACTGCCTCCTCGTTCCTCTGTCCTCCCGCCTCTTCTGCCTTCTTTCTCTCTAGGTGGACCCTCGCGAGGACCCTCCAGAACCACTTTTCGCATGACTTCCCTGTCTGTTCCTGGACATCTCTCGGTGTGTTGCTACACAGGACCGCAGCTTGGTAGGAGATTCCCACAGACAGCGCCAATTATGCGACCGGTAACTTAGCCTGTTGGGCCAGACACGTAGTTGGGCTCACAATTTACTTGTTAGGTGGGCTTTTGCACTTCCTACAACGGGCAGTCCTCTCTAGTACGAATATAACTACCGAGCCTTTTCTTTTGTTCTGCTCTCCCCTTTTCTTTCCTCCCTCAAGTTTCCAACCCCTAACTTTGAAGGTCCTTTGCCTATTTATAGGCTAAGTTGTCGAGACTGCATAATTGTATTCCTGATCAGTGGAGGGGAGGGTCCAATCTTCTTCCTCCTAAGTGGGGGCATTTAGTGAGAATGGGGGAATGATAATGGCTTGGGAATCAGACCCACTGCAGGGTCTGTTGCACGGCGGGGTTGTCCCTAGGCAGTGGGGGGGGAGGTCCAATACTATCACTCCGGAGTGGGCTTCAGGTGGCAAGTGGGTGGATATAATGGCATGGGGGTTAGTTCAATGACTAAGTCCGTTGCTCGACTGGGGCACTCCCTAGGCAGTGGAAGGGGAGGTCCAATACCATCGCTCCGGAGTGGACTTTGGTTGGTGGGTGAGTGGAGGTAATGGCCTTGGGAAAGAAAACCACGACTGGGCGTGTTGCTCGGTGAAGGAACCCCTTAGGGGTCATCAGAAGTTTGCCGAGCGTGGGAAGCTATCTGATGCGTGCCAATAAGTTCTGGCCCAGTACTTTTCGGCCACGTGGCGTCGTAGTGATCGGCCGAGCGTGGGTGGATGGTTTCAACGGGGTCCGTGCCCGTACAACTCCAATCCTAACAAAGATTACAAAATGCACTTAAATTGACAATTCAAACTAATGGACACACGCACGTCATGCTTTATTCGCTATAATTAAAACATCTACAAGTAATTCGTGTTAATACCTAACAACCTCCCCTAGTGTTTGTAACACCTCTTAAGTACCATGGTTAGGGTTTTTTTTTTTTGCCCTTTTTTTGGGGTTTAAACCTCAATCTTATGAGTTAAACATTTCAAATCATGGGTTGGCTTAATGATTCTTAAGACTTTATGAAATCTATGAGGTCCTTGAGCCAACATCTTAATTAAGCCACCCTCAAGAGATTTCTCTCTACAAAAATATGTTCTTAACATCTTGAACAAGCATAGTATGAAACCAATAGCACCACTATTTTCTCAGAATAGTCTCTATGATTAATGTCTTGGGATGTATCAACTTCATAAAGATGCTGGACTTTTTAAAGGCAAAAGTCACTCCCCAGATGATTTAAACTTATAATCATCACTCCAATCTTATCAAAGATGATAAATTGCACCTAAATTTCAAACAAATGGTCACATGGGTTCTAAAAATAAAATAAAAACTAATGGTCACATGCACTGTCGTACTATTTTAGCTATAATAACAACTACAAGTAACTCAGTTAATGCCTTAAGATCATTCACAGAAAAGTTGTTAAAAAAATATAGTTTTTAACAACTCAAAACATTACTTTATCTATTTTAACATCCCACTTTATGATATACCCAACATCAAAGGTTTTATTTTAACATTCAACACATCAAAATAATATAAATAACACAATAAAATAATATATCCAACACAATAAATAATAATCATAATCATCAATACATTAAAATACTAATTTTTTAACACCACATATTAATTTTTTTTTTTTTTAAGTTTTAAGCTACAGTGAGCTGCTATCTCTAGCAGCTCACTGTAGCTTATACCCAAATTATTTTGAGTTTCCTTCTTTGTTGTAGAGCACTTTTTAAGAGTATTGGTTGCTAAATTGACTTTTTAGTCAATTTAGCAACCTCATTGCGATGTTTGTGACACCACCAAGTACCATGGTTAGGGCTTTGTTTTCCATTTTTTTTTTTTAGGTTTTAACTTTAATATTATGAGTTTTAAACCTTTCCTAGGGGTTGCCTTAATAGTTCTTAAAACCTCATGAGATTTATAAAGTCCTCGGGTCAACATCTTGAAGTGACCCCCAAAAAAATTCCTCTCTACAAAAATATGTTCTAAGAATTCTAATTTAAATTCTAATAGTTATTCCATGGGATTCCTTCCTATAGTTGCTAGTGCGTATGGGACGGGGGATTGCACAATGTCGTTGATATCCAAATAATAACATAATCTTTCTCATAAAATGTGAACATCACAAGTAAAGTCTTACCCAAGCATAACAATTTTCAATTGGAGATTAATAGTAGCAATAACTACAACATGCACCCAATATGTGCAAAATCTCTCTCATAACATGCGGATCTCACATAGTTGTGAGGTCCATATAAAGTGAGATAGATGTGCATATAATAGATGCACAAGATCCATTCTACTTTAGTATCTAATATTTGTTCGTGGGGAAGGGAGGAAAAAAAAAAAAAGAAGAGAACAAATAAAGTATTTTAGTATGATACTTATTTTCAAGTTAGTTTTTCTTCTCAACACTTTTAATTTAAGATAAAGCGCATAATAAATAAATAAAATGAAGAAGAAAAAAGAATAGATGGTTAAGATGTTACTAAACTTCTCTCCACCTCCGACTTATCAAATGAAAGTTCCTGTCTCCATGTAAATACCTCTACAAGAACCACTCCAAATTAATTATAAACATCACTTTTCTCAGTCAATTGACTTGTGTGCAAAATATTCAAGGTCTAAGTATCCAATAGTTCCTTGCACCATTGTCACTACTTGTGCTTGGTCTAGAGGAACCAATCTCAATACTCGAAAATCTGATACTTTTTCTGTGTAATTTAGTAATATGTTTAAGTATTTCACATCTCTACGGATTATAGGTGTAGAAGCTGTAGAGTGCAAATATAATTGAACTTTGTTGTTTTTGTAGCTATCCTAAGACAAATTTTCCATGATATAGTTGATGCCTTGCTTTCGCTATGTATGTACTTGAAGAGGGTACCATTAGGTACAGTATCATAAACCAGTAAAGGAACTGATGTCTCCAAACAATAACCCAATAGATCAACGAAAAGTACAATTAGCTCATTGATAAAATGCTTAATCTGGCTTTGATCTACTATTTTCGATTTCTTGATGATGACAATCCTATCATTCAGTAAAAATATTTTATAAGCAATACTGAACCCTCCACAACCATTTATTTATAGAGTTTTATCATAATTATTGATACCTTTCAATCTTTTTTGTGGTGAAGATTTTGGTGTTTTCAATCGATTTTTTTTTTTTAAGATTTATTGTAAAAATGAAATTACCATTTTGCTTAGAGAACTTTTCTAAAAAGTTTGATCAGATTTCTTTTCTTAACTATCAACTATCAACTATCAAGTACAACCGAAAGCAACAGACCAACATTACTATTAAGCCTATGCCAACACCTACACTTCTAAGGATTTGGGAGGTGGAGGTTCTAGGTTCGAATCCCACAATAAAAAGCGCTGGAAAATAACTTCATGCTCTTGGCTCATCTAACGTCCTCGATAGGGTTGAGTGCATAGTTATAGCTCATTTGGATCCTTTGTTCCTGCAGGCTAGGCCCAGCGAGTAGGATGTCACTATTGTCACGCCCAAGTGGAAGACGCCAACTCAAGTCACCCCCCCCCCCAACTCCTTTTTCTTTCATAAAAATATAAAAATAAATGTATTGATAATTGAATGATTGACTTCATACTATTCTAAGAGCAAATAGGTGGACTCGAAACTCACAAGGATAATCAAGTTGAAGGATTACATATCTCTCAAAAAAAAATGAAGGATTACATTAAAGGGTTTTTTTTTTTTATTGTTCTATAAATACATTTCATATAATACCCTCACAAAAACAAACAAGTTTTAAAATTGTTGTCATTCTATGTAGGGAAATATCACATAAAACCCAAGTAAGCATTGGCCTTAGATTAGAACGGGTCTAGAACATATCGTTCTGAAATATGGGGCCCCACTACGGAGGCACATACCTCGGAGCATGGATCAAAGGTAAAACAAGAAGTCATCAGAAACACCCTCAAGATCTCGAACCTCAGAATCCGACCTAACAGGACCCATCACCCTTGGTCTGAGCATAAGTAAACCACTAGAGTTGCTCGAGATGAAGGCCTATTCATTACACTACCTGCGCCAATCCGTGTTCCAAGCTACCAAAGGATTGTGCCAAGGTATGCGTGAAATATCCAATGATGTCCTCTAGGTCTTCCTAATGAATCCATAGCAACTCACCTAACACCATTGCATTTAATGCAACAGATAAATTTTCAAAATAAAACAAGAGGCCCCAAAAGTCTTTGTTCATCGTAACCTCAAAAAAAGGAGAGTCTGAGGGGACAAAAAGTTGCCCAACTATACCAAGACAGCACCTACCATGGCACATGCCGAAAAAGAAAATGAAGAGAATTAAGCAAAGGATAAGGATGAAGAAGAAGAAAGAGGAAGAGTATAAAAGGAAAGAAGACAAATAAATGAAGACAATTTTTGAACAATTGAACAAAGAGCTAGAATGGAGAAAAGAGAGGAGCGAAATATATAGTACTGAGGAATGTAACAGTTAATATTATATTAATAATATCCTTGACCCAATTTTATAAAGCAGTTTTCTAGTTCTTATTCAAATTTCCTATTGCGAATTGTATTAAGTCCATAATATAAATTCAATGTGATCATAAGCAAGTAGTTAAGCCTGTACTAAACTACTAATTTCTTGCTTCCACACTCTACCTTTCGCCAATCACAAAAATATATATATAAAACCAACACCTAAACCTCTACCTCGGGCACAATTTCTTCGATCAAAGACAATTCTTGTTGTACATGAGCCTCTAGATTAGCATAGTATGCATAATCTTCATTTGGGGCTTCCAGTTGTGGTGGTACTAGTACATCTGTAGCCATCTACTTTCAGAAAGCTATGCCATTAAAGTTTGACAGTCATCTTGACCAACATATTTGTGAACGATTGGTTAGTTCCTTTCCTCAGCCCCCAGCGCCTTCCTAGTTCCTCCACCCACACTTCTGCATTTATGTTGCTGAAATCTATCAAAAACTCTTGTACGAGAGCCACTATTTATGCTTGGAGACTCATGGATTTTGATCTAATTTGAATACGGCTTTCTTCACTGAATCGTGAAGTAGTTCTGCGTCAAGTCTTTATGGAACAATACAATGAAAATTTTATGGAACAATAAAAATATTGTAGGACAAATTTTATATTCTAATCGAAGGAATTCATTTGAGCTAGGGGATATAATCTGTGGCTTCAGTGGAGTCACATTGCATTCGAGTGAAGTGAAGAGTGATATGCTTATAGCAAGTGACCAATGCACTTTTGAAGCATGTAATATTACTTAATATTATGAAGATCAGTCATTAAATTGTACAGATGATGAGCATCATTGTATGGAGATGGATGATAGGTATCAGTACTTTTACTTGATAAAAAAGAAAAGAAAAGTTGAAAGACAAAAAGGATTTATCTTTTATTTTAAACTGGAAATGCAAAAGAACTTATACGTGTTTCTTAAGAGCTTGTTTCCTAGAGCTCAGGATGATGCCTCCTGGTTGGCAAGGGTTCCCTCAACCAGTAGATTCTCATGTTCCCGTGCCCTTCTTATATGACTCTTCCAATTTCAAGTACTTGCTTCCAAATTCATCATTGATATTCCCTAAGTTCCGTATACTCTTCTTGCTTTCCATTCTAGGAACACTTGCACCCTCTTTGTAGTAATGGAAGTTACAGAAGAACTTTGCAGCGTCACCATTGAGTCCTTAGTCCTTTCCAAATTGGGTGTGGCATTGATGCCATGCCATTTGAAGTTTGTCTACATTTGTTCTTTGAAGCCAACTGCAGTTGACCACAAAAGTGGTAAGAATTAAGAATCACTTATCACTGAAAAATTATTGGGTACTCCCAGAGTACTATAAATGCGTACTCCCTCCTCTCACATGAATGGTGGGTCCCACCAAAAATTAATTAGTGAAACCCACCAGTCATGTGAGATGAGGGAGTACGCATTTATGATACTCCGGGAGTACACAATAATTTCCCCTAATCACCAGGTATCTAGGGATGGCAATGGGGCAGGGCGGAGCCGAAGGATGGGATCTTCGCCCCCGCCCTGTATAGATTTTTCTTGCCCCATCCCCGCCCCGCCCCGCCCCGCATGACGGGAAAAATTTCTAGCCCCATCCCCGCCCCTTAAGGCCCCGCGAAGACTCGCGAAGCCCCGCCCTGCACATTAAAACTTTATTTCTTGTTAATTTTTCCTACAACTATTACCATTTTTTCAAACAAAATGACATGTTTCAATATTAAAAATATACTTGAAGTTATAAATAAATTTATTCTATAAAATCAAACTAATTTTTAGCAAAAACTAAATAATATTATCTACATGTTTAATAAGACAATGTCACAAAAAAAAATCTCATAGTATGACACAATAAAATAATCCAAACTCCTAATAAGATGATGATATTGGTCTCATACTTCCAACATTGCTAGAGAGAAAAAAGAGGTAGAACCACGTTAGGTAGAATAAAATAAGATGATGATATTTTTATTTTAATAGTAGAGTTTTAAAGTATGAAAAAATTATAACTTAACCCTTATTAATGAGGGGCGGGGCGGGGCGGGGCGGGGCGGGTTTAAAAAGTGTAAACCCATCCCCGCCCCGCCCCGTGGTGCGGGTCTAAAATCTCGCCCCATCCCCGCCCCATTACCTTTGCGGGGCGGGGAAAACCCGCACGGGGCGAAGCGGGGAGGGGCGGGGAAAAATTGCCATCCCTATAGGTATCCATTAGCTTGTTAATTATTTTTGGTTGGAGATAGCTTAAAGCTTTTAGTTTTTACCTGTGGGGCATCAAGGATTACTACTACTACTACTATTATATATATATATATATATATAAAACTGAAGCTCTGCAGTTCTCACAATTTTTCACGTCAGCACAATAATTAAGAAAAAATAAAATAAAACATAATAAAACTTTTCTAAAATCCCCCGATGCTCTGCCTTCACTTTCACGATGCTCTACCCTTTCTTTCACCAAAACTCTTTCATGATGCTCTTGCCTTTTCTTTCACCAAAATGCACTGCCTTCCTCTACCAGCTTCTCCTCGATCAGACCCACGGCAAACCAAGACACCATACCCACCATACCCACATATTCCTCAATCAAAACCCACCATACCCACAAACCAGGAGACATCTTCTTCCTCAGAACAGAGACAAAAAAAAAAAAAAAAAAAAGAGATTGAGAGAGAATCGTCGGAGTGTCAAACTATCATCCACTAGCAAGCCAGTCACTCACCAACATCAGGCTGCCTAAACTGCTACTAGTAATATATATATATATATATATATATTCTAAATCTGGTACTCTTTTTTTCTCCCAAAATACCTGATGCCCTCCACTCTCTTTTCAGATTCTTTCATGCAACCATCTGCTTCCCTGAAAATCAAAACCCTCTCCTTCCCCAAAATCAAAACCAAAACTCAGATGCCTCCGGTGTCGTCGAGGAAGCTATGAGCAACCCAAAAACTCTAACGCAGCCTTTGAAGCAAGTTTTGGAAATTTCTTGAGATTTTTTTCTTTTAATTTATTTAACCGTTCATGGTTGGTATTGTTGGAGAATTGGAATTATTAGGATGAGAGGAAAGGAGGATGGTATAACCCCAAAAATCAAAATTTCTTTTTGTGCGTATTGTTGCATATTGCTATATGACTAAAATATTTGTTTTGCGTTTGTCTTTATTTTCTATTTCTAATTTCGTTTGTAGAATGCAAATTATGTGTTTGATGAAATGCTTCAATGAACTGTCTATGAGTTGTGAAGTAATAAGTAATTGGTTTAATTAGTATGTGAGGTTAGGTTTTGCCTGCAATGCGAGTGTATAGGTTATTTACTCTTGAATTAGTGGAGGGAGCTATTGATTTGAATTTCAGTAGATTTGGCTCTTAGAGGACTGTAAGAGGGATATTTAAGTGAGGGTAGAAATTGAGGAAAAATGAGAAATCTGGGGATTTGATGGTATAGATCTTCACCTATTTGCTCTAAACATTGTGTTGAACAAACACTCTTTTTGTTGCACCGACCTACAGTCTACACCAACCTAACCTCACCCACCAAGCCCTCTCCGACTATCAAACATTTAGATCACAAATATAGTCCTACTAATACCTGATGAAGTAAATAGAATCTTTTTTTTACCCACCATATCAGGTAAGTGATGACCTGAACACAGGACCTAGGACTTGACGCGTCAAGGCCTCACTAGCCCAGCTGGGTGGGTTAAGGTAAAAACACTAAATCTTAGCTGTTGAAAAGCATGGCATGGCTTTTTTTATGTTACTTCACAGTAGCAATTCCCAATCTTCAGGCCACTCCACTTATTCCCTTCCTACATTACCACCAAAAATAAAAAATAAAAATAAAAATAAAAATAAAAATAAAATTAAAAAAAACCTTGCAAATGCCATAAATGTGACTTATATTTTCGATTTCTATTCTATAGAAGTTGTTATTTTTGCAAGAGATCAACTCGAATGTCATCTCTGTTTCACTTTCTATTCTATAGAAGTTGTTATTTTTGTTTTGAAGGTTGGGGTTGGTTACTATAGCTATTTGAGATTCCTAACAGGTGTTTGATAGAATGCCTACAACATATATTAGTAAATAGACAGCTTAATTATCTACATTGATTAATTATCCTACTTATCTTTCAAATTTTGAATGGTGGTTGTGCTTTTAATTGTGGCAATTTAAATATCAGCTTTTGCTTTATTCTACAAAATGATAAAAAGAGTCTCTATAATAGTGCTTGTGAGGTGTTTGATGCTAGGTCTCAGTGGGATTCTGCATATGGGGAGCAATGATAAATTTGACAAAATTACAGCAATTTTGACTTTTAATTTGCTTAACATTTGTACTTCGAAAAATAACAGGCTCGACATATGAGAAAGAAAAGAGGTCAATCGTGAGAGATGTTCTAGATCGAACTTCAACTGCAATGCATCGGAAGTAGAGTTTGTATTTTGATAAAAAGCAATCATGCATCATGGAACAAACACCATACTTAATTTGAAGTTCAATCATCATGCATTGCAGGAAGAAAGGAAGGCTTATGAAGTTGTGGTTCAAGATGAGAAACTTATCTTCAACCATAGTGGTGAATGCCTTCACACAGCAGGAGGACCTGAAATTGAGAAGTGGATCTTTGTCCTTAGTCAAAACTCTTCTTTTTGTTGAAGGGGTACTTAAAAGTAGAAGTTTTCAAATCAATGATTCTATCAAAAATTCATTCTCTTGGGTAAGTATCTTTGTCTAAGCCTTTTTAAAGTGGTAGTATATTGTTCTATCCCCATAAACATGGGACTTAGATTTGCTACCAAAAGAAGAAAAAAGCTTTAAGTGGATATTGTTTGGGTTGGTTGGAAAATTCTGATTATAAATAAAATTTACTAGAGACATGTTATTATGCTATAAGTTGAAGCCTGTGAATTTATTAATATAATCGTTTCTATGGGATATTGTGATTAAGATGACTGATATTTTGGTAATTGATAATTCTCAAAGTTAAGTTGGTTTATATATTCTTTATAGGTCTTTATTGATTTCTTTTAAGTTATAATTTTGTTTATATAGAACTGTTAGCATTTAGATGTATTTGTGAGTTGTTATTTTTAGAATAAATAGATTATGGCTTTGGGAATTTACTTTTTTATATGAGTAGCTTATAAATCTTGGGGTTTTGAAGCTTATTCCATTATAGTTTGCCTTAAATCCATTTGATATGACCTATTATCAATGACTTTAAAAGAAAAGGTTTGTGAAAAGGCTTTTCTTGGCCCAATTTGATGCTTTGTCAATGGGTATCATGACAACAATCTAAAATCTAATTGGCATGTACAAGTTAGAAAATTAATAAAAATAAACCTAGCAGTACGCTCACATTTTTTTTTTATTGATTCATTTATATTATTTTGTGCAATTTTTGCAGCAGATTTTCCTTTTAGCTATGTACTAATTATAACAAGTAGACATGTTATCTAAGAATAAAAAATCTATCCCTAATATGAAACTCACAAAGAAAGACTTCTCAATTTGAGGTAGAGTTGGCTTCTTGATATGTACAATTAATAGACAGATGATCATGAATTTATAAATATATAATGAGTGTTTTATCGAATTGATGGTTCTTTTTAGGTGTGTGTTTCCAATTTCTTTCAATTTCTTTTTTGTTTTTTTTTTTTTTTCCTCCAATTTTATAGTATCTTCTAATATACTTTTCAAAAAATCTAGAATGGTAATGCACATTTAGCTGGAAAAGAAAAAAGAAAAAGAAAAGTTGTGCATATCGCTTTTAAGGATTCTGCAATCACACGCTGCTGACTTGATTACTCATATACAAATTAAACTTGAAATGTCATATTTACATGTTTGCACGTACCAAATTAATAATGTCGTATTAAGTTTCCACATACTGACTTGATTACTCATATGCATATTAAATTATTTATTAGATGAATTAATACTCATGCATATTGGTAGTATCTGAGAAAAGTACTAAAGATTCATAATCATATCACTTAACTTTTTAATATTGTTATTGTTGATGTGATGCTACTTTAAAGTAGTGAGAATGGGAATTTGAATTGTGCATGATGATTTATACTACAGATGGGGTTTGATAATCAAAACACTTTGAAATGCATATCATTTATGCCAATGGTGTGAGATCACTCCACAAACATTTTCATGCATGATAGATTAGTGATTGACTTTGTGTGGATAGTAGAAAAAATTCACGTCTAAGATAGATGTGAAAGCATTTTTTTAACTGTTTGCTTTCTCTTTGCCCATTAAATAATAAGTTTAGGGATATAATTTAAAATATATATATTAAATTCGTATTTTGTAGATTTTAATATTGAAGTTAGATAAAAGAGCTGCACTTATCAAGTTAACAAAGGACCAAGTTTTTACATTCCATGTTAAGTGTGTGCTCAATGCTTGATATATTCTTTTTCTTTTTTGACATGGCAATGCTTTAGATGATGATTTTCAAACCACATGCTCATATCTTTTGATTTTCATGATGGAAATGATGGACTATATGTAATTTAAAGTGTTTGGTGTTATCTTTAATGTGAGTTAATAAATTCAATTGTGGATTAGTGAAACTAAATAATATGATTCTTATTCTATTAAGTGGACATTTTTATGTGGTGGTGTTTGTTATTGTCAAGGAAGTTAATAAGTTATTTTCTTTTTGAAGGCATATAAGCTGCACTTTTGGGAGATCTAGGGTACCATGGAAAAGAAAGAACACTACCAGGGGCTTGAAAACAAATTTATGTTGCCCTTTGAGACCTTGATTTAACTTTGCCTTGAGGTTAAAAATGAGATTATATCATACAAAGATACAATTGTATACAATAATGAAGATTTCCAACCATGAGAAGTGGAAGAATATAAGCATAAACAAATTATTTTTGTATTTATTTGTATGTAAGTTTTTGATGTTATATTATTGTGATTTTAATGTGGAAATTGTTACTATAAACCTTGATTTATTTGTTCAAATATACAAATTTTATTTATTAGTGCTTAATAAAGTAAATTTCCTGTACATAGCACGAGTTAGCGACTAGTTATTATTATTATTATTAGTATTATTATTATTATTTAAATGTAGCTGATCTTTTCCACCAGAGAAGTTTTGTCTTTTACTTCTTGGGACTCATGTTATATGTGGATAATTATGGAGAAGATATTTGCTTGTATTATCATTTATCTACTACAAATGAAACTATGTTTTGATATAACTAGACATAGATCCACGCGATGTGTGGAAATAAATAATTATTTTGTATTGTAATATAATATATAATTTTGCCTCTAAATGTTTTTGAAAATAGTTTGTTCTCCCTAAAAATTAAAAAAAAAATTATTCGGTCCACTCAGTTAATTTCAATCCCCTTCAGTCCATTTTAGACTAATGGAGCCTTAAATTGATTCTTTTTGCTAGTTATCTTTTCAATTTCAACTCAAAAATTCACTTTTTCTCTTAATTTTTGGGTTGAAAAGTATGAAATCTTATTATATTTGGGCTAAATATTTAGTTTTGAGTTAAAAATACAAAGAAAATACTAAAATAGACATTAGAAATTAATATGAGCCTTAAAAATGCAATAAAAATGATAAATATTCAATAGTCTTATTCGGTCTGCATTAGTTCTATTCGGTCCATTATATCTTCTTCAATCTGATTCGGTCCATTTGGTCCTACTTAGTCCATTCTGTTCTGGCCACTAAAGTTCTATTTGGTCCTATTTAATCCACTTTAGTCTAAATCGGTCCATTTAGTCTACATTGCATTTATTCGGTCCACATTGATCCTATTATATCCCCTTCAATCTTATTAGGTCCATTCTGTCTACTTTGGTCCTATTCGGTCTATTTTGTCCACTTTAGTCCTATCCGGTCCATTATGTCTTCTTCGGTTCTATTTGATCTTATTCGGTCCATATTGGTCCTATTCAATCCATTCTGTCTACTTTGATCCACTTCAGTCCTATTTGAGTCAGTCGGATCACTTTCATTCTATTCAGTCCATTTTTTCTACTTTGCATCTATTCGGTCCATTCTATCTACTTCGGTATTCAGTCCACATCAGTTCTATTTGGTCTAATTTATCTGACATGGTCCATTCTGTTCACTTAGGTCCTATTCTATATATTCGTGTTTATTCGGTCCTATTCTGTCTATTTGGTCCACTTTGTTCCATTTGGTCCAATTCGGTTCATTCAGATCACTTCGGTTCATTTTGGTCCACTTCAATATATTTTTGTGCATTTACATAATGAGAAACAACATGTTTGGGTTGAAAACACCTAATCTAAATCCAAATTTATTAATATATATATATATATATCTCAAACTCGTAATATATAAAACCTTAAGTATGACATTTACTGTTGCTACGCTTTTGTTGAGCCACACTAATGTAATATTTTAGTCTACTTTGGTACTATTAAATTTGAGTGAAAGTCTTTCTAAACATAAAGGCTATGAATATACAAATATAACCTTTAGGGCAATTATTCATTTTTTTTTATCATCGTTACTTTTAAATGAATTGTATGAGATTGATTATACATTTAAGAAATAAATAAATATATACATATATGTATGTATGTATGTATTTTTTATTTAAATAAATTATTCATTCTCTTAAAAGAGACTATCATGATAATCAAAACTCATATCAAACTTATACTGAATTTGTATAATTTATTCTCTAAATTTTATTTGAGAGAGAGAGAGAGAGAGAGAGAGGGAGCACTTGTGATTTGGAACTAAAGAATACAATACCAAAACACATAAACCCAAAATAGAGTTTTAAAAATCATAATAATTAATCAATATAAAGTAGAGTTGTAAGAAAGAATAATAAAAAAATCAAGAGAAATAAAATAACCACTTTTCAAGAGCAAATGTGAGAGAGAATAATAAGAAATTTATAGAAAATAATATAAGAAGACAAAAAACTAAAAATAAAAACTATAGTAATAAACAACAAATTATCCAAGTCATGTTATGTAATAAAATAACATCAAATTCTTATATACTATCTTTATGATGCAATATGATAACATCTATGAAATTAAAGAAAATAAAAAAGATAACAACTTAAAAACACAAAACTTAATCACATCAGCCCAAAGTAGAGTACCAAATAATACAAAAATTCATCAACGTAAAGTAGAGATGCAAGAAATATATTTTTAAAAAATCCACCAAAAATGAAAATAAAAAGTTTTAGAGAGAGAAATAACACTTTTTGTGTGAAAAAACTATGAATAGAATGGAAAAAAGAATTGTAAATTTATAGTAAGATGAGGAGAATTTAAAAAAAAAAAAATCAAAAAAATAAAGGAAGATAAAGGAATAGAGAAAAAGTGATATTAAGGTTAATAGTAGTGGAGAAATAAATAGGTAAAAGGAATTGAAAAAATTAGAGAAAGTATAACAATAAGTTGGGAAATAAGGAAATTAATAAAAAGAAAAGAATTATAATTAAGAGAAAAAATGTTAAAAATGAGTGAGTAATGTGGCTATTGATATGGTTAACAGAAGCATAGCAACAATACGCTTCAATTTTTAGATATATATAGAATATAGATTATTAGTTTCATATTGGTGGGCTTCTTTTTCATTTCCTTTATAAATGTAACTCCAGGTTAAAACTTATCTATTTGTTCAATAAATAAAATATTGAAGATGATGAATTGCTGGAAAAGTCTAAATAAATTAAGTTCCAAGTTAGAGTAATGCTGTATCTACTACAATTTTGTCCCAGACTGTTGTGGCTGTTTATAGAGTGATGGCAAGTGTGGTATCAAGAGGTTGTTTTCTTTTTCTCGAAATTCAGGGGAAGTGGTGGTGTGTAATATATGTTGTGTGACAATTCAGAAGTCATATTAGTTAGTGCCTTTGTTACCTAATTTAAAATGTAGTAAATCTTGTAGTACATATGAATATGATATTTTCCTCCTAGGCATTGGGACTATTGTTCTTTAAATCTAAGCCTTCTGAAATTTTAAATTATTGAGTATTCTAATTTAATTTACTGATTTTATGTTTAGAAATACTTGGGAGTGTATAAAAAGCCCTGGCACCAACTACAACTAGATAGTAGTATAGTTATGATGCTTGAGTTGAAAAATATGTAATGCTTTCTCTTTTGTTGCTTTAGCATTAACCAAATATTTGTTGTGATCATTCTGTAGCTTTTTCCTGTGTTTATGTACCCTCAGATCATGGTTGTGTTTGTGGTAAGAATTATTTAATCGATCTCTTCTATCTGAGAGCATAATTCCTTAAGAATATGGTCATATACTTGTCATTGCTTTAACAAAATAAATTCAAATCTCTTAATAAAATATGGTTTTTTTCTTTTTATTTATATGACTCGGTTTTTTCTTATTAAAACAAGGTTTTTTTTTTTTTTTTTTTTTTTTTGATAGGAGGCTGATATATTAACTAATCTGACTACTTGTTTGATAAAATGGAATTATGAACAATTCAAAAATTGAGATTATTCTTGGTTTGACTTGATAGAATATGATAGAATCAGTTATCAACTTACCAAAAAATAATATTTCCTGTAAATTTAACTGATTCTATCCTTGCTTATTTAAGAAAAAGATTTAGTATTTCTTGAATATAAAAATAAATATGATGACATGTTATTAAAAATCAATTATCAATTTATCATTCTTTATTTGGTGATATGAGATTTAAATGAAGCAGTGCATATGTATCTATATATACTAGTTAAGGGGCTTCCCCTATTTGAGATCCTCTTTTTTTTGCTTTAAAAATGCTCATACACCTCTATATTTATGTAAAAACAAAACTAAAAGACAATCACGTAAAAATATAACTTTAATTCCCACTAAAATATTGCCTAAAAAATAAGGTTACTTTCCTATTGATTTCCAAATAACTTTATCCACTTATAAATTAGATTATTAAAATAAAAATTATATATAAAAAATAAATACAGCTTTTTTTTTTTTTTTGGCAATAAAATTGGATCAATAAGCCCAACGTTTTCACTAAATAAAAAAAAATAAAAAAATAAAAAAAAAAACTTCATTGCACGCGCAAACCATGTGTGACGAGGCTAGTATCTTATCAAATCCTCACTATAAAATATATCCTCTCAACTTTCAAAAACAAAGGGAAAGGATCTAGTCCTTGCGTTTGGATTTAAGGACACGTATTTTTCAAACCAAGATTTACATTAGGCGAAATGTTATCTTAAACGTATAAAGGAACAATTATTAAAAACAGAGGTTCAAATTTTATCTCAAATGTGGTCCTATACTTGCTAATTGGAAGCCCATAAATACAAGCTAACAAAAATAAATGCAGTAGCTGTTGAAAATCTATTTGGGCTTTTAAGCTAAAGAAGTTTTCCTCAAACGTCTATGGTTTGGGCTCGCCTTGCAACCAAGCTTGTAAGGTTTACCGACATGAACGCATTTTCTTTTAGCACCCAAAACAAGGGCATTGCAGAGCCAGAGAAGCAACCCAGTTTCATTTTAAGGACATGGTGAGGCCCTTTTGACGTTAATTTTGTAACATTTTGTGACAGTATTCATAAAAAGGATTGCATGGAACCAACTTTATTATTAGGAATTTAATTTTTAGCCTTTTATTTTCCTAATACAATCTAGTGGATGGGCTGGTTTGGAGTTTTAACTAACCGCACTCAAGGATTTCAATTAACCCAATAAATAAAATCTCTTATCATTGAAAAAGAGATTTGAAATTCAAACTTTGCCTACACGAGCAATTATCATCAACTTTTAGAATAAGGTTTGAGAATTGAGATCCCTTTCTATTTATGTTTGTTTTTTTTTTTAATAAAAACGAACAAAAAGGTTGGAGCTCTAATCAATTGGGACGGGTAGCTAATTTGCCCCACAACAATGCGACACAAATGAGTAATAACACTGTTTATCCATATTTCAAAAACTTGATCGAGTAGTTTAAATGGAGAGTACAAATAATTGATGCAGAATCATGAAGACAGGCATGCATGTGACCGGAAAAAATCAACCATTTACTGGGACTTAATAAACATTTTGTACGATGCAATATTGAGCCCCTGGCCCCTGCCAATCAAAACCACATACAATTAGCTAAAGTCAGTTCACAGTAACTTTCTATGTTGATAATTATGGAGAGCAGCCTATTCAAAATTGATAGCATTAAAACCCAAGACTTATTGCCCCAAAATTAGTCTACCTAGGTCCTAGATTGTGACAATTTCAGACAGTCTTTGCAATCATGAAGTATTAGTATTGCTCAATCTCATTAGCTTTGAATATATCACAGAAAATTGATATTCTAGGTGTCCTTTACCTAATTTTTCTCGAGATATTTCACAGCAAATTGATATTTCTAATTCAAGTGTCAATCTTCTTTTCTTTTCTTATCTTTTTAATTTTAATTTTCTTAAAAAAAAAATCAGAGAGATCATTTAATCATAATTAGCTTCGGTGATGCATTGATTAAGGCTGCGTTTGGTTCAATGTAAAATATTTTTTGAGTGTAAAATAATTTCAAGTGAAAATATTTTCAGGAAAGGAAAATATTTTTTAATGTTTGGTTGCATTTTAAAAATTATATTAGAAAATAATTTCAAGTGTTTGGTAACATTTTGAAAATGGAAATTTTCTACTAGTTTTTCACATTTTCCCAACCATTTTCTCAGCTCCCAAACAAATTTTATAATAGAAAATTGCAATACATAAACTTTTAAACAAACAAAAATCAAAACAACTATCTCAAAACAATAATCATTCGGTCAAACTGAGAGAAGAAGGAGGAAGAGAGTCATCGCAAGCTCGACAAAAAGGGAGAGGGAGATCAAGGAAGAGAGAGATCGGTGGTTGGTGGCTTATGGGCAATGAGACCGGTCCAACGATGGCAGGCTTCGGCGATGCGATCTCACGGCGCGATCTCAACGGGACGATCTCACAGCTCAATCTCGCTGGCGTGAGCTCAATGGCGTGATCTCACGGCTCAATCTTGCCTACGTGAGCTCGACGGCGCAAGCTCTACGGTGCAAGATCGCAGTGTTGGGGTTACTTCTGGTGTCCAGTCTTCTTGTTGTTTCTCTCCCTCTTCTATTTTCCTGGGTTGAAATCATTTGAAGGTAAAATGAAACTTGAAATTCATTTACGGCTTGCTGAGGTTATTTTATGATCAATACGGAAATTGATTTCTGTTTGACCCAATTTTCTGTGCTTACCAAACACATAGTTTGGTGTAAAATAATTTCCTGAAATCTTTTTCAATCAAAACAAACGCAGCCTAAGAATACTTTGATAATACAATAAAAATAATGATGATGATTGTTGGGACAAATTTAGACCTTGATGTTGATTTAATAGTGGATTTAATTAACTTTAACAAAATTAATCAATTATGTAATGCAGATTATTACCAGTTATATTCCACAGAATCAATAAGTGACCAAATATAGTAAAGCAAAGTGCATATTGATATGATGATGAAGTGGAAAACTCAAGGACAACAATCAAAGAGAAAAAAATAAAGCAAAGTGCATGTTGATATGATGATGAACTCAAGGACAACAATCAGAGAAAAAAACACTATGGAGGTTCCCAAATAATAATAATAATAATAATAACTAGCCTCATCACACGCGCTTTGTGCGTGCTATGAGGTGTTTTTTTAGTGGTCCTATTTTGTAGCCAAAAAAAAAATGTGTTTTTATTTTATATATATAATTTTTATTTTGCAAATTTAATTTATTAGTGCTTTTTTTTAGTGGTCCTATTTTGTAGGAAAATTTTTGTTTTTATTATTTATATATATATATATATATATATATATAATTTTTTTTTTGAAAATTTAATTTATAAGTGAATAAAGCAATTTAAAAATCAACAAGAGAGTGGCTTTATATTTTAGGCAATGTTTTAGTAAAAGTTAGAGTTATATTTTTACTGGAGTATCCTTTAGTTTTATCTCTGCTTAAACATAGGGATGTAGAGCCATTTTAGAACTATGAAAATGATGAATCTAAACAAGGGAAGCCCCTTAAATAATAATAATAATAATAATAATAATAATAATAATAATAATAATAATAATAATAATAATAATAAGGGCAAGAAAAATCTTAAGGCCTATGGCCCACTTAGAACAATGGTTGGATCAATTCATTTATGGCCCAAAACAAAGAATTTGTAGAGAGAGAACAACACAACAAAGAAATGGCCCGATCCAAGGGTCAGACAAGAAATAAATAGGTTCGATCTGTATATTAAGTGAACCAATCTATTCATACAAGCCCTCCCGTGGAGGTTACAATTACAGTTTCAACAGTACCATTCACTTCTCTTTCTCTCATTTCCTTTTATCTTTTCTTGTAGTCTTTTTTGCCTCCATACTTCTCCCCATCTGTGTCTCAAACATTCAAGTTACCATCCTTTAATACGTGAATCCTGTATTTTTGAGGCCAAAAGTCATCACCTGGTAATGGCAATTTCCATTGGGAGCACGGAAAGCTGTCTTCTCCTGATTGGGCAATGATAAGGGTATCTGGTGATAAGTCTGAAAGGCATCCAAGAAACTCATCCGAGGATGCCCCACAGTGGCATCTACCAGCTGATCAATTCTAAGGATGGGGAAAGAATCCTTTGGACATGCCTTATTCAAATCTATGAATTCTACACAGACTCGCCATTTCTCATTCTTCTTTTTAACCACCACAGTGTTAGCCAACCACTCAGGATAGAAGATTTCCTTAATAGCTCCAACTTATTTCAACTTGTTCACTTCCACCCTTAATGCCTTAGCATGGTCCCCAAACGCGCACCGAGGAGGCTGTTTATGCGGCATGGCCTCAAGATTAACATTTAATTGATGACAAATAAACTCAGGGTCAATCCTTGGGACATCATAAATAGTCTAAGCAAAAATATCAATGTTGGATTCCAAAAACTTCACCAACTCTACTTTCTCCAAGTCTGGCAAATGGGACCCCACTTGAAAATACCTTCCATCATCCTCCTCTATTAACACCCTCTCAAGGTTCTCTGACGACTCACTACCTACCCTGGCCTCATGTCCCTCTACAAGGCCCTTTAGTTGCTATGGAGTTCCCCTTTTGCCTCCACACCAGGATCCTCGGGAGGTTGGGTAATTGCAAACACCAAACATTGCCTAGTCATTACCTGACTACCGAGTAACTCTCCCACTCTGCCATGAGTAGGATACTTAACCTTCAAGTGCAAAGTTGATGAGACCACACCCACTGCATGTAACCATGGCCTAGCTAGGATGGCTGTGTAAGGGAAATAAGCTTTAACAACAATAAAGTTGACTTGCACCTCTTTGTCCCCAACTTGAACGGGTAGCCTGATCATTCCCTAAGGGACCACCACCTTCCCATCAAAATTTACCAATGGGGAGTCATTCCTTTCCAAATGCTCAAGCTTCAAATTCAACCCATTATACAAATCGGAGTACATGATTTCTGCTCCGCTTCCCTGATCTACGAGAACTCTCTTTACATCATATCCACCAATCCTAATAGCAACCACCAAAGCGTCATTATGCAGCTGACATGTTCCCTCTTTATCCTCTTCAGAAAAACTGAGGATAGGAGTGGCCGTCCCCTTGGCCTTTTTAGCAACGTGACTCCTGGCCTCTACGGCCTCTACATCAAGGCCTCCACCTAAGGACATGACTCTGGAACACGTCCCAAGATCAGCTCCTAGCTTGGCAAAAATTACGTTGATGTTGCCCAATGCTGGCTGAGGAACGTTGCCCCTACAAAACTCGGCCCCAGAATGTCCAAACTGTCTCACGAGCTGATGTAAGAAATGGTTGAGCTTTCCAACCCTCATCTGCTGGTTAAGGTGATCACGTAGGGTTCTGCAGTCCTCTATAGTTTGCCCCTTATCCTGGTGGTAACGGCAGTGGAGGCTCTCGTTTCTCCTAGATGCATCTCCACCCATCTTATTAGGCCATTTGAAATAGGGTTCATTCTGTATCTTCTCTAGTGTTTGGTATACTGATTCTTTAAACAAAGAATTGACCAGTTGAGCCCCTGCAGTTGACGCCTGGATAGGAAAATCTCTTCTAGGGCAATTACCTTGATATCCTTCGACCCGAGGATCCTTCCTATCTAGAAACATTTTTGCTTTTCCTTTATCCTGCTCCTAATCCTCTTCAACTCGTTTATACTTATCTATACGCTCCATAAGCTAGCGCATGTTTGAAACGGTTTTCATTGTCAACGACCTCCTCAACTCATGCTCAGTAAGGAGCCCCACCTTAAAGGTCCTCAAAGCCACATCCCTTGAAATAATAATAATAATAATTTTTTATTATTATTATTATTGTTATTATTATTATTATTATTGGGATTTGTGGGGGTCATAATTCATAAAGCCATCTTCTTTGACTTTGATCCTAAGCTCTGAGCAAATGATGCGCATTTGATGTGTTTATATGAAAATTAAATATGCTGGTATGATTGCATGTAGTTAGTTCACGTATTATATTTAAAGGTAATACATATCAGATATAAACTTGAAAGTTATGTGAAATATTAAAACATCAAGAGAAATGACTAAAAAAGTTATTTAATATTTCAAGGGAAAAATCTTAATTTCAAACTATAAAAAATGTAAATTTCATTTGAATCGTCTAATGAACATGAAATCAATCCTGTAATATCCCAAAGTTCATAATGATCAAAATTAAATGTTGGATGCAACAATTGGACTATCCAATCAAAAAAATCAAGCTATATCAAGATCTAATGATTAACATACACTGGTTATCTAGGGCGAAAACCATGTGATTAAGATCAATTAATTTTAATTAGACCTTAATTGGATTAATTAAAATTAGTTACATGTCAAAATCCATTTGGTTTAAATTTTAGGACAATCATGGTATATCCTTAGTGCGATGGTCACTCCACAAATATAAATATTTGTGGGGTGTAGGGGGCAAAGACCAGAGTTCAAGTGTTCAGAAAGAAATCTTACACATATATACATTTAGATTAGGTTAGAATAGAATTCTATCTTGTATTTAAAAAAAAATTAAGACAAGTATACAACTAAAAGTATTGGATAAATTGTACAAGATAATTATGATCTTTGAATTCTTATAAGTCTTGTAAAATGGATGATTAGTTTGAATTTAAAACTCCTAAATATCCTGGGTTTTAGCCCAACCATTGAAAGATTTAAAAGTGGCTAAAACTTGTAATTATCTTCAAAATAATTAGAAAATCGAGTGAAAAACACTCAAACTTTGAAATTTGAGGCAAGCAGTCAAAAAGTCAAAATTCCATTCAACACCACGTCACAGATGATTAAGTATCAATCGACACTTTTGCAGCGAACAATAAAAACCGAATCTACCGATTGACACTTCATTCTAATTCTTGTAAGGGTTGCAGGTGAAGCCACGTGCAGCCGCTTGACTTGAGTGAAAAAATCTTTAGATAAAATCTATTTTTGAAGCATTGATTTAAATTTAGACTAATTATTTAACTTATAACTATCTATTTAGTATGATAATTTTTTAGAACCTATTTATTAAAAAAAGTATCTATTTATAAAAAAATTTTACAAAAAATTATAACAAATGTTATCATTTTTCAAAAGTAAACAACTAAATTTTGCTAAAATATTCTCACAATATTTAAATTTTCGTAATAAATGATGACGTATGCTACAATTGAAACTCTTCATCAAATTAAATACCTACAACCATTTGCAATGAATATTTTGTTATTAATACTTCATTCTTTATCATTTTATTTTATAAGCCTAATTATGATGCTTAACTTAATTTTTAATGAACACCTTTTTAAGAAATTAAAAAAAATAACAAAAGACATATATCATTGAAGTTTTTATTAGATAAAATTATAAAAATTGTGGATTCTAATTAACTCAATTGGTAAAGTCTCTGATGGTTGAATAAGAGATCTGAGATTTGATTCTCGTTTACGCCAAATACCAATTGATATCTTGGTCTAATGATAAAGAGCTATTTTCAGGAGCGGACGCCATAGGTACTCTCTCAAAAAACAAAAAAGATATAATTATAAATCTAGAAAATTTAAACCTCTAATAAATTTGTGTTTTCTAGGTAACAAATAGAATAACATGGATCACCATTTTTACTTTTTCAGTCTGACTAATACATAAAACTCAAAATATACAAAGAAAATTTTGGGACATTAAAATTTAGTAAGGTATTTTAGATACTGTACAATGAAATATTCTAGAAATCATAAGATTTTGTTAGGATTTAACTAAGAGAGTAACTAAGGCTGTCCACGGGTCGGTCCGAGTTGGGTTTGTGCTCAACCCGGAACCAACTCGCCGGAATCGGGTGGAGAAAAATTGCATCCGCCGCCGACCCGCTGGAGCAATTGGATTGGTCGGTTCAGATCATCAACGGGTGGCGGGCGGGTCGGTCGAAGTCATTGGTCGGAGAAGACGGCTAGAAAATGGTGAAAAAAACACAAATCGGGCGAATAAACCCAAATTCCGGCGATATTTTTCTTAGATCCGGTGAGATTTAGCAAGATTTGGCAAAAATCTCACCGGATTTGATGTGATTTTGCCAGATCCGGTCAAAATATCACCAGATCTAAGGAAAATATGGCCGGTATCAAGGTTTTTTCGCCGGAACTTGGAAAAACATCGCCGGATTCTGGAAAAATGTCGCCGGATTCTGGAAATTTTGGCTGGAATCTGGGATTTTCGTCGGATTCTAGAAATCTATCGGTCGGTTCGGTTTTTCAGGTTTTAGGGGAGGAAAACCCGTCGCCAACCCGCCAGAATCGGTTCCTAGCGGTGAAGACCCGCCGCCGACCTGCCGGAGCAATCGGGTTGGCCGAATTCGGGTCGGATCTGGTCAGTTCTTCGGGTGGGTCGGGTCACCGGATCCTTCTAGACAGCCCTAAGAGTAACAACAAGATCTATATGCTTATGTACAAAATATTAAAAAAGAAATTATTCAACTTTAAAGTTGGAGGATGAAACTACCCCAAACATAAAAGGGGAAAGTACTTTTTTCTATAATTTTTTTTGTTGTTGGTGACAGGCCACAAATGCGTTGACCCCTTGTGATAACTTCGATTAATTAAATTAGCCCAGTTATTAATTAATCAGATTAACATGCAATATCACGTGGTAGCACAAACAAATCACCAAACTAAGTTATGCAGCGGAAAATAAATAATACGGTGATTTGTTCACGAATGGGGAAAACCTGACAGCAAAAATCCCACCGGGTGATTTAAGGTTACCACTCCCGAAACTCCACTATTATCACAACAAGCAGTTACAAGCAAGGAATCACAGTACCTTACCAACCTACAATTGAACTCTTACACCAATACCCAATTGGACTTGTTTTGTAGTGACAGTTTCTCCTTTCAATGCACGGCTCCCAAATACGTGACTAACCAATTTGATGCGCAGATCCCAGTACGCGGCTTACTCCTTTGCACGAATCCCAATACGTGACTAACTCCACAGCAACCCTTTGATTGTTGTAGTTGATTTGCAGTAACTTCACATAAAAACACCAATAAGATCTTCAATGTTGGTGCAAGAGACTTTGCTTGGTTACAAAACCCAAAGGCGTACAAGAAACGCAACAAGAACTCTTTCTTCTGTAGAAAGAGACTAGGGTTTCAAAAAAAAAATCTTATGAAGCTTTCTAGGGTTAGGTTTTCTTTTTCCACCTCCTTTTAAATAGGAGCTTAATGGGCTCTCCTATTCCAAATAGGTTTACACAAACCTTGGGCTTTCCTAGTCCAATAAGAATTATACAAACCCATAAACAATTAGCCTTTTAGAATAAAAACGTTGCTGGCTATAATCTGAAACCCGTAAGCTCGATCGATCCAGGCATCTGTCGAGCTTTAATGAATCTCGACAGATCGAGATTCTGTCGAGGAGGTATCGAGACCAGCAGATTGCACTTTTCTTGAGCAGTTCTTGAGTAATCTTCATGTCTTCAATTTAACCACTTGTAATGATCATCTTGAACCTATTTAGATTTACCCAAATACAAGTAAAGTTCATTTTGTCAAAGGATATGTAGTTCAAGTTTGTGAACATATGTCGCTATTTTATGTGATTGGCTTATCCTTAGACAAAACGCACTTTACTTGTAATTGGGTAGATTTAGGATGGGTTTAACACTTCAAGAAACAGTGTTTCAAGATCCAGTGTTGAAGTCATCAAAGTCTATCCAAGACACAAACAAGGAAGTGCCAGTTTTTAAATCTCGAAACCTACCTCGACACATGCATCTATCGAGATTTAAAGAAGCTGTTTTTCCCGAGCCTCGACAACTTCTCGACACCTCTCGACACCTCTATCTGTCGAGAATTAAAGAAAACAGATTTCCAGTTCTGTTTCAAGTCCAATCCGTGAGTATGTCTTTGGGACTTCTTTTCTCCTAACCCTAGACATATAAAAGGATTATTTTAAGGGCCGTCAATAAGGATGCAAGTTGCACATTCATTCAGAACTTCTTGTTCATGCAATTTGTGATCTGAAAGACAAAGTTCGTGCCCTAGTTCATCTCTGATGATTTGAAGAACTTTGCAGCCAACAACTCTCTCTCTAGTTGGTATTTGAAGTCACGTACTGGGATCCGCGCATCTAGTTAGTCACGTACTTGGAGCCGTGCATTGAAAGGAGAAACTGTCACTACAGAACAAGTCCAATTGGGTATTGGGGTAAGAGTTCAACTGTAGGTTGGTAAGGTACTGGGATTCCTTGCTTGTAACTGCTTGTTGTGATAATAGTGGAGTTTCGGGAGTGGCGACCTTAAATCACCCGGTGGGGTTTTTGCCGTAAGGTTTTTCCCATTCCTGAACAAATCACCGTGTTATTTATTTGCCACTGCATAACTTAGTTTCGGTGATTTGTTTGTGCTGCCACGTGATATTGCATGTTAATTTGATTAATTAATAACTGGGCTAATTAATTAATCTAAGTTATCACAAGGGGTCAACGCGTTTGTGGCCTGTCAAGTGGTATCAGAGCAAGCACACTCTGATTAGGGTTTAATCCATTGTGTGTGATCCATTTGACCCTTGCTGTCATGGATAGAGGACAATCTCTTATTATACCTCCTTTATTTGATGGTACTAACTATGCATACTGGAAAGTACGCATGAGAGCTTTCTTGTAGTCTTTAGATGAGAAGATGTGGCAAGCTGTGGAGATAGGCTGGACCAAGCCTACAGAAGCGCCGGCCAACTAGGATGATGCTAAGATCAAGGCGGCAAACTTCAACAGCAGAGCATTAAATGCCCTATTCAGTGCAGTCACCAATGAGGAGTTCAAGAAAATTTCCTCAATCGAAACTGCTAAGGAAGCATGGACCATCCTCCAGACAACCTATGAGGGCACCAAGGCTGTCAAAGATTCAAAGCTACAGAGGCTCACCACACGCTTTGAAGAAATTAAGATAGAAGAGAATGAGTCGTTTGATGAGTTCTATGCCAAGCTCAAGGACATAGTAAACTCAGCCTTTAATCTTGGGAAAACCATCTCGGAACCCAAGATAGTAAGGAAGGTGCTCAGATCGCTGCCCGAGAGATTCCATGCTAAGATCATGGCGATTGAAGAATCAAAGGATATTGACAGAATTCCTCTGACTAAGTTGGTTGGAAACTTGCAAACCTATGAGTTAGGGCTGACTAGGTTAGGCAAGTCAAGTAAGGGCAAGAGTTTGGCACTTAAGGCCAAGAGCAGTGATACGGATGATTCTTCAGATAATGAAGACTCCAAGATGAAGTCCTATATTACAAGGCAATTCAAGAAGTTTATGAAAAATGCAAATGGAAAGGGCTTCAACAAAGACCGTAGACAATCCAGTTCTTCACAATTCAAGAATTCAGATAAAGCGAAGAAGGATGTCAAGGATGGCGGTCAGTACACTGTTCCCACTGGACCAAAATGCTTTGGGTGTCAAGGTTTTGGACACATGAAACAAGAGTGTCCCACGTACCTCAAGAGCATAGGGAAAAGCAAGGCACTTGCTGTTACCTTAAGCGACACAGAGCCCGAGGACGATTCCGAAGATGAAGACGATGGAATCTTGAATGCCTTCACTGCCACGATTAATCCTACTGATGGGATTACTGAAGAAGTGGATGAAGAAAAGGAATTGGTGGATTCCAAGTGTGAAATTATGGATGATCAAGATGATATCCATACTGCCTATAAGAAGCTATACAAGCTTTCTGAGAAGCATGAGAAACTCTATAGGCTGGCCACCAAGAAGCTCAGTAAAGTGGAACTCAACTATGAGGAGCTGTCCACAAAGGTTGATGAAGCGAATCAAACCATTGGAGCACTGAGGTTCGAAAACAATTTCTTGGTTGAAAGGACCAAGAAGCTTGAAGTGGAGCTGTTTTAAGTCAGAGCACAACTGGAGAGGACGTCAAGCGCAAAACTGGACGAGATGCTGAGTGCTCAGAGATATTCTTCAGATCGTACTAGATTGGGGTATGAATTCTCTCTCTCTAATACTCCTACTTCTAGTACTACTGTGTTTGTTCCACCTGCTAATAACATTGAAAATGAAGAAAAGAATGTTAAAACTGAATTAGCTAGTGAGAACGTAGACAAGGCAAGTCCATCCTAGGAGCACCCCCTAAAATTGAGAAAAGGGAATCTAGAAACCCTAGGAATAAGAAGGCTAACTCTCAAAAGGCCAAACAGAAGAAGCCGCATCTCTGTTATCATTGTGGTGTTGTCGGTCACACTCGACCAAATTGCTATAAGTGGCGTGCCACTCAACAGAGCAATGGCGCAATAGCATCTGGGAGCCGGAATCAGCTTCAGTCTTCTCTCGCTCCTCTTGGAGACATTCTTAAAGCCCTCATGTTCCTTTCAAACTTAAACGATTTAAACTCTTCTCCCCCATCACCAGTTCAAGAGTCGACCAAAAGGAAAGGTTCTTCCAAGGTGTGGAAGGCAAAGGGATCTAAGTGATTTCAGTCACTTCTTCTTCTCTCTCCTTTTTTTTGTGTTGCATTACTTGTGTGTTTCTTTACTGTTTTGAGTCAATCTAGTTTTATGCATTGTTTTGCTTTACATGTTTTTTTTTGTTTTTTTTCAGTTTTTGTGTTTTATTTCTGCTTTTCTGAAAAATAAAAAATAAAAAAATTGAAAAATTGAAAAATACAAAAATAATGTGTGTTTGTGTGCATTAATTCATGTGAACTTTTGAAATGGCCATTAAAACAGAGTTTTCTAAACTTTGTATCACCTGTAGCTTAGATGAGCATTCTTCTGCACAACTAAGCAAGTGAGCTTTGTAGCTCTTTGTTTGTGATGAGTAAGGTTAAGTGATCTCTTCTTCTTAACACTCGTATCACTCTTTTTGACGGGTTGAACTAGAAAATCCTAAGAGAAAGGCATAAATAACCATCTCACCACTATTACTTGCCTAACCTAGTCAGCCCTAACTCATAGGTTTGCAAGTTTCCAACCAGCTCAGTCAGAGGAATTCTGTCAATATCCTTTGACTCTTCAATCGCTGTAATCTTAGCATGGAATCTCTCGGGCAGCGATTTGAGCACCTTCCTTACTATCTTGGGTTCAGGGATGGTTTCCCCAAGATTAAAGGCTGAGTTTACTATGTCCTTGAGCTTGGCATAGAACTATCAAACGACTCATCCTCTTCCATCTTAATTTCTTCAAAGCGTGTGGTGAGCCTCTGTAGTTTTGAATCTTTGATAGCCTTGGTGCCCTCATAGGTTGTCTGGAGGATGGTCCATGCTTCCTTAGTAGTTTCAGTTGAGGAAATTTTCTTGAAATCCTCATTGGTGACTGCACTGAATAGGGCATTCAATGCTCTGCTGTTGAAATTTGCCGCCTTGATCTTAGCATCATCCCAGTTGGCCGGCGCTTCTGTAGGCTTGGTCCAGCCTATCTCCACAGCTTGCCACACCTTCTCATCTAAAGACTACAAGAAAGCTCTCATGCGTACTTTCCAGTATGCATAGTTAGTGCCATCAAATAAAGGAAGTATAATAAGGGATTGTCCTCTATCCATGACAGCAGGGGTCAAATGGATCACACACAATGGATTAAACCCTAATCAGAGTGTGCTTGCTCTGATACTACTTGCCAGGCCACAAATGCGTTGACCCCTTGTGATAACTTCGATTAATTAAATTAGCCCAGTTATTAATTAATCAGATTAATATGCAATATCACGTGGTAGCACAAACAAATCACCAAACTAAGTAATGCAGCGGAAATTAAATGACACGGTGATTTGTTTACGATTAGGGAAAACCTTACAGCAAAAACCCCACCGGGTGATTTAAGGTCACCACTCCCGAAACTCCACTATTATCACAACAAGCAGTTACAAGCAAGGAATCCCAGTACCTTACCAACCTACAGTTGAACTCTTACCCCAATACCCAATTGGACTTGTTCTGTAGTGACAGTTTCTCCTTTCAATGCACGGCTCCAAGTACGTGACTAACCAGATGCGCGGATCCCAGTACGCGACTTCAAATACCAACTAGAGAGAGAGTTGTTGGCTGCAAAGTTCTTCAAATCATCGAAGATGACCTAGGGCACGAACTTTGTCTTTCAGATCACAAATTGCATGAACAAGAAGTTCTGAATAAATGTGCAACTTGCATCCTTATTGACGGCCCTTAAAATAATCCTTTTATATGTCTAGGGTTAGGAGAAAAGAAATCCCAAAGACATACTCACGGATTGGACTTGAAACAGAACTGGAAATCTGTTTTCTTTAATTCTCGACAGATAGAGGTGTCCAGAGGTGTCCAGAGGTGTCGAGAAGCTGTCGAGGATCGGGAAAAACAGCTTCTTTAAATCTCGATAGATGCATGTGTCGAGATAGGTGTCGAGATTTAAAATTTGGCACTTCCTTGTTTGTGTCTTGGACAGACTTTGATGACTTCAACACTAGATCTTGAAACACTGTTTCTTGAAGTGTTAAACCCATCCTAAATTTACCCAATTACAAGTAAAGTACGTTTTGTCTAAGGATAAGCCAATTACATAAAATAGCGACATATGTTCACAGACTTGAATTACATATGTCCTAACAATCTCCCCCTTTAGCAATCCATGACAAAACCACAATAAACAAATGAAAATATGAGAGAAGTCATAAATCACTCAACTCATACTCACTTGTTACATATAGTAAAATCTATCCTAACACAAACTCTTAAAAAACTTTGCAAGAAGAGAGTTTATGGCAAGAAGACTTTGACAACCTGTATTTCTGAAACATTTATAAACAAAACACATCAAGGCATCTTTGTGTGAAATAGAAATAATAGATTGCGTACAAGTAAAGAAACATGTGTATAAAGATAGAAAAGAAACAGCACATGTAAAGGTAGGTGAAAGAAAAAAACATACATCATCATATATAAGAAGAGAATAAATACAATGTATGTCAATACATGATCAAAGTATCTCTAAAAAGACAAGAAAAGAAAAATAAATACATATGATCACCTCACTACATCCCTCAGTCCACACTCCCCCTAACAAAAATGTCCTATGCTGACACTCCCCCTAAGTATGACTACTCTCATACAAAACTACTCCCCCTTTTTGTCACGAGTGACAAAGGGTAGAGTGTCAAGTAGACATCTCATCCGAAGAGCTCGCATCTCCATCATCATCATCGTCATCGTCATCATCATCAGTCTCAGTCGACACATGGGGTGACGGAGGAGAAGCCTCTGGTGCAAAGCCGCCCATGGTCGCCTGTCGCCTGGCGATGCGACCAACACGGACGTTCACCTGATATAACTCCGTGGAGAGTGTATCTAGGCGAGCATCCATACGCTGTAGCTGCGCCATGATGTCTCCTAAAGAGATGTCGCTCGAAGAAGAAGAAGCAGAAGCTCGAGCGGATCTGGAGGTGGTCGGACGGTTGGAAGGAGTGGCACCATCAGTCTGTCGCGATCGAAACTGTGCCTCGCTACGTTTTACGGTAGCGGCGTCTATGGCGGACATGACATGGTAAGGATCGGACGAAGGGAATGGGATGGAAAAACGACTCAGAATCCTCGTGATAGCGGAAGGGAAAATGAGCTTATCACGGGTGGCCGTATCTCTATAGACATCAATAATGGAAAAGATAAAGTGTGAAGGAAAGTCTATAGAAAGATCCTCTAAGAGGGACAACAAAAACCGAGCGCGAGGCTCTGTGATAGAGTTGTAGTGAGAAAGTGGGTGCAAAACAAAAGTCATCACCATGTTAAGGAAACGAGGACCTTTAGCAAAAGGTCGACATGGTGTGTGCATATGATCTCCCCAAGAGGAAGGACGCTCACAGAACGCCAAGATCATCTCGTCTTTGGACACAGTCTAGAGACGCTCACAGCTAGGGTAATCAGGATGATCCACCTTAGGGACATAAAGAACCTCAGTGACTAACTCTGGGGTGACAGCAAAGCGCGTACCTCGGACGCAAGAGTAGAAAGAAGGTACTGAAGAATCTATCCCGTGGATGTTGGAGTAAAACTCCTGTATCAACACGAGTGGACATGTGACCGGGACGTCACACAATGACTCCCAACCCCGACTGTGTATGACATCGGGAAGGTCGGTGTCGGCAAAGTCTGCCAAGACAACGTGGCGTTCCGAATGAACACCTCGTTTAGAGAAGTTCTCCGAGAAGTCCTTATGGGCTTTCTCATCACGGAACCGGACAGAGAAAGGGATAGCATCAGAGGAAGACTGTCCCTTAGAACGCAGAGGGTTCTGGGACGGAATAGACTTACGCTTAGGTGCCATAGACACTACTAACGCAACCATAGAGAGGGGGAAAAAAGAAGAAACAAGCAGAAAAGTTCCAAACAGTTCAATATTGGCAGAATAATATTGAAAAGAAAGAACGTATGCATGGAGAATGCATGAACATGTGACATGCAACATACAAACATCTTAGGCTCAGCCCAATCCAAACCTAACAGCACACAATAGATTTGCACACATCTAAATGCATGACAATACAATGAGAATGCTAATGTGATGCAATGCATGTGGTTTTGAAGATCAAATCTATAAAACCAACCCAAGAATTTCATGAAAACCTCAACAATTTTGAACAATCCCAAAAATTTTCAAAAACACAAAACCTAGGGTTTTAAAACCATGAAATGCATGAATATGAGGGATGAGATGCTTACCAAGTGATGAAGATTGCGAAGAACACTTGAGAAAGCCTTGGGAAAAGGTTTGGAGGAAGAGAGAAAAGTTTTGAGAGAGAGAACAAGAGTTTTCGAGTGAGAGAGATCGAGCAAAGTGAGACTGAAATCGCGAAGAATCAACTTATACACCTTCAGTAATTCTCGACAGATGCAGCTATCGGGAGGTATCGAGGTAGCTATCGAGGTAAGCTATCGAGAAATACACGTCGACAGATGAAGCTATCGAGGTCATGTATCGAGAAGGAAGAAACAGCCAAGAAGGAACCTCAATCGATCCAGAAGCTATCGAGAAGCTATCGAGGAGGTATCGAGACCAGCAGATTGCACTTTTCTTGAGCAGTTCTTGAGTAATCTTCATGTCTTCAATTTAACCACTTGTAATGATTATCTTGAACCTATTTAGATTTACCCAAATACAAGTAAAGTGCGTTTTGTCAAAGGATATGCCAATTACAAAATATGTCCCCAACAGTTGGTAAAATCATGTGTTTTTTTTTTTTTTTTTTTTTTACTTTAAATAATGTGTTAAAAAAACCCAAGAAAACTGTCCAAAAAATTATGAATTTTGGCTCAACAAATTGGCTAAAAAAAAAAAAAGTCAGGAATGCAATAAATTTCACGATATTTTCTCAATACCTTTATTTTAGCTATGGTGGACCTTAGTATGATATTTTATAATTTTATTTTAGAGTAATACTACATCCACAACATTTTTACAACAAATCCTAGATAGTGAATTGTTATTGATTTTGATTTTTAATTGGGACAACCACTTTAAGCTATGCATAAAAAAAAAAAAATATATATATATATATATATATATAAAATATAAAAAAACTGAAGAAAATTGTGCATGAAATAGTGAATTTCTGCTCTCCAAATTTGACTAAACCAAAAAAGAAGTCTAAAAACACAACAAAATGTCACAGTATTTTCACAATATATTTACTTTCAGTCATGGTAAGTTTCGATTTGATATATTATTATTTATTTTATAGAAATCTATCTCCATAATATTTTCAAAACAAATTCTAGATGGCAAATTGTTACTAATTTTAAAATGAACCCATAACTAATTTCACTTTTTTATCCATCAACAGTAACTTACCGCATATGATTTGTTGTGAAATTAATGTGAAAATATTGTGAACTTAGCAATTTTTTATTTGATCTATAAAAAACTGAATTCTCAACAATTGTAATAACAACAACTGTTACAACATTTTCACAAAACATTTATTTTCAGTTGTGGTCAATTACTGTCTCATATTATATTGTTTTATTTCGACCTATAAAAAATTGACACCTCAATAATTGTGTTTTTGTGAAATATGTTGTGTCAATATAACAATATATATGTCAGCTCATATAAATATTTTTTTTAAAAAAAGAGCACAAATCGATGATTGGCAAAAAAAAAAAAGGCTAATGAAGTGATAAATAGTACATATTGAATAAATCAAGAAGTATTATAGCTGCTATAGTAGCTTTTACACTTTCACACAACAAGTGTTACAACATTTTCACAAAATATTTATTTTTAGTTGTGGTTGGTCATAGTCTTATATTTTATTATTTTATATTGACTTATAATAAATTGACACCTCAATAATTGTGAAAATATTGTGAAATTTGTTATGTCAATATAACAATACTTTTATTTTTAGTTGTGGTTATTTCCAGTGTGATATTTTATTTTGACATATAAGGAATGAATATCTCAATAATTGTGAAAATATTGTTACAATTTGTTGTGCTAACTAACAAGTATATATAAATAAAAAATAAAAAGAGTAAACTGGGTGATATTGCAAAAAAAAAAAAAAAAAAGAAAGCCCAATGAAGAGTGCAAATTGACTGACCAAAAAAAAATGTAGCTATTACTAGAGCTTTACACATTCATACTTTTGTTATAAAAGTGTTATGAAAATGTTGTAAATGTAACACTTTTTTTTTTTACAATACCTTTATTTTTAGTTGTGATTGGTTCTAATATGATATTTTATTTTAACCTATAAGATATTAACACTTATACAATGGTGAAAATATTGTGACAATTTATTGAGTTAACTAACAACTTTATATAAATAAAATAAAATAAAGGAGTGGACTAGACAATATTGTCCAAAAAAAAAAAAAGAGTAGTGAAACAATGCAAAGTATTGAATAAACCAAAATACTATAGTTTTTTTACTGTTGTTTTAGCACATTCATGCTTTTTATATATAGATTTGGCAACACATGCAAGGCACGTGCTACCACCTAAGTAAAAATATTAAGATAAAATTAATATATGAAGAAGTATTAAGCTATATACATGAAAAATGTATGTCATAAAAAATTAATCTCATTAGTATAAGAATTTTAATCACATAAAAATTTAGTGTACCTATTTAGCATATAAATATCTACGAATGATAACGAATATCATTATCTTTCAACAATAAGCAACTAAATTTTGCTAAGACATTGTCACAACATTTAAATTTTCGTAATGATTTATGTTAGATACTACAATTGAAACTCTTTATCAAATATCTTTAATCATATATACAATGAAAATTTTGTCATCGATACTTTTTTCTCTATCATTCTACATGAGTATACTTTCTTCTTTATCATTCTACATTAGTCTAGGTCCGATGTTTATCTTGCTTAGTTTTTAAATGAACACCCATTTTAGGCAAGAAAAAAAAAAGATAACCAAAGGCAAGGGTCATTGAATTTTCCATTAGATAAATTATATGTTTCAAAGATTTAAACCTATAAAATCAATATTCTCTAGGTAATAAATAAAACATCTTATATCACCATTCCAACTTTCTAAGCATTACTACTATCTAAAACTCAAAACAAGTTTAGAAAATTTTGGGATATTAAAATTTGGTGGGAGTATTTTAGACATTATACAATGGAATATTTTAAGAATCCTAAGCTTTCTTAAGATTTACCTGAAAGAATAATCATATGACATATTTGCGATTTTTCAAAATATTAAAAAGAAAATTGCTGGATTTTAAAGTTCAAGGAGGAATTGTGAACTACCATAAACATAAAGGATGAAAAGTGTTTTTATCCTAAGTTTTTTTTTTTTTTTTTTTTTTAGTGTAAAACTATGTGTTTTTATTTAAAATGGTGCAAAAAGATAAAAATACAATAAAACAATACAAAAACTCAACCCAAGAAAAATGTATGTGAAACAATAAATTTTGGCTCAACAAAGTTGATTAAACCAAAAATACCTTTCTAGAAACACAAAAGAATGGTACAAAAATTTCATAATACCTTTATAATTTTGTTTATATTTATATATATATATATATATATATATAGAATTGATAGTTTAGCAATTGTGAAAATAATATGACAACAAGATATCTTAACATTTTCACCCAAGAAATGCTATGTCCACAACTTTTTTACAACAAATCATAATTAGTAGGTTGTTACAAGTTATTATTAGTAGGCAAAAAAGTAATTTCATTGGTAATTTTAAATTAGAACCAATAATAATTTACCATATATAATTTGTTATGAAAATGTTGTGAAAAATGTTGTGGATGTATCATTTCTTTTTTCATAATTCCTTTATTTTTAGTAACGGTTGGTTCTAGTATAATATTTTAGTTTGACCTAAAAAATTAACACCTCAATAATTGTGAAAAATTGTTATGTTACTAAATTATTGTATATAAACTGAGTAACTAACACTTCATATGTCTATAAAAAATTATAAATGAAAAAAAAAAAAAAAAAAAAAAAAAAAAGTTCAACTGACGATGTTAACAAAAAAAAAAAAAAAAAAAAAGGTCAGTATAGCAATGAGTTGAATAAACCAAACACTGTAACTACAAGGATTGTGAATTGAATAAACCAAACACTATAGCTATGAGGATTGGCTAGCTCTTTTTATATATAGATTTTCAAATTAACGTCATTTTTCAATTCAAATTTCAAATTAAATATACTAGAGGATGAGAGAGAAATTCAAGCTTACCAACCCTCATTCTCTTCTATAAATATAGACATCAATCACCAAAAATAAGGGATTCAAAAAAATTTCTAATATTAGGAGAATTCAGCATTTCCATAAAGAAACTCTCCAAAAATTTTGAGAGAGTTTCTTGAGAGAGACATTAGATTGCTTCAATGTAACATTGCTCTCTTCAATTAGGCTCATCTAAACACTCTAAGCATCCTTAAACACCATTCTTACAATAATTCTTCAAACAATACAATGTCCTATGCAACACAACAAGCACAACTCCCTCAAATATTCCAGTAGAAGATCCATGGATTGATTCAAGGAGTTTAGTACAGTAAAGTGATCCATAATCTTGAAGGAAATCCATTGTTAAACCACTTGAAAGAGTTCGTGAATGCATAAATATTTCTAGACTTGATTTGAGTTTTCACAAAATCAATTGTTTAAAATCTAGATTTTTGATGATATGGGTTGATTAATATGTTCATGCATATAGGATTAGATTTTAAATTTCATAAAATTCACATGATGAACACACACACGTATATATACATAATTTCTCGTGATACTTAGCATGACAACCTGATATTCGGGCCAGTTGGGTGAAATGAGTGCTTAACACTTCTCCATTTCGTAATCTAGCATTTGAATTAGATTTTAGGTTCATAGATTATTCTTTACCGGTATGATTTTGTTTTATCTTAGATTGTTACTAAGAACCAAAAAAATGTAACTTTTTATACTTTTTTCTTAGATTGTACCCAAATATTAATGTATAGTAAATTTATTTTTCTTAAATTGTAACGAGTTATACTTTTGTCTTTTAGATTGTATGTAGGTCCAAAGACATATAATTTTCCCTTTTCAACAATGTAGTTTTCAAACTTATTAAATAAAAAGGTATCTCATGAATTTCTTTTCCTTTTATACAAAGCTAGTATGTAACTCATGCAAACGCATGGGTGTATTTAAAATTACACACAATTTTTATTATAAAAATATAAATAATTAGTCAAATTTTTGTTTTTACAAAGTAAACATGCTTAGTTACATACTAAAATTCTTACCTAAATTTAATACTACTTATGATCATTTTTTTTTTTTCCTAATCTATATGTAAGGACACAATTTAAACTCAAACCCAACAGTGAGAAGGGAATCAGCCCAAAACAATGAAATTTGTAGAGAGTGAGCTTAAAATCTATGTTCTATGGATACGGGGTAACAACAATAATGGGCTAGATCGTCAGGTCATATGCAACAAGCTGTTTACATAATAGATTTCCTCCTCGGACAATAGCCGAGGTCAATTTGTATTAACTTTCCTTTGTCCAAGAACAGATTACAGTTAAAGATGGTGATGTCAATAATCCTCCCTTCGTTCAATGCCTCCATCTGCCTTTTATAGCATCTACCATCTTCTCCCCATCCTCCACGTATGAATCAGAATCTTCCTTTAGATACTTGTCCCATCCCCCCTTTCTCTACCTCGGCCATACGTAGTCGAGGACATGTCCGTCCTCGGACATCATGCTTCTTATAGCTTTAACCAGACATGTCCTCTTCCTCCATCCATTATTACCTCATAGATATGCCTTCCTATATCCTCGGACCAATCAACATCCTCGGATTGGGCTTTTAGTCTTACCAGTGCTCTTAGGCCAGCTCAACATATATTCCGAGCCCCTTAACCCTACACTATATAATAATAATAATAATAATAATAATAATAATAATAATAATAATAATAATAATAATAATAAGTCAAACTGAGAGAAATTCAAATTAGAATTCTAAATCAGAATTCTAATTTTGTGCCATGTGTCCTAAATTATTTATTCTTAAAGAGTTTTATTTCTTAATTTTAAAATCAAATGTGAGACTACATCATAAATATTTATCCAAGTGAGTTATTAATTACAAAATCCAAAGAGTATAGAATAAATGAATCATCAAAAAGTACTTCACAATAATTTTTTTTTTAAAATGGACAATTTACATTTTATACCAATTAATATCTTTATAAATTTTTTTAAAGAATTAACAAAATATAAAAATGACTATCAATAGTATTTAAATTATATATATATATATATATAAATTATATTATGCATCTTAATGTATATCTTTAAATGTATCCATGCATATACATGGGGTTACAAGCTAATTTTTAATAAGATAGAGCACGTGATGATTTTTATTGAGTATATGTGATTGGTTTTTTTTTTTTTTTTTAAATTTATAGTTCATTAATATTATATTCTTAGTATTTTTCACTCATTAACTCACTAGGCACAAATATTAAAAAAACTTCAGCACAAACTTAATTAGATAATTATGGTATGGTCTTCACATAAATTTAGACACATAACACAATTTTGGACTCTAATTTCAAATTCTAATTAAGCTTTCTCTTCCTATTAATATATACTAACTTGTTATCTCATACATATACATGGATATACTTAGAAGATATATATTAAGATGCATAGTATAATTTGTACATATATAATTTAAATGTTATTGATAATCATTATTATATACATATATATATATTTAACTCTTAAAGTCTTGTAAAAATATTATTAGGTAAAAAATGTAAATTGTCATTTTTTTTATGTTTATTAATTTTAAACTCATTGGTTCTTGTGCATAATAACTCACTTGGGTGGATATTTATGATGTAGTCTCATATTTGACTCCAAAATTAAGAAATAAAACTCTATCTAAAAATAAATAATTTAGGACACATAGCTCGAAATTGGATTTCAATTGTAGAAACAAATTGGATTTTCTCTAAGTTTTACCTATTAATACACACACACACACACACACACACACAAAAAACTAGTGTATAGCCCTGTGCATATGCACGGATACAATTTAAAATAATCAAATTAGTATTAGTTTACACTTTTTTAAAATCATACATTTCTAAAATATGTAATGGTTTCTCATTTGTGTGTATATATAAAATTTAAAATTTAATTGGTTTTAGACTTTTCGAATACTACATCCAATAATTCACTTGCCACAAAAATTAAAAATTAAAAATGGACACATGGCAAAAGATTTGACTCTAATTGAAATCCAATTTAGAATCTAAGTAAATTTGGACTCTTTGATTTTTAACACTCAATAATTCACTTAGCACAAAATTAAAAAGTAAATGAAACACGTGACACAAATTTGAGAATCCAATTATAATCTAATTAGATTTTCTCTAAGCTTTGGCTATATATATATATATATATATATATAGAGAGAGAGAGAGAGAGAGAGAGAGAGAGAGAGAGAGAGAGAGAGAGAGAGAGAGAGACCAATGTATAATCCGTGCATATGCACAGTATAATTAAAAACAACACATATATGCTGTTAGGAACCTAGTGGTTCCTAATGGGGATTGCTAGAATCTATAGGGGAATTGATAGGAATTGTAGGGAAAATGACTTAATTCGAGATAGTCACCCTCCATAGAAAAAGAGAGAGATTAAGAGAGATAGAGATGCACTAATGCACTAAAAGAATGTAATGTTGAATTAAGTCATGTGTTAATTGGTTTATTCTTCAATGAATCTAATGTTGAATTACAATCATGTATTTATAGGAGATTAGCTCTAATGTCATTGGCCCACAT
Source organism: Castanopsis chinensis (assembly GCA_032878915.1). Taxonomy (NCBI): domain Eukaryota; kingdom Viridiplantae; phylum Streptophyta; class Magnoliopsida; order Fagales; family Fagaceae; genus Castanopsis; species Castanopsis chinensis. The sequence continues at coordinate 10,616,819 of JAVQMG010000106.1, forward strand.
GGCTCAAGATAATTGGCTAATTAATTCAACATGTGCTCTATAAATTAAGTCATGTGTTAAGTGAGCTACATGTACTCAAATCCTAACTAACACATCCTAATCTTAATCTCAACCAACTAGCTAACTACCTAACTAAAGAGATCACAATAATTATTTCATATTCCTAACATATGGATTCAATTATACCTTGTTTAAGTCATATACACACACACACACACACACACACATATATATATATATATATGAGTTTTACTCTTTGTTTCTTCTTTATTTTTTATTTTATTATGTTTTTCGGATATACACATGAGTTTACTCTTTTTATTGAGTTTTTTTTATAGTTTATTTATATTAGACTCTTCGTTTTTGCACAACATTAACTCACCTAAAAAATTAAAAAATATATAGATAGGACACGTGGTGCAAAATTAGACAAAAATTATAATCCAATTTAAAATCTAATTAGATTTTCTCTCAGCTTTATATATATATATATATATATATATATATATATATATATATAAGTGGAGATAATATTATAAAACTCTTGTAAGGACATAATTTGCACCCAAACCCAAAAAATAAGATTGAGATAGGCCCAAAAAACCCAATACAATGAAAATGTAGAGAATAGGCTTGAAATTTAGCTTCTAGTGATTTTATATAACAAAAATAATGGGCTAGATCGCAACATCATACGGATGGGATAATTTATATAGCAAAAATTGTCCTCGGACTCAAGTCGAGGAGACTGAATTCTATATTTCTCTTTCTCAAAAACAGGTTATAGATATTAATCTTAATGTTTACAATGTTTTCTTTCTTCCATTTTCAATCCCCCTTCCCAAATGTCTCCTCCTCCTTTTATATCGTCTTTCTTCCTTTCTCCATCCTCCACATATGAATCAGATTACTGGTTTGGATACTTGTCCCATTAACCCATCCCTGAAGTCTTTGGAGATAGCTATAAAGTTGAACCCTAATGCTCAGGTATCACTTCCCCCATTAATGAGGCCAAAGGTTTAGCTGTAGAGTATTTAATGCGGTGGTAGCAACTTTATCTTGGATATTTCATAGCTCTTCTTCTTATCTTATACACCCACCATGCATATCTTTACTTATAGGATCTCCTAGAACATCGCTTTTGGACGTCGAGCAACCCTTTCCTATCTCAGCTTTACCTAGCCTAGGACAGACTTCTCCTCAAACCACCTTCCGGGATGACCTTGATCAGCCTTCTCCTCTTTATCCATCAACACTGCCTCTTGGATCGATATTCCCACATCCTCAGACCATTTAATGTCCTCGGATTAGGCCTCTGACCTAATACATACTCCTGGGCCCATTGACCCTACAACTCTCATATAGGGAGTACCACATTTCTTTTCCTTTTACATAAAATAAGTGGAGATAACATTGTAAAACTCTCATATAGTAATCACTATATACCCGTTAGGGCCTAAACCAAAAAATGGTTTTTCTTATAATCTTCTTTTTTTTGCTGAGTGGTTTTTCTTTTAATCAAATCTTTATATTTTTGAATCCCAAGTACGTATGTCAAAAACAATTAACATATTGCCATGATTATAAAGTGGATTTTATAGGTATCTTTCTTCTAAAAATAAACAACACTATCTTTTGGTTTCTTTTAAATAATAATAAAAAATTTGTGCGCCCATCATGCATGGTAATAGTGATGGTGGCACAACAACATAGCTAGCTGTGGTCTAAAAAATTAGGATATAAAGAAAATTAAAAAAAAAATCTAATACTACAAACTATTTTACAGCTTTTTTTGTCATAATTATGATGTGGTAGAGTGTGAGTGATAAAAAAAAAAAAAAAAAGGTTCATGTGTAAGTAATAGACAATCATTTATAATCTACCACATCAAAATTATAACAAATATTTGTGAAATAGTTTATGATCCGAAAACAATTACTAGGCAAAAATTACTAATAAGAGGGAACCTGCTTGGACAAAATGTGACTTAAGTCGATCACCATTCACCACCGAGTCCCAAAATGGGAACAAAGTGGAAATCAAAATCCCATGCACATCGCATCAAATCATGCGTGTGCAGGGCCGGGGACCCATTACGGGTAAGTGTACACTGTGTGGCATGCATGCCAAGATCTAAGAGGAAATCTAGTTGATCTTGTCTGACTACACGTACCAAACCTTTATCCGATAAAAAGGTTTGAACTTTTGAAGATCCTCCATAATAGAAAGACAGGTTCTCTCCTCGACAAGCGTTTTTATGTTATTGGAGGTCCCCTTATTTGTAAATGGAATAATATTATTGTTCCAAAATTTCATCATGCACTTTCAATCTACATTGGGTTTGAAAGCATAATAATTGCACTTCTGGAAAGATGGAGATACAGTTGTAAACGTCTCTACTACATAAAACACCAAAATATATCAATTGAGCTACATAACTCTTAACTTTTGATATATTTTTATATTTTAATATGAATCTCATGTATGTGAGATTCATACCTACAAAATTGAGGATGTGTTTGTTCGATTACAATAATATATTCATATTACTTTCTGTTTGGATATTGATTCTTACACACTGTTTATTATATATCATTTGTAAAGAAAACTCTGGATATAATGCATGACATTATAGATGTTATACATATGCAAGTATAACAATAAGTGTGGGAGAACAATTGCCACTCCGTTTTTAGTTTGATTTTAGTGTTAAGATTGTTTCTATCTATTTACCTCTATATTATGGAAAGTTACGAGTGGAACTAAGAGGATTGAGTGCATGGAATGCTACATTGACGGCGCGTGGCTTAGCTAGCTAGGTATGACAAAATATCGCTCGCAGGCTTTTCACATACATTCCTTTTATCATATTCATATCAAAATCGTAGGGGAAGATGGGTGGATTAGGCTATAGATTTTTAGGAATTAGGATAGATCTCCATATATGTATCCGCCGTATGTTCCAAGTATGGAATCACTACCGAGAAGACTCGAAGGGGTTGAGGTCAGCTTTTTTATGCAGCACTTGTTTTGCTAATTTTAGGTGGATATGGCATCATTCTCTGGTATCAGGAAATGGAAGCATTATAGTGTTTTCTGTTTGCTTCTAAGGATAAAATTTTAGAAGATCTTGTGGATTTTGATTCCCTTCTTTTCTTTTCTGCCTTTCTCAGTGAAACCCTGACACACACCCCCAAGTGTTTTGGCCTCATTGGAACATACAATCTCTTGGTCCCTTATATGACGACTTTCAGTCAAATAAGTGAGAAAATACAATGCACACAAGCTTGATTCCCTTGTGGTGGATCATTTAGGCCTTTGCAATTGATCTTTATGGTCCCCTTGAGATTCTTCTTGATTAGAGTGTTGGTTATGAAACAAGTTGTGTTCGTAGTATAGTTGGATTGAAATTGGTTTGACTACTAATTATGCTATCCACAACGAGTTAGTTCAAAATATTGTACGAACTTGTGTACAAGTCAAAATAGTACAATATGAGTGCCTTAATGCATTAAAACTATGGATTTTTAACTTTCATTTTATCCAAAAGTTAGTTGCAAACCAGAGGAAAAATTAGCAGATTTGTTTTTTGTTAAGTGAAAAAAAAATAGTAGATGAAACTTGTAAGTGTTAATTTTGAACTCTTCTTAAAATAATGTGGTTATTTTCTAATAAATGTAATTGATACAATATATTATATTTTAAAACTATCTATATTTATTGTTTGAAAGTGTTTTAAATTTTATAAATTTTTTTTAAGAAAACATAAAGCATTTTACCTTCAATCATTGCATAAGATGAGATGTGTAGGTGTGTGTGTGTATATATATATATATATATATTATATAATGTAATGGGTTGCTGGAATTTATTTTTAGTGCCCTTTACAAATGGTTCAATCCTTTATAAGTTTTAAATGGCTTAAAAATGAAGCAAATATAAATAAATCAATCACTTATATTAGGAAAAAAAAAAATACAATACGTTAATAACATAGTAATTTTTAATTTTATCAAAAACCTACTCAATAAAAGCATGGTAAAAAAATATTATACTTCAGTTTTTAGATATTAATATAGATTAATTTGGGAGTTCACATTAAGTTTATGCATTAGATTAAGTTTATGAATTCAAACAAGTTGCTATGATCAAGAAAAATTGAAAGAGAGAGAGATGAACACATAGAATCTCTGTATTCTGTATAGTTTTCTCTACACAAAACTATTCAAAAATGTCCATATAGATAGAGTCCATGGTTGATCTAGGAGGATCCCAGATCGGACAATTAATGTGTATATCCTTGATCTTAGTTTCAATCTGGGATCTCAACATGTATTAAATATCATGAATATGGTACGTGCATGTAAACTAAAATTAAATAACAATTAATGTGTATATCCTTGATCTTAGTTTCAATCAGGGATCCCAACATGTATTAAATATCATGAATATGGTACATGTGCTATACTAACACTTTTTTTTGGGTGGGGGGGGGGGGGGGGAGGGGGTGGTGTAGAACAGACTGCTATGACCTTAATTTGAATTAGGGTTTTAGACTTTTTTTTTTAGTATTTATATGTTTTGTAGCCATTAGAAACAAGTCAGACTCTTATCAATGAACACAAATGTTTTGTCTAATTTTCTTCTGGTGGATTCTAGCTTTTATCTCCTTGTGGATCAAGAAACCCCCTCGTGGATTCGAGGTGTATTACCAGAAACTAACAGTTTAGTTTCTATTTCATCAAAAAGATCAGTATCGTGTGTACTTTCTTCAGACTTCCGCGACATCATAGAGTAATTAAGTGATATACTAACACAAATTAACCATTGGCAAACATGTCTCTAATATGTCAAACAATGATCTCATGGGTCTCAATCTAGGGGGCTGCAAATTTTGTAGTTTATGGGATAAGAACTCTTGCTTTTAAAAGGCCGTTACCGTCCAACAATCTCCACTTGTACTGTTTTAAGGTGATGGACTCTTTGTTTATGTCTTTTTGCTAGGGGGGTGATGAACATACACGCTTTGCATTGTGGACAAATTGAATTGTGCTCTTTTAGAAGGAGAGTCTAATGACTTTAAATGGATAAGATGTGAGAGGAAGGAATATTGATCATTGTTTCCAGAATGCTGAATGATTACTCTGAATTGATTTGGGGTTTTTTTTTTTTTTTTTTTTTTTTTGGGTGATAAGTAAAATATGCTCTGAGCTCTGCTAGCCATGTAAATGTAACCAAAGAGATAGGCTCTACAATAACAATCAGTCACTTTTCATAGGACCAGAAATGAGACACAAATTGTTTGCAAGGTTTTCTCTTCTTGGAAAACGGAAGAGCCGTGTTAGACCCACATTACTTTGAAGTTTGGTTAACTTTATATTGATATATGCTTTTTGTCATTTGCCACATGCAGTTTCTGCTGACCTCTACAATGGCATGTCTACTTTACATTTGAAAGACACATATATCAGTTCGCTTTCATATCAAGGCCGTGGTTCGAACATATATTTTTTTATGCATGTGTAGAGTTGCATGTTTTGCTTTTGGATAAGCATGTATAGGGTCATATATATAGTGAAGGAAAAGATTACAAAGAGCTCCCTTGCTCTAAGCAATTTAGCACTTCTTAAACCCGCTAGCTTATGTTGCACATTATAAAACATGGTGGCTAAATCTGTCAGCATCGAACTTGAAACTTTCCTCCGTGCGTTTGCTTGGATATTGATGCTTTTTGGGTTGATATTTGCAGTAAGATTTTCTTAGAATTCTCTACTAACGCAATGTTGCTTGCACTAACTTATGTGTCCTAACACCTAACATCAAAATTTTGAAGAGAGAGCTTGTGTCAATTATTGAAAGAGTAATGTTAGATACAATTATAAATTTTAGTATATCTATTAGTGTCAACTTTTAAACGCAAAATAATAATAATAATAATAATAATAATAATAATATTATTATTATTATTATTATTATTATTATTATTAAGAAGTGTAATTACCATGTCCTTAAAGTGGTACCAATCATATTAATTGTTATATCAATTTGTATTACTTGACATCAAGAGTTTGCTCCATTACTTTAGAAAACTTGGTCATACTCTTGAAAAACTTTAGACTTATTGTTGGACTGTAAATTGTGTCACTTTACCTCAAAACCAATTGATGATGAGGAAGACTCACTCAATTTTTTTATAATTTGACATTGCACCCCACACCCCATGAGCCTGTTTTTAGAACATTTGTAGCTAGGGAGCTAAATTATGGTCCACCAACAATCTCTCCTCTTGATGAGGCTCCCGCTTCTTGAATACATGAACTTAGCTTTGATATTAACTGTCGAACTATGAGATATGACACTCTACCTCAAAACTATTTAGTGATGAGGAAGATACACTCGTGTTTCTTATAACATTCGACATCACGCCCCAACGGCCTATTTTGAGAGCGATCATATCATAGGGAGCAAATTGTGGTTCCCCAACACTTATTAAGTACTTTGATCATGAAATTGTTCTCACTAAACTTAATGGAGAGTGATGTAGGCACAGGCTGGGCTTATGCATCTAGCAAAATTGTGTTGGGAGTAAATAGTGAAGTGCTAGGTCACAGTCATATAAGGAAAGGTGACGCCGAGGCCATGCCTGAGGAATAATGTTGAATTCTAAAGGAGAGGCAAAGAGGGATGGTGCAGTTCCGTACTGAATTGGCCTTTCTCGTAGCAATCTCTTTAAAGATCTAATGAAGATTCATACTCACTTATTTGGATGCTTGCCTATAGAGGGGCTATAAATCCAGACGTAGGCTCAACTTAAGCAAAGCCATCATTGCTAGCACCAAGCCACCAATAATCAGGGAAAAAGAGAATACTATTCTGGATGAGTATCATTGACTCATTTTGATTCCAAAGTATCTTACAGTAGGAGTAGGACCCTTGAGATGATAGATTTTGGGGTAATATCCTCATCAATTTTCTTATCATCGTATAATTGGATTGTGTATGGTTCTTTGAAACAATATATTTTGTCACCCAGTTTACTCCAAGAGTATAGCCATCAAAAGAAATATTTTACTATAACATCGAGAACAACAGTAACAAAATTAGTCCTAAATTTTTCTAGTGAGCTAAGAATCGGGATCCTCAATAGATTAGTCAAAATTGGAGGTACGTAAAACTGTATTTTCTGTCATTATCCATATTCTATTTAAAATTATATTTTCTATTTCTTTTTAATTGGCATATCCTTTTTAACTTATACTAATGAATTAACTTACTTTTTCTCACCAATGTATTAATTGTTCTCCTCTAAATATGATATGACCAAACATCTCAAATACTCTCCTTTGTCTTTTTATCAATAGGGGCCACCCATATTGTTAATTGAATTTTCTAGTTTCAAATCATATCTTTCAATATATTTTTACTTATCCATTTTAACATCTTCATTTCAGTTATTTTATAAATTTGTTGCTTCTTAATAGCACAAACATCCAGTACTGTAGAGTATAATTGGTGTTATATCAGCCTTATTAAATTTTCTCTCTGACTTAATAGTTATTATATGATTACATAATACTTGCAATGCATTTCTATAATTCATACGCAATGCTCTTATCCTTTGAGTCGAATATTCTGCATTCTCTCCATTTTTATGAATTATTAAGCCAAGATATCATAAAATTTCATTTATTGATATCTTTTTGACCATCAAACCTCACAATCCCTTCCTCAAAAGAAATATTTGAGAATAAAAAATTAGGTTAAAAAAAGGAGTATGTTAAGTACTCAATTTGCTTTTAGAAAAGCTGAATAATTTGGAATAAAATGGATGGTTGATCCGTTTTTAGAGTTGCTCAAAGGATTTGAGAGAGAGAGAGAGAGAGTCTTGGGATAAAATAAACCGAGATGCCATATTTAACTTATTCATGTTATAAAGAATGAGGATATAAAATTTTATGAGGCTAATCAACAGATCTAAGGTAAAGATAAAAGTTAATGTTGGATTATTTCCCCCAATAAATAAGTTAAACCTTCAGTTAATTGTCTTATAATCAAAATTAACCGTAAGAGTGATATCGATCAATTCATAAGAATTTTAGCTTAAGGACCCAACAATGGAGTTAGGATTTTCCCTCTATTAAGTGCAAATTCTATTTCAAAACCAAAATTTTTCAACTATGTTTTGCTCCCTTCCGGTCGAAATTATAATATGTCATTCCATTCAATAGATTGATACACTTATGACTCACCAGCTCTCATGTTCAACCTAAACTCAAATTCCAGTCTTTTTTTACCATTATGATAGATTATATCTGCATTTTTCATCTTTACTAATTTCTATATCTATCTTATATTCTATTATATTCTTTTTCATTCTCTCTCTAATGGAAAATGTGTTTTTCTCATAAAAATATAAATTAATTGGAAATAAATTTCAAATAAAAACTCAATTATTCAAGTATGATACTATGTTGTACATCATACTTCAATTTTTGTGTCACTATATTTTAAGCAATGAAAAATTTTTAAAAAAAATTAATTGATATATTAATTATGACTAACAAAATTATATATAATGAAGAGTTAGATATATTTATTTTTTGTTATGTTATATATTACAAATAGTAGTAACCTCATAATGATATGCCATAGTAGACAAGTATAATTTAATACTTCATAAAAAAAATTTGACAAAACAAAAGATCAATGAAATAAAATTATTGACAACTTTCTTCAAAACAGCTACAAAACAGAAGTTAACTCTATGCTTCCTGTACCTATTATAAAAGTTTATTGGAACACCGTGAACATGATTTAAGCTTATCCATCTTCTTCTATCATAACTTGGCTGGAAACGTTTTCAAAAAGTGGCACTTATAACGTAAAAGTAGAATTTTCTAAAACAAATGATTAATTTGCTAGCAAAAGATTAAGCAGGCTAGGCCAGCCAACCCCGATCAATAACGCTACTAGGAGAGAACAAATTACAAACCCAGGGCATTTAATATATACATATTGGTGCTGAATATATATAAAACAATCTCCAAGACAGTTGTAGCCTATGATTATCATTACGATAATCATTCATATTTAGTACACAAAAATTCAACGACGACTGCGAATTCTAGCTGATAGAGCACATATGTGACAGGCCATTAATAAAGGCATGTAGATAAGGCATAGTTATCTTAATATGTGACAAGTGCCCCAACCCGACAAATAATGATAAAAGTTATATAGACAGATTGTACAATAGGATAAATAATTTGAAATAATTCACTGCCATTGCTGCACAATTGGTCATTTTAAAAGGAAAGGGTGCCTTGAATGACCACAACAAGTGAGCGAAGAAGATTAATGATTTATGCTTATCTTAACTAATTGAGAATCCTTCCATTCAAGGAATATAACGTATAGCACTATAAAAGCACATGTAGAAAGAAAAGGATAGATGAAAGAGACAACTTAACCTATCATAGATCTTAATTAACATTTGCTTCTAAGCATTTTGAAGTTTTTCATATTTGTCATGTGCTCTATGACTCGATTACTTTTGAGGACAAATTTGCCACGTTTCAACAAGGCTTGGCCACATCCCAATTGTTAAGATTTTTATCATATTGAACTTTTGGAGCAACCCTTAATTTTTTTTTTATGGCACTAAAGAAATTTATACAATATTCTCATATTATAATAAGGTGTATTTCCTTATTTCATATAAATATTAGTCCAACCATATTTAATTAGTGAACTTCACTATTACGTAAGAGGAGGGTGTATGTCATGATTGTGCTTCCCAAAGACTGTATAATTACTTTGGTATCAAGTGGCCCTAACTCCTAAGTTCAAATCTTATATTCATTTTATTTCATTTTTAAAAAGTTAAAAGATTCTATTAATTGAACCTCATTTATTAAAAGGAAGTTTTGATAAATAATAATTTTAATCATTTAATTATTATTCCAACACTAATTAATTCTGATAACATGTTGGTAACTTAGTCAATGATTGCACTAGTTAGGTTAAAGATGAAACTATTGAACATTGGATCAATGACTGATTTAGTGAGTTAGTTGTTGTGTAATAGAACAATGAATAAATGTTGAACATGCAGAACACAACATTTTACGTGAAAAAAGATCATTGAGATAGCAGAGGTGAAAAACCATGATTGGGGTCGAGAAATCCCTACTGCCAAATATTGAATTCTCCTACACAAATATCTCAATCTTTCAGCTCTAATGAAAGTCATCCCTTTTTCCTTTTATAGCCAAGGAAGGTGCTAGACTTGTTACAGGTGTTGAATGCTTATTGCTTATAGCTACATTACAAAACCAAGCACAATATTTCTTGGACTTTAGAGCATTTTGGATCACCCTGTTTAGCATAAGTGACTTATTTTTTTATTTTATATACTCACTTCTTGGTGAAAATGGACAAATACCACAATTTTCAGAAATTAAAAGCAAAAAAACACTGTTTCGAAAATAAATAGGAAAATACCACTTTTTTAGTACTCGAGTTTCTTAAACTCGAGTTCTAAATGGTACTCGAGTTTAAGAAACTCGAGTACCTAGAAGTTCAGCCACCGTGACACTGCTGATCTGGAATTTGTGCGATTTAAAAAACTAATATGGTACTCGAGCTTGGTAAATTCGAGTTCCATGCAACAAAGTACTCGAGTATACCAGGCTCGAGTACTTATTATGAATAAAATTATGTTTATGTTTATTTTTACTGTACTCGAGCTCACCAAACTCGAGTACCTTGTAAGGAACTCGAGTTTAGTAAACTCGAGTTCCTTATAACTTTTTTTTTTTTTTGGATAATCGACAAATAGACATAAGCATAAACATAAACATAAACATAAGTAGATTTTTTATGTTTTTATTTATTTAAATAGAAGCAATGTAAAATAGATTTTAATTTCAAAATATAAATTAATTTCTACATTAATTAAAATTGTTCATTGTTTTCTCATAAAAATTGTTCACTATCGTTTGTGTAAATTATTTCCTGTTCACTATTTAAAAAATTGTTCAGTGTTTTCTTATAAAACACCTACTGAAATCGTATTTTCTAAATTTAAACTCCAAATCAGAATGCTTTTTCATGCTTAAATTTCATCGTAGAAATAGATTTTATCAATGCAGAAGAACAAATTCGATTATTGTGAAATTTAAGCATGAAGAAGCATTCCGTGTTACATGGAACTTGAGTTTACTAAAGTTATAAGCATTCTTTGTCGATTATCCCAAAAAAAAAAAAAAAAAAAAAAGTTATAAGGAACTCAAGTTTACTAAACTCGAGTTCCTTACAAGGTACTTGAGCTTGGTGAATTCAATTATTGTGAAATTTAAGCATGAAAAAGCATTCTGTGTTGCATGGAACTTGAGTTTACTAAAGTTATAAGCATTCTTTGTCAATTATCCCAAAAAAAAAAAGGTTATAAGGAACTCAAGTTTACTAAACTCGAGTTCCTTACAAGGTACTCGAGCTTGGTGAGCTCGAATACAGTAAAAATAAATATAAACATAATTTTATTTATAATAAGTACTCAAGCTTGGTATACTCAAGCCTGTGTTGCATGGAACTCGAGTTTACCAAGCTCGAGTACCATATTATTTTTTTAAATCGCACAAATTCTAGATCAGCAGTGTCACAGTGGCTGAACTTCTAGGTACTCGAGTTTCTTAAACTCAAGTACCATTTAGAACTCGAGTTTAGAAAACTTGAGTACTAGAAAAGTAGTATTTTCCTATTTATTTCCAAAACAGTGTTTTTTTGCTACTAATTTTTGAAAATTGTGGTATTTGGCCATTTTCACCCTCACTTCTTAAAATACCTTATATAAAATTATCTATTTTACAATACATTTCATTAAATTTCAAATTATCTTGATTTTGTTTTTAGCAGTTTCTCTTTCTTCACATACAATAACTATTATCCACTACCTTCTTTCATTCTCAAGATACCTAAAATAAATAATACAAAATATACAAAATGATAATGCTTGTGTACATTTATACGGTAACGGTAAAAACAATGTGTTAATGTATTTTACATGGTTTTGCATGATATGATGTGGGTGACTTTTGTACTTACTTAGCTAAAATATAGTACTTTTTCTATTATACAAGCACTAATGGGCATGGTCAAGCAATAGTTTCTAATATTTAGGAGGCAAAGGTACAAAAACACTTTTTTTCTCTTGTATGTATTGGTGCTTCGTGACCATTGAGATGTCATTATAGTACTCTAGCCCTTACATTTGTAACTTCTTGTACGAATGTTCTCTTATGCATGGCTACTCTTCCTCGCATATTACGACTTGATCGGTTGGAATGTCCTTCGGTCTTGCCTTCAAACTTGCCTGGTTATTGACAGTCTTGTCCTTGTTTGGATATATATAATTCACTGGAAACACAGGTTTTGGTTGAATGTTAGTACTTAGAGTGTGTTTGTTTTGACTGAAAGTCACTTTCGAAAATTGTTTTTCGTAAAATAGAGTGTTTAGTTGGCTTGGAAAATTCGTTCAAACTGAAAATGTTTTCAGTTTGACCGAAAATTAGGCTTGAAACGGTGGAAAATGATTTCAGTTGGAATTTTCACTTCAAACTGAAAAAAAGCACGCACTCCTCACTGAGATAAAAGAAACCCCCTTCTCTCACACGCACTCCTCACACCCAACACAGCAGCTCCCAACAGAGAGAGAGAGAACACGAAGAGAGGGAGACAGAGAACGACGAGAGAGAGCACGAAGAGAGAGAGCACGAAGAGAGAGAGAGCACGACGAAGAGAGAGAGAGAGAGAGAGCACGACGATCTCGCGCCGGCGATCGCGAGGCGGCGATCGCCAAATCCCGCCGCAATCGCGAGGCGGAGATCGCGAGTCACGATCTCGCGACGCGATCGCGAGGCGGCAATCGCGAGATCACGCCGCCTCGCGATCGCAATCTCGGCGCAACGCCTCGCGACTCCTTGCGATCCTCCCTGGGTTGTTCATGGCGCGATCCTCCCTGTCTCACCTCCCTCTCTTAGTTTTGATCGAATGGGTTGTTCGTTGTTTTGATTTTTGTTTGTTTAAAAGTTGATGGATTGTAATTTTGTATTATAAAATTTGTTTGGAATGTAAGAAAATGGCTGAGAAAATGTGAGAAATCAGTGGAAAATATACATTTTCAGAATGTTACTAAACATTTGAAAATATTTTCTAAAATGTCACCAAACAACTAAAAATATTTTCCTTTTCTGAAAATATTTTCAACTGAAATGATTTTACGCTCGGAAAATGATTTCCGTTGAGCCAAACGCAGCCTTAGTAATCCATGTGGATGGCTGGGATGAACCTAGGATTTTCTTGAGGGTTTGTGACTCTACACCCTTAGAGCCCTCACATTACTGTTTGTATAATAAATAAATAAAAATATCACATTTTAGCAAACTATGTCTAAAATTTATCTACATCAAGTCATACAAAGTGTGTAAAAATAAATTACTGTTATAGTAACCTTGTAAATTTATACTAATATTATTCATTTTAAATTTAGTTTATTATTCTTTATTTACCTATCTTGAGGATGATTTAAGAGAGTGAATAGTGATTGTTGTGTGAAGAAAGAGAAAAAATAAAAATAAAAAATCAAGAAAATTTGATTAATAAAATGTAGTGTAAAATAGATAATCTGATTGATGTGAGGTATTTTGGTGTAAGGTATTTTAATAAATAAATATATAAAATAGAAAAAATAAATTTTTATGCTAAAATAAACAGAAATTTTTGCCTGCTCTTATTCAAGAACTTCATGCTTTTTTTTGTACAAATTTATGAAAACCAATCACTAAACCGTTTTGTTAAATGCGTGACCAATTATACTTTTCACAACCGAATACTTGAGGGAATATAATCAATATATACTATAAGCACTTAAAGCGAGCTATTATCACTATATTTCCTAGAACAACATATCACCAACAGTTTTTTTTACACTTAATTTACACCTTGAGAGTTGAGATCTTTGGTAGACTTGCATAATGCCAAGTACGCGTGAAGTTGGGTTTAGTTTACAAGTTTGAAATATTATCCTTCTCAAGTCGACCAAATTCAACTCTCGCCCAAAACCCAATCGTGATTGGGTTTTGGGTGAGAGTGCAATCCAAGCCAAACAGTTTGGCTATGTATTTTTTAGGAATTTGAAATGATCTATAACAATTAGAATGTTTGTTGAAGTTGAGCAAATCTAGGTGTGGTGTCTTAATTTAATTGATTGTGTGATGTGTGTGGGTGTGTAATGAGTCTCACATCAGATATTTACTGGGTAGATCTGAGCTTTATTAACAACTACAAAGAGCTTCAGTTGTGACTAGTCTTTTTAAGGTATAGCGCGGATGTGGTTAGCGTTTTTCTTTTGGTCGTTACATATGGTATCAGAGTCGGCCCGGTAACCCTGTGTGGGCTTAAATGCACTATCCCACAAAATAGGGTAGTGTCCCACATCGGATAATGAGTCTCACATCGGGTATTTACTACGTAGATCTGAACTTTATTAACAACTACAAAAAGCCTCAATTATGACTAGTCATTTTTAGGTATAACGCATGGCTAGCGTTTTTCCTTGGGTCGTAACACTAGGGGTGTTTAGACCCGACCTAGACCTGCTGGACTGACCAACTTGCCTGATCTCCACCTGATTTCAGCCCGAACTGACGTTCTCGTCAGTCGGTTTTAGGTTTCTGCACCCAAGGCCCAACGTCGGTAGGTCAAGTGGCGGGTTTTCTTCTCCAAAACCCGAGCCACCCGACCTGACGGATGTGTGTGTTGAAATCCAGTGAAATCAAGCTTAAATCCGAGGAGATCTAGTGAGTTCTCAACCATATTTGGTGAGATTTAGCCAAATCTGGCCAAATCCCAATAGATTTCAGCAATTTTGGTGCATATTTCAACGATTTTGATGCAGATTTGGTGAGTTTTTACATTTTTCAGCGATGATTTTGCAGATTTCGACGCTTTTTTTTTGCAAATTTTGGTGACATTTGCAGCTCCAACAACGACCCAAAACCGATGAACAGACCCGATCTCCACCCAAACCCAAAATCGACTCAACTGATTGATGCCGACTGTCGGTTTCTGGTTCCCCTTCTTTTCACCCAACACCAACGGATCAGGTTCAAGCTGGGTCGAAAACCAACCCGGCCCGACCTGTGGACAACCCTAAGCAGATCCATGAAAAATGTTTAAGCTTTAAGTATAGGTTGTACCACTACTCGATAACTATCATATTTATAGCACCAGACGAATTGATTAAAAATCATATACTTGAAGAAAAAAATTTCCATTATTGGTAAAATGGAAATAAAATAAATAATAAAAATCATGTAAAATGATTAAATAATTTAAAATAGATGATGAAAATATTTTAAATTCATTGAAATTTTTAGCAATAAAGTTCATAGATGCAATATATTCGCTAAACTTAATTGTTAGAAGTTTGAAATATAGTTTTATCTATAACATATTATGTTAAATTACCGATTATCACAAAAGTGTAAACTATTGGAATATGTTAAATTTAATTATTTAACCACATGTGTTTAATTTCTAACACTTCCCCTCGCGTATGGGCTCAAATTTCAAACTCAGAATCTCCTACTCTGATACCATATTAAATGCACTATTTTCTCAAAACTTAAGTTATTGAGAAATGTTGAAATGGTAAATTTAATTATTTAACTATATAATTCTAACATATTATCTTAATAAGAAAATATTTTTATTTTTTACTACGCACGAATTAAACTCATTGCATAGATCCCTCCCTCCCCCTCATAGTTTCATTAAGCTAAACACAAATGGTCGCGTTACGCGTATTTCTTGATGAATGGGGCAATTGGATTGTGAATTTTACTCTCAAATGTCGAAGTTACTACCGATTTAGTCACAGAACTTTGGGCTGTTCGATTTGGTCTACAACCGGCCGAGACTTGGGATGTCCGCTCACTTCGATTAATCACATCTATCAAATGGCTAATAAGGTGACTGACAGTCTGGCAAATATATATGAAATGTATATCTATGCATGTACCTAGATGTTAGGTGAATGTTGTGTTTGTATGGTCTTATATTACGTGATTGTTGTTCTTTGCGTGTTATGCCTGTATTACTAAAACTGTTGTACCTCTATTAGTTTTATAACTTTAGGTATGCCCCCTTTCTATGAAAAAAAATAACATCAAAACAAAGAATTGCATAGGATGACAAATTTAAGCTGCTTCCTATTTTGAATTTTTGACTCAACAATAACACCCGTACTTTTGAAAACAACATTCCTCGGAACATTTGAAGACAACATATTTCTGACATTTAGGCTCCATTTAGCAATTTCCAGTTTGTGAATGAAATGAATTGTATATTCTCTATCTAGTTTTGGATACTAAAGAAACGTCTGCTTAATGATCAGTGCAATAAATTGTTGCTAAAGAATGAAAATGCAAAATAGTTGTCACCACGACAGAATTGTTTTAGATACTAATATGCTAATCCAAACTACTAAAAAGTTTTATGCACTACATAAACTTTATTTATAAGGCATAAAAAGCCACTAAAATCTTTTGTTTTCAATGTCATACATAGAATAGAATGCCGTTTCAAAGTTTAGAAACTAGCCAAAAACATTCATTTTTCCACTCTAGACTACCCTTTATTTCTACCCGCTGAAATCTTCTACAAAATTTTAAAATTAGTGGTGGTTAATTACATTCTTCCAAGCTCCTAATAAGGTCAAAATTTAGTGAGTTATCAGTTATGATGTAAATAATTATAGGAACAAGCCGAAAAGCACATCCAATTTTACAACTTGTTAACTTATGAAACTATAAGCAGTAAACATTTTCTGTTCACTATTAATTATATAAACCCACCAATCACAGTGTGAATAATTCTAGAAACCCATTAAATTTTACGCTCAATTTCAAAAGTTACTGACTTATACAATTGTAAATAATTGACATTTTATGCCTATTAATAACTTGTAGTAGCCAATTACTTTTTGTCAACTACTCACAGTTATAAAACTCAGTAATATAAATGTAATTATGTCCATAGTATCGATGCTGTGTCGCTGTAGGCTTGGACCTCCAGGTTTGGACACGTGTCATGAACAAACTAAGCCCAACAATATCAACCAGTACTGTTTGACATCCGATTCCATACGATGAGGGTGAAGTCAAGTTGGTCACGTGGGTCTCGCAGTCGCGAAGTTTCTAAGTCTGAAAAAGTCCGTACAAACCACCGACGTGTGTCCGATCGATAAGGATAGGAACAATATATATTACATAGTGGCCATTAGATCTCGGGAGGTGAATGAATCAAAAAAATATGGCTCCAACGTGTGAGCTGCAATGCATTGCCGTATCATTTTTGGATCCCACTCTACCCCATGAAAGTGAGCATTTTCCTTTAGATTTGCCCAATCGCACAAACTTGATAGTTGAGAATACCACCCATAGATTTTTCTTCTTTTACGCTTTAACTTTTAAGTACTACTTAACTTCTTATTATAAAATAATAATAATAATAATAATAATAAACTTCTTGGGAGGCCGGGTTATTTTGTCTTGTTATCAAGGATTTTTTTTTTTTTTTTTTTTTTTTTAAACAAACTACTATCAGGGAAGTTCTTCACTAACTATTGTTCCCTTATTAAATGGTAAAATTTTCCTGGTTTATGAAGAAACATGACAAGGGACACAACGAGAAGTTTAAAGTGTAAACCTCATTTGAGTAATTTTAGAGGATGAGATTATGAGATTATGTTCAATGAGGATAAGATTCATGAAGGTGAATCATATTTTGATTTCAGTTGAGCGTCTTTGTTTGTAAATGGGTAAAAGAAAGAGAAAAAAACTACGAACAACTACAACATTTTGGGATGAGCTAGCATTTAATGAACAACTCATTATGGAAAAGAGCAAATCCAAATACTATCTAATATTGGGGGAGTGGTTCAAAATCTTGAACTTGAGTGGATATTAAAATTAACTCAACTTTAAGAATGTAGTGTAGGGCTATCCACGAGTCAAGTCGGATTGGGTTTGGAGTTGACTCGCAACTGACTCGATTGAATCGAGTGAACAAAAAATAGACTCGTAGCCGACCGAACATTCAGGTCGGAACCGGTGGCTCGAATCATCAGTTGAACGAGTCGGAGTCATCGAGTGATTTCGGGTTTGAAATAACAACTCAAAAGAAATCAAAACAAGAAAAACACAGATCACAACCATAATCTAAAGCTAGAGAAATCAATAATACAACACAAAAAACACCACAACACCAGATTTGAGACTAAAACCAAATAACACAAAAAATACAACAAAACCCAGATTTGAGACTAAAACCAAATAGCACTAAAAATACTACAAACCCAAATCTAAGATTGATAGAGGAGTTATAAGACTTTACAGACACAAGCCACACAACGACCACTCCCTCTCCCATTATCACTGCATCCATCACTAGATCAATACAAACACCATTAGATTTTACAAGATTTGAGCCTCGGAGGAGATTTGAAGTAGATTAGAGGATGATTTATAGCAAAGATCAGATTGCACAAGATCAGTACATCCACCATCGGTGGGGCTTGAAAGTGACTTGACCTAGGATAGTGGCAGTTGGGAAGGTTGACAACGGCAACTAGGGTTAGTGATTTGATGGCTAGGTTTAGTGATTGTGAGAGAGATGAGAGAGCGTGAAAAAAGAATCTGAAGTTTTGGCATCAAACCCTTCTAGTATTAGGCGTGAATAATGATGGAAACCAGCATGATTTCCTTTTAAATTTATGGGCAGTCGGGTCAGTTTTTACGGGTCAAGAAGTGTGAGACCCAAACCCGAACTGAAAACCCAGTATTTTAAACTAACAAACCCGCATCCAACCCGTCTGAGCATTTGAGTTCGACCATGGGTCTTCGAGACGAATCAGTTCAATCGGGTGGGTCAGGTCTTCCAAGTTGATGGATAGCCTTAATGTAGTGTGCTATTTAGTCTATTTAAAATTAGAAAGAACGGTTATGATGGAGACAAATGGTGTAAATCTAGTAAGATTTGAAGTAGTTGAAGGCAAGTATAAGGACAACATCTATGATAAAGACAAGTGGCAATATTAGAATCAAATTCAAAGCAATTGTAAGAAGAGGATTACCTAAAATAATATTAGCACAAAGGCATTTTAAATAAGGACATAACAAAAATTATAATTTTTTTATATGATTGAATGACTGAGAAAAAATTTTGGTGGGCCTTGATTAATCTTTCAAGTATCCTTAATTTGACCTAAAAGCTTCAGCACCAAGAATTTGCTGTTGTCATTCTTCTTGTTGTATACTTATATTATACATTATGGAATATAACTTAGCCATTGAATACCAGAATACCACCTTAGATCATATCTTTTTTTAAGACTACATTACATTTTTAGTCCCTAGAATTTAGAATAAGTTTGATTTTGATTCCTTAGTTCAAAAAGTTTGATCTTGTGGTCCCTCAAACTCTTAAAAGATAACAATTTAATCTCTCCATCCAAATTCCATCTATGCTAATATGAAAGGTTAATGTGGCTTTTTTTTTTAAATTTGAATTGACATTTATATATGATTTGGCACTATTTTTCCCCCTTCTCTACTCTTTAATTCTCTCTCCTTCTTTTGGCTGGCTTGAGTCGCTTGACAGGCTTTTGATTTGGCTCATCCATTACTCTTCCGCATTGCCATGATTTGGTGCTCATAATGGTGGTGCGTGCAATGGTGACTAACAATGGTGGCACGGTGCTTAGTTGATGATGTGGGGGATTTAGTCGTAAGAGATGGTGGTAGATGGGCAATTTGACACAACTTTCTTTTTTTTTTTTTTGGGCTAGTGTCATGTTAAATAAATAGTGCCACATTAGAAATTTATTATAATTATATATATATACATATATATTAATTTTAATAATTAGGAGAGGGTTGTTTGAATTATAAATATTTTTACTAAAAATGCTAGAATATGTCAGCTGAATTACAAAACTTTTGTCACATTAACAATCTATATAAAACATACATCATTATTCATTTCAAAAACTATAGAAAGAAGTTGAATGGAATGATTTAAGTGCTATTTTCTAAAGATTTCGAGGATAAAAATCAAAATATTTAGATTCGATGGAACAAATTTAGCCGACATAGGACCACCATGTCTTTGCTCGTTAACCAAGATAAGAAATTGGCCAGTTAGGCAGTGACCATCAACATTTGGTTGGTTTGTTGAAATCAAGGATCATGGCGTTAACTTTTTTCAAGCAAATCAAAATTCAACCACGATTTTTTCAAGGCTTGCCTTGATTGGCAAAATTGTTCAATTCTTCTTTTCTCTCATGAGTGTTATGGATCGCATGACCCATATTTTGCTGTATACCACCGTTGCTTAAGAAAATTATTGTTGCCACCTCTTGATGGGGTCACTCAAAATCACAGGCCAAATTAGGTGGACTTGATTCTTGTTTTTTGTTTTTTGCCAATACTACTTTCTTGACCCTAAAATTTTACGGGGGAGAGATCCAGCTTGGAATTCTATAAAGTACTTGCTCATATATAAATGATAAATAAGGACAAATTCATAGTTAATGTTGTTAAATTTATAGTGTGTTCTAGTAACAAGTGCCCTTAGGGCATCTAGTAATAGACCATTTTTAAAAAGTTTTAATACCACCTTCATGAAAAATATAAAAATGTGTCAAAAAAGTCAATTGCTTTTTTTATTTTCACATTAAAATTTTCTAAAAATATTTTCTAAGTTAGTGTTCTTAGAGCATCTATTAACTTTTCAAATTTATAATTAATGTTAATTATTTTCAGTTTTTCCTCCCCACTCTCCCATTTCCATTTTCCTAGGAATATTCCAAATGTACCTAAAATTTCATGCATCACATGCTTGTTGAAAAACTAAATAAGGTGTGCTACTAGCACACAACTCTGTGAATAGGATGGATAGGACACAAAGTAGGCAACATTCCAGCACGTGTAAGTACTAAGGAGGATTATGAATATCTACCTCTGTTGTTCTGGTCCTATCTTGCTGACAATGAAAGATGGAACCATCAAACATAAATATTTTTCACTGTTTTTTAAAACCATTGTAGCCAGTTAGAACACCTAGCTTAATTCTCAAGCATGTGTAACATCCCTTTTGGTTCTTACATGGTTACTGAGATATATTAATAGCATGCTCAACAGTTTAGCACTAAAGGGGAAAAAATTGAAGGTTTTACAAACTAAAAATTATTTGTTAAAATTGAAGCAAGGAAATTGCAAGTAGAGAACATGAATGCCTTATTTGGGCGAAAGAAATTAAAACCATACTATACACAGATTCGAGATCCACGTGAAATTGCCATGCCGAAATATATGATAATTGCATTACCTTTGATTTGATTTTTGATTTCCAAATTGTCTTTCGTTTTCACTAAAGATTAAGATAGAGAATTTCAATTAAAAATGATGTAAGGGATATTATAAATAGAGAATTTCAATTAAAAATGATGTAAGGGATATTATAAACTTTATTAGGTGAACCCTATAAATTAATGTATTACCAACAAAAAGTACTAATTAAGATATTTTTATAATATGTCATTGAAATAGTACCAATCAAACTCACTATGTTATTTTGTAAGACTTTTATAGTAAAATTTGTAGCGACGTCAACATTTTCTTCCTATCAATTCATATAAAGAAAATCTTTAAAACTACCACCTTTTTTATCATAAAAGTCTTATGCATAGCAAAGGATGGGATTGATGTCACATCAATAATATAACAATAAATTTATAAAAATTAATTATTCTTTTGTTGTTTATTTAAAAATTGACATATCATTTTTAAGGCTTTATAATAAAATTTATAATATTTATAGCATCTCATGTTCACTTTATTCATTTTATTTCGTTTTATAAGTCATGTTTTGGCCAGTATGAATCAGCTAAGCAAAAAATGACAATCTTTCATAAACGGTGAATCATCAAATCAATTTTTCAAGCCAATTATTAGCTCATATTTTTTCTCTTAATTCTTTGAGAACCATCAATACATCACTAAATTCTAAATTAATTGCAAGGCAGTAAAATGAAATATCTACAACACATATATACAAAATACCACAAAATATTTATATGTTCTCATTGCTCATCGAATTTGATAATGTTAAATAATTGCAGTAATTTGAATTTGAGAATCATAAAATAAGTAGATGACGTAAGATTTCATAGGTAAATGAAGTATGTTGTATGGATCTCATGGAGTTGCTCCATGAGAGCCTCCTCTCATAGCACATGAAACCCACAAACATGTGAGTCTCAGACAATGTGAAAGGGTGGCTTCATAAAGCCGCACTATAAGATCATTTTCACCATAGATGGAGGGTCCAAATTCTTTCCTCCATGCTCTATGTTACACTATATTTTTCTTTTTAGAGACCCTACAAGTTTCTATTAGAGAAAATATACACATTTACGATCGTAAATTCTGATGTGTAAAAAAGTATTCCAAGTTGTGAAAAATGTGTGTTTTGTTTTAGCCAAAATAGTTTATGTTAACATCTCGTATCACTCTTTCTATTTTACTTTCTTATCTAAAATGGGCTGCATGCCATAAAGTTTTTTTTTTTTTTTTTTTTTTTAGAGATAATTACAATATGCTGCTAACCCCGCAGTTCGAACCCTCTTCCTCCTAGACCCCCAAGCACTTTGTGCATGAGAATGTGCCAATTCTGCTACAAAACCTTTGGCAACGTGCCATGAAGTTGATAACCCAAACAATCGCACTCACATGCACATCTAATATCTAATGCTGAATTAAGCTATAAACCATCATAAAACTTGGCATAACTTCCAGTAAAATCTGATTTTACTTTTTCCACATTTCTCTACCACTCTATAAAAGCTCTAACACACCCCACTCCCTCTCATTATTTCATTCCAGCTAGTAATACTCTCTCAAAACTCTTTCATTCAAAAAGCTATACTACTGCAAGACCTAGCCAGAAATTCAAACCCCTCCCCCCCAAAGCACACACAAACACACAAGTGCTACATTTGTATGGAGACTATTTCTATTGTAATATACATATGTATCTTTCTCTCTACCCTTTTCTCTTATCCTCTCATAAAGAAACAAAAAAAGAAGCATGAACCACTAGTTAAGCTTCCTCCAGGCTCAATGGGGTGGCCTTTAATAGGAGAAACCCTCCAACTGTACTCTCAAGACCCTAAAGTCTTCTTTACTGCTAAGCAGAAAAGGTCCTTAAAAGTCTCTAAAATCTTATACATATTCTTCAATTCCCTTGCATGGACTTAATTCAACTTAATGTTGCTCTTCTTTTTTTGGTTGTTGTTTAGATATGGAGAAATATTCAAGAGCCACATACTCGGCTGCCCTTGTGTGATGCTGGCTAGTCCTGAGGCTGCTCGGTTTGTGTTAGTGACTCATGCTCATTTGTTCAAGCCTACGTACCCCAAAAGCAAAGAGAAAATGATTGGCCCTTCAGCACTCTTTTTTCACCAAGGAAGCTATCACAGTCACCTTAGGAAGCTAGTTCAAAGTTCTCTATCACCCGAGACAATCCGGAAACTGGTTCCTGTTATGGAAGCCATAGCCATTTCTGCTTTGGATTCATGGGCAAGTGGACAAATCGTTAATTCCTTTCATGAGATGAAAAAGGTTCGTGTAGTGATCATGTTGATTAGACTGCTTTTAAAATTTTTAAAACATGTTCCTAATGTGAACCTTAAGATGTTTTATTTTGGCTTATCTGCAATTTTGCATGTATATATATAATTTTAATCAGCTTGAAGTATTAATTTTTTTTATTGTCTTAATCCTAAACTTTTTATTGGATGGGATTTCTATAGTATCTTGCTTTTACTGATGAGTTCCTCATAATTTCCTTATCAATGGGTCCTCCACTTCTTTTTGGATCATGTTTTTCTAATATTAAATGGGATCTTCTTGATCTTCCACAGTTCTCTTTTGATGTGGGCATTCTTTCCATCTTTGGTCGTTTGGACGAGAAATATAGAGAAAAGCTGAAGGAGAACTATTGCATAGTGGATAAGGGATATAATTCTTTTCCAACAAACATTCCAGGTACTCCATATGCCAAAGCACTCGAGGTAAGCAACATTATAAACTTAGTTATTCCTAATAGTCTTATAGAGGTTTCTTAATCTAACTCTTTTTGCCCCTACTGCTTCTTTACTTTATGTATTCAAGGCAAGGAAAAGGCTTAGTGAGATTGTGAGTGAGATAATTTGTGAAAGGGAAGAGAAGAAATTACTGGACAAGGATCTCATGGGTTATTTGATGAACTTCAAAGATGACGGGGGCCAAGTTTTAACTAAGGATCAAATTGCTGATAACATTATTGGAGTGCTATTTGCAGCTCAGGACACAACAGCTAGTCTACTAACATGGATTCTCAAATACCTTCATGATGACCGGAATCTTCTTGAAGCTGTAAAGGTATGAATTCCATCAAGAATTCTTCACACTAATAAATGCAAATCTTAACGTCTTAAAATTAGAAAAGACGAGAAAGTGTCTTATGTGCCCACTTGATGAAACGGACCTCTCACAAACCACCTATAGGACCTACATACTAATGAGAGGCCCATTGCCCACTCTATGAGGGGCCTATGATATAATTTTTGGCAAAGGACCTACTTGCTAATGAGAGGCCCATAACTTACAACAATTTGTAACTGCAGGCAGAGCAAAAGGCGATATATGAAGTGAATGATGGAGGGAAGAGGCCCTTGACATGGTCTCAGACCAGGAATATGCCACTTACATATAGGGTATATGTTGCTTTCACTTCTACATATAGCCTCTTAGAAAACAATTTTAGGAGAAAATGACTTATGTGAGCAACTGGGTATGGTTGAACTTTCAGGTTATACTAGAGTGCTCCAGGATGGCAAGCATCATCTCGTTCACCTTTAGGGAAGCAGTGGTTGATGTAGAGTACAAAGGTTAGAATTCAAACTAGTAATATTTAATTTCCATCTTTAATTAGAGTAAATTTTCAAGGCTTTCTTTCTTACAGGCTTACTTCAATATTTCCTTGTACAGGATATCTCATACCAAAGGGTTGGAAGGTGATGCCACTGTTCAGGAACATTCATCACAATCCAGAATTTTTCCCAGATCCTCAAAATTTCGATCCATCTAGATTTAAGGTAGGTAGTGTTGCAAAGAAAGGACTCAGTATTAGTCCAATACAGTTTATTTTTTCTATGATTTTAGTTTCTAAGTGTATCTGTTTTTGGATGGATACAGGTTGCCCCAAAACCCAATACTTTCATGCCATTTGGCAAAGGAGAGCACTCTTGTCCCGGCAATGAGCTTGCCAAGCTAGAGACGCTCATTCTGATCCATCATTTACTCACCAAGTTCAAGTATGATATAAAAAAGATGATTATATTTTAACACAAGATAATTCATAATCAAACACTCCTACATTTGTAGCATGAAATTTTTACTCAAATACATACTCTACAAACTACATACACAAGTAAAAAAATATAGTACATGTGTATGTGTTTGAAGTAAATGAAGTAGCAGTATCCATATAATTGAGTCTAGAGTGGTGCATGTTTTTTTCAGTGCCAAATAATTTGAAAACACTCTTTTGTTGGTTTTTGATTAAATTTTTGTTTGCAGGTGGGAAGTGGTAGGATCTCAAAATGGGATTCAGTATGGCCCATTCCCAGTTCCTCAGCATGGACTCCCAGCCAAATTTTGGAAAGAATCCAAACATGATGTGTGATAAATGTGCTGTCTTCTCTAGCTTCCATTTTTCACCGACCTAATCCAACCCAAACCTCCTGTTTTTTAATGGGGTTTCTTTCTTATGTCATCCATATGAGATATCTTATCCCTTTACATCTGATAATTGGTAACTTGATATTTTACTATATATGTAATAAAATAGAGAAATTGAATGGGGAACTTATTCCCCAGTGATTCATGATCTCTAATGTTTCTTTATTATTTGTAATTTTAGAACATATTCAACTCAAAATTTGGCATTGTTAAATCCAAAATATTTCACAAAAAGAAATTACAGACTGATATGACAATAAATATAATTAATGTTACATAGTTTGTTAGGGTGATTTAATGTGCAAAAATCTTTTTGTTAGACTCATAGATGTAGTCATGAAAAATCCACGTGTTATCAATTTGATTGGCTGACTAAAAACAGAGTTGCCCTGGGCTGGAGGGCACTCAAACTCACAAGGGCGCAAAACTAGTTAATTTTGGCTGAGTGAGGGACCCTCTGGGGTGTGGGTGTTTGAAGCCACTGAGTTTTTGGCGGTGGCAGCTAATTTATTGTGAGGCTAGCTTGACATAAAGGCAATGTGTGAGTAATAAATAATAACTAACCCAAGTACACTAACTCAACTCTTTTGTCTGGATGATTCCAACCAATATGCTCAAAGTGTTTGAATCCCTTTAGGAAACCAAAAAAGGAAATGGAAAATGGAATCCAGAAATTTGGAAATTTGTTGGCATTAATGGAGAGCAAAAATTTGCAGAAGAGTGAAAAAATTAGTTGAATTCAACATGATTCTGTGAAACTTATTATGAAATAATGTTGGAATGTTAGTAAGAGGAAATAGAGAAAGCATATAAATAAGTATTACAAGTTTCTGGTTTCATAATATGTGGCTTGAAAATGCTAGATAAAATATTACAAAGTTTTCTTGTGATCATTTAAAAATCTGGGTTCAAGTCTCTTTAAGAGCTTCTACATTGTCTTCAGCATTTTCTCTTACTCTGCTTACTATTAAGTTGTGTAATCAAACCAAGTTAAGCCATGTCAAAAACTGCTCAAGCTAGGCTTGACAAACTTGAATAAATAACTAGTCTTGAACTTAAATAGAAATTTAAGTAGTTAGGTCAAAATTGATTAAATGTTATGGTTTTGTGATGGCTTTTGATTATTATGATAATCTACTTGGGAGAATGAGAGATTTGAAATTCACTATAATAAATTTAATGTCTAGAAAGTTCAATTGTACAACATATATATGTGTGTGTGTGTAGCCTGCTATAACATAAGTTGGAAGAATATAACTCATTTAAAAAAGAACAGATTAACTAAACAATGCAAATAAAGAGTAATTGAGATAAAAAGAGTAAATAGAAATATATTTTTGTAAAGATTGGGAGATAGAGAAATAACTGAAGTTATTGGTTATATGAAATCTGGAAAGAAAGAAATAAATAAATAAAAAAGGGCAGCAACTTAAGAGAAAAATGTTAGGTGTCAAAAACTCAAAATATCTTTTTGGCTAAGAGTATACTACTTCTAAGATGATTAATCCTAATATATCTTCAGTAAATTTCAAAGAATATATAATATATTATATCATATTGTACAATAATTACCTACGGGCCCACAACTGGTTACTTCTAAAAATTGAATCAGCACATAAGAAGAGAATCAATCAACAGTAATTTCAGACAAAACATAGGCAATCCACTATTCCCTCGTAAGCAAATAAGTCAATCTTGGGGTATCAAACCAACTTCCTATACCCATTCCCATTTGTTCAAATATAATATGGAATCATCTGGAAAATATTTACAGCAATAGTCAAGGCTGGTATTTCTCGTAGGTTCCACATGAATGGAGAAAACAATATATAATTATACATGAATAAAGCTAAAAGATTAGGAACTAAAACTAACACAGTTTTGAAAAGTGACTATTTTCAATATCTTCAAGCACGTAGATATATTACAGATAAAGTGGAAAATTGCATGAGACTGTTATATATAGGGAAATAATAATCAAATTAACAGAAAAATGTATAAGAAAACTACAATATCAATTGTGCCCTTGTGGCACAAGGTACTAAGCAATTAAGAGACACTCTGTTTTGGAAAAATCAAAGGGGAATTAACACCAGAGAGTATTACATAGCAATGAAAAATAAGTAAAAACTGAATACATTCATGAGAAGTTAACAGTAGCACCCATCAGAGAAAAGGAATGCACCAATTAATAACTGATTCGATTGCAATACAAAAGAGCCAAAAGGACAACCATTAAAGGCCAGGCAGGTCGAAAAGGACTTGATTATCAGGAATGGTTGTAAGAGATACAGTAGTACATATAGGAATAGCAAAAACGAAATCAAGCATCCAATAACAGAAATTGAAATTCAGGATTCATTGTCACTATGATACGTATTTGGCATCATCTCATTATTATTAGAAAATACAAATTACAAATAGCACCACCACTGTACATTCACATGGCACGATGAACATCATGGCTATAAGTCTATGATTTCATCACTCAACTCCCACCCTTATATGTGGATATGGTTTCTTCTGGTTTGATCCTAATTAACCCCACCATTATGATCAGAAACCACCCTAAAACATCACCATCTTCATCCATGGAAAAGACAAAGGAGAAATGGAAGCTACCAATATAACTTTCACTTGGTGCAATATCTATATACCAGTATAAACTTTGGTGCTTGCATTTTAATAGAAATTATTGATGTGTATGAAATTCTATGGCATGATGTCTTAATTAGTCCTGATACAGAATAATCAAGAATCAGAATATTAAATGATAGCGATGTTAAAAGATAACCACTGTAATGTGTGGCTGCTCATGTACCTGCAGAGCAGCCACACATTACATATCTTGCTATCCCATTTTTAGGGATTAATGAAATATTTAAACTTACACATTTTATGTCATTGTCATGTATTAAAAGGAAATGTCATATTTCGAAAAATGTAGTATGACCATATAGATTTTTATAGACAAATAAAACAATATATCATGGCAAAGGCTTGTCATTGATCTATAACAAATCACTGCATCCTTGTTTATCATGATGTTATGTCCATTCTAAACTAATCTCAGAAATCACCTCGAAAAGGGGTTTGCATTTTCGAGAAAGACAAACCATAATCAATATTTAACCTCAATAATTATATGTGATCTCAAAGCTTCAAGCACCAAAACGCAATTTAGAAAAAAAAAATTTGAGCAACAAATGTTTCCATCTATAGAACAATGCTTGTCATTGGTCTGTAACTTTATCACCACACCCATGATCCTCATGAGGTCATGTCCTTTCAATACCAGAGTCAGATATTATCTTCTAGACAATATGCTCTTCATATAGCTTTAGGATGAGTTTTTTATTAGTCTCTGAAATGTTCTTGTCTTAATATTGCAAAACTATGTGTCATTATTTCCATGCGGAGAACATCATCAAGCTTAAGTTGTAGGGTAGGACTATGACAGATGTGAATAGAATATATGGTTCATATACGTGTATTGAAATATATGGCTCATGTAAAAGATGTATCCAATATCTGGCCATATAAAAGATGTCAGACACGATAGCAAACTTCTTGGCAAAGACCACAAGTAAAATTCTTTATCATAATGACAAGTTCAAAATTTTTACATTGAAAATGAAATCATGAAGTCAATGCTTGGAGTTGGGACCAAGGATACATGTTATTACTGTAAAGCATGTTCAGAATGTGCTTTTACAGAAGTAGAGGTTCATTTCAGGGTGACCACTTCCCTATGTTTCCAATAAAATCATGCCAGTCTTTACCTAAAAGTGACAGCAGATCCACCCTGCACTAATTCAAATTCATCAGAGGCCCCAGGGTGTAGGGTAGGGCTGGTTTAATTTTAAACTTCTCAACTCCAAGACCATCTAGCCCTCTCTGTCATCCACCATTATCACAAAAGCAGCCCTAGTGCAATGTTTCAGTTGATGTGCTTGACATTGTGACCAGGTGCAACGTTTCTGAAATAGAGGTTTTTTTTTTTCATTTTTTTAATTTGTCTTTCTAGCATGTAATTATGTAACTGCAATTAAGCAGTAATGGTGTTCTTTCATAAGGTGTGTGTATATGCACGCGAATAATTTCTCATCAGACAGTATCTGAACCATACTTAGTACAAATGACTATAGTTTCTGTTGTGGACAGCATTTATATAATGGGAATGCAAATATACCCAAGTAACCTACTCAGGGATCAGATATTTATTCTCATATTCATGTAAGCACAGTTTTCCTCCAATGAAGTGATAAGAGTTTAAGTGAGAATTGTAGCTCTTGTAGGATAAATGAACTGTATCACCCTAATCAAAGACCTTGACACAGTCGTGAAACAGCCAACAAAATTTTTGAACTGCAGTATTTCAATGGTGATTTGAAATCCCTTACCAATGTTTGTTTTTCATTACCATCCCCTGCAGTTGCAGCCACAGTCGCTGTCATGACTGCAATAATAAGCATACTCATCATTAGTGAAGATAATCATCTATTTAGAACACCTTTGGGATAATAAGACATTAAAAACAAGCGTCCAACAAAGAGGGAAAAAAAAGGGGGGGACACAGAAAACAAGCTCGTAAACTTGAGCATGTGCTGAAAGTGGAGAATCCACGCAAGAAATGGAAGTGAAAATACTGAAACAAGTAGGCTCTTAATGGTGGAGTCAGGTTTTTCCTTAAGAAGGATTAATCATTTTATTCGTTGTTACAAATAGAAAGTTTTGAACCCAGAGCATCAATTAATTAAAAATTCTCAAGCAAAATTATACAATGCAGAAAATCCATCAACCCTACACAAATAAACATCCAAATTTCAATAACTCAAATTATGATTCATTGCTAAAAGATTCATAAAAATACGATAACTTTCAAAGGCGTAATACTACCAAAATATCATAATACACATGAATAGACTATATCATACAGTCCATTTTTCTGAGGTTTCCCCAGTAAAATCCAAGAAGAAAATTTGTTCAACCAAAAAAAATTAATATGTCCAAACCCCAGTCCCCTTCCCCCCCCCCCCCCCCCTTCCTCCTCCTCCTCTGATAACAGACAGAATTGGCAGGGCAGCTCACAGTCTCAGTTATTTCCAGCTCAGCTAAAACAGATTAACATCAGTTGGGTTTTGTTGCAAATCAGTTGCCAAAGAGTTAAATTTGTTATAGTTAGCTGTTGAGTTAGTTCAACTAATAGGTCAGAGAGATTTTAGCAATGTGTACATTAACCTCTCCAAATATATATATGAGGTTCTATACTCGAATATAACTCAATGAAGTACTGAGAAGCAAGTAGAAAGGTTTTCACTCTCAACTTGATTTTTCACTCTCAGAGAATGCCTCATCATCAACTGCTAACACTTGCTCGAATGCATCAATGTCTCTCTCACAACAAGCACCACTTCTCTTACTCTCAAATATGTCATATTTAATGTCAGCTAAGCTTGATAACACGAATAACATTCTATGGAAGCATCAAATTACTACAATTTTATGAGCGCATTCCTTACTTGGTTATGTTGATGGATCACTCTACTGTCCAAATTAGTTAAGCAAAGATGGCAGAGGTCACAAAACAAGTGAAAAAGGTCCTTCTTATAGTCAATGGATAGCTTGAGGTCAGGCATTACTAGAGAGAAGATTTACTTCAATATCAAGAATTAACATCTTGTTTAGCAAAAAGAACTAGCATGTTGAACCTTAAAATTGATTATCACAATATAAAGAAGAATGATGGTTAAATTGCCTCATATCTTAAATGCATCAAAGAGGCAGGAGACAATCTTGCAAGTGTGTCAATGCAAATCGATGATGAGGAACACTTACATATAGTGCTAAAAGGTCTGCCAAAGGAACTATTATTATTATTGTCAAGCTCCCACTTCAAGAAAGTGGTCATAGATTGTGTTGGCAGCTTATCATTCTTGATTGGTGTTACATGTTTAAGAGGTGTGGGCAATCGGTGGATCATCTTCTTCTTCATTGCCCTAAAGCTTATGAGATGTGATTATTGGGTTGTGTTTGTTTGGACTTTAATGGGTTTTGCCTCTTAAAGTAATTGAGTTGTTTGAGTCTTGGCAAGGTAAATTCAGGCAACATCGCAATATATATTTTTGGAGACTTGTGCCGCATTGTTTGATGTGGTGTATTTGGAGCGAAAGGAATGCTAAATACTTTGAGGGATGCGAACAGTCATTGCTAGAGATTAAGTCTTTTTTCTTACATACTCTCCTTGATTGGAGTATAGCTTTTTTGCATTTTTCTTGTTTTTCCCGTCCTATTTTGCTTGATCATTGTAATTTTGGTTCTTGATTTTTGCCATCATAGTACATCTCCAATGTACTCGGGTTGAATTTTTTTTTTATTAATAAAATTTTTCGTTATCTATCAAAAGAAAAGAGAAAAAAAAAAAATGAATGGAGAGTTTGATGTCCATTCATTCTATGATGCCCTAAGGAGCTCTTGCGCCAGACCCTTTCTGTGGAACTTCAGCATGGGGGACGATTCTCATGTGTGATAACCTCTTAAAATGAGGTTACACGCTAGTTGGGTGGTGTTGTATGTGTCACCGGGGCAAAGAGATTCTGGATCATCTTTTGTTACATTGTACTACTGCATCGATTTGTGAAGCTTTGCCCTTAGATCTTTTGGGATTCAACATGTTCTACAGGCAATGGTTATTAATCTATTGTTTGAATGGAAAAATTGGTTTGGCAAGCACTTGTCGAATATCTGGAATCTATTTTTGTTGTGCTTGATGTGGACAATCTCGAAGGTACAAAACCGTCGTACATTTGGGGCTGAAGAAAGTACAGGGTATCAATTTTTAGCTATGTTTACTAGTTCCTTATTTGATTAGTCTCATGTTTGGGGCCTTACTACTAGTAACTCCATTGCGGAATTTATAGAGTCGGTGTCTTTCTGTACATAGATTTGTTTTTCTGTAATTCTTCAGACTTATTTGTGTCTTTTGTATTTTTTTTTTTGGCTAAACTTGTGTCTTCTGTACTTGAAATTGTCTTTTGCAATAAAAATTATACCTGCCTATAA
This sequence comes from Castanopsis chinensis, assembly GCA_032878915.1. NCBI lineage: Eukaryota > Viridiplantae > Streptophyta > Magnoliopsida > Fagales > Fagaceae > Castanopsis > Castanopsis chinensis. The sequence continues at coordinate 10,649,788 of JAVQMG010000106.1, forward strand.
AAAAAAAGTTTGTGAAGGGAAATACTTGCCTTTTTGCTCAGCCATGAGAATCATAAACGAGACCATAACACTAAAAGATCTACACATTTTGCTGCTTTCAGAAGAGCAATCAATCAAGAACATCAAAGATAATAGCATAAGATCAAAGCTGGAAACAAAGCCATATCTGGAAACAAAGCCATACAAAGCTCCTTTACTCTTAAGCATTCAAGATCCAATTATAACAGGGGATGTGGAAGAAACAACAGCAACACAGTCAACCAATTTTTATTAAGGAGACAAGTTCACTCTTGATCAATAGAGGCCAATATGCCAGATCTATGGTGAGGCAAGGCATGTAACATTGGATTGCTACCATTGTATGGACTATTCCAACCAAGGGAAGCAGCCACAAGGAAAGTTAGCTGCTATAGCACACTGGACACAACCTGCACAACAGAGAGCTTCCTGAATTTCTGATACTGGTGCCACAGATCACCTGACATCAGACCTTGCAAACCTTTCTTTTCCAAAATATTTTAGAGGCATTGAAAAGGTATCAATAAGTAATGGCTAAGATTAACCAATAACCCATGTAGGTAATGCCCAACTTAAGACACACTAAAATTGTTTCAAGCTGATAAACATATTGAGAGTCCCCAAGATTATTTCCAATTTACCGTCAGCACATCATTTGTGTAAAGATAATAATTTCTCTTGTTATATTGGTGGTAATAAGCTTTTGATTCAAGACCTACCTACAGGGAGACTTCTCTACAAAGGCAAAAGTGAAAATGGTCTTCATCCAATTCACACTGCTCTCTCTAGTTTAGTTTCCACATATAAATCCCCGTTTCAGTTAGGACTAAATTTTTTTATATATGAAAGGCTACTCTATGCAAGAAGAACAAAGAGCAAACCTAGAAAAAACAAGAGGAAGAAAACAGAACAAAAACAAAAAAGAAAACCAAACAACAGAAAAATTACAAAAGGGAAAGGGAGCTAAGAAAAGAAAGGAGAGAGTCACTAGTCGTGAGTCCCCAAGCCCTAGACCAATCAAAAAGATTCCCACTAAAAGAAGCAAGCAACTAATCACCTGTGCTATCCAAATCCTCAAAAGTCCGCCAATTCCACTCCTTTCAAACACACTATAGGATGCCCAGCAGAACTGAATTCCAAATCTGAGAAGAGTGCTTCCCTAACCAATTTCACCAGCCAAAAACCAAATCTGGTATCGATCCAGGTATAACCCAAGATAAACCAAAAGTTCTAAAGACAAAGCTCTATAACCGATAAGCTATCTCACAATGAAGAAGTAAGTGGTCTACCGTCTCTCCACAATGATGGCACATAATGCACCGGTCGACAAAATCCAATCTCGTCAATCTCAAGTTATCACCCGTTAGGATCTTATTCCAAGCTGCACACCAAACAAAGAAAGAAACTCGCCTAGGGGCCTTTGCTCTCCCTATAGCTTTCCAAGGAAATACAATTGAAGGAAACTCCCTTAATTTATTAGACCGGATGTCAAATTCCTCATTAGGCTTTAACTTCCATCTCATCTAGTCTCCAACATCCATTGGAGGAGTCTTAGCTCCCAATAAACGAAGGAAATGCAGCCATTCATCCATCTCCCAATCATCAAATTCTCTAATAAAACGAACATCCCAAATTCTTCTCTCCTTCGCCCCCTACCTAGACAAAGAAGCTTCTACAGAAACCTCCTTATCAATGGCAATACCATACAACCTTGAGAAAGCCAATTGAAAGGGTTGATCCCCATACCACTCATCCTGCCAAAACCTCACTCTATTCCCCAACCCAACAACAAACTGACAATTTTTGCTAAAATCCTCCCATCCCATGCGAATACCTCTCCACAAACCACACCCATGAACTCCCCTACCTAACTTTAAGGTCCAACCTCGCCAATCTTCCCCAAATTTTGAAGCTACCACCCTCCTCCATAACCGATCCTCCTCCTTTCCAAACTGCCACAACCATTTCCCCAATAAGGCCTTATTGAAAGTAGTAAGTTTCCTTATCCCCAAGCCGCCATTGGCTATAGGCGCACAAACTTTATCCCAACCTACCAAATGAGACTTGCTAACACCCCATAGAAAGTCCCTTTGCAACTTTTCAATTTTATCAGCCACATGAGTAGGAATGGTGAATAACAATAGAAAATAAGTAGGAAGACTAGATAGCGTACTCTTGAGTAATATTAATCGACCCCCCTTAAACAAGTATAACTTCTTCCACCCGGCTAATTTCCGCTCAATTTTTTCCAAAATTGGATTCCAAATTGAAGAGGAATAATGTGAAGCCCCCAACGGCATGCCAAGATAAGACATAGGCAAAGATCCAACTCTACAGCCCAAAATTTTAGCCAGTACATGCACATCAACAACCTCCCCTATTGGAACCCTCTTGTGGACATTGACCTTTGAACCTGTTACTGCTTGAAAACTAAGTAATAACAACCGAATATGAAGAATTTGCTCCACATCTGCATCACAAAATGGGATAGTATCGTCTGCAAACAATAGATGTGAAACACATTCCCTACCACCACTCCTACCCTCAACTTTAAAACCACAGATCAAACCAGCTCCCTCCACTTTTCTCAACATCCTACTAAACACCTCCATCGTGATCAAAAATAGCATAGGAGATAGCGGATCTCCTTGTATTAAACCCTTTGAGCTATCAAAGAAATCAGCTGCAAACCCATTAATCAAAACAGAGAAGTGAACTGTGGATGTAGAGGTACAGATCCACTTACACCACTTCACTCCAAAGCCCATTCTGGTCAACAAATATAACACAACCTCTCAATTCACATGATCGTAGGCTTTCTCAATATCAAGTTTACAAATGACTCCAAGAACCCTACTCTTCCCTCAGGCTATCCACACACTCATTCGCAATAAGAACCGAGTCAAAGATTTGTCTCCCACCCACAAAGCTATTCTAAGTCTCAGAGATCAACTAATCTAAAACCACTCTCAACCGATTTGCCAAAACCTTAGCCAAGATTTTATACACATTCCCCACCAAGCTAATAGGGCGAGAATCTCTAATATTAAAGACATCATACTTTTTAGGAATTAATGCAAGGAAGGTAGCATTAAACGATTTTTCAAACTTACAATTATGAAAAAACTCTTCAAAGACCGCAAGGATGTCTTTCTCCACTACTCTCCAACAATGATGATAAAACACCATAGTAAACCCATCCGGACCTAGAGCTTTGTCCCCTTCCAAGTCACTAATAACTTGAAGAATCTCCTCTCTCTCAAACTTCCTTTCAAGCCAAACCCTCTCAATATCCCCAATACAATTAAATTCCAAACCCTCCACAAAAGGCCTCCACCCCTCAGTCTTCTTGTACAAATTTTTATAAAATTGTACTACTTGATTATTTACCACGGAATCCGCTTCAAAAACCACCCCATCCACCTCCAAGGTCCTTGGATGATTAGACCTTCTATGGGAGTTAACCATTTGTGAAAAAACTTGGTGTTGTTATCCCCTTCCTTGATACATAACATCCTAGATTTTTGCCTCCAAAAAATTTCTTCCAAGGAAAGAAAATGCTCCACCTGAGACCTCAAATCTGCCCTATGACATTTCTCCCCATCAGTGAGACCAAAATCCCCTTCCTTAGCATCTAATGTTTTCAGCTCCTCCAGTAATTGCTTCTTTTGTCGCTCTACGTTACCAAACTCTCGACGATTCCATTGCACGATGTCCTCTTTCAGAGCCTTTGATTTTTTTGCAAGCATAAAACTAGGTGTACCTACAAAGGAATGCTGATTCCACCAAAATTGAACTCTATCCACAAATCCCTCCATCTTCAACCACAAATTTTCAAATCTGAACGGACTTTCCCCCTTGCCATTCCCCCTGTCTCCAAGAGAATTGGTCAGTGATCTGAGATAGGACGGAGTAAGAACCGTTGAATAACATTTGGGAAATGGTCCTCCCAATCTAGAGTGACCAAAACTCCATCAATCCTAGACATCGCTGGTTGATCAGTACCACTTGACCATGTATAGCTACCTCCTTCCAAAGGCAAATCAGCCAAGTTAAGATCCTTAACAAATTCAGAGAATTTTTCTATAGCCAGGGTCAAACGGGTCTCACCCCTACGCTCACTAGGAAAGCAAACAATATTAAAGTCCTCCAAGCAACACCACAATAACCTCCAATACTGTTGAATACCCACCAACTCATCCCACATGTGTCCCCTCTCATTATTCTCATTTGGGCCATAAACGCCTGAGCATGCCCATATAAAATCGTCCCCCACCCCTTTCCACTTAACCGAAACAGAGAAAGTACCAACCATAACCTCTACCTTATCCAAGACCCTTTATCCCACATAAGCAAAATACCACCAGCAATTCAATCAGCCTCAATAACAGCCCAATCCACGTAAGGACAGCTCCACAAACTACAAACCAGCTGTCTATTCATGCTCGCAATTTTCGTCTCTTGTAGACAAACAACATGACACTTCCAATCCCGCAACAAATTCTTCAACACAAGTTGTTTCCGGAATCATTTAAACCTCTAACATTCCACAAAATAATTTTTATCTTCATAATCACAACAATATCCCCAACTACTAACACCAACACAAGACCACCTTCTAAAGTTTCACACCCTTATTCATCAAAATGAAGAAAAGTTTCGCACTCTGTGACATGTTCAAGCAGGACATCCACATGATGTTGTTCAAAATCAAATTTTCTCAACACCTTTGGTTATCTACCACACACACACAAAAAAAAAATGTCTCTCTTTGTAGACACTGTATGCAAAATGACACAATTTCCTTCTGATAGATCTAGCTTTATATCTACTTTTCCCATACAACTTATCCACACTGATGTTTGGGATCAAGCTCGCATCAATAAATGGATATAGAAACTATGTTTTGTTTGTGAATGATTACACTCAATTTTCTTGGTTACTTTTTCTCAAACACAAGTATGCAGTACTGTCAACCTTTATAAATATTTTTATTTATCAAAAAAATACATCTCAAAAAACGCAATGGAAAATCAGTTATCAACCAAAATTCAATACCTCATAGCAGATTGGGGAGGAGAATATACCAATAATGAGTTCCAAAACTTTGTTCCTCTAATGGAATCATACATCAACTGTATGCCCTCACACAACCAAGCAAAGCAGGGTTGCTAAGAGAAAAGATAGGCACATAGTCAAGACTGCACTTACACTCATCTCAAAAGCTTCTATGCCGTTGTGTTACCAGTCTTATGTCTTGTCTCGTCTTTCTTTCTCATTAAGAAATCGCCTACATGAACTTTCAACCATTTTTCTCCAGTGGAAAATTTATTCCATACTAAACCAAACGACTTCTCCCATAAGACTCTTGCCTATGTAACTTACCCATAACTTCAACCTTACAACAGATATAAACTTCAGCCTCACACAACATATCATGTCTTTCTTGGCTATGCACCTCACTCAAAGGGTTACATATGTCCTAATCCTTCTGTCAACCGTGACTATATTTCAAGACATGTTATCTTTGATGAGTCACTTACTCTTTTCCTTTTGCTCAAAAATCCCTCTCTCCTTCTCCACAAACAACTTCCTGGCCTCCTGGCATTTCCAACCAGTTATCCACATTATTTCTCCATCCCTGCACTTTACCCTCACTTCTTGGTCCAGCTCCTACCACCGCTACCTCTGCAAATCAATTTGCAGCTCAGTGTGCACCTTTTTTTTTCTTTTTTTTTTTTTCTGCCTCTAACTTCCAGCTAAAATTAACCTGTTTCCACCTTCGACTCTTTCTCACAAGCCTTATCATCCCAGCCACCTGCCTCAGTTCTCTCTGATATATCAAATTCAAGCAATTCTCATCCAGTGCAAACAAGGTCAAAATCAGGGATTTCCAAATGCAAACTTTGCTACAAGACTGTCTGCACTAATTAACTCACTACAGAACCCCCTACCTTTGCAATGGTGTCAAATATTCCTCAATGACAACAGGCGATGAAAGATGGATTACTACACTTCTTTAACAAACAAAAGCTCAACATGGCAAGTCATTGTACAAAATGTGGATTAAACCAAAAATCTTCCCAATTTTACCATCTTCTAGACTTCCAGTTCGAGAAAATGAAGCAAACCAAGTAACACAAAAAAAAATACTTCCATTTTGCGAGATTTAAGAGAGGTGATTGGTAGACAGTCTTACTTACAATTTTTTTGAAATCCTTAAGACTAGTTCCTAGACACGAGTTATGACACATCACTTAATTAAAGAAACCATTCATACCAATTGGACACCTGAAATTGATATATATATATATATATATATATATTATATAACCTCTTTTTTTTTCCTTTATAAAAATAGAATTTTATTTTATATAACTACAACTACAATTCCCTTATTTTCAAAATTCTAAAAAATAAAATAAAATTTACTACGTTCTTTATGCTCAATTTTGTTCATTCTATTAACTAAGGATTTTCAAACACACGAGCATTCTTGCCCAACGTACTAGAAGATTCACAATTTTTATAATAAATTGGTTAAACTGCACGAACTGTAATCACGATCATGAAAATTATGGTCCATTGTGTTACAGTTCAATGATTCTTATTGAATTCCAGAAATTCAAACCAGTTAGCGTGTACTAGTGAATAGGGAAAGCACGTTTAGCCACTTACAGTTTTGGAGCTTTATTCGCTGACCATCGGAATTGTATACGCCAAGCTTCGCGCGCACACAGATTCTTCACTGCCTCAACGGCATCGTCAAGGCATTGTCTGACCCCGTTTTTTCAAATATACCCCGACGTCTACGGTACGTCGTTTACAAACAAATAAACCAAAAATGCCCTAAACAACTGGAAACACATGTTTTATTTATAAATAAAAAAATTAAAAAAAAAAAAAGAGCCTCTGACTATTTGGATGTTCTCATAATTTTATTATTAAATTTTACTTAACCAAAAAAATTAAAAGAGAGAGAAAAAACTATATAATACTAAACTTATGGGAAGTACTATGTTCATAATATTTATACAACAAGTAAGTGACAAGTTGTTTCTAATAGATAAAAAAGACAATGTTAATGGTGAGCTAAGGTTAAAACTAGTAACAAACTTGTCATCGAGAATTTATTGTGAAAATATTTTGGATGTATGATCACTCTAAACTTGTCTTCTTTTTTCTTTTTCTTTTTAAAAACACTCTAAACTTATTTATTTATTGTGAAGGTTAACAACTAGTTACTTGTTACCAATTGACTTATGACAAATATTGATGAAAGAAAAAGTTTGGCCATTTTACTTTGATTTATTATATTGTAATTAAAGAGAATATCTATGTGAAGTTTTAGGCACAATTAATTTTTTTTTTTTAGTGATGTGGCTTATTTAAATAATACACATTAATCGTCTTATAATTTGTCACGTAAAGGATTGGAAAAAATAGTTTTAAACAAGTTTGGAGCTAAACTTTGTCCATTGATGAAAGGGAGAACATGAGACTTCAATTTTTTTTATGCTTGAGATATGTACACAAATTAATGAAACATGTTCAAATTTGTGGCAATATGTTGCTAGCATAATATTCGGTAATTATAATAGAAATTAAATTTTATAAAGATATGGTGTAGAACCTAAATTTTATACCCTCTAATCTAAACCTGTCATATCATCATATTACATACTAAAAAATAAGCACAACTACACTCAATCAATTTTAATACTCATTTAAAAATCTTACCAACTGAGAATTTATTGAGATGTTATTAGACATGGTATGATGTATTCAATTTTAAGTAAAAAACTGATCTCACAATTTTTTATTGAATGGTGTAAAACTTAAATTTTATACCTTATTTTTACCAAATTCGAACTCAATATAAAATACCATAAATATATACCCTTTTCAAGTCACATAATAATAAATTCCGCTAACTAAATTGACGATAGAAACCATTATATATGTGAAAAAGGTTACAAATTTATATTACTTCCAAAATATTCTATAATTTTTGCATGACTATTCCGGTTGAAAGTAATTGATGAATTCTATTCCCTCTTCAAGATCTCTGGAGAATCAGGTTATAATTCTCCTATAGTATACTGGTTTCCTCTAGATCTAACAAGGTTTTGTTATTGTTTCCATGCAGTATTTCCTCAACGAAACTGATTTTTTATTATCAAAATGTCATAGGCTCATAGCTCTGCAAGCGCCTCCATTCCTTGTGGATAATTTGTTTCTTATAACGCTCCAAAAAAAAATTTAATGAGATAAGATTCAGTAAAAAAGAGATAAGATTCATTGATTCAAGATTGCTTTTTAGGCTCACATACGTAAGACTTGAGATTTTTAAATACCAAGCGTCCTCCAAACCATTAATATGGCAAGATACGAAATTGGCCAGATTGAATGACGTAACTCATATATGTAACTCTAGTCTCTAGTCTCTAGTCTCTATTGAGATTTGAGACTCACTCAGGGACCACCTAAAAAACAAAATCTCATTTGTTTTTTTTTTACAATAGTTTCCCTCTAATCTCTCTCTCATATCAACCAATCCAAGAAAATCATTTTATACTTCCTGTTTGTTTCAACGAAAATCTAACGTAAAGATAGTTTTTTTTTTTTTGTATTTTTTAATATTTGATAACATATAAAAAAAAAGTCACAGAGAAATTCTCTTAAGTCAATATAAAAAGTATGGCTTACTTTTTAAAAAAATTCTACTAATTTAAAAAAAAATAATTATATCCCATAGCAAGCTAAATAAAGAAAATTAAAAAAATTATTTTTAACTCATTTAAAGATACTACCAAACATAAGAAAATAAGATAATTTATAAAAAATTCTTTTTAAAAAATGACTCATTTTCTAGAAAATATCATCGTTAAAATAAATAGAGCGGCCGTCAAAGTTTTTCTTTTTTTCCTCTCTCAACCTATCCAAACAAATATCCGAGAGAGGATAATAAATAAAGATTTAGGGATAAGTATAGGATGCCAATTTTGAAAATGGAGAAATATATTTTCATGTAGTAACATACTATGAGTCTATTTGGTTAGGCGTTCTGACTTTTGAGAATTTAAAAGAGCATTTTGGGAGTTTAAAAGAGCGTTTTTAAAATAAATTTCTTATAGCTTTTTTACAGATGTTCATTTTAAATTCAAAACACAGTTTTCCAACGGCTTCTATAAACACATTTTATAAGAAAAATTGTATGGCTTTTATGCCCAAAAATCCATTCTTTTCCATGTTGGACCTATTGAGCTTATCCATACTAAGGTGCTAAGCTCATGTTGGACCAAGAATGAAATTCAATTCAAGCCTCGGACATATAAATATCAATATCTGCATTCTATATATATGGCAAATATGATTTTGTTGTTAATTCCCTTTCAATGTCCTAAACTCCTATTATATATATATATATATACATATGTTGTCACGTAAAATTTTGAAAATCCGTACTTTTCGCATCATTAATTTGAGTATTTCCAATGATTCCACGACACAACCATGGCAAATATGAGGAGCAGAGCATGAGCTTATGAAGACTTGTATGGATATTGTTAGAAATACTGAATGACTGTATTGTCTTTCTCACAAAAAGAATATACATAAGTGCCTTTATATAGGAGGCATATGAGTGTAGTACAAGTAAATATGAGTGCAGTACAAGTAAGAATGTAGTGCAAGAATGTGTGTTATACAAGTAAACTAGTTTGGGCCTAAAGGCCACAATACTATATACATTAACAGCCCCCCCTCAAACTCAAGGTGGATGTGAGACCAACTTGAGGTTGTCAACCAAAGTACGAAGGCGTCCCTTAGGATGTGACTTGGTGAAGATATCTGCAAGTTGATCTATAGAGGAGACTGAGATTAGCTTGAGAGCACCATGGACAAGATGGTAACGGATAAAATGACAATCGATCTCGATGTGTTTAGTCCGTTCATGGAAGACGTCATTGTGAGCAATATGAATGGCACTCTTGTTGTCACAATAAAGAGGAGTAGCAGAAGATGTAGACACACCTAAGTCTTTGAAAAGCCATCGTAACCAAAGAAGCTCAGATGTGGTATCAGCAAGGGCACGATATTCTGCTTCAGTACTAGAATGGGCCACATGAGTTTGTTTCTTGCTTCGCCAAGAAATCAAAGAAGAACCAAGAAGAAAGCAATAACCAGTGGTAGACCTACGATCAGTGGGATCTCTTGCCCAATCAGCATCAGAAAATGCACGGAGAATAAGAGGAGACTGAGCAGAGTAGAAAAGACCATGGAAGAGAGTGCCCTTTAGGTATCGAAGAATGCGCAAAACAGCAGCATAGTGAGTCGATCGTGGAGCAGACAGATACTGGCTCACCTGGTGAACAGCATAGGAAATGTCTGGACGAGTAACTGTGAGATAAACTAGGCTGCCAACTAAGCGTCTATAAAGAGAGGGATTAGACAATGGTTTCCCTCCTGAGGGAGTTAAATGCGCATTAAGCTCAACTGGAGTGTCAACAGTCTTGCTATCAGTGAGTCCAGCTCTAGACAAGAGTTCAGAGGCATACTTGGCTTGAGTAATGTAAAGTCCATCTGTAGAATGAGTGATTTCAAGACCCAAGAAGTAGCTGAGATGCCCAAGATCTTTCATCTCAAACTGCTGACTGAGAAAATCCTTGAGTTCTTGAATTCCACTGAGGTCATCACCAGTTATGATCATATCATCCACATACAGGAGAAGTAAAATAGTGCCTTTGTCAGTGCGATGAAGAAATAAGGCAGAATTATAGTGACTGGCCATGTAACCCAAGCAAGAAATGGTAGAGCTGAATTTGGCAAACCAAGCTCGTGGAGCTTGTTTAAGGCCATAAAGTGCACGTCGAAGGTGACAAACCTTGTTTGATTCAACAGAGAGCATCATTTGAATGAAGTTTGGCTCTGTGACGGTGGCTTGAGGAAAGCAATGGTCTTGCAGTGTTGATGCGACTTCTAAGGGTGACATGACTATACCAGAGAGTTTTGACGGTAGCAGTGGAAAACCAAAGAAGATGAACGCAGCGAAGAAACACTGAGGAAGACAAAGATTGCTCTTAATACACCGTAAAGACAGAAAACCATGACCATAGTAAGGTGGCTTGTGACTCAGATTACTTATGCAGGCGCATGTGAACTCCGTTGGCTGCGGGACTTCCACGAGTGAGTAGATTGGCGCAAGACGATATCAGTGGTACCTGTAGAAAATTAATCGGAGTAATTTTCGAGTCGGTGATGAGAACAGTAGTGGTTTTTGTGGTGTGGGACTCCTCAACAGCGGTGATTACAGGTCCAAAACCTAAGGACGACGGTTCGGAGACGTCGGAGGTTCAACGGCAAAAGGCTGCAGCTGCTATAATGGCGGAAGCGATGTTGAGAATGGAGTAACACCAATAAAGACAAGATTGCTAAAAAAAGGTCAGAGCAGTGGCTCTGATACCATGTTAGAAATACTGAATGACTGTATTGTCTTTCTCACAAAAAGAATATACATGAGTGCCTTTATATAGGAGGCATACGAGTGTAGTACAAGTAAATATGAGTGCAGTACAAGTAAGAGTGTAGTGCAAGAATGTGTGCTATACAAGTAAACTAGTTTGGGCCTAAAGACCACAATACTATATACATTAACAGATATATAATATGATACATGGCCTATCGTACACATTTGAAGAATCTCAATATATGACACATATGCAAAAGGCAATTCAATGAAACCACTAGCAGTTGAGAAATCCATCTATAACAACAAGAGAACTGAACACCACAAGCCCTTACTGTCTCCAACAGTGATCCAACAAGTACTGGAAAGCAAAAAAGAGCCAATGACATAGAGATGGAGAAGAATATCCCATGCTTCATGCATGCATCGCTAAAGAAATAAAATGCAATCAGTGATAAGTGAGTAGATGCCAGCATTCTTGAGCTACCCCAAGCCAAACAAAAAAAGAAGACAAGTGGAACCCTCAAAACTGTCCCTTTGATCACCAATATGTGCATCATGCTAAAAAGATTGTCGTGTCCTCCAAAGGATTTTTCATAGAAGAATATAATTAAAGATGGGATCCTCAATCGAACGCAAGGTTAGCGTAGGAGGCCTAAACGTTCACGATTTCAGTTAAAATCAAGTGTGTGTGGATACTTTGTGCGTTAGACTGTTAGTGCATAAATAAGCATTGCTTATTAACAAAATCACACTATCCTACCGATGAAGCAAATGCCAGCCATGCCTTTTTGGACACTACCAATGCTGTCACATTCACAAACAAGGTTATATTAAGTACTACACACAAATCATCATATATATATATAGTCCCATTTTATCCAGCAGCTATGTTGAATGGCATTCATATCCGAAGAGCACTAGTTGACTGATGCATGATTATAAATTTATAATGCATAACATGGATGATGATGAAACGGTACGAGAGAGTGACGTTACACAATGCCAACCAAGCCAAAGGGTAGAATTTACATGTCATCTGATTATTATAGCTAACTCCATATTTGGCAAGTTTGTTATAGTGTTTGAAAATTGGAGAGAAAATTAGTTAGTGTCACATGCACATGCTAGATTTTAATCATGCAAAAAGATTACTACTTTCATTTTCTAGAGAGAGAAAAATTCAAAAGAAAAGGAATGAATTCACACCTCAATCTACACTCAAATATAAAATTCTTAAATTCAGCTATCTCTTTGCAGTGCATACAGAGAAAAGAAGGAACCTATTGATTAAATTTTGCATTTCACCTGGAACTTGTTCATAAACCAATTTGATAATAATTGGTCATAGACGGTAGAAATATATAAAAAGCTTCGTAAATAGTGCGGAAGTGATTGTCAAAAATCAAAGCTTGCTATCTAAGTGAAACACAAAATTTTATCAATAATTTCACATCTTTCTATGCTTCACTAATTCCTAGTGCCCATAATAATAATAATAAAATAAATAAATAAATAAGTAGGAAGGAGATGGACATGAGTTTCAAATTGAAACAATTCAATAAATTTTTTTATAATAATTGACAATATTAAAATCCCATGACCTAAAATGAAGCATCAAACATGGTCTAAATTGTTGGCCTTTTTATTTGATTTCCCAGGCACTTACTAGGCCTTAATTTAAGACTTACTAAGTCTAATAATTATCCTTTTGATAGTGATGCTTATTTTATGTGTTTAATATGTGTTATCTCTCTCTCTCTAGAATATAATTTAATATACCTTAAGAGTAATGATTTCTCCTTTCACATTAATGATAAGATAAATCTTATCATGAATTAATTCATGAAACCTTCAATTATGTGAGAGAATAAGACATTATTCTGATAAACAATTTCTCATATCACTTATGCGAGTTCACAACTGTGTAAAACCTATATATTATCAAAGAGATTTTTATGTATGTTCTGAATGTAAGGATACCTTCTAATATTATAATCCTTATCCAATAAGACATTAAACTAAGTGCCCCCAATCAACTATGTGACTAATAATTAATTATTAATTATAACAGTTGCATATAACACCATTCTCACATAAGGTGAACCTCACAAAGCGTAAAAGAAATATTGCATGTAAGGTGGACCTCATAAATGTGGAAAAAAAAATTGAATACAACTGTTACACGTGGGACTGAAATGGTGATTAATGAACTGGACATGTTGAAATACGGCACAAATCTATATTTAAAAGTGTATAGTGCTCTAATACATAAACATAATACCACACTAAACCCACATTTCATGACTCCCTAGAGCACTGAACTCATCACAATGGTGTGACACATTCTGCTAAATACGTACTACAAATTACACGTAATCGTTAACAGGGATTCAGTGCACTGAAACGTTAGACCGAAGCTCTACCCCGACTTGACCAAAAAAAGGAGTCCACATTACGCAGAGCTCTTATTGTCCGCTAACTAATTGATCATTACATATATAATAAATAAAGCAAGATCTCATCCTCCACCTCCCTAATTTCCGTTGCCACCCTCTCTCTCTCACTCTCTCTCTCTCTCTCTCTCTCTCTCTAACTGAGCGAGCAAAAAAAAAATCTTCATAATCTTTCTGTGTGAAAAATTAGGGCCAAGCTTTAGATCTCGGGGAGTATAGAAATGGCGGTCAATCGCATCCGATTCTTGCATTGCGGTCGCTGATTTTCGGTTGCCGGAATCGGAGTTGGCAGCGATTGATTTCGCCGGTTGATGCTTCTCTGTGACATTCTTGCTCGGACTCTCACATGGACTCGATCTGGAGCAATAGCGTCGAGCCTGTTTCTTCTTTCCTCGTCGCTATCTACTTTGCTCTCGGCTTCCTCGCCGCCAGGTTCTTCCTCGACAAATTCATCTTCCGCGTAAGCATCTTGCTCTATGTTTCGCTCAAGAGCAAGCATTCTTTGTAGCTTTTCGCTTTACTTTGCAATTTTTCGAATTCTTGATTCTTGTTCGTTATGGTTTATTTTTAGAAATGCGTTTGTTTGCTGAGAAAATTGTGGAGGAAAAGTAGCATTTGGACTTTATTTGTAGTGTGATTGTTTTGTACATTTCTTTTTAGGTTACAACTATTTTAGATGTATGATCTCTAATATTAGAATTGCTCCTTGGATTCAATCAGCAAAGAATGAGAGCATTAAGTTGCTAAATCTCATTTGAGTGCATGATTATAAGGATGTAAGTGCTGCTACCAAACATAGGAATATTTGATTGTTTTATAGAAAATACTTTTTGGAAAATGACTTTTTTTAGAAAACATTATTTCCGAAACAAACAAAGCGTAAATTATAACTGAAAATAGTTGAAGTGAGAGGCATTGATGATAGGGTGGTATTTTGTCTATTTATTCTAATGATGAAAATACTGTGTAGTCAGTTACAGCTTAATTTTCTCTATTATCATCGATTAGGATTGAGCTTGACATGGCCTTTGTCATTCGATTAGGAGACAAGTTTGCACTTAGGAGTTCCAATCATTGCTTAATTTTTTTTTTTTTTTTTTTTTCGTTATATTTGTAGGTTCAAATTCTGTGGTGAATGGTTTATTTAGCTTGATTGATGATGTGCTGGACAAGAGTCTTGCTGTCGAAGGTTTTTTCCCTGAACAACTGGGGGGGAAGGGGATTCAGCCATTGAGCTACAAGGCTCTTGGCCTAACTATGGAAATTTTAGCTGCCATTCATTTAAAGGAATGGCTCTTTACTTTAGTCATTAGGCAGGCCAGCTCTTACGCTAGGCCACATCAGCAATTTAATAAGGCCCTATGATTTTGGTTCTATAGTATATTATTATACTTAGAGGTCAGGCCTTGGTGCCACCCCAAGCAACAAGTCATGGGTTTAGGACTGGGAATCAACCTCTCCAAAGCAAAAACATGGGGGGTAAGGCTGCTAGTTACCTACTAAAAGTGGGAGTTTTGTGCATTGGTATGACCTTTTTGGTGCATTTTTATAATTATTACATCCTAAATGGGTTCTAGTTAGCTCAACTAATAAAGTCTATTATCGTCGAATAAGACTTGGGTTTGAATCATGAGCGATCATCATGCATTGGATATCATAGGTTTCAAATCATACCCTGTATGTATTTATATATAACCCTAAAGTAAAGTAGATCTCATATTTAGCTAAAAATGAAGAAATCAATATACCATTTTTTTGCTCTCAATCTCTCATTTTAAAGGAGACTATATCATTTACCAATAAAATGTCTTTCCATCTTTTTCTATTTTGTAAAAAAGTATAATTTGTAGTAAAATACGCATAATTCATA
The DNA here is from genome assembly GCA_032878915.1 of Castanopsis chinensis. Taxonomy (NCBI): domain Eukaryota; kingdom Viridiplantae; phylum Streptophyta; class Magnoliopsida; order Fagales; family Fagaceae; genus Castanopsis; species Castanopsis chinensis. Next base: position 10,665,599 of record JAVQMG010000106.1, read on the forward strand.
GAAAGAAGCAATTTGATAATAATTTTGATTATGAGACAACACAATCTGCAAAAAAAAAAAAAAAAAAAAAATTTATTTTTTTTCGTATATATAATAGATTAAGCTATTTCTTCATTTCAGAGTAGAACCAGTAGGTTTCAAATATATGATTAATTTCAAGATTTTTTCATTGATAACTCAATAGTTAAGGGAGGGGGATTTAAACCCTAGATGTTATTATTGGAAATACTAGGAAGTGCCAACTAGTTAAGCTATAAGGCTCTTGGCATTTAATTTCAAGAAATTTAAATCATTAAACGATGATAATTTATAAAAATTTGCCTGTCTCAAATGTTTTCTCAAAGTTGATATTTGTTTTCATATTTATGGTGCAGATTTATTTTTAGAACGGTAGAACTATTAGTTTAAAAAGTAGTTATATAAATAGAACTAAATACTCTTATTGACATATTGAATTATGTAAAATGACTAGATTCTTTTCTAAATGCATGTATTGCTATAAAAAATCTACATATGTATGTTATAGTTACTTTTGCAAAAAGAAAGTTTTTATATTTAAAATGATGAAATCTACAGATGTATGTTATGATCGAGTGAGCATGTCAAGAAGGAAATATTGCCCATCTATGGAAAGAAATATTGTCACATTAACTAAAGGAGAAATTTTGTTGCTATGGTGATTACACACATCAAAGAAATAGTTGACTTTCCTTCCCCATGAAATTTGGGGGTTATATACGCTGTAACAATAGAGTAGTAGAGCTAACAGGATTACAAGCTCCCTTAATTGGCAAATTTTTTGCAATATGATGTAATTCAGTGCTTCAATTGTTGCATTGGAAATCTTCAGAGAGTTCAGCTTGCAACATGAGAGTGTTCTGTTGCTGAAATTTTCCATTATATGCCCTGTAATGTATTATTTGAATGTTTCAAGTTCTTTTATGTTTGAAGACCTTGTCAATTCACCTTCTGTAAAGTGTTAATATGCGTTCTCAAATCAATGTGTTTTTGAATTTTCACAAAACACAAACCACATACTCTCTCTCTCTGGCTGTTTTCCTGAGTTTTTTACATATACCATGTCAAAAGATATCTTTGTTCATGTGCATGCATTCATCTGTTGATGTGATACAAATTATTTTGTGTCATGTTTCTTCATTTTACTTTTCTTAAATGACAGTGACGAATATCATCAAAACTTTCTTTTTTATCTTTATAATAAAACAATAGCTCTGCTGTCAACAATTTGGGGTATATTTGGATTAAAACACAGTACTCATTTAAGCTTTCCACTCTTGTGAGAAATGATGTTCCTCAATGAAGCTCATGCTCATAGTAAACTTCTGTGCTTATTACCATACCTAAAATCAAAACTCATGCTGAGATAGTTAATGGTTATTGGAAATATCTGATGCTCTTTCTAAGTATCAATCTTGCATGCTTTGTTGTTACAAGAAAAAGAAAATGAACAGGACAAGACATTTTAAACACTATGTTTCATTAATATTATTTGAATTATTGTTTACATATTTTCTTCCAGAAATTGTCCATCTGGTTGTTGAGATATACTGGAGCTGTTCCACTAAAGATTGATGATGCAACACAGTCAAAGATTGTAAAATGCTCAGAGTCAATGTGGAAGCTCGCATACTATGCTACTGTTGAAGCATGTGTTCTCAAAATAACACACAGCGAACCATGGTTCAGGGATACTAAAGAATACTTTAGAGGCTGGCCAAATCAAGAGTTGCCGTGAGTAATTCACATGCTTGGCTTCATTTTCTTACTAGGTTTCTTGTAAGTTTCTTCATAATTTGTTTAAATGTGTAAAACGAAAGAAAAACATTGGCTACTAGCATGCTGGCATATACCCTTCTTTCCAAAAGTATACTATGGCATTGCACCAGAGGCTTCTCCTTCGCCTTTTATTGTTTAATCACAAGAAAACAGAACCAAGCATGTCCTCCAGGGAGACATAAATAATTAAAAAAACCTAAATTTTGTTGCTACTTTTTTAGAATGGCTATAGGTATATATGTCATAGCGTTGAATGGATGATGACCAAGCTGTGGATATCATATAAGAAACCACTTTTTTTTCTGTCTTTTTGCTCTGAAATATTTTTCTATGGTACCATGTACACACTGGACAAGATAGAAGATTTTTCCGTTCTTTTCTTGCAGGGCAGAATGTCTAATCTCTTTTGATAGGGTAAATATAAAGGAGGATTGGCAATATTAGCTTGTTATTAATGCCCTCCCCCACCTCCCCTGTTTTTTTTTTTTTTTATTTATTTATTTTTTTTTTTATATATGCAAATGAGTTTGCTCCCTCCCTCCCTCCCTCCCTCCCTCTTTTTATTTTTTATTTTTGGGCATAGCCATCTACTTATTAATTACTGCATGGTTTTTGTTAGCTTTCATTTCTCTCCTGAATGCATATGATTGGTAATGATATTGCTCTCTTTAGACAGCATGCCAGTTTTACTTTTTGACATACAACATAACTATGGAGAGATGTCTTTCTCTCTCTCTTTTCTTTTTCTTCTTTTTTGTGTGTGTGTGTGGGGGGGGGGCAGCTTGGGGGCTGGGGAGGTAGGGGATTTGGGTGGGCTGTGGTCATTTGGTTGGTTTGCAATGTATATGGGCTTTCAACAACTTGAATATATATAGATATATATATATATTTTCCTCTCGGATAGGATAGTTCTAAACTTATTTGAGTTATACCATCAAAATGAATTGGTATAAATTGTCTAAAATGACCATTTTATTTATCATTTCAGGCTTCCCCTAAAGCTTTACTATATGTGCCAATGTGGATTCTACACCTACAGCATTGCTGCGCTCCTTACATGGGAGACTCGAAGGAAGGATTTCTCTGTGATGATGTCCCATCATATAATTACTGTTGCCTTGATTGGGTACTCATATATTACAAGGTATTATTTCTGTTTTGTCTAAGTATAATCGTTACATTAAATAGTTATTTTGTGTTTTTTTTAAGTAATGCTTTTTTTTTTTTTTTGAAATGAGGAAAGATGATGTACACGGGATGAATACTTGTGTGTGGATCTCTTGTAGTGTTCTACCCCTTTGTTGGCATAGAGATGTCTTGATTTCTAGTAATTTTTCTGTGGCACAAGTCTAGCCAGTTGTGCCTGTAAATGTGTTCTGGATATTTTTCTTACACATTTAGTTTTTAATTAGTTAGTGACAAATTACTTCTCAAAAGGTTCAAAGGAGGAAAGCCCTTAAGAATTGATATTTTAAACAATTAAGTTTTGGTTCATTTTGAGATGGGAGTTTAATTATAATTTTTTTATATATAAAAAATTAGAGTTTAATATGAAACCACTCAAACTATAGGAGAATTATGTAATTTACCAAAGTTTTTAATAAAGTGTAACCTCTTGGTGCTAGAAGAGTGTAGCCATTTGGGGTAGAGAGAAGTGAAGACAATCACTTGGCATAACCACAGATTCTAGGACTCAATTTTTTTTTTAGTATATGATATGAGTGCTTGAATTAAGTAATGATAGCAATGGCATACAATTATTGAGATGTTTTAAAATCAGAGGTTTTTTGCAGATCAGCTTTATTGTTATCAACACCAAACATATAAATAATATTCATAGTTTGCATATGTTAGTTAACCTTTAAATTTCTTCATTCATCAATTGTGGACATTTGGCAAGTAAAAATGAAGAGAACTCCGACCGTTTAGCAATCAAAAACATATTCCTGCCCATTACAAAGATAAAACTAAAAATTGGCTGCCATGATTAGATATATGATCTTGATAAGAGTTGCGGCCTTTTGATTTAACTTGGATACATTTTCATAACTGGTGTGGGGATTTATTTTGTCAGTTTTGACCGCTTATTCACTTGGAAAAAGTATCACCCTCAGGGAAGAGAAAGACCTGAATCTATTACTATATTCCTGACCTTAGCAAGTCAAGAGGCAGTCCTACTAGAGGTCAGATTGAAGACTTCGTTCAGTTAGCTACTTACCTCAGGTTTATCTATCGATTAGTTAGGGTCTTATCAAATTCTGTGCATGGCATGAGTTGACTGCTAGTCTCCCAAGCAACTTAATGCTCAATGTACAAGCTTCACGCGCATTATCCTATCACTTCTGGCATTCTCATGTTTACATGGAGAGAGTGTATTTCAATTCGACTTTCAAACCCTCAAACTTCGGCTTGTAGCCCATGTGATGTTGAAATATTAGTGTTTTTTGAAAATTTTCAGCTAATCAATTGTACCTGTAATAATCAATTTTTATATTCAAAAAATCAAATATTTAAATTTAGTGTTTTAAAATGGTTTCAAATAATGTAATGTAATTGAAATGATGCCATTTTGAATATATTATGAAAAAAAAATCCTTTTTAATGTTGCGACATGTGGCAGGTAAAATGACATTCTTTTCATAATCTTATAAAAGAACTTTAATGTTGCGATATTTGGCAGGCAGAACCTTAATGCCATGGTTAGATTCACTAAAACTCTTGCTGAGGCAGTTAGCCCATCATTTTTCATTGCAATTGTCTGTCATTCTGTTCTCTATTGTGACAGACCAGCCAAGTGTGCTGATTCTTACATATCTGTTTATCCATGTTCTTGGAATTTCATCACTTATTACAGTTTTTGTTGTGACATTGTTAGTTTTTGTTTTTGTTTTAGGAAATATAGCAGCTTGGCTGTGCTATGCATTATAAAGAACATTCATGCTTACCTTCTTAAAATTTTTGGGATATATTGATTGTTATAACTTATATAGAACTGTTCGTGGTAATATTTATATTTACTAATTGTTTACTGTTTCTTCTTGGCACCATATTCATTGCTAATCTTATGTTAATACAATACAATATCACATTAAGGAATTTATCAAAAAAAAGATATCACATTAAGGAAGGCACTCTTGTGCCTGAGCTAAACCAAAACCATACATTACTGAGGATTCTCCAGTTAGATCTTTTAAGTGCATAGGTCTACCTTAACAAACTGTAGTTTAAGAGAACTCTTAAAAAGCAAATATCTCAGCCCTTGTGTGTTATGTACCACTTTTTGCTTTGTTGGTTTTTGTGCAAGAGTTTCTAGTAAGCAATATTTAGTAAACTTAATGTAGAAATATCCAGCAAGAGAACAGGTACTAATTTTCCATTTATAGGTTTTTCCGGATTGGCTCAATCATCCTTGCGCTGCATGATGCAAGTGATGTATTCATGGAAGCTGCTAAAGTTTTTAAATATTCTGAGAAGGAGCTTGGAGCAAGTGTGTGCTTTGGATTCTTTGCCATTTCTTGGCTCATTCTGCGGCTAATATTCTTTCCTTTTTGGGTTATAAATGCAACAAGGTTTGCCCTCATGGTAAATGATTTTATTTCACCACATTTGGCTTTGATACTCCTTTGACTTATCTGTTCTTACTATTGCCATTTCCCAGCTATGATCTCATTGAGTTCTTGAATCTATCAAAGGCCTATCATACATTGCTGTACTATGTTTTCAATACAATGTTGCTGATGCTACTTGTGTTTCACATATACTGGTGGGTACTTATATGTGCAATGGTCCGGAGACAGTTGAAAAATAGAGGAAAAGTGGGAGAAGATATAAGATCTGGTAAGCTTTTCACTGCTTTCATATTATCATTCAAAAAATTGTTCTGTTACATCTGGAATCTGCTATAAATCTGTGTGTGTGTGTGTGTATGTGATCTGAAATGGATGAATCCGTATATATGTAGAGCCCATAAAAATGAAGCTTCCTTTCTACAAGTCTTATTTGTTACATCGAGGAGACTAATTGCATAATGTTCTCATATTTGTACAACAATCTCAATTTGACTTATTAAAATGAATTGGAACCGGAGCAATGGCTTGCCTGCATCCTGCAAAGCAGCTTTCTTGACTATTCTCGTTACCTTTAGGTGGTGATATACTGATATCTCTTCCATTTACGCATTACAAATATATACACCAACCATGTTGAGTTCTAAAATATGTGGAAAAGTATATGCAGTTTAGGGAAGAGTAACATTATCCGTTTTGTATTTTTTTCTTTTGTAGTCTAAAGTAGCTGTTTTATTTTTTATTTATTTTAGAGCTGAAGATTTATTATCTTTGTTTAATACAGATTCAGAGGATGATGAATAGTTGGAAGATTTTGTACAAGTCATACGTTCTCACTGATGATGTAGCCCCCTGGGAATTACTTTTGACAAGTTTGTAGGTTTCACTCTGATCTCAATTGTTTGCCATCTATTGTACCAAAATTGAAGGGGGTTGGGAACTTTTTGATTTCTAAAATTTTCCTCTTATTCTTGGGGTAGAGATAAGGAGGTGGAAGACCAATAATCTCCTTTTTGATATCTTTTTGGTGTATAAATGATAGGTGATTCCTGTATAATTGTTTCTCTGGATAATATTTTGTTTGGATTAGCCCTAAAACAGATAAATGAAGAAGTTGAAAGAGAAAAAGAAAAAAAAAGGACTTTCCTTTTTCCTACTTTTTGGTGTTTGCCATCCTTCCTATATTTTATATGAGCATTTAACTGATACAAGAATATCCAGGCCTAGTTTATGTACTACCAACTATGATAATTCTACAGTCTTTTTGAATGTGGCCTGACTCCCTCATTCCCATGTGAACAGCAAATTAAAATTACGCTTCCGACTGTCAATACGCCTTTCTATTTTGTTCGTTTAACCGGATTTTTATTAGATGCAAGCTGATCACTAATCTAATGTTGAACTATTATCAGTAATATGGATTTTTTTTTTTTTAATTTTTTTATTATTATTATATGCAACCTGATCCTGCTGTGGCCAAAGAACAAGCATGATCATGATGGGTAGTTTCCTCCAAAAGACTTCATGTTGTGTGGACCGCATAACCAATGGTCTTTATTCGTCTAAGAGGTAAAAAGATAAATGATTTTTGCTGCTGCTGGAGTTGCCAACTACAGCCCAGTCGATTGTGGCATTGTTGATTCAAATTATCCACCCTTCGATTTCCTGGAAGGGATCAATACGGAGTAATTTGCTGCATAACTGGCACCAAAGGTAAGCAAAGTGTTGAAAGGTAAGCAAGGACCAAAGCTGCTTCTGGTGTTTACTAAATAAGGAGACTTACACAGTATGCTGAGGTAACAGCTCTAAGGGTATATTTTTTTTTTTTTTTTTTGGTCTGGTCGATTTGAGATAGCAAATTGAGGGAATTTTGAGCCTATCAACATGGTGTTATATATATATATATATGTATATGTATATATATATATATATATATAAGATAGTCAAATCTATTACTCACAGCAATACAAAATAGGCGAAAATTACATTTTCGTCTCTATATTTTCACGTGATTCTCACTATGATTCTTATATTTTATTTTCACCACTTTTAGTCCCTGTTTAGAAAAACGCCTTCTATTTTCGTCCTTTTCGTCAGTGCCCTAACGGCACTGACCTACGTGGCAAACGGAATCAATAAAATAATAATAAAAAAATGCCACGTCAGATTTAAATTTAAAAAAATAATTTATTAATTTTAAAAAAATCAAAAACCACATTTATTGAGATCAAAATGTGTCTGAAACAAGAACAATAAGAACACAATATTAAAATTCAAAAAACACAAACCCAAAAAATAAGAATAGAAAATAAACTATAGCACTTTCTTGCCCTTTCTTGTCAACCAAACACAAACTGATTTCCAGTAATAACAAAAACACAAACACAAACCCAGCCACAGATCTTCCTTGTCAACCAAACACAAAGCTCAAAAATAAGAACCCAGAAAACCCAAAACAAATTCTACTCCTAGTTTCTATTCAAAACCATTTTGCACAACAAAAATGGCTTTATATGAATTTTACCATGTACTCCGAGTCGGCAGAGACTATATCGAGTACCTCCGAAGATTTCTGGAGGTGGAGGAGTTGCTTGTCCAAATTGGAGCGCTACGAGAGGAGGTTGTCAAGGTCGAGGTCCAGTGAGCGTTGGTACGCTTTGCACTCGTGGAGGAGTCGGGTCATGGCTCCGACATCGGTTAGAGTCTGAATGTGGTCCATCGCCTCCGCCGTACCGAAATCGATGGAGGAGGACTTTGTTCCCTTGTCGGATTCCATGGCTGCAGATCCGTTCGTTCCCTTCGTTCCCTTCGTTTGGCTGCAGATCTGTTTGGCTACAGATCTGTCGAAATCGATGGAGGAGGACTTCGTTCCCTTCGTTCCCTTGTCGGATTCCATGGCTGCAGATCCGTTTTTCGGATTCTGGGTTTGTGTTTTTTGGATTTTAATATTGTGTTCTTAATGTTAATGATTCTTTAAATCAAAAAATAATCAATAACATCAAAGTATATTGTCTCCTGCTTAGACTGAGAAATCCAAGAGAAATTGCTATATCCGCTATTCAAAGGGAAGAAATGAGTCTGGATATTCTGATGGTCCGGAAGGGTTTAACTTTTACAGAATTGATGAAAAAGGGAATATTGATTATCGAACCAGTCCGTCTGTCTGTAAAAACGGATGGACAATTTTTTATATATCAAACCATAGGTATCTCATTGGTTCATAAGAGTAAGCAGCAGCAAAGTCATCAAAGATACCTAGAAAAAAGCCCGGCCTGTCTTCATAAGAATAAGAAGGATTTTGATGAATCCATTGCACTACATAAAAAAATGACTGGAAATAGAGACAAAAATAATTATGATTTTATTTTTCCTGAAAAAATTTTATCCCCAAGGCGTCGTAGAGAATTGAGAATTCGAATTTGTTTCAATTCGGGGAATGGAAACGGTATACATAGAAATACGGTATTTTGCAATGTAAATAAGTTAAAAAATTGCAATTGCGATCAAGTTTTGAATAAAAGAAAAGAGCTTTATAGAGATAAAAATAAACTAATTAAATTAAAGTTCTTTCTTTGGCCCAATTATCGATTAGAAGATTTATCTTGTATGAATCGCTATTGGTTTGATACCAATAATGGTAGTCGTTTCAGTCTGATAAGGATTCAGATATATCCGCTATTGAAAATTCATTAATGGTACATTTTGACTCGATTCCCGTACCATAGCGAGTATATGAAGACAAAGAAATAAACACCCCCATTATCTTATTATCTTACACATCATTCTGATACAGGATACTTAATTTAATGACGCGTTGAATTATATTAATATTTATTCGATCTAGAAATGAATCAACAAAGTCGTCTTATTTATTTTCAGGTCTAATTTTTTTTTTATTTTTTGTGAGTGGAAAAATAGACCATACTTTGTGTATAGTATATCCTATCCGAATACAATTTTTAAATTGGATTGATTATTGACTACTAAAATAAGTAAGTTTGTTTGACAAAATTAAGACTTCTTAACGAAATTAAGAATTATTGTGTATAGCAAATTAAAATGAGTGTAATTATTATTACTGATCAATAAATATATGGATAAAAATATCTAAAAAAAAAGAGATAGGGGCGATTCATTTTTATGGTACAAAACTCATTCATCTCGCTTATTTCGCAAGAAGAAAAAGAAGAAAACAGGGGATCTGTTGAATTTCAAGTATTTAGTTGGACCAATAAAATAAGAAGACTTACTTCACATTTGGAATTGCACAGAAAAGACTATTCCTCTCAAAGAGGTCTCCGTAAAATTCTGGGAAAACGTCAACGATTGCTGTCTTATTTGTCAAAGAAAAAGAGAGTACTTTATAAATACTTAATAAATCAGTTGGGTATTCGAGAATCAAAAACTCGTTAATTTTAAGAGTCATTTTGAACTATTTGCTTTATTAGGTCTTGAATTTTGATAAACTGTTTTTCGTTTTACGCAATTCGTAGAAGAATGAATCGAGGAAAAACTTATGAATATACCAGTTACAAGAAAGGATCTCATGATAGTCAATATGGGCCCCCACCACCCGTCAATGCATGGTGTTCTTCGACTCGTCGTTACTCTGGACGGCGAAGATGTTATTGACTGTGAACCAATATTGGGTTATTTACACAGAGGGATGGAAAAAATTGCGGAAAACCGAACTATTATACAATATCTGCCTTATGTAACCCGTTGGGATTATTTAGCTACTATGTTCACAGAAGCAATAACTGTAAATGGGCCAGAACGGCTAGGAAATATTCAAGTACCGAAAAGAGCTAGTTATATCAGATTAATTATGTTGGAATTGAGTCGTATAGCTTCTCATTTGTTATGGCTCGGCCCTTTCATGGCAGATATTGGTGCACAGACTCCTTTCTTCTATATTTTCAGAGAAAGAGAATTAGTATATGATCTATTCGAAGCTGCTACGGGTATGAGAATGATGCATAATTATTTTCGTATCGGAGGAGTGGCGGCTGATCTACCTTATGGATGGATAGATAAATGTTTGGATTTCTGCGATTATTTTTTAACAGGAGTTACTGAATATCAAAAACTTATTACAAGAAATCCTATTTTTTTAGAACGAGTTGAGGGCGTAGGCATTATTGGTAGAGACGAAGTAATAAATTGGGGTTTATCAGGACCAATGCTGCGAGCGTCCGGAATACAATGGGATCTTCGTAAAATTGATAATTATGAGTGTTACGACGAATTTGATTGGGAAGTACAATGGCAAAAAGAAGGGGATTCATTAGCTCGTTATTTAGTCCGAATTGGCGAAATGGCAGAATCCATCAAAATTATTCAACAGGCGCTGGAAGGAATTCCGGGGGGGCCCTACGAGAATTTAGAAATACGATACTTTGATAGAAAAAGGTATCCAGAATGGCATGATTTTGAATATCGATTCATTAGTAAAAAACCCTCCCCCACTTTTGAATTGACGAAACAAGAACTTTATGTGAGAGTCGAAGCCCCTAAAGGGGAATTGGGAATTTTTCTGATAGGGGATCAGAGTGGTTTTCCTTGGAGATGGAAAATTCGACCACCTGGTTTTATCAATTTGCAAATTCTTCCTCATTTAGTTAAAAGAATGAAATTGGCTGATATTATGACAATACTAGGTAGCATAGATATCATTATGGGAGAAGTTGATCGTTGAAATGATAATTGATATAAGGGAAGTACAAGATATCAATTCTTTTTACAGAGTGGAATCTTTAAAAGGGGTCTATGGAATTATATGGGTGCTTGTCCCTATTTTTACTCTTGTATTAGGAATCACAATAGGCGTACTAGTAATTGTATGGTTAGAAAGAGAAATATCCGCAGGGCTACAACAACGTATTGGACCCGAATATTCCGGTCCCTTAGGAGTTCTTCAAGCTCTAGCAGATGGGACAAAATTACTTTTCAAAGAAAATCTTCTTCCATCTAGAGGAGATACTCGGTTATTCAGTATCGGACCATCCATAGCAGTTATAGCAATTCTACTAAGTTATTCAGTAATTCCTTTTGACTATCACCTTGTTTTAGCCGATCTCAATATCGGGGTTTTTTTGTGGATTGCGGTTTCAAGTATTGCTCCCATTGGACTTCTTATCTCAGGATATGGCTCAAACAATAAATATTCCTTTTTAGGCGGTCTACGAGCGGCTGCTCAATCGATTAGTTATGAAATACCATTAACTCTATGTGTATTAGCAATATCTCTACGTGCGATTCGTTGAAAGATAAATTTTTCCCTATTTATTTCTTTCTAGTCTTTATAGAAAAAGGGTTAGAACGAATTGAATAGATATCCTCATCTTTTTATTCATTATTCGGATTAATGAATTAAATTAGATAGTTATATGAGTGAAAGAAAACAGCTATATAATTATAACATATTATATATTCGCAGTAAAATTCTTGAGTCTCGTCTTCAATGTATAAGAAGAATTAAAAAAAGGTTGAGCGTAAATAAATAGAAGAAGAAGAGCCCATTTACCCCAAGATTGGTTGATTAGTCATGTCATCCTAGCTTGAAGCGGGTTCAAAGAATCAACCGTATTACATTTTCACTAGTGTTTGTTACCATAAAGCGGGGGGTTAGCAAAAATGAGTGGATGGTTAGAAATGCCAAATTACGCAAAGGATTAGTAATAGAGATTGTGTCATTTATCCCCAAGGATATTTACACATAATATAAAAAGAATACGGATTGGGGCTTTAAGTTAGTAGAAATGATCAGGCCGTACTCCCCACGATTCCTATCCAGAGTATACTCCTATCCACCGATTAAATAAATAACTGTCGGAAACGAAATAATCCTTTATTCAGTAAGCCCCTCCCCTTTTTTTTTCAGAAAAGAAAGAAGAATAGGAACGAAAAAAAAAAAAAGAAATTGTATTCTTTCTATTTTTTTTTTCTTTTTTTTTTTCAAAATTGAAAACGACGGGTTATTGATATTTCTACAAGCAGTATTTTATTAAAGACTCAAAGTTATTACTCAGCAAATAATTATTTCTTAATTATTCTTAAATCGAACAATTTTGCGAGTCAGTGTCAGACCCACGGTAGCCTCCCTAACACTAAACAAAGAGCGTGTCCCACAATCTATACTTCATTACTTTATATTTATATGAAGCCCACGGTCCACAAAACTTTACCCTCTCTCTCTATTAACCACTTTCCAAAGATATTACATATAAAGTTGGATCTAAAATCGATGATAGTGCTAAATGAAAATTGTCAATGTTCGAAGAGTTCTCTTCTAAACACCCATACTAGGCCCAAAAAAAATCCATTGATAAATTGTTCTTCACACGTTAGTACATGTCAATCTTATGTTTTTTTCTTTTTTTTTTTTAATAGCAATGGGAAGTTAACTAATAAATAACGAACTTCAAGTTAAAAATGATTTGCAAAATTTTCAATTGTTTCAATTATAATGTGAAATGTCAAGATCAATGGGATTAAATAGTCCTAATCTCACTGTAGGAAGCCCGAAGACATAAAATTAGGAAATAAAGGAAAACTGATAACAAGACAAACTGGTTAAAAAAAGAGTTCAATTAAAAAAAAAAAAAAAAAAGATTTTTTAGGTCTGTCAGACAACCGCATGACCATCCCAACCAGTGTTCGCTGACTGAGAACGATCATCTACTGCCGCATTAATCCACAGATCATAAGGCTGTTAATCACGCTCTGATCAGACGGTCTTGGATTCATCCACCAGACTTGGGATCCTGTCTCCTTAGTGATTAAGGACACAGAGGAAGAACAGATCCTGTTCAAGTAAGGTCGTGTCCTTTAGAAGATACTTTATTAAAACATCTGATGTGGGATTCCACCACACTAAGAAGACTACATATATATTATTAGTTTCCACTCTCCATGTATGATATTCTATTTTGTGTCTGTCTCATCTGCTAAGTGGGTTACTGAAGCTTCTTAGCAAAAGATTGAGCGTTGCATAAGGAATGGTTGAGATTATTTCACAAGTAAAAGATCTCAATTGCAGAGGCAGAAACCATGAAATTGTTCCAACTTGTTCTTTACGTTCCCCAATCACCGTGGGAAGAGAAAGTTATAAAATGTTAGGCAATTTGCAATTTTGAGGATTCCACTCACGAAGGCCATCACATGTCGGACTTTATTAGCCAATCATATAGGTCAATGCAGTACAAGTCAAGTTCCAAATGATAAACTTAGCTTAGCTTGATTGCCTTTTAGTTCCTTTAAAGAGTCATTAAACTCAAAAAACAAGCAAATCTGAATAGCAAAACGGAAGATGGGAAACAAAATTTCTCTCTACTATCTCTTGTTCTGTGTTGCTCTCATTCCAAACTTCACAGCTTCTCAAATTCTATTTCAGGTACGCACGAAACACTATAATAGAATAATGTATAATTGACCCTCTTCTTCTTTTTTTGTGGCTAATCAGCCATACTAATCATAAAATATATGAATTTGTTGGGCTTTTGGTGGACAGGGGTTCAACTGGGAGTCATGGAAGAAGGAAGGAGGATGGTACAACTTCTTAAGAAACTCAGTTCCTGAACTGGCTACTTCTGGGATTACTCATGTTTGGCTCCCTCAACCTGCTCACTCTCTTTCTGACGGTACACCTTTACTAAAAATCATTACATATACAAGTTTATAATCTTAATCTCCACTAAGTTTTATTGTTTTTTTCTCCTTTTCATGATAAATTTATTTGAATTTGGTGTTTCAAAATTCAAACGTTCAACCTGTTTATGGTGTCCCTTCATTCTAGCTGGAGCTAAAATGCGTTGTGTTAGTTATTTAAGTTCTTTTTCCTATCTTTTTGCGTGTAACTAGATTTAATGCAAAATCATATCTATTGCAGTGTATCTATGTGATCAAATGATTATGGCCTCTAGGGGTGTCTCATTTGTAAGATTTGCAAACTAGAACATTTATGTTACAATTGTATTCATCTCATACTATGTAAAGGTTTCAATCAAATTGCTAGAGGCAGAGCTACCTAGTGTCCAGAGGGGACAATTGCAACCACTGAACCACTGGAATTCGAAGAAGGAAAAAAAAATTGTGTTGGATTAAAATTGTAGATACTATTTGGAATTGCACCGATTACGATAAGAATAAGAGGGGTCAATGTAAAATTTAAAGACATTTCACCATAAGAAGAAAAGAATATATGGACCCCCCCCCCCCTCCCCCCATTTTTTCCCTTTTCCCTTTTAGAATCTGAAATATTGGTTAATTAGTTTTAAAGATTAAGGTTATATTTAGAAGATACTGAAGTTAAATGGAGAACTAAAACATTATTACTTTTATTGAAATAGAAAAAGTTGCTGAATTATTAAAAAATTGTTTCATTAATTCAAATTTGTCTTCAAACTGGTTTGGAGGAAAATTGTTCCAACCCACTACGTGGTCATATGTACTTCTAGGAAACATGCTTGCCAAGTTGCTCAAAGGTTCTATTGAGCTTCTCCCAGCTACTTATGTTTTTTAATTTAGGATTCATTTTCTAAACTTGTTTGAAATTTTGAACTGGAAGGTGACCAATAGTTTAGAAAACAGGTTTTGAGAATGAAAACTGAAAACAAGTTTTTTTGTGGGTTTGAAAACAGAAAACAGTTTTTGGCAACCAAACTGGCTCTTATAGTCTTTACTCTTTAGCAGTAACAAGTATAGCAAATAGAGCATATAGAGCATATAGAAACTTTGCTAAAATTATTCCCTTGCTTTGTCTCTAGTCTAGGCCCTCAAGGGTACTTGCCTGGAAGGCTCTATGATCTCAATGCATCAAAATATGGAAACCAAGATGAACTGAAGAGGCTGACAAAAGCCTTCCATGACAAGGGGATCCATTGCATAGCGGACATAGTTATAAACCACAGATGTGCTGAGATGAAAGATAGTAGAGGAATTTGGTCTATTTTTGAAGGAGGGACTCTAGATGATCGCCTTGACTGGGGTCCATCTTTCATTTGCAGTGATGACACTCGTTATTGTGATGGCAATGGAAATCCTGACACTGGTGGTGGTTTTGATGGTGCTCCAGATATTGACCACACAAACCTACGGGTCCAAAGAGAGCTATCAGATTGGATGAACTGGCTAAAGACTGAAATCGGGTTTGATGGGTGGAGATTTGATTTTGCCAGAGGATATTCTCCAGCTTTTACTAAGAAGTATATGGCAAAGACCAAGCCAAATTTTGCAGTAGGTGAAATATGGAACACTCTTGCTTATGGAAGTGATGGAAAACCAGTGCACAACCAGGATGGTCATCGACGCGAGATTGTGAGATGGATACAAGCTGCTGGAGGATGTGTTACAGCTTTTGATTTTACAACTAAAGGGATACTTCAAACTGCAATTCAAGGAGAGCTGTGGCGGTTGAAAGATGCCAATGGAGGTCCTCCAGGTGTGATTGGCTTGAAGCCAGGAAATGCTGTAACGTTCATAGATAATCATGATACAGGTTCCACACAGAACCTTTGGCCATTCCCATCAGATAAAGTCATGCAGGGATATGTCTACATTCTTACTCATCCAGGGATCCCATCAATTGTAAGTTATTTTTTGCTCGTTTACTTTTTCTCTCACCAAATGTTTTTTTTTTTTCATATTATTTTCATATGGTGCTCCTAGATGAACAAAAAGTAGATCCAGGAAATTGTCTGGAATTCAAAAAATAGCCTTTAGTGCAGAAATCTGTTAGTAAATTGATAACAATCTGTTCAAGTTTCCAAAATTTGACTAAAAATTCACTTGAAAAAGCATACTATATTTAGTTATTTTCTGAAAGTTGGTAAACGTACACTTGTCCTTTTTTAAAAAGGGGCGTCAGTGGGGGAGGGGGGGGGGGGGGAATTAAGGCTTTAAAAAGCTATATATAAGCAAATAAAGGCTCAATGTCAGTTGGCCTGATTGTGTGAAATTCAGTTGAAAATGCAGCTGTTATATTGACATACACTAACATGCTATGTGTAAATCTATTCAAGGATGCAAATGAAAAAAAATTATCAGTTGTAGTATAGGATCTTGTTATATAGCTGCACATTGTTTTGGCAACTATTTCTGCGAACAAAAGATAATTGCAAAAAATGTTCTTTTACTATTAAAAAGGTTCTGATGGACTTTGGAGCATGCAAGTTACTATTAGCAGATACAATTTCCATTGATGTCTAATTATTGACATCAAGACAATTTAATCCAAATTGACAAGTTATTCTTTAATGGTATTGATACTAATGATTATTAACAAATAAATGTTCTTCTTTCTTTCTTTGAATTAATGGGAATATTTTATTTCATGACAGTTTTATGATCACTTCTTTGACTGGGGCCTCAAGGAGGGGATCTCTATACTCATTGCAATTCGATCCAGAAATGGGATCAAGCCCACAAGTTCCGTGCGAATTCTAGCCTCTGATGCAGATCTCTATGTGGCTGCTATAGACGAGAAGATCATTGCTAAGATTGGTCCAAGATATGAGGTTGGGAACCTGGTCCCTCCGACCTTCCAACTTGCTACTTCTGGAAATGACTATGCTGTGTGGGAGAAAAAAACTAAGGGGAATGATGATAATTAATAAAAATGAAAAGGAATGACAAAAAGTCATTATGATAAATTAGCCTTTGCATTGGAACCTTTGAAATTTAATATGCTATGTTATTATTGATGAAAGTTAAGCATAGAGAGACCTTTCATGCTATCCAGTTTGCTTCCAAAGTATAAGGCTTGCGTAGGCCGGTTACGGACTCAAGGACATTGCCTCGGACCCCACTTGAAAGTTTGTAAGATTCAATTTGATCCATATACCACGCACTGGATATGTTCCTTAAAAAATCTCTGTTATAATGCTTTTTCTTTAAATTAGAATTGGTCCTGGAAACCATGGTTGTAACAACAATGAAGTATATGATAAAATTAAGAAAATTAAGGTTTAATATGCCTTGCCCATTTTTTACTGACGGACTTTCATATAGGTGCCCTCTACAAGCTAGGAAATCTAGCTTCAATAGCCCAACCAGATGTGACATTGTTCAAGAATAAAATGGTTTACGGTTAAGATTTTCTTTCCTGAATCCAATAATGTTCTAAGTTTTTAAAGGTTGAGTCTTTCTAAAAACACCTGTTCTTGTTTCCAGTTTTAATTTCGTTGGCAGCTCATGAATCATGAAGCTGCTCTGCATGGACTTTGATCATCTTTCTATTACTGTATTACATCATTGTATTCGTACAAAAAAAGTACTTCTTTTACAAGCTTTAATTTTTTAGAGGTCAGTTTACTCCAAAACGTGTCAATCCGATTCTGGAATCATTTATTTTACAGCTAGAAGCTAAAATTATTCTCTACTCTCCTGGCAATGGCATCAGAGATTCTTGTCCATTAGGATCCAGTAAAACTCACAAAAGGGACACATGGTTAATTTGAATCACTAATTAAAGTTTTGGTTCTTGGAAAAATATTCTTTGTGACAAGTAGCAGCATCAGCGTATCACAATCAGAAACGAAGTTTCTATGAAAACATGGATGACACAAAGACAAAGGTCACTTGCGGCTTTAGATGTCGGAGAATCTATGTACAAACTACAAACTCTGTCCCGCACTTGCTTGCTTTGTATGGAATTACCAGTGAGTCAGTGACCACCAATGGCAAAGTGGACAGTGACTGATCAACTAGGCCACCATATTTCCTGTGAAGTGGAAATATGAATCCGACCCAACCTGGCAGCATCATATATGTGTGTGTATGCGAAGGTTTAATACATAAGATAATTTTATCCTTTTTATTTTTATCTTTTGTCCAAATATAAAATTTAATAATTACTATTTTATTTTTGGTAAAATTGATAATTAGAATTACTAATAAACATTTATTTATAATTAACTTTGTATATAAAAATGTATATTATAATATTAAACATTCAATATGATTGTATATCTTGCTATTATTAAGATATAATTTTGATAAATATAAAAATGGTTATTATTATTTCACGTCATATAATAAAATATTATTATACTGAATAAAAATGATAAATGATCTTAAGTAACATACTATAATTTATATTTATGGATTTATTTTTTGTAATTCGATAATTGGGAGTGGAGTTATTTGAATTTTAAATTTCTCTATTGAAAATATCAAGAAATGTCAACTAGTTGAATTACATGGCTCTTAAGCCTTAACATAGATAAAAACTAAATCTTTAAAGACAAAACTTAAGTACAGTACCTTAAGTGTTGTTCCTAAGGTTCACATCTTAAGATTAAGTTATATAGCTATTTAACTAAAAAATACACTTCCATCTCATGAAAAAAAATTTACATGGCAGAATCGTAAAATGGGAACTTAAGGAACAACATCTAAGTACTATACTGAAATCTTGCTCAATCTTTTTTTTTTTTTTTGGATACAATCTTGCTCAATCTTTAATATGCAATGATCTCTATTAATTTCACATGTAAGAATTAGGTATAGTTTCTTAGATAGGTTTTTGATGATGCAGAAAATCATCAGTTAAACTCCTCGTTAATATAGATGGACGACATCAAGTTAGCGGCTGTGAAATCTTGCAAAAATGGATAAATATACTTGGGAGTACACCGGTGTGGTGTGGTGCGTGTCAAAGAGCCTCCAATGAGCTAGTCATTAAGATCAGAGCTCAATTGTACATAGAAATTATTATTTGGCTAGAGAGTTGTTATGCATATCTTGCGTACCTCTGTTATGATTCCTTGTTTCTTTTTTATAGGTCTTTGCCCCTGGGGATGGTAGTAAATGCCTCTCTTTATGATTATGGATCTGTGGGTAATGAATGCTGAGACATTATAGAATTCAATGATCTCTTGCTTGTTGGTTTGTTTATTACGCTTTTGCTTGTCTGTTATGTGAGACGTTACCCGTGTCATTTATTCCTTATCTATATGATAGACAAGGCAGGTTTATCTCTTCTTTTGTTGTCTCATGGACGAATTTGGTTTTTCTCCTCTTCAGTTTCCTATTTAATTTTAAACACATGTACATAAACTAAATTGTTCTTGAAAATATAACGTTATTTATGCTATATGTTTTTTTAATTTAATTAGAGAACTTAACTTATCTATATATATATATATATATATATAGAGAGAGAGAGAGAGAGAGAGAGAGAGAGAGAGAGTTGAGTTCAAGTTACACCTGGTGTAACTCTAAGTAATGTTACACCACTCAATAACTTGTTATTGAATTAATATTTTGAAATTTCAATCGTTAAATTACATGTTTTATATGTTCTTAACATGCATACCAATTTTTATATCAATCAAATACTGTTTACCATTTGATCCATAAACTCATATTTTATGCATTATTTTAAACTACAAAAATCTGAATTTTAACAATTGATTCATAACATGGCTATTATTTTTTTATTACCTTGAAATTTTGCAAGTATGAAGAATATACAAAGATAATGTAATCTAACGGTGGATTTGTCAATATTCGCATCCAATTAAAATTGAGTAGTATAACATTATTTAGAATTACACCAGATATAATTTGAACTTAGCCCATATATATATATATATATATATATAACTGAAGTGTCTAGAGCTCTCATAATTTTTCATGTCACCATTATTTTCTTTTTCTTTTTATTTTATATTCTTTCTATTTTAAGTTTTATATCTTATATATTTATTATTTCTCTTCAACATGTAATTATCATATCAAATATTACAATAGTTTAATTTTGAGTAAAACTCTATTAGATATGTAAGGACACAATTTGCACCTAAGCCCAAATCAAGGTGGGTGTAGGCCCAAAGAACCCAATACAATAAATTTGTAGAGAGTGGGCTCTAAATCTAGGTTCTAATGAGTTGAGTTAATGATGACAATAGGCTCCCTTTACAGTAGGATGAAAATGTAACAGTATAAGTATTGAGATTTGTCCTCGGACTCAAGCTGAGGAGATTGAGTCTTGTATTCCTATCTTTTAAAGAAGAATTATATATATTGTTCTTGGGTCTATAGTATTTTTCTTTTTCCTTCTCTTTTCTTCTATCCCCCTCCCATGGGGGATATTTTATCTTATATAGACATTTTCAGATGATCCTAGCCTTCCACTTGTTCCTTGCGCAGATCATCACCCATCTTCCAGTCTTATCTACATCTTCTTCAAGTTCTTGAGAGATGCGGCGTCCAAGACAACACTGTTCACAGGTCTTCTCCACATAAATGTGACCAGAAAATATTGTTTAAACATCTTCTCCACATAAATGCAGCCAGAAGATTTGGTGGGATGCATTAAATGTGGTGGCAGTATCTAGCCTTTCAGTCTCGTCGCTGTCATCTCCACTCTCAAAGACTTTTCTCCACAATAGAGCCTCATCTGATAGCGCATTGATGACATGATCACAAAATTCAAGGACGTGGCCTCCTCGGCTCAACAACTATCCTCTTCGGCCAAGCGTGACACGTGGTGCAATCTCCTTCCTCAAAATTCTCATATCCCACAACAGCCCCTCAAAACTCCAATTTGTTTCCTCCCATCTGAGGAGGGAAATGAGGTTTTGACTGTAAGCAATTTATTTGACAAGTGTCATTGACTCACACGTGTGAGAATGTCATTTCACATGTCTTGTAACTGTGATTGTCGCTTCAGAGTCCACAACGCTTCATTAAATGCTTCAGGCGGCGCCCTGTTCCCCACATCCAACGGTGAGATGAAAATCTCACGGTTAATATTTCTCCTTGAATTTTAGGCGGGATAACTCCCACCCAAATCTCGCCTTCTATATAAAGCACTTGGAGAATTCATTTCTCCTATTTCGCACACCTTCGAACTCTCCAAGCTTCGAAGATTTCCTAACCCTTCCTGTTCTCGAGAAGTTTCTAATGCGCTCCTTCTACTTACTTTCTTAAGTTTAATTTTTTATTCTTTTAGACTGTTTTCCCCTCAGCCAGTATTCTCGGCTTTCATTTTTCTATATTCTTTCCTTAGGCATATCCTTCACTTCTTTTTAGCTCATTTAAATGGGTTGATTCAAACATCTCGTAGATACCCCAGTCAGTATGGAGGGTTTTAGGTCTAAATACTACATCCCCCCAGGAGTCTTCCTTCAATATTGCGCTCCAGGGGATTGGTATACTGATAGAAAAAAAGGGGAGGTTATCATTCCCATAATAGCGTTCATAGAGGGGGGGGGGGATTGATGCTTCTAATGGGTAGCGTAACTAGGGACTATCTGATCGCCCATAAAATGAGTCCACATCAATGTGCGCCTAATTTGTTTAGGGTCTTGGGTAGCATAGATGCCATTAATGCACACATGGGCCTGAAGCTTAATTAGCATGACGTCGTCTGGATGTATGAGTGTCATTCATTCGGTGACGCAAGGTATTACCTCAAGTCCAAATCTTGAGCCTTCAGGCTTATTTCGGGTCTTCCCAAGTCCAACAAGGGCATGAAGGACGACTATTTAATCACCTCCAGGGAGTGGCATGACGGTCTTCACTGTCCTATATTGGAGGGGGTCAGGTAGGGTACCTTAGTTGTAGGTTCCTTGTTGTGAGGTTTAGTTTTGTGATTCTTCCTCCCCGTTTCTTAATGTTCGTCTTTCTGACAGTGGATTTTCTTCTCAGCAGTGTTTTGTAGATAAAAGTCACATGGCCCCTAATATTAGACTTGTCAACATCAACGATCTTAACAAGCTGCTCGGATCAGAGGTGTTCGTAAGTGTAGATAGGCAACTGAGGGCTGTTCACTTCATCCTTCATTTTGAGCCATTGTCTGAAACCTTTCAGGACATAGGCAACGTAATCCTTGCAGGCGACCCTCGACTCAATTGTATTGACGTTACGGTGTGAGGTTTTCTAGCCCAAAAAGACATAGTACACATTGTTCGACAACGAGCTCTCCCAATAGCAGCGATCCCAAAGGAAGAGACTGCTTTTTCTCAGCTATCACTTGAGGAGGAAATTGACAAATTCTGAATCGAGGAAATAGAGAAAAAGCCAGAAGGCCCTATTGTCTACATTTCGGACGAAGAGGGCGAATCAGACAAAAACTTCAGTGTTAGGTATCTTGATTTTGTTGTTGCACATGTGGATAGCAGCGCCGAGGAAGAGGAAAAGTTAGAAAATATGTTCCTGCAAACGAGGAGAGGCTTGAAGGCCATTTTGCTGACAGGGGTAAGGAGCAGATTGCGAAGGAAGCTTTGGGGTTTCATTCCCCTACCAATCTCCCACCCCCTCCTCCTCCTCCAAGTAGTTTGCTTTCTATACCCAACCTCAAAAAGGAAAGATAAGATGAGGTTGCAAAAGGGCAGCTGGCTCGACAGAAGAGGCCTAAACAACAAAAAACAACTAAATGCCAGACATGAGCTTCTCCTATGGAGAGCAAAGATAGCCATGAAGTGACTGAGGTGCATTAACCTCAGACCAATTAAGCCCCTCGGCTGGAGTTGGACGGGGCTATCATTCCCCGAAACTCCACCATAAGGGAATTTCAAAAAGAGCACACCCACTACTTGGCCAAGGCCCTAGAGCAACCTATCCTTTTGCCTAAGGATATGGCTACCCTAAGGAAAATGAGGCGGCAAGAACTCTTCTTATCCCTAAAATGGGACTTAGCCTTGGTAAGTTCTATTGCTAGCATCAGTAGCTACTAGTTTGAATATTATATGTATATATATTGTTTTATTATTATTATTATTATTCATGTTGCGACATGTCTGTTTGCTATTTTCGTGCAGACTATCCAAAAGGTGTTTGTCACCGAGGAATGGATAAATGATGCTCGGAACAAGACCAAATCCGAGGCCAATCTTCAGGCCGAGACTAAAAAAGTATTGGGTTTAGTCGAGCAAGAGAATAAGGAGCTCACTGAGAAGTTGGTAGAAGAGGGGAAAGGGAGAAGGAGTGCTGAGGTCGGGCTTAAAACTGCCGAAGCTCAAGCGGAGGAACAACGCAAAAAAAAAAAATAAAATAAAATAAAAAAATAAAAAAAATACTCCATTACAATGGGATAGAACTAGCCACAGCCCAATAAAAAATTTTGGACTTGAAGGTGGAGTTAGCCCAGGCTAAGGAAGCGGCTCACACCATCAAGGAGACCGTGGAGGCTTCATACAATTGCGGGGTCTGGGAAACAAAGATTCGCCTGGCCAAGGAGCTTGCTGAGGTATGTAGGGATTACTACCAAATGGTATGGGCAGAGGCCCTTAATGTGGTAAGAGTCCTTGCTACCTCGGAATGGAGGAAGCTTGAAAATGTATGGTTTCCCCAGGACATCCGTGCGATTCCAACTATCCTTCCACCTTCCACTGCCCCCAAGTCCATTCTCCCCGTGCAACCCTCCATCACCCAAAGCTCTCTCCCTCTTCCTAAGGTCTCCACAGGGCTTGATCAAGCAGGTGACCAAAGTGAGAAGGTTGAAAAGGTTCTGAATGAGGGGGTTGGTCAAGGTGATCCTCATCCAGGAGAGAAGGGTAAGGGCAAGGAGGTTGAGACTCTATCCGAGGCCAAGATTCCAGATGTTTTCCTCAAGCTCAAAGAAGTAGCTCCCAAGACCAAAGAGACTGATGCCAAGTCAAAAGGGGCTGACCACAAGACAAAGGAAGCTATGACTAAATCCAAAGAAGACCCTCCCCCAAAGACTAAGGCATAACCCAGGACTCCTTACTTTTCTTGCTCAATCATTTTGTAGTAGCTTCATTCGGTTATATGTTTATTTCTATCATTTTCTTACTATTTTCATCTGTAATGTAATTACCCTCATATATCATGACTAGATTAAGACTCATATCTTGCTTTTATTCTATGCACATTTCTATTTATATGAGATATTTACATTTGGCCAATAATACCATTTGCTGGAATTTTAGTTTATTGATGTTCATATACGCAGTGTGAATGGTTTGTTGCTCAATTAAACAGGGTAGGACCTTGTAAATGACTACATAAAAATTCTGACCTCTGTATACTAACGAATTCTTCGTAAGATTAACAAGTATTAGCTAATAAACAAGTATTAGCTAATAAACAAATATTGAAATATATCAATTTTCTTTAGGCATGTGGTCCGAGGAGCCAAGCATAGACAAGCTTTGTTTGATACCTAGAGAAATAATAAAAGAAATCAATTTTCCCTGGGCATATGGTCCGAGGAGACAGGCATAGCCAATGTTCTGTTTGATACTTAGAGAAATAATGAAAGATGTCAATTTTTCCTAGGCATGTGATCCAAGGAGTCAGGCATAGCCAAAGTGCCAGGTATAGCCAAGATTCTGTTTAATACTTAGAAAAATGATGAATGTAACGCATGAAGTAATAAGAGATATAGAACACAAGAAACTTTTATTAATAATAACACTTTCGCAAGTTATTTACATTCCAGAGACGTGGTACAACATTTTCATCTAGGTTTTTAAGATAATAAGCTCATATTCCAGCTACCGAAGTGATGTGATATGACCCTTCCCAATTGGGCCCTAATTTTCCCTATGCTAGGTTCTTTGCAGTACCTAAATTCTTTCTTAATACCAAATCTCCAGGTGCCAGTGGCATCAACTTCACGTTTAAGTCATACCCTTGTTTGAGTTTGTTTGATAATATGCCAATTGAACCATGGCGTTCTCCCTTCGTTCTTCAATCAAATCCAAGCTCATTTGTAATAGTCCATCATTGTTGTTTGGCATGAAATAACTCGTCCTCATTGTAGGGAATCCAGTCTTAATAAGGATGACAACCTCGGTCCCATAAGTCATTGAAAATGGTGTTTCCTCTGTGGATCTACAAGGGAGTCTGATATGTCCAGAGGACATATGGCAATTCTTCCACCCAATTTCCTTTCGTATTGTCCAACCTCTTCTTAAACCCATTCACTATCACCTTATTGACAGCCTCAGTCTGTCTGTTCCGCTGTGGGTAAGTTGGGGTGGAATACCTATTCGTGATGCCTAAATCACAACAATAACTTCTAAAAGCTTTGCTATCAAATTGAAGTCCATTGTCCGAAATGAGAGGATGGGGAATCCTGAAACGGGTGACAATATTCTTCCAGACGAATCTTTTTGCATCCAGGTCCCTGATATTTGATAATGACTTAACTTCTACCCATTTGGTAAAATAATTCATGCCGACCAGCAACCATCTCTTATTCCCTGTTGCCTTAGAGAAAGGCCTTACAATATCTAAACCCCATTGAGTAAAAGGCCAAGGGCTGACCAAAGGATTGAGGACATCTCCTATTTGGTGAATGTTTGCACCTAAGTCCAAATCAAGGTGGTTGTAGGCCCAAAGAACCCAATACAATAAATTTGTAGAGAGTAGGCTCTAAATCTAGGTTCTAATGAGTTGAATTAATGATGACAACGGGCTCCCTTTACAGTAGGATGAAAATGTAACAGTATAAGTATTGAGATTTGTCCTCGGACTCAAGCCGAGGAAATTGAGTCTTGTATTTCTCTCTTTTAAAGACAAATTATGTATATATATATATATATATATATATATATATTGTTCTCGAGTCTACAGTATTTTTCTTTTTCCTTCTCTTTTCTTCCATCCCCCTCCCATGGGGGATTTTTTATCTTATATAGACATTTTCAGATGATCCTGGCCTTCCACCTGTTCCTTGTGCAGATCATCACCCATCTTCCAATCTTATCTAGCATCTTCTTCAAGTTCCTGAGAGATGCGGCGTCCAAGGCAACACTGTTCATAGGTCTTCTCCACATAAATGCTGCCAGAAAACACTGTTTAAAAGTCTTCTCCACATAAATGCGGCTAGAAAATTTAGTGGGATGCATTAAATATGGTGGCAGTATCTAGCCTTTTAGTCCCGTCACTGCCATCTCCAATCCCAAAGACTTTAATCCATAGTAGAGCCTCCTCTGATAGCGCATTGATGACGTGATCACAAAATTCAACGACGTGGCCTCCTCAACTCAACAACTGTCCTCCTTGGCCAAGCCTGATACGTGGTGCGATCTCCTTCCTCGGAATTCTCATACCCCACAAGATATATTTCAAAACTTGAAAATTATACTTTTTGGTTTAACCTTTTTATTTGTGCCTTAGTCTTCTCGCGATTGCTGAGCAGACCCAGGCAGAGTTCCTTTCCAAGGCTGACCAAGGTTAGTTCAGAACCTTTACGTTTGCCTTTTTTTTTTTCTTTTTTGCGTGTATTTTCTCTTTTTTCTTAATGGACCAAACCTACCAAAATGAGTGTAATACAACTTGAAGAGATGAACAAGCCACTAACAATAGTATTTTATTCACCCTTAGTACAAGAAATAATTTTTGAGAATTTGTCTTATCAAAAATTCTAAAAATTCACTATTTATATATATATATATATATATATATATAACCGAAACCTCTGAAAATCTCATAATTTTCCTCGTCAACATAATAGTTAAATAAAATTATCATTTTATTTAAATAAAATTATTATTTTTTAGTTCAAACTTAATAAGGAGTGAAACTCTATCTCTCTAACAAGTATAACTTAAACTCAAACTCATCATTATCATTTTTTTAAACAAAATTATTTTTGTTTAATCCAAACTTAACAAGCAGTGAAACCGCATCTCTTTAATAAGTCCAATTTAAACTCAAGAATGAAACTGTATCTCTCTAACAAGTCTAACTTAAACTCAAACTCAAACTCAAACATTGATAATTTATCTTGTGAGATTAATCATGAACACTATAAAAACAAAACAAACCCCAATATTTTTTTTTTAAAGTGAGTAGAGGTATAAGCTCTTCTTATATTATTTTCTTCTCCTCTACTTTGTTAAAAAATATATATTTTATGAGTTTTCATGTATTTTTTTAAAAATAATTTTTGTATAGGAAACCACCAAACTCTCTTTATCCGTTTTTTACAAGATAAAAAGCTTGCAATAATTGAAATTATTCTTTCGAATGTAAATCATCTTTCTCTTATATTTCTCTATTGTTTAGTCATATATATTTTGTTTTATTTCAATAATTTCTAAGCAGTAAATCATCTGATTCTTTAATATTTTTTGGTTTTTCAGAAATATTAATATCTAAATTTTTAAGTTATTTTTTTACAATATTTGAAACTGTCTGAAAAAAAAAATTGTAAATCGTTGCATGTTCAAGCAATGGCTTTTTCATCAAATTGTAACACAAATTAAAGTTATACAAGAGCAAATCATGCAATGATGTAATTTTTTAAATTTTTTATAAAATTATTTTAGTTTACCTCACAAATAAGTAAGTTCCTATGCATAACACGGATTAATGACTAATTTTACCTAATTTAATCCTAATTTTACAAGCAAGTGGAGATTTTTTTATTTTTTTCGTTTAAAAAAAATATTTGAAACAAATCTCTCTTCCCTTCAAATGCAAGACTATAAATGAAAGATAGACTTGGGCCATGGGTCAGGCAGACCCAAGTCCATCCGGCCCAACCCATTCAAAGCTGCCGTCCATTACTTTTTTTGAGATTACTACCGTCCATTACCGAACTGGCAAATGACCTTTGACTCTGTTCAAATTTCAACTCTCACCGTGTTTCTTCCTTTTGAGAACACTGTCTCTAAAAGTCAAAGTCTTATAGGTTCACACTGCTTTTCAAAAGTACTTTGTTTGGTATGTTAAAACAAAACATATTGGTCAACTCTCAATGCTTTCGCTTTGTCTTTGTGTGCTTCGCTGGCTGACTGAGTCCGATGTGCTGCGTAGTGTGGTTTATACAGCTACAGCTAAGCTAAGCTAATACGGATGCAACACTGTACTGTACACAGCGTGTATAATATGATCGTATTGCAGCTTTGTTTTTTTGTTTCTATATTGACTTCTTTATTATACTTCATACTTTCTAGAATGTCCAAATTGATTCCAAAAACAATTCAAAGATTTATTATATTAATTTCCCATCATTGTTTTTCCAGAGACAGAGTATCTTGGAGTTGGAGCAATAGGAAATCTTGCCCTTTTTTATCAACTAACATTCTACATGTAAAGTTTCGGACAAATTAAATCATTTGACAATATTCTTTTATTAAAATATAGAATATATTACATTAACAATCTTGACATTCATTTTTATTTGTTATGTTATATTCTATACTAGAACATAATTATCTAAACCAAGTACCAGAGCTGGCCAAACAATGAACGCAATTAATGTAATCGCTTAAGACCTCCAAATAAAAGAAGGTCTCCACTTGTAAAAAATATATATAATATTTATCTATATATTTTAATTACAAAAATAAATTTTTTTAATCTTTTTATTGGTCAATAAAATACATTAAAAATGTCTCATTTTATTCTAAATTGTAGAAGATTAGTAAGGAAAAAAACAATGCACAGTCTGCTCACTGCCACACTCCATAGTGACAGTACACATTGCGCACAACTTGATAGAATAATAGCACTCAACTATTGAGTATATAATATTTTATAATCTAAAAAAGTTAAAAAAATTCCATAGCTTCAATTTAAGTGCAAGAGAGCTCTGCATATAGCTATTAGCTAGCCCCCACCCACACGGCTACACTGCCTACACATTCACTAACCCAGTAACCCACCCACATGGGCCACACCCCACACCCAATGTATACCCACTCAAATTAATATATATTTTTTTATTCAAGCTTTTACTTTATGGATTATTATAAATTATCACACTAACTAATAGTATGATGTATATCATATCAACTCAATTGTATTATAGTGATACTAATTTATTGAACCATGTAATAAATTAATTTTTATCTGTGGAGGTTTAGAGTCTTTAGACTTTAAAGTATAAAGTAGTTAGAGCATCTCCAGCAGATTCTTCAAATTTTTGTACTGTTTGGAGAATGAACAGTGACATTTAGCTTTTACTTACCCACTTTTTCAAATACTCTTTCCAACAGATTCTTTATTTCATTTTCTATCTCATTTAAATATTATTTCTTCATTCATTTTTTATTATTTTTTTATCATCATTTATTCTTCCTATATTCATTCCCAACAATTATATTTTTCAATGAAAAGTGTTATATTCACAACATTTTTCATAATACTTTCACAACAAAATTTATGTGAAAAGTTGTTATTAGTTCTAATTTGAACCCACCATTGAAATTATTTTTTTACTCACCAATATTAACTAATTATAATCTGTTACTTAAAATTTATTATGAAAATATTATAAAAATATTGTGACAACCTTTCTCAATTAGGATTTTTTATTTTTTATATTATTTCTCCTTTCCCTCATTTCATTCCACCCATACATTTCTTTTCTTTTCTTTTTTTCCCCTTGTTTTTCTCCTCCACACACGTTTTCCTATAATCCCATCTCTATCCGGCCCTCCCTTTTTTAATTTCTTTTTCTCCGTCACTCATCATTCATCAAGAACATTCCAGGCTTTCCAGCAGATCTTCTCTCTCTTTTTTCTCCAGCTTTCTCGCTTTTTTTTTTTTTTTTACTTGATTCTGGAACACTCGTCCCCAACGCAGTCCAGATGGGTCATCTTTGTCCCAAAGCGGTTGGCCTAGCCTGGAGCCGTCGCTCATCTTCGTCCCCAACGCAGTCCAGATGGGTCTGGCTTTTTTGTCTTTTTTTTTTTTTGCTTTTATTGTTATGATTTGATTAATTTTAAAATGGTGTTTTTGAGTTTGTATTCTAATAATCTAATTATGCATGAGTTTAGAAATTTTTGAGAGAAAGATTGTTGTGTTTGAAGCCGTTGAGTTTGTAGCTGTGAGGGGAGAGAGAAAGAATTTTTTTTTAATTGAGACGTATGAATTTTTTAAGCATAAAAATTCATTTGGAGTTGCTACAGTGCTTCTCTATATCTAGAGAAGCACTGTAGCAACTTCAAAAAAAATTTGGAAAAGTTTTGTGTTTGGAGAAGCTGTTGGAGGGTGAACAGTAGCATTTTTTGGACTAAAATAGAGATAGAGCATCTGTTGGAGATGCTCTTACGGCTTTAGAAAATTTGCAATAAACAATCGGTAATTTTGCATCTCAAAAAGTAAGGAAAATAAATTTTAAATAAATATTATTTAATAAATATTTAAATATAAAAAAGACCCACTTAAAAAAAGTACCTTGTGGTTTAGTGGCACTATTCAGCCTTCCCATGAAAGAAGATACTACTTCAAATTTTCTTTCTCCAATTATTATTATTATGTATCATATAAATATGAATTTTATCATATTTAGATATGTTAAAAATTTTAATTAGTACTATAGTAAAACGGAAGGTGTAATTTTTCAGCACTTGTTCCTTATATATCACTATATTGTCATATAAGATTTTTTTCTCTCTTTTTTTTTTTTCGGTGTTTGATAGAGGTCATATAAGCTTTAAACTCACCTTTTCGTGTGAGCATTTTAATTTTCTAAGCTATAAGCGCTAAACTGTTACTAAAAATATACTAAAATTTATATATCATGAATTCTATTGGACCAAAGCAACCAAACATTGAAAAAATTGATTAAATATGTTTTTTACTTTTTAAATAATTTCTAATTAAATTAAGTTTAGTTATATTATATGTATCATCAAATTTAGATCTTTATTTATTAGTCATAGATTTGAGTCCTCTTCAACTAAATAATAAAAAGGTAAGACTTAGTTACAGATCCTTCCGTGTTCCAACTTAGGGTTTAATTGTTATTGATAGAGCTAATATTGTTTATAATATATTGTTTAATGTATCCTATGTTTAAATTTAGGGTAAATTGCAAATTACACCCCTATAGTGTGGAGGTGATTGAATTTTACACCCCGAAATTTTAGAATTTGAATTTTATCCCTTGATGTTTTGGGGTGTTTGGATTTTACACCCTGATATTTCAGAATTTAGATTTTACTTCTTAAAGTTCGAAAGTATTTGGATTTTACACCCTAAAATTTTAGAATTTTGGGGTATAAAATCCAAATACTCCCTAGCTAGGGGGTAAAATCCAAAGTTTGAAGTCTCGGGGTGTAAAATCCAAACACCCCAAACTTCAAGAAGGTAAAATCCAAAGTTTGAAATTTCAGGGTTTAAAATCCAAACACCTCCAAACTTTAGGGGTGTAATTTGTAATTTACCCTTAAATTTAATTGAAAACATGAACGTAATGTACAACAGTTAAGGGATAATATCAAGCACCCATATTCAAACACTTCCACCCCTAACTAGAGCTATAAATGAACCAAACTGTTTAACATCTCGAATTCAACTTGAGAAAAAACTTGCTTATGTTTGTTTGTTTAGAAAACAAGTTATAAGTTTAAACTCGATTATTAAACGAGTCAAGTTCAAACATAATAATATGTATGTGAACAAGCTCGTGAACATGAAGGTTTGATTTAACTATATATAATATTATATTTGTATATGTATATTTGTCAAAAAAATAAAATTATATATACTTGAAATTGGATTGTATGAATTTGTCAATAGGTTCATATGATCTTAAATTATTATTTATAAAATTTGTTGATGATATAAGTAGTTTATTTGTGGTAAAAATTCATAAAATTATAAAGAAATAAAATATTTTAGTCATGGTTTCATTTTATATAGGAAAATAAATAAATTAATCAAGTAGCTCATGAATAATCTCAAGCTATCTCAACAAGAAAATAAGTCAAGCTTGAATAGAAAATCTGGTTTGATGATGAGCTTAAGCTTGGCTCGTGTTCAAAAAAAAAAAAATTTAAATGAACAAGTTTGAACTTTTAATAATTGGCTCAGGTCAGCTCATTTGCAACCATATCCCTAACTTCCTTCCTACCAATACATTGTTTTAGAAATTGATCATCTCCTTCAACCTAGCCTAACAAATGATTTAGTGGTTTTACTCAAAATTTTCTTTATAAGTTTATCTACTTAGGGATTGAGGCCAATTTATTTTTTTATTTTTAAAAACCATCAACAACTTAACGAAAAGAATTTGCACTGTCAATTAAAATATTGTGAAAGTTATTATATCTATAACATTACTCATTTACACTTCTACATATTTTTACAAATTATATTATAATCATTTGTAGTGGGGCATTTGTTTACTTTAAAAAGATAAGCTAATCAAAAAATGAAAAAAACAAAACAAAACAAAAGATAAAGTGATACATGACAATATTATGTTTTGTTATTCAACGGAATGATTAATGTGATAATTTTCTTCAAACCCAAAGGAATGAAAGTGTTAGTTCCCTTTGATTTTGGAAGTGGAATGTCACTCTTCCAAAACCTCAAGGGAGGTTTTTTGTAATTTATTCTAAATTCATGCATATGGCTACGTTGAATGTGATTGTTTTCGAAAAGATAAAACTATTTTTATTTCATAAAGCTTCTTAAGAAGCTACAGAGAACAAAATTTTCACAATAATTTTATGACAAAGCCTAAGTGATAATGGTTGGTCAAAAAAATGGTATTAGTTGTGGGTTTATTTTCTTATTTACTTTTTAAGGGTCTGCTTGGGAACAACTTATTTAACTGAAATAGAAAACTTTTTACTAAAAGTACTGTAGAAAAAGCTAAAAGCTAGCTGATACTGCATTGAGACCCATAAATAGTACCAAAAAGTATAATGAGATTCATAAATAGTAGCAAAAATAAGCTAAAAACTCTAATAAACTTCAACTTTCATCACTTTCCAAACACATTCTAAGTTATTTTGATAATTAATGAACACATATATCTTTTAATTAACACTAAAAGCAAGAAAAAAATCACATGTATATTGTAAGAGCACGTTTTGTTTGGACAACCCAAAGGTGAAAAGGACTAAGGCCCACAAAGCCCAAAACAATGAATTTGTAGAGAGTGAACTAGAAACTAAACTCTAGGGTGTTGGATAGTAATCACAGTAGGCTAAATGATGCTTGAAAGAAAGAATAAACAATTTAATGCACAAAAAATCCTTCTTGGCAAAGTCCAAGGATGATAGTTCTTATATATTTCACTCAGATTTAAACACTATTAAAGTTCTTGAGTATACAGTGATTTTTCTCTTTAGATTCTCCGATCCCCCACTATAATGGAGTTTCTTTCCTTTATATTCTCCTATTTTACTTCATCTTAGCTCTCCACGAGTAAATCAAATTACTGGTGTTGATCCATTTTTTACCAGCACCTTCTTGAAATCTTTGTGGGTAGCTGTAAGGCTGCATGGCTCTACTCAGATATCGTCTCCACATTAATGCAGCTAGAGAGTTAGCTGCAAAGTATTCAATGCGGTGATAACAGCTTTCTTTTAGATATTTTCCAGGTTTCCTTTGTCTTATTCCTTTCGGATGTTTATTCTTACCAGTATCATCGTCTACTGTGTTGTTCTTGGTGAAAGGTCGGGCCCTTGTCCCCTACTTGGCTTGGCCGAGGAGGTATTTTTCCTCTAACTACACTCTCAATCCTTTACGACCAGACTTCTTTCATAGCTTATTAAATTGTATGTCTTCATCAATGTCCACTTATCATCCGGCGACTTAATATCCTCGGATATGGTCCACGGCCAATATCTTTTTCTAAGCCCTTTATCCCTACATATATACTTAAATTATTTTTTATCATGTAAAAAATAAATTTTTATTCAAATTTTCCTTTATTTTATTATTAATGTTAATTAATATCTTTCAAAATAATTATACTCCAATAAAAATTGTATGTCCTTGTCAATGTCCAATCAAAATAATTTTTCTTTGCACTTTTTAGACTTTCAGGGGACAACGTACTATGCGTGCACTATTCATGTACTGTGCGCGCACTTTTCAGCAACTTTTTATTAAAAATGGGTCCGGCAATACTATTCACACATTTAAACATTATTTTGCTATAATATTTTCAGTTTTCAGCTGTATCCAACCCAGAGACAGACCTAGGTGGGGGCCTAAGGGGCCTCAAGCCCCCCTTGGGCCCAAAAACAAAATTTTTTCGTATGTAAAATTTTCAAAAAAAAAAAAAAAGGGCTTAGGCCCCCCTTGGTTTTTAGCTCAGCCCCCCCTCACCTGAACCCTCCCTATCCCAAAAAATAAAAAGACTTGGGCCCCCTTAATTTTAGCTTGGGCCCCCTCCAAATTTGTAAAACCCAGCCGGCCAACCCATTGCCCACATTAAAACTCAGTAGTCCAAAACTCAGCTGGCTAGCCCACATGTAGGAAAAAATAGTAAAAAAAAAAAAAGCAAGAAAAAAGAAAAATGGTAAGTTAAAAAATGTAAATCCAGGATACCCTACCCAGCAGTCTGAAGAGTACATAGTCTCCAAACAGAAAATGAAAAAAAAAAAAAAAAAACTAAGTGCTAAGAGGCAACTGGCAAGACAAAGAGAGTGAGAGGCGAGAGACTAAGAGAGATTCTGCCGCTGCCCACGCCGTGAGTGAAGCCGCCAAAACGTGAGGTGAGAGCTTGTTACTGCTGCCCACGCCGCGACGCCGCCACCATGCGAGACCTATCTCGCAAACCCACGCGACACCCATCTCGTCGTGATGCCGCTACTGGCTTTGATCTGCTCCATCCTTCACACTTCACAATCATCTGACTCAAGTATTTAATCTATCCTTCGAAATCTCAGAATCTGTGCTTGTGGTGTTTGTGTTTTAGTGAATCTGTGCTTGTGTTATTTTTTTTGTCTTTTTAGCTTTGTTACTATCTTTGTGTCTTTGTGAATTGTGACTCTGTGTTTGTGACTATCTCTCTTATATTATATAGCAGAGAGAGAGAGAGAGAGAGAGATTTGAGTAAAAATCAGAGTTTGACTGTTTGTTGTGCGGTGGTTGGGCAATAAAATAGGGATAAGTCACAACAATAAGAAAAATGATTCAACTTTCAAGGAATTAAAATAGTAAAGTGTTTGTCGGTAATGCATAATAAAATGATAGTGTCGATAGTGTCCTTCAAAACAAAATGGAAAATGATTTTTTGACTGACTCTTTGATGTTATACATTGAAAATGATATAGTTTCGACATTTAGTTTAGATTCAATCATAGATGAATTTGAAGATTTAAAAGAGTGTCGAGTTCCCTTTTCATAGATGATTGTATTAAGAAATAACAGTGTTTCGTGTCTTTTGTTTTTGTTGGTAGATGATTGTATCTTAATATATTAAGAAACAATGATTTTTGAGTATTTGTTTTGATTGATAGTTTATTAATACTATATGGATGCGTATTTGAATTTTTTTTTTTTCGCTTATCACTGTCTTCCTAACTTGAAATTCTGGGTCCGTCCTTGATCCAAAAAATAAAAAATAAAAAACCTTCAGGTGGGATGGGGGCATTTTAGTAAATACCCCCATCCCATTATTTTCTCCCCTTCATTTTCCTCCCAATTTGAGAGGAAAATTTTTGTGGGCCCGAGAGAAAAATTTTCCTCCCAATTTTCCATCCTCTCTTTCTTTTCTCTTCAAACGAACAGTAAAAAATGTCTATTTTCCTTCCTTAATTTTTTATCTTCCTTATTTTCTTCCAAACAAACTCATCCTAAAAAGAGTAAAGACAGAGAAACAGCATAGCCATCAAAGCTGCGATGTACTTTTGCTTCCCAAAATTGTTACTATTTCTGTCACGTAGCCTCAAGTCTGTAAGAAGCTGCTGCCTTTTGCGAAGAGGGAGGAAACTATCAGAGAGTCCAGAGACTGATGAAGTCCCAAGTCCTAACTCTCAAATCTCATGAAAAGCCAAAAACCAATGTCAACAAGTCCGCGTCTATCCCACAAATACACATCCCCAAATTATATAACCGCCATGTCAACCACAGTACTACTCTTTGAATTCTTACGTCACCTTTTTTGTCTATATTCATGTAACGTAACGTAACCTTTTCTTTTCTTTTTTAAGAGAGGTTTAGGCCTTGTTTGGTTGCTGAGTGAGTGTTAACTCATCATTCATCACTCAAATCTCATCACTCTTCACTCATCACCCTTTACTCATTTTTCATAACTCAAAAATTTCCAAAATACTTCCACCCTTGTTTGGCAACCAAACCCACTTCTATTTTCTGCCTAAAAACTAACCTTTTGGTGGGACCAGGAGCTGACCACTGTGCAGTACACACAGTTAGGTTACCCGCGTATGGATCCCTATTACTATTTGCTTTGCACTCTCCTCCCTCAAGTCCCAACCACAACTTTCTCAACAACAAAAAAAAAAAGTCCCAACCACAAAACTCAGGGCACCTCATTCCCTTTCACACCGCTGCTCTCAACTCCCAAACCCGCCGACCACCGCTGTTCTGAACTCCCAAACCCGCCGATCAGCTCTCAGATGAAGCTACAGCGCCGTACTCCGCCACAACTCCGCCCCTGAAACCGAGCCCAGACATCCACCATCCCTCCTCTGCTCCGCAAGGGTGATCGGCGGTGGGTAAGGCCACCACTGTATGTCAATTTTTCCCCCATTTCATCTACAATTTCTTGAAATAAATGTATTAATTTTTCCAAAATCTGCCATGGTGTTGAACACATTTATTACGGATTTGACCTTTTCAAGATTATGTGTGTTTGAAGGGGTATATGCAACTATTTAATTTGAACATAAAACGTTTTTCGACCCTAAAGAAAAAGGAGCTTGTTCAGTGGCTGTGTGCTGTGGGTTTGGGAAAAGGAAGAGGAAAGTAGTGAGATGAAGTGCAGTGAGGGAAAGTAGCTTTTGGGTAGTTGGGAAAGTCATATCCGTTGGAGCTTCTCACTTCTCAGCTTGCAGTGATGTAACAACACACTGCTGTGGGACCAATAGCATGTGAAAAATTACGGAAATTGCCACTGAGTTAACAAACTCAAAACTTGAAAACAAGCTTCGGCAGTTTCCGAAATTGATAACTCAACTCACTCTAAACTCAGTTTTGTTAACTGAGTGAGCAAACCCAAAAATCATCCAAACAATGTTATAGCTGTGGGCCCCACTTGATTTTGGGTTATGAGTTAACAAAACTCAGTTTTGTTAACTGAGTTTGGCAAAATCCAAACAACACCTTAGCGTCCTGCTTAAGATGTTAACTATTTATCAACATATTAAGGTATTAACCAATTTTTAGTGTAGGTAAAGATTAGATTTCAGATTTTTTTTTATTCAATTATAAGACTTTTTACAGGTTTCCAATTGAGCTAACTTGTATGTACTTAATAGGTCCCACCATAGAAAATGTATAAAAAAAAAAAAAAAAAAACTCATGCTACATACACATTATTTTATAACATTTTTTTTAAAACTGTTGATATAGTTTTAGTATTTTTTAAATAATTATTAATAAATAAAAATGTAACGTTAATAGAGCCTAGATTAGAACAAATAAGATTTTGTCACATCAATAATTTGTAAAAATATTATATTATAGTCAAGAATATTATTATTTTTTTTTTATAAAAAGTTTAATGGAATCCTGACCGGTGATGGTGCTCCAGATATTGCCCACACAAACCTACGGGTCCAATGAGAGCTATCAGATTGGATGAACTGGCTAAAGACTGAAATCGGGTTTAATACTAATCTAAATTATTTTGCTACAGTGTTTTTCAGTTTTCAGTTTTCAACTGTATTCAAACAGACCCAGAGAAATATATAGCTAATGCTAATCCAAATTTTGCAGTACGTACGTGAAATATGGAACACTCTTGCTTATGGAAGTGATGGAAAACCAGTGTACAACATGGATGGTCATCTTGTGAAATGGATACAAGCTGCTGGACTATGTGTTACAGCTTTTGATTTTGCAACTATAGGGATACTTCAAACTGCAATTCCAGGAGTGATTGACTTGAGGCCAGGAAATGCTGTAACGTTCATAGATAATCATGATAAAGGTTCCACACAGAACCTTTGGCCATTCCCACCAGATAAAGTCATCCAGGGATATGTCTACATTCTACTCATCCAGGGATCCCATCAATTGTTAGTTTTTTTTTACTCTATTTACTTTTTCTCTCACCAGATGTTTTGTTTTTTCACGTTATTTTTTCATATGGTGCTCCTAGTCCTAGATGAACAAAAAGTAGATCCAGGAAATTGTCTAAAATTCAAAACATAGCCTCTAGTGCAGAAATTTGTTAGTAAATTGACAACAATCTCTTCAAGTTTCCAAAATTTGACTAAAACTTCTTTTAAAAAAGCATACTGTATTTACTTATTTTCTTAAAGTTGGTAAATGTACAATTATACCTTTTTTAAAAAAAATTGGGAGAGGGGGGAATAAGGATTTAAAAAGTTATGGGTAAATTACACTAATCTATCCAGAGGTTTGGGGTAATACCAAGCACATCCAAAGGTTTTAAAAAATGACAAATTTGGTCCTTAAACATTAATATTGTTTGTGCACCATTTATTAAATCTTTTTATTTAGTTTTTATTTTTCCTTTTCTTTGCTTTTCCCTTCAATCTTTACACCAGAAAATTTCTCTCTTCATGCCAAAAAAATTCTCTCTCTCCCAAGCCCAAGCCACAAGGGTTTCATAGTCAAGTAAATGACCAACAACTCTGCCACTGGAACTATTTCAGAGCCAGGTCACCCATAAAATTCACGCCATATGAGGATGGTGGACAGCAATTAGATCAGGATCTACAAGGATGGTGGCGGCGGTTGCTGGGTTGAGATAAGAGTGGGCGGCAGTGGCAAGGTCACAATTTGGAGCTTGTTGTCATGGGTATGGGATTTTATTTTTAAGATTTGATTTGGGTTTGAATAGTAAATCATGTGATGTTGGATGGTTGAAATTGTTTGGGTTTGAGGAGGATGGATGGATAGTGATAGATGGTGTCATGGTGGATAGCGTTTATGGGTCTCACGACGCTTGCCATTGTGGGTATTGATTTTTATTTTGAAATTTTTTTGATTTGGGTCTATTTGAGGAGTTATGTTGGATGGTTAATTGGTTGAATTAATCTATGTTTCCTTTTGGAAAAAAAATAAAAAACATAAAGTCAACAATTTTCGAACTTAGTTCTAGCGAAATGGATACAAAAGGTGCCTTTTGTTTTCAGTTTTTTGGGTCTTTCTGGGGAAAAGAAGTTTACGGCTTATTGGGATTGAAGGATGGTTTTCATTGCGAGAGGGGGCTTTGTCGGGAAAATGATTGAGAGAGAGTGAAAAAAATTTATCGGAACAAAACAGTAGATTTTTTGTTCTTTTTTTTTTAATGCTCTACAAATTTTTTTCCCCAAATGAGACTAGGTTTGGTTTTGGAAAATGAATACATATTTCATTTCATTTTTTTGTATGTTTCTTAAATACATGGTCATGTACATCATTTGATATTGGTTTGAGCTTGAGAGTGAGTGAATGAGGTGATGTTTATGTTATGCACAAAGAAGAGAGAAAATGAAGAAATAGAGAACAAAATGAACTAGAAAATTGCTTGGATGAGTCATGAGAGTCAACAAACGGCATAACACGGTGTTAGCATTTAAGGACCAAATTGATCATTTTTTAAAACCCTTGGATGTGCTTAGTATTACGCTAAAGCTCAAGGTAGGTTAGTGTAATTTACCCAA
This sequence comes from Castanopsis chinensis, assembly GCA_032878915.1. Classification (NCBI taxonomy): domain Eukaryota; kingdom Viridiplantae; phylum Streptophyta; class Magnoliopsida; order Fagales; family Fagaceae; genus Castanopsis; species Castanopsis chinensis. Next base: position 10,705,437 of record JAVQMG010000106.1, read on the forward strand.
AAGCTATATGTAAGCAAATAAAGGCTCAATGTCAGTTGGCTTGATTGTGTGAAATTCAGTTGAATTATGTTGACATACACTAACCTGCTATTTGTTAATCTATTCAAGGATTCAAATGAAAAAAATTATCAGTTGCAGTATAGGATCTTGTTACATAGCTGCACATTGTTTTGAAAACTATTTTTGCACACAAAAAATAATTGCAAAAGTTGCTCTTTACTACTAAAAAGGTTTTGCTGGATTTTGGAGCATGCTAAATTGCTGATTACTATTAGCAGATCCAATTTCCATTGATGCCTAATAATTGACAACAAGATAAGTTAATCCAAATTGACAAGTTATTCTTTAATGCTATTGATACTACTGATTATTATCAAATAAATGTTCTTCTTGCTTTGTTTGAATTCATGTGAATCTTTTTTTTCATGACAGTTTTATGATCACTTCTTTGACTGGGGTCTCAAAAAGGGGAACTCTATACTCATTGCAATTCGATCTAGGAATGGGATCAAGCCAACAAGTTTTGTGCAAATTCTAGCCTCTGATGCGGATCTCTCTAGTTGGGTTACACATGTGAGTGAAGTCTCACATTGAATAAAGATGAGAAAAATGAGTAGTTAATATAACATAATTGAGCACATACCTATTGGGCTTAGGTTTTTTGAGTTAAAGTGTCTCTATATGTTAAATTTATTATTCAAGGAAGCTTCCCAATGTGTTTATCTCCCCAACAAGTGGCATCAGAGCTAAGGTTAGAGTTGAAGCGATAGCCAAAGAAGAAGGCAATGCTTTAGGAATTGAGAAGTTTGATGGAAAAGACTTCAGATATTGGGGGGGATGTAGATTGAAAAATTATCTAGATGGGAAGAAATTGCACTCATTGCAATTCAATCTAGAAATGGGATCAAACCCACAAGTTTTTTGCAAATTCTAGCCTCTAATGCGGATCTCTCTAGTTGGGTTACACGTGTGAGTGAAATCCCAAATTGAATAAACATGAGTAGTTAATATAACATAATTGAGCACATACCCATTGGGCTTAGGCTTTTTGGATTAAAGTGTGTCTCTATATGTTAAATTAATTATTTAAGGAAACTTCCTAAGGTGTTTATCTCCCCAACAAATGGTATTAGAGCTAAGTTTAGAGTCAAAGAGATGGCTAGAGAAGAAGGCAATGCTTTAGGAATTGAGAAGTTTGATGGAACAGACTTCGAATATTGGGGGATGTAGATTGAAGAATATCTCAATGGGAAGAAATTGCATCCGCCTCTTTTAGGGAAGAAACCTGAAATTATAAAGGATGACAACTGGAACCTTCTTGATAGACAGGTACTAAGAGTTATTCGATTAACTTTGCCAAGATTAGTTGCATGCAATGTTGTGAAAGAAAATACCACAGTGGATCTGATGAAGGCTTCATCTAGCATGTATGAAAAGCCATTAGCTAACAACGAGATGCATCTGATGAGAAAGTTGTTTAATCTGAAGAAGGCAGAAGGCACTCCTGTAGCGCAGCATTTGAATGAGTTCTGATGATGCTCAAAATCGTCAATAAGCCACACGGTTCACATGTGCTCCTGGTGACGTACCTGCACAACACAAAAGGTGAAAACCTTAGAAAGAGCATCAGTGTGGTACTAGCCAAACACCCTCCGACGGTCAAGTTAGAGAAATCTCTTGTTCACAACTCTAAAGTGCTAGAGCTGAGGTGAATTGTATGTACCTTGCTTTGAGAAAGCTTTGGGGTATTTATAGTAGCGTAGAGCCGAAATTCATGCCTTGGTCAAGAAGTTCTTTTCCTTCCAGGAGAGTAACTCTTGGATTTTACGCATCTCCTAGAATCCTTGTCCTTATAGGAGTCTTCTTAATTTGAGTTAGACGTGTCGTGCAAGAATCCTTGTTGCATGCGTGTTGGTCAAGTAAGGTTGTGGACGGGGCCCAGACTAACTTCTTCAGCCTATTCTCGTCAGCTTGGCTATACATACTTCTAAGGTCGTTGGTTTGCTGGTGGAGGTCGTCAGCTTCAGTTCTCCCCAGCTTTAAGGTCGTCAGCTACTAGGTCGTCAGCCTTGGGCTTGTCAGCTTTGGATTATTAAAATAACCCTTATCAGCTGCCCCCTACTCCATAGCCTTGTCAGTCTTTCCTGACGAGTTATGGAGTATATATTTATGACGTCTTTAGATGACCTCTATTAAATGCTAGGACACGTGGCTTAAACTGATTTGCCTCGATCTGGGATGAGCACGTTGCTTTGCCTTCCGCGCCCATTTTTCCTATATATATATATATCCTATTCCCCTCATTTCAAACTTTCCAACATTTGTTATCTTTTGAGAGCCAAAGTGTCACGTCCACGACTCCTATCCGTCTATTTGCTAGCTTCGTCTACTCCGCAGCCATCAACCTTTTAGGACCGTCATCTTACGTCAAACAACCTTTTATTTGTAAGTTTTCTTTTAACTCTTTATTTTTCTACCTTGTAACTTTAGCGAGGTCGTCGGCCTAGGTTCTTAGAACAAAAACTGTCGTTTGTAGATAGTCAGATGTCGAGTGAACAGTCATCGATCCGTGAGGGAGCGGGTTACGACGAGATCTTCCCATTAGGTCGTGAACCCGAGGAGGGCTTATCCTGGTCGTCAGAAAGGGACACGTCAGCCTATTCTTCTGACGAAGTGGAAGGAAGTTGTAGAGAAGGTGAGGTGAGCGAGGACGGGGACAGTGGGGAGAAAAAGGAGAAAACTGGTGACGGGAATGAGGATGAAGGTGACGAGGAGACCTTAGAGAGCACCTCGGGAGCTCTTGGTGATGACCGTCCCTTCATCCTACCCTTGGAATGGTTCGTCAACGACTTCTTGTCGACGATGTCAGAGAATGTTTTTAACACCTTACGGGCCCGTTACTAGATTCCAGACGATATCTCAATCCATCTCCCCGAGAAGGGTGAGCGGTGTTATTTAGGGCGGACTGCGAATGTGGGCATGTACGACGCTATGTTCGCTGCGGGGTTGAGATTACTGCTGACGGCGTTACATCGTTAGCTAGCCAACTTTTTGGGTATCTCCGTCAACCAAATTGCTCCTAACGCATGGCGGACGTTTATTGGTGCTGAAATCTTGTGGGTTCGTCTGAGTGGTGGACACCGTCAGCTAACTCTGGACGAGTTCTTTTAGTGTTACCGTCCTTAGCACATCTCCTCGTCAAAGGGGATTTATCATTTTTCGGTAAGGAAGAAAGAACTCAAATTGGTGTCGGACATGCCTGACTCCAATAGAAAATGGAAAGGCAGATATTTTTTTGTAGAGGGGACTAATTGGGTATGCCGTCAGGATGAGTGGGAGTCAATGCCTCACGGCTTTTTTGACAACACCTAGGCATACGTCAGGGATTCAGGTCGACCCCGTCAACTTCTCCACTTGGCTTATTTACCTGGCTTCTAACCCCGTCTCTTTCTTTTCAGCCAACGTCCGTCCACGGGTGATCGCGGAGCAAGAGGACTTCATCTATCGGGTGACGTCTATCCCTTTGGACGAGAGGAAGAGTCGGGACCTGATTACCCTTGACGCCCTACATTTATATTGTGGCAGTCCTGAACCAACGGAAGAGGCTCGCAGGCTGAACGAATTCTCTCGTTGATGTGAGTATCTCTCAATTACTTCCGTCATTTCTCTTACCTTGTTTTCCTTCCCTCACTTTCTATTTTTCAACAGAAATGGAGACGGCCAAGCAAAGGATCCGCACGGCTGCTGCCGCCAAGAAGAAAGAAGAGGAGAAGGTCAAGGGGGAGGCGACACCGTCGTCAGTTCCCAAGCCCATCAGGAAGGTGGGCGCTAAAAGGAAAGCTGACAGGAAGGATGACCGTTCAAGGAAGAAAATGGTCCCTTCCTCTGGGGTTAAATCCTCCAAGAAGCTGTCGCCACAAAAAGCTTCCCATGGGGCCAGCAAGGGCTTGATGACGGCATCAGGGGCCATCAGTCCTAACCCTGTTCGTCACCTCCTTACCCATAAGGACTATGCTGTGGAGGTGGCGAAGTCCATTCTAAAGGAAGAGGAAATGGAGTTATGCGATGAGCAGGCGACGAATGAGATAGGGTCGTTAGGGTTATTCGACCTTGCTCGGGTATACTTCCCATTCTCCCGTTTTACTATTTGGACAATCTTATAGGGAACTGACGCTATAGGCCATGGTTTTAATGAAGTATTTGCGAAACAAGTGTGCTGCAAAGGAGGTGGTGATCTCCCGTCTGCACGTTCGCCTCAAGAACTCGGTAGATGCGCACCAGCAGTACAAGGAGGCCAACGTGCTTCTTGCCGGAGAGGTGAAAGGGCTGACGGCGAAGTTAGAGGAGGAGACTCGTCAGCGGAACTTGGCTGACGAGGCAAGGCTGACGGCAGAGAAGGACCTAAAAGGACTTCTAAGTCAGGTGGAGACGGCCAGGGCTGACGCAGTGACAGAGTTCAAGGATTCTCAATCCTTTATAGATGCCTGCGCCGTCTACTATGCTGACGGATTCGAGGATTACCTGAAGCAGGTGAAGTTTGCTTATCCCAACCTGGATCTATCCAAGGTCAACACAGACGAACCCCTACCGTCAACTCCGGCAGGTGGTTCTACATTCGAGGAAACCTACGAGACTACCCAGCTCAAGGTGGAGTCAAGGGACGGCAGCTTTGTCCTCGCTCTGCCCGCCATAGATAAGTCCGTCACCATAGCTCCGTCTGCGGACCACCATGCAGAAAAATCGACTGCTGAAGATGCCTCTACCCTGATCATCACTCTGTCTCCGTCAGCCACTCCTTCAGCTTTATAAATTTTTATAATGAATTTTGCACTAAGGGTGCTTCTATTTTCAAGTTGTAATGAACTTTAATGTTTGACGCCCATGTTTTTGGGCCTTTGTAAAGACAATTTTATCTTGTAATATTTAATATTTATTGCTTCCGATAGTGTTGCTTTGTACTTGACGTTTTCATGTCGTCAGTTTGATTTTTGTAGAAGCTTTGTATTCTAACAGTCGACTTGTTTATTTTGACGCGGTCGCCCACTTTGTAGACTTTGTATTAGTTCCGTCCACTTCGTGGACTTGATGTAGTTCACTTCGTGGGCTTTGTAGTGACTCCGTCCACTTTGTGGACTTGAGGTCGTCCATTTTGTGGACTTGAGGTCGTCCACTTTGTGGACTTGATTGTCTACTTTAAGGTCGTCCACTTTGTGGATTTAAGGTCGTCTACCTTGTGGACTTAAGGAGTTCTGTCTGCTTTGTGCACTTAAGATCGTCCACTTTGTGGACTTAAGGTCGTCCACTTAATGTCGTCCACTTTGTGGACTTCATATCGTCCACTTTGTGAACTTAAGGTCGTCCATTTTGTGGACTTCATGTCATTTACTTTGTGGACTTAAGGTCCTCCACTTGGTGGACTTGAGGTCGTCCACTTCGTTGACCAGTAGTTCCGTCTGCTTTGTGAACTTAAGATGGTCCACTTTGTGGACTTAAGATCGTCCACTTAATGTCGTCCACTTTGTGGACTTAATGTCGTCCACTTTGTGAACTTAAGGTCGTCCATTTTGTGGACTTAGTAGCAGTTTCGTCCACTTCGTGGACTTGATGTATCTACGTAATCAAACTTTCCAGTTGTTTTTTGAATAAACTCATCTTATTATTATGAACATATGCATAAGTAGTAAACAGAATAAAACTCAGCCCTTTGGGCTTTTAAAAATGTTTTGTTAACACATAATTAATAAACGATTTAAAGGAAATAAACTGGAGATGAGGAGCAATGTTTATGTTATCTTCTACTGGTAGTACTTTCTAAGGTGCTCGACGTTCCATGGATGGCGTAGCTTCAGTCCGTCTAGAGTCTCTAAGTGGTAGGTGCCCTTCCTCAGCCATGATGCTATTTTGTAGGGCCCTTCCCAGTTTGGGCCGAGTTTTCCTTGTGTAGGGTCTTTGGTGTTGCCCATTACCTTTCTCAAGATGAGGTCTCCAATTTCAAAGTCTCGGTGCTTGGCTCGAGAGTTGTAGTGTTTGGCCGTGAGGTTCTAGTATCGCGCGAGCCTCTGTTCAGCCGTCGCCCTAACTTCGTCAACTAGGTCAAGTTCTAGACGCATGGCTTCGTCATTCCTCCCTTCGTTGTAATTATCCACTCTATAGCTTGTAAGTCTAACCTCAGCTGGTATGACAGCTTCACTCCCGTATGTTAACCGGAATGGAGTTTCTCCTGTAGGGGTCCTGACGGTTGTCTTGTATGCCTATAGTACGCTGGGTAGTTCCTTTAGCCATATGCCTTTTGCCCCCTCAAGCCGAGTTTTGATTATTCGAAGCAAGGATCGGTTCGTGATTTCAACTTGTCCGTTGGCTTGGGGATGAGCAGGGGAGGAATAGTGGTTCTTGATTCCTAGTTGTGAACAGAAGTCTCGGAAGAAGTTATTGTCGAACTGCTTACCGTTGTCCGAGATCAGGACCCTTGGAATTCCGAACCTGCAAATGATGTTTTTCCAAACAAAACTTCGCACATTCTTCTCGGTGATCGTGGACAAAGCTTCAGCTTCTACCCATTTGGTGAAGTAGTCGATGCCGACTACTAGGAACTTCAGTTGCCTTGCTACTGTTGGGAATGGGCCCATGATGTCCAGCCCCCATTGGGCGAATGGCCACGGAACGGTTATTGGGGTTATCTCTTCAGCTGGTTGCTTGATAATGTTACTGAACCTTTGGCACTTATCGCATGTTTTGACATATGCTTAAGCGTCCTTTTGCATGGTCGGCCAGTAATATCCAGCCCGGATTAGTTTGTGGACCAACGACCGTGATCCTGAATGATTGCCACAGATCCCTTTGTGCACTTCTCTCATGACATAATCCGCTTCTTTGGGCCCTAAACACCTCAGGTGCGGTCGGGAGAAACTTCTTTTTCTTTTGTGTAAGATGTCCTTTATCAAGACAAATCGAGCTGCCTGGACCTTCAGCTTCCTTGCGGCTTCCTTTTCTTTAGGCAGGATGCCATATTTGAGATAAGCGACTAGAGGGGTGGTCCAATTATTCTCGGATCTTACCTCCTGCATACTAATGACATCTATTAGTGGTGCAATTTGGGTGAAAGATAGTACCTTACTAGAGATGATCACGTTTTCAGCGGATGGGGCTTTAGCAAGGCGGTCGGCTTGCTCATTGTCTCCTCTTGGAATTTGAACGACTCTTGCCTGAAGCTCGTTTACCCTCCTTGTTACTTGTTCCAAGTACATTTTCATCCTTTCTCCCTTACATTCATAGTCGCCATTTATCTGATTAGTGACGATTTGAGAGTCGCAATGGATCACTATGTCTACGGCTCCTACAGCCTTGGCCAGATCTAAGCCTGCTATGAGGGCTTCATACTCTGCTTCGTTGTTAGTTGTAGAAAAATCAAGTCGAATCATGCATTCGATCTCGTCGCCCTCTGGAGACCAAAGTACGACCCCTGCTCCGCCAGCTCTTTTGTTTGATGACCCGTCGGTGAACACACTCCACTGAGGATTCTCTACCCCCTGGTCCTCTCCATTTGTGAACTTCGCAATAAAGTCAGCGAGCACTTGTCCCTTGATGGTGGTACGTGGGCGATACTTTATGTCAAACTCGCTTAACTCTGTGGCCCACAGGGCCATACATCCCGCGGCTTCTGGGTTACTCATCACTTGCCGTATGGGCTTGTCAGTTAGTACAACTACCGTGTGGGCTTGGAAGTATGGCTTAAGCTTGCGGGCTTCCGTTACTAAAGCGAAGACAAGTTTTTCCATCGGTGAGTATCTTCCTTCTGCGCCGTGAAGTGCCCGACTGGCATAGTACACTAGCCTTTGCACCTTGTCGTCTTCCCTGACTAGGGCTGCACTGACGGCTGCCAGAGAAACGGCCAAATAGAGGAACAGCTCTTCACCTGGTTAGGAGGGGGTTAACAGTGGTGGTGAAGATAGTTAGGCCTTCAGGTCTTTAAATGCTTGCTGGCATTCGTCCGTCCATCCAAAGGACTTCTTCAGTGTGCGAAAGAATGGTAGACATTTGTCCGTCGCCCTGGATACGAATCTGCTAAGTGCGGCGACCTTTCCATTGAGGCTTTGTACTTCCTTCACGCTTTTAGGAGGTGTCATCTCCATTATAGCTCGAATTTTGTCTGGGTTGGCTTCAATACCTCTTTGGGATACCATGTATCCTAAGAACTTTCCAACTATTACTCCGAAGGCACACTTGGCTGGATTAAACTTCATGTTGTAAGAGCGAAGAGTATCGAAGGTTTCCTTTAGGTCTCCTAGGTGATCTTCTTATCTTCGGCTTTTCACTAGCATGTCATCGACATTTACCTGGACATTTCTCCCAATTTGCTGTGTGAACATCTTGTTCATGAGCCTCTGGTATGTTGCACCTGCGTTCTTTAAGCCGAATGGCATGACCTTGTAGCAAAAAAATCCTTGACTTGTCACAAACGACGTCTTTTCTTGATCAGCTTCATCCATTAGGATCTGGTTGTATCCTAAAAACGCGTCCATGAAGCTTAACAGCTGGTATTGGGCCGTAAAATCCACCAGGAGGTCGATCCTAGGTAGAGGATAGCTATCCTTAGGGCATGCTTTGTTTAGGTCCATAAAATCTACGCACATCCTCCACTTTTCGTTGTTCTTTTTTACCATCACGATGTTTGCCAACCACTCGGGATTGTAAACCTCCTTAATGAAACCCACTTCTTGTAGCTTGCGGACTTCTTCTGCCACAGCCCGATCTCTTTCTTGGGCGAAGACTCTTTTCTTTTGGCGGATAGGCAGAAAAGATAGCGATACATTCAACCTGTGTACCATGACCGATGGGTCAATTCCTAGCATGTCTTCGTGACTCCAAGTGAACACGTCTTGGTTTTCTTTGAGGAAGGTTGTGAGTTCCTGACGTACCGTTGGGTCCGCAAGGGTGCCGATCTTGGTTGTCCACTCTCGCTGGGAGTCGTCGAGAGGTATGTCCTCAAGCTTCTCTACGGGCTCCGTTGCTATACGTTGTTCTTCTATGCTCATGGACTGGTGGTGCTCATCCATCTCCATCATGGCTACATAACATTTGCGTGCGGCCACTTGGTCTCCTCTTAATTCTCCCACTCCGTAATCAGTCGGGAATTTTATCATCAAATGATAGGTAGAGGTCACAGCCTTCCATGAGTTAAGGGTAGGACGTCCAATGATGGCATTGTAAGCTGACGAGCAGTCGACTACCAGGAATGCTACATTCTTGGTGACCTGCCGAGGGTAGTCTCCAATGGTTACCGCTAAAGTGACGACTCCAAGGGGAAATACCTTCGTTCCTCCAAAGCCGACCAGCGGGACGTTAGTCGGAACTAGGCGCTCCTTATCAATTCCCATCTGTTGGAATGCGGGGTAGTAGAGGATGTCTGCCGAACTTCCATTGTCGACGATGACTCGATGTATGTTGTAGTCTCCCGCTTGTATGGTGACGACAAGTGCGTCGTCATGGGAATGATGGATACGTCGTGCATCTTCCTCTGAGAATCCAATGAGGGGGTTATCAGTCCGTGACATTTTAGGTACGGGCCCCTTCAGTTGGATATTCTGAATCATCCTGAGATAAGTCTTTCAAGCTTTCTTCGATGACCCGGCAGCCGCGGTGCCCCCCACGATCATCCTTATGTCTCCTAGGGGCTGTCTGGGGCATTCATTCTCCCGTCGGGGAGCTTGGTCTTGCGGTGGATCTGTCCTCTCTTTGCTAGCAAACCTTTGCAGCTTTCCTTGCCTAATTAGAGCTTCTATCTGCTGCTTCAAGTCGTAGCAATCAGCCGTATCGTGGCCATAGTCTCGATGGAAGCGGCAATATTTATCCCTTGGCCTCTTGTTGGGATCTCCCTTCATCTTGCCGAGAAAGGTCAGGGCCCCTTCGTCCTTGATCTGCATTAGGACCTGGTCAATAGGGGCGGTCAGCGGCGTGAAGCTCGTGAATCTCCCCGCGGGTGGTTTGGAGCGGCGATCGTCCCGTCGTTTTCTGTCCTAGCCTTCTTTTGCCCCCTATCCGTCCTTGTGTCTTCTTGCCTTTCCCTTTCTTAGGCCTCTCTTCTCGAGCCATCAGAGCGTCTTCCGCGTTCATATACTTGGTTGCCCTGTAGAGCACATCTGACATGGTTTTCGGGTCGTTCTTGTACAAGGAAAATAAGAACTTACCCTTCCGTAGCCCATTAGTGAATGTTGCCACGAGTATCTTGTCGTCCGCCTCATCGATCGAGAGAGCCTCCTTGTTGAACCGTGTTATATACGACCTAAGTGTTTCGTCCTCCCTTTTTCTTATACTCATTAAACATGCCGTGGACTTTTTATATCGATGACCCCCGATGAAATGTGAAACAAATTGAGCACCTAACTCCTTAAAGGTGCTAATCGAATTAGGTGTCAATCTGCTATACCAGACCCTCGCGGATCCCTTCAGCGTGGTAGGGAAAGCCCTACACATGATCTCATTTGGCACTCCTTGGAGGTGCGTTATAGTCTTAAAGGATTCCAAGTGGTCTAGGGGGTCCTTAGACCCGTCGTAGCTTTCTAGCAAAGGCATGCGAAATTTTGGAGGAAGGGGACATGAAGTGACATGTGTCGTGAAAGGTGAATCAGTTCGATGAACTAGGTCATCAAGGTTGCTAGATACCCTTCCTCTGAGTGCGTTCATCATTACGTCCATTCGTTCTCGCATCTCCTACATCTCCGCGGCGATGTGAGGTGGCAGTGCGCCAGAGATAGCTGGCCGACTGATGTCCTGCCGCTCCGGTCTGCTCGGAGCGTTGCTACCCTCGAGTCCCTCCTGGTTCCTTCTTTCAGCGCTTGTTCCTTCTTAGTCTTCTTCTTGCGTGCTAGGATGTGTAGTCCTCTAACGTAACTGTTCCTCCAAGTCGTGATTTTGTTTGGTTAGGCGTTCTACCGCCACTGCGAGCGTTTGGACTTGTCTTTCCAGTGCTGTGGCGTGCGGTTCATCGCCCAAGTTGTTGGTTGTTGCCATCAATCTTGTGAGTACCATGCAGCTTTTTGTCTCAGGAATAAGGTAATGGCTGATCACTCGATCCCCACAGACGGCGCCAATTGATGATGCTCAAAATCGTCAGTAAGCCACACAGTCCACACGTGCTCCTGGTGACGTACCTACACAACACAAAAGGTGAAGACCTTAGAAAGGGCATCGGTGTGGTACCGGCCAAACACCCTCCGACGGTCAAGTTAGAGAAATCTCTTGTTCACAACTCTAAAGTGCTAGAGCTGAGATGAATTGTATGTACCTTGCTTTGAGAGAGCTTTGGGGTATTTATAGTAGCGTAGAACCGAAATTCATGCCTTGGTCAAGAAGTTCTTTTCCTTCCAGGAGAGTAACTCTTGGATTTTACGCATCTCCTAGAATCCTTGTCCTTATAGGAGTCTTTTTAATTTGAGTTAGACGTGTCGTGCAAGAATCCTTGTTGCATGCGTGTTGGTCAAGTAAGGTTGTGGACGGGGCCCAGACTAACTTCTTCATCCTGTTCTCGTCAGCTTGGCTATACATACTTCTAAGGTCATTGGTTTGCTGGTGGAGGTTGTCAGCTCCAGTTCTCCCCAGCTTTAAGGTCGTCAGCTTCAGGGTCGTCAGCCTTGGGCTCGTTAGTTTTGGGCTCGTCAGCTTTGGATTATTAAAATAACCCATATCAAGTTCAATACGATCACAAATAAATTATCTTTAGTGGAAATTGAATTTGATGATGAGGTTTATGCATTGATTCTTTTGGCTTCTTTACCAAATAGTTGGAAAGCCATGAGAATGGCGATGAGTAATTATGCAAGGAAAAGCAAACTCAAATATGATGATATTCGAGATTTGATTTTAAGTGAAGAGGTTCGCAGGAAAAATGCGAAGATAGACAATGCACAAAATCAAGCTTTTGTCACGAAGAACAAGAGCAGGGGTGGAAGTAAAGGACCTAATGATCGAAAATTCAATAGCAGGTCATAATCAAGAGATAGATCTCAGTTTAAGAAAACTAGAGAATGCTTCTATTGTGAAAAAAAAATGGTCACAAAAGAAGAGATTGTTGGCATTTGAATAAAAAACAAACTAAAGGCAAAGATAAAAAGAATGATAGTGAGAAAAACACTACAATTGCTGTGATTGCTAAGAATGTTGTGATGCTCTCTGTTGAAGAGCAAAAGTGTGAGCATGTTAATAATAATGATGTTGAGTGGGTTGTTGATTCAACAGCCTCTCACCATGTTATCCATAAGAAAGGGTTGTTTATCACATACAAAGCAGAAGACTTTGGTCCAGTGAAGACGGGTAATTCCAGTTACTCAAAAATTATGGGAATTGGTGATGTGTGCATTGAAACCAATGTTGGTAGCACTATGATGTTGAAGGACATGCGACATGTTCCAGATTTAAGGATGAATGTGTTTTCTACATTGGCTATGGATCGAGCGAGTTATTGTAACTACCTTGGTAATAGAAAATGGAAACTTACTAAGTGTTCATTGGTTGTTGCAAGAGGATATGCATGTTGCAGTATGTACAGGACTCGTGTGAAGACCTGTAAGAAGAAGTTTAATGAAATTGAAGATTTTGAGAAGACTTCACAGATGAGAGTTGGGAATTAATAGGGCTGATACCAAGAGGGTGAAATTCTTATTGCTTAATAGTGCTTTAGAAAAGAAAGTGGTAGGTGATGAAGAATATGAAGATGTTAAGGCTACATGGGATGATGATGAAGTGAAAGACTTTGAAGGTCTTAAGCAGAGGGAGCGATATCTTCCACTATAGATTGATGAACCTCATGAGAAGAGGACTACAGGAGAACATCGAATTGTTAGCTTCAAGAACAATTGAGCTTCTGATGAGGGGGAACCAATGAATTGGATTAAGGAAATCCAAAATGAGAATAATTCTTTGAGAATGAAAGGTATTGATATTGATGTGGTGTTCTTAGTGCTAGTGAAGATAATGAAGGAGGTCAAGCTTGGAGTTGGCTTGACCAATATGAATTCTAACTAAAGAGTTGGAATTGAAGATCTTCTTCCTCGATGGGTTGGAGGGGGAGATTGTTGGGAGGTGCACAACACCTAATAGAAGTCCAGCCCATGTAGGATTTGTGCCCAAGATAATGAGCTCACCATGCAAGCATTGATGGAATTCTATTTCAATTAGAAATAGGTGAACGTGGTTGACAAATCCTAGAATCCTACTCCAAATGTAAGTAGGAGTTGTGTTTATTAATAATACTTGTAAGAATTATAACTCAAGTCATGTTAGGAATTCAAATTATGCTTGAAAAAGAAATATAAGGTGGCTAAAGCTTTTTTGTTTATAAAAAGCATGTCGGTGTGCTGCATATTGAAGAGAAAGAAAAGAAAGAGGATGCACACAAAGAGAGAGCAACCAAGAGGGAGCCTCTTAGAGAAAAAGAAGACAGCCAAGAGAGAGTTGTGCATGGAGAAGAAAATAGAAATGAGAGTGCAAAATGTTACTGCCTTTAAGAGAGATAATTTGTGTGAGAGAGCAAAGAAAAACAAGAGAGATTTTTCTTTAACAGTGAGATATACATAGGAATTATTGTAATTGATTTAATAATAGTGAAATTATTCAAAATTTGTTCCATGATTTTTCCCTTCAAGGAGAAAAGTTTTTCCACAAAAATATTTGTGTTCTTATGTGTGATGTTATTTTGGGTTGCTAATATTTATGATAATATTATTTGGGACCCAACAAGTGGTATCAGAGTCAATGGTGGTGTGGGGCAAAGGTGGCATGGTTATTAAAGTTTCTTTTGCAGTTAGAGCAGGAATAGGGTATGTGTACTTGAAGCCTTTTCTCAAATTGAGCAAGGCAGGTCACTTTTGCAATTGGAACAGGGATGGTATATTGCACCAAGCAATCCCATAAAGCCCACACAAACGATCTTAGAAAAAACCCAATAAAAGAGTATTATTGCTAATGGTGCTAGACAATGATGAGGTGTGAGGTTCCCATTGAGAATAAAAGACGTACGAGGTTAACACGTGGAGACCCATGGATGATGCACTAGTGAAGGGAAAGGCCTATTAGGCAAAGAGAAATGAGTAGGACTTGTTCATGGCTCATAGAGTCATAGAGAGGCAAAGCCTCACACATAAGGGGGAAATTGTTGGGTTGCACGGGTGAGTGAAGTCCCATTAGGCAAGGGGAAATGAGAAGGACTTGTTTATGGCTCATAGAGAGGCTGAGACTCACACGTGAGGGAGAGATTATTAGGTTACACGGGTGAGTGAAGTCCTACATTGAATAAATATGAGAAGAATGAGTAGTTAATATAACATAATTAAGTACATACCCATTGGGCTTAAGCCTTTTGAGTTAAAGTGTATCTCTATATTTTATATTAATTATTCAAGGAAGCTCCGTGTTTATCTCCCCAACATTCTATATGGCCACTATAGACAAAAAGATCATCGTCAAGATGGGCCCGGGATATGAGGTTGGGAGAAAAATGATCATTAATAAAAATGAAAAGGAGTGACCAATGGCCATTATGATGAATTATCCTTTGCATTGTTTAATTCAATTTTGAATCTTTGTAATTATATATGCTATGTTATTACTAATGAAAGTTAAGCATAAAGAGAATTTTCTTTCTATCCAGTTTGCTTCTGAAGTATAAGGTTTGCGTAGGCCGGTTAGGGACTCGAGGACATTGGCTCAGACCCCACTTGAAAGTCTCCAAGATTCAATTTGATCCATATACCACACACTGGATATGTTCCTTAAGAAATCTATGTGATAAAGATTTTTCTATAAATTCGAATTGGGTCCTAGAAACTATCGTTGTAACAACAATAATGTATATGATAAAATTGAGACAATTAAGGTTTGATATGCCATGCCCATTTTGTTACTGACAAATTTGCATATGGGTAACCTCTACACAAGGAAATCTAGCTTCAGTAGCCCAACCAGATGTCACATTGCTCAAGTTATAAAACTATCTTTAACCATGAAATGGTTCATGGCTAAGATTTTATTTCTTAAATCCAATCATGTACAAAGTTTTTAAAGGTTGAGTGTTTCTAGACACGCCTATTTTTGTTTCTGGTAATAATTTCTTTGGCAGCTCATGAATAGTGGTGGAGCCAGGGGGTCGGGGGGGGGGGGGAGTCGCCAGTTGCCCCCCTGGCCTGCCCAAAATACCTTTAGTTTTTTTTTTTTTGGGTGAAAAAATACCTTTAGTTATTAAATACCCTTGCCTACTTTTTGTTTTTGGGTTTATTAATGTCACTTTGTTTATTTGGTCTTGAAAAAGAGCATAACTTCTAAATGAATTATTGAGAAACCTTAAGTCCTCCAATAGATGCCATGCACTGAAATTTTTTTAGTTTGTCCCTAACATGTTATAATTTGAACATTTTATGGAAACACATCAATGGCGGTGCCGCCTTATGGCCAAGGTGGTCCTAGGACAACCCTGACCTAAAAAAATTTATATATAATAATTTAAAATTTTATATTTATTTACCTTTAAAAAAAATTTGGGACCACCCTTAATTTTTTTTTATGTCAATAAAATTAAATTTTGGTCCATAATTTGAGCAACTTAATAATATATTGGAGTCTTCCAATGGCAGCATAGGTCTAATAGGTTCGTAGTGGACAGGAGTGTAATGCCTATGGGCTACTCTTTGTTTTGGTCCTTTCCCTGGGGACATGTTTTAAATGTTTACTGTTCCCCCTAGCTGAGCTTAATGCCTCAGTCTTTTACTTGTATTCTATTTCGTTTCAATAAAGTTTTCTATGTTTTGAGTTAAATATATATATATATATATATATATTGTGGTATTTCAAGCAAAAAGGAAAAACTCAAAAAAAAAAAAAAGAACTAAAATCTGAAGAAAAAAAAATTATAATAAAATTACTACAGGTTGGACAGTGACTTGATTCCTTCGACTCAGCACACTACCCAATACAACATAATTTTCAACCTTTTATTATTTTTTATTACAGTATTATTTTTCCTCACCAGACATATATTACTTACTTCTCATTTTTAATTATTTTTTCTTGTGTATTCTTAACCGTACACGTCTTTTGTCTCCTCGATTTTTACATTTCATACTTTTAAATTTTATAACATCTTTATCTACACTTTTACATTTACATTTTGCCTTCCTCCTTATTTGTAACTTCTGTATCTTCTACCAGTACCGGTGCAGTAGTGCCTTTTCTCAAGTTTTGAGTCTCAAATTTCTCAATATGATTTTTTTTTAGCTGTACAAGTACCTTTGTTCATTTCTTTTCTTTTCATTTTTTTTTTCCTTTTGGGGTTTTTGGGTTTACAAAATGTAAATTTGTTTTGATTTTAAGAAAAATTTTATTTCAAAAGCAAAAATTTCATGCTAGCTGAATCTTGAATTTCGGCCAATTTTTACCGAAACACCCAAAATAGACAAGAATGACCCGAAATTTTTTCCAAAGTGGAATAGGGTGGGTTACTGTTCCGATTTGTTTATCGGCACGGTATTTTCCAACCGGAAAGAAATGGAATTAATAACATTGAATCAAACCTAATTACCTAAAGGCTAAAAAAAAATAAGATTGTGTAATTTATATTTGCTAAGGGACACCCTAAACAAAATTTCTGGAGCTAGCACTAGAACACATTAACCAAAATAATAAAAATTCACATATATTTCACTCAGTATCTATTTAACTACTAATAGTTTCATTCATAATTTGAGTTTTGGCTCTAAAAAAAATTAAAAAAAAAAAAAAAAAAGATCACTCATGTTAGAAATATCTCTATAGATAAATACAATATTATGAATAAGATTTTTTTTATTGAGTTTTCCTTTTTTTTTTTTTTACAATTTCATTAAATATCACTTAGTATTTAAATGAATGCCTTTTAATTTTTCAAATTGGTCTTAAATATTATATATTCACATAAATTTGTATATGTATGTATATTATATATATAAATTTTGCCTCTTCTCAACTCTAATCTTGCCTCCGCAACTGCTCATGAATCATGTTACTGCTTTGCATGGACTTTGATCATCTTTCTAGTCTCTACTACATAACTGTATACGTACAAAAAGTACTTATACAAGCTTTAATCTTTTAGAGGTCATTTTAATACAAAAGTTGTCCATCCGATTCTGGAATCATTATTTAATTTACAGCTAGAAACTAAAATTATTCTCTACTCTGGCAATGGCATCAGCGATTCTTGCGCAGTAGGATCTAGTAAAACTTACAAAGAGACAGTTAATTAATTTAGAATCACTAATTAAAGTGTTGGTATTTGAAAAAAATATTCTTTCTTTTGACAAGCATCGTCAGCGTACGTATCACAACCAGAAACAAAGTTTCTGGAAACGTGTATGACACAAAGACAATGGCCACTGCTTGCGGCTTTAGATGTCGGAGAATCTATGTACAAACTCTGTTCCGCACTTGCATGCTTTTGTATGGAATTACCAGTGACCACCAATGGCAAAGTGGACAGCCACGGATCAACTAGGCCACCATTATATATTGGCTCCGGTTAATGTGTGTCTTTAGGGCACGTATTAACTCATCTATTTTTAGAAAAAAATTTTTAAAAATTAAAAAAATTGTCAAAATTTTTTCAATTTTTGAAAAATTTTTTTCAAAAAAATGATTAATTTTTGTGTGCCCTTAAAGCACACATTAGCAAAATCTATATATAGATAATAAAATAAAGTAATGTGTAATTTATGAGAAAGTTTAGTGTTTAATAAGCATTTTACTAACCCTCTAAGGCCACAAAATAATAAATCATTTTTTAAAAAATTATGAAAAAAAATGAAAAATTTATTAATTTTTTTGACAATTTTTTCAATTTTTCTTAAAATGTTTTCAAAATATGTGCCCTAAGAACATACATTAACAAAACCCTTAGCATAAAATGATTTTTACCCTTTTAATTTTTATTTTTCTACTTAAATATAAAATTATGGTCCTCTTCATTTTATTTTGAAATGGACAAAAATCATTCCACGATTAAGATATTATTTTGATAAATATAAAAATGTTTATTATTTCACATTATATAATAAATTATTATTATACTTAATAAAAATAATAATTGATTTTAAGATTTATATATTTGTTTTTCATAATTCAATCGATAGTTGGAAGTGGAGTGATTGGAACCTTAGATTTAAAAATATCAAGAAATGTCAACTAATTGAACTACAAAGCTTTTAGAACAGATAAAGGTTAAATCGTTAACTTACAATAATTTCTATTAATTTCACGGGTAAAACTTAGGTGTAATTTCTTAGATAGTTTCCTATTTAAACACATAAGTACATAAAATTAACTGTTCTTTCTTTTTTAAAATGAACAATTTAACTCTTCTTGAATCTTAAAAAAAAAAAAAAAAAAAAAAAACTATTTTTTCTATATTGATAAATGCAATCACGTTTTTGAAATTAATTGAAAAACTTAGTGTATTATACTTAAATTCAAGGAAAAGTGTCACGTTCATAACATTTTTACAACAAATTTTAAGTGGCAAGTTGTTACTTGTTTTACTTTCTTGCCCAGTAATAACAACCTGCAACAACCTGTCACCAAATATTTGTTAACTTCTTGCCTACCAGTAACAATTTGCCACATAAAATTCATTGTAAAAGTGTTGTAAAAATATTGTAGACTATCGTTTCTCTAAATCCTAATTTTACAAGCAAGCAAAGAACTTCTTTACTGAGTTGGGCCATGGGTCAGGCGGACCTGAGTCCATCCGGCCCAACCCATTCAAAGCTACCGTCCATTTTACTGACCTTTGAGCCTTTGGAAATGTCAAGTCTCTCGCTGTTTTTTTTGTTTCTAGATCAACTCTCTAAGTCTTAGATGTTCACACTGCTTTTTATAATTTTTTTTTTGTTTGGTATGTTAATTCCAATACTGTGGTCAACTCTTATTATTATATTCTATTAATGGTTTGTCTTCGTGTGCTTTGCTGGCTGACTCTTTGAGTCCGATGTATTGTGTAGTGTAGTTTACACAACTACAGCTAATTAATTACTACGAATGCGACACGGCACACAACGTGTATAATATGATCGTATTGCAGCTTTGTTTATTTGTTTTTATATTGATTTTTTTATTATACTCTATTGTTTCTGGAATTGTCCAAATTGATATGTTCGAAAAAAGAATTCCAAGATTTTATTTTATATTAATTTCCCATCATTGTTTTCAAAACCACATGACTGTATAATTCCATGGTTTTATTGGAGTCGTATATTATGTGTGAATACGAAGATTGTTTATTACTGACAAATCTAGTAAAGTGCAAAATGAATATACTGTATTTTATTAAAAGGTTTTGCTTTATCCAGAGTATTGGAGCAATAGGAAGTCTTGCCCTTTTTTATTATTAATTAACATTCTATATATGTAAAGTTTCTGACAGATTAAATCATTTGGCAATACTCTGTTAAAAAAATTTAATCGATTCAATCACATGAATCATGAATTCATGATGTATACTTACATTTTTTTTTTAATTAGAAGAAAAAAAATAACCACATGATGTACTTGAATATAGAATATATGACATTTACAATCTTTACAATCATTTTATTTGTTACGTTATATTCTATACTAGAACATAATTATCTAAACCGAGTACCTTGAGGTTTAGTCGGGGACCGAGTAAAATACAAAAATAAATACAAAAAAAAAAACTTTAAATAAACATTTATAGTATTAACAATTGTACGAGGAATGGTTCTAGACCCATTGAGCCTTGGGCCCAAGCCTTATAGTACACCGCATGATCCCATTCCTGTTGGATCCTCAATCTTGGGCTAGACGCGCTTTAAGGTCCAAACTAAGCACAAGTTTCTTGATAGGCCCATCATGTCCTAAATGTATCATAAACAAGCTTGTACCGATCAATTATAGTTTGATTGGGGAAATGTTCACTGAGAATAACCTGTGCTCTCGGCAGCCCGGTATTGCCTTAGGGAGTATTGCTACCGGGCAGTCTATTGAAGGTTGGAATCAGTTCTAATACCATAACCATCGTTCCCAACAGAACATTTTTTTATGAGAAATGGTGGGATTGGACCCCATCCACACGAGTGAGTTTAGGAAGTAATCATAACACCTTCACCCATCTTAAGTTATAAATAGGAGAATAGAATGAGGGGGTGGGGGTTGGCAATTGGAAAGAAAAAACAGATAGTGGAATAGGGAGGTATTACCATCAAAAGGAGGGTAGCCCAGGCGAAAGAAAGGGGGGTTCAAGAGAACCAAAGGGGGATCATTTGGTCGCTTGGTAGGAACCACCCTCTGTAAGAAACTCTTAACCCACCATATAAATAAATTGTGAGCCCAGTGCACTAAGCAGAATTTGGGTGCATACAACAATCTATCAACCGACAAAATTATTATTTTTAAATATATCAAGATGCATTTATCTACCAATAAAGACAAAAGACACAAAGCGCCATTGGTTTTTATTTTGTTAATCTTTTTTAATTTTTTGATTAATAAAATTTGTTATGTTTTGAGTCGAGGATTTATGTAAGGAAGACAAAAGTTCAAATTTTCTTTCTCCACTTATTATTTATGATGTGTATGTATTAAACAAATATAAATTTGACAATATATAGATATATAAAAAAAATTAGTACTATAGTAAAACGAAAATTAATTTTTCAGCACTTCCTCGTATATTAATATATTTTCATATAAGCTTTTAACTCACTTTTTCATGTCAGCATTATAATTATCTAAGCTATAAATGCTAAAATGTTACTAGAAACAAATTAATATATATATTATCTATTTTTTTTATAGGAAAATATTTATAAGTATAATTCATCTAATTTAGCTTTTATTATTAGTCATAGATTTGCCTCCTCTTCAACAAATAATAATAAGGTAAAATTTAGTTATAGTTTTTTATATTGTATTGATCAATGTAGCCTATGCTTAAATTTAATTGAAAATCTTAACCTTCAACAATTAAGGGATAATATCAAGTCCCCATATTCAGTCAGCACATTGTTTTTTAAATTTAGGGGATGTTTGGTAGAGGTATTTAAATAACAGTTTTTGTTATTTAAACAACATAACACGTATTTTCATAACACTTTTTCACTCATACGTATTTCCACCAAGCAATATTATTAGAACAACATTACCAAACAGGCCTGATATTCTCCTTTAACCTATCCTAACAAATGGTTTGGTTATTTTGCTCAATTTTTTCTTTATATACCTAAGGATTGAAGCCAATTTATTTATTTATTTTTATCATCAACAACTTGACAAAAAGAATTTGCACCATTAATTAAACTATTGTATCTATAACCATGTTTTAAAAATCGAAATGGTTAAAGAATCTAAAGAGTGACCGGTAAATTTTACTGGCTCTTGATTGGTTTTTACCGAATCAATTTAGGGTCTAGTTTCCTGTTAAACAGGTTTAACTGGCTAGTTTGGTCAAGTTTCTAAAACAGTGTCTATAACATCACTCATTTACCCTTCTACATATTTTTACAAATTCAATATATTGGTCATTTGTAGTGGTGCGTTTGTTTATCTTAAAAAGATAAACTTATCAAAAAATAAAATGAAAAGATAAAGGAAAAGTGCCATATCCAAAACATTTTTTACAATATTTTCACAATAAATGATAAATGGTAAGTTGTTACTAGTTCTAATTTGAATCTACCACTTAAATTATTTTTTTGCCTTCCATAATAGATGGTAACAACCTGCCACTTAAGATTTGTTTAAAAATATTATAGACCTACTATTTCTCAAAAACAAAGTGATATATGAGAATATACTGTAATTGTTATTTAACATAATGATTAATGTGATGATTTCTTTAAACCTCAACTAATAAGTGTGTTGCTCCCTTAAAAAGCTAAGAGCACTACATTTTTATAATAAAATGCATATGGCAAGTTGTTAATGGTAGATAAAAAAAATGGTGTTAATTTTGAATTTATTTTCTTATTTTACTCTTTTAAGTTATTTTGTTAATTAATGGATACATGTCATGAAGTATTTTTTATATGACACTATGCCTGAAAATAAAAATCATATGTATATAATTTATTATATAAAAAATAAATTTTTTATTTAAAATTTCTTTTATTTTATTATTTATAATAATTAATATATTACCAAAATATACATCGTATATTTATAATCCAGTAGGAGCTTTTCTGTTTCTGTCTCCATTTGACCATTACATAAGACTAAAGACAGAGAATGACAGGAACCGTATTGCCGTCAAAAGCTTTTCTGTACTCTTGCTTCCCAATGTTGCCTCACTATTTCTGTCGGGTAGTCTCAAAGTCTGTAGAAGCTGCTGCCTCTTGCGACGAAGGAAACTTCCACGCAGTCCATAAGTGAAGTCCTCAGTCCTAACTCTCCAATCTCTTCAAAAGCCAAAAAACAGTGTCAAGAAGTCCGCGTGTACCCCACACCCCCAATTAAATAACTGCCATGTCAACTACAGTGCTACTCACTATCTTACGTCACCTCTTTGGCCTCTATTATGTAACGTCATCACTTCTCTGCTTATATGGGTCCCACCACAAAAAATGTACCCATAAATAAAAAATAAATAAATAACTTTTTCAGTGTTTAAACCATCCCAATTCCCAAGGGACCACCCTAAACTGATCCAGAGGCCAATCCCAATCCCACTCATCAATTTTCCACGTGACACCCTTAAACCCCTTCAAACCCGTGTGTGATTTGTGTGCCAGCAGAGCTTGCCACGTCAACTCACCAACATATATATACCCCTCCCTCTTTCTTTCACACCCTACACCAAAAATCAATTTGACCAACAAACTCTTTTTTGGCAACTGCAAGAAGAACAAGAAGTGGAAGAAGCTCAGTGCTACCTCAAACATGTACAACCCTTGCAAGAGAACAAAGATCACTCAAACTCCCACAACTGAACACTCCTTGACACCGCCACCTATGCCTCCGCTTCAACACCACCGTCTTTCGACCGAGGAGGAACTCTCCGTCATGGTCGCCGCCCTCACCAACGTAGTATCCGGCTCTTCCTCAGTCTCCGCCTCCGCCGCCGCCGCCGCCACCGCCAATCAACAATTCTACAGCTACCCATGGCCACTACCCACATTCGACGGAGCTGCCGCGGCCAGCACTTCTTCCCCAACAAGCACCGGTACTGACTGTACGGACACGTTTCTGCCTCCATCGTCTGAATTAGACACCTGCCACGTGTGCAACATCAACGGCTGTCTTGGCTGCAATTTTTTCCCTCCACCACCGACCCAACAATATACTACTACTGATCATCATCATCATCGTCAGCGTCAGCATCAGCATCAGCAAGAAAAGAAAATTGTAGTGTCATCTGGGTCTGGGTCTGGGTCTTCAAAGAAACAAACACAGCAAAAACAACAAAGGGCGAAGAAGAACTACAGGGGAGTGAGACAAAGGCCATGGGGCAAATGGGCTGCTGAGATCCGAGACCCGAGAAAAGCGACCCGAGTCTGGCTCGGCACCTTCACTACTGCAGAGGAAGCAGCCCGAGCCTACGACAGAGCCGCCATCGAGTTCCGCGGACCACGAGCCAAACTCAATTTCCCCTTCTCCGATTACACAGGAGCAAATTCATCAAATTCCTCCGATTTAAGAACAACTGCTGAGAATTCTTCCGAAATTGAAGTCACAAATTTAATTGGGAATGGAAATCAGGAAAATAATTTCGTCGATGAACATTGGGAGGAATGGATGATGACGCTCATGAATGGTGGTGATTCGTCAGATTCAGCTGGTAATACTAGCAACGCTCTTAGTTATTAAGACTATAGGAAGTCTAATGGCCATGTGAACATTTTGTGAGCTTTTTTTTTTTGTTTTTTTTTTTTAATTTTACAATTCGTTCAAATTTTAGCCAAACAGCAATTGTGTTACATTATGTATGTCTTTTTTTTTGGGAATATTATCTCCAAAAAAAAAAAAAAAAAAAGGTTCTATGTTAAATATAGTATAGATTCTTAAAATTTGTCTTGTTGTTCTTCTTTTGGTAGTATGAAATCAAAAGACACGTTATTCAAGACAAAGAAGATTATGTTTGACGTAGTAGTACCTAGGAAGAAGGGAAGGGGCGAGTAAGAATAAGAGTCAGATGGGACCCACACGGCCACACGGGCTGACAAGTAAAGTAACACTCTTTTAGAAACCTAAGCGATATCAACTATCCAATGTTCTATCACTTTCACTCTCTCTCTCTCTCTCACCTGATGAAAAAAGTCACACTACTGCTTATGGAATAATCTGGTTCCCATTCAAAAAGGGTGGGATCGAGTGAGTGTGCCACGTCACGTCTACCAAATATTTTTTGGGTCTTTGCCATGTCTAATCCAACATGTGTGTTTTCTTTACTAACATGTTTAGCATGTGCCTTTTAAATCACGTGCGGATTTGGGAGAAAAAAAATAATAGAAAGAAATCGCACGACTTGAGTCAGCTGACAACATTTTTTATTTTTTTATTTTGTGTTGAAAAATTGTAGCAAGTTTTTCTTTTTTGGGAAACTAAAAAATTATAGCAAGTTAGGAACATGGATTCTTATGCACGCTTTAGCGTGTTTTTAGATAAGGAAAAAAAATTTTACTATTTAACTTATTTTTAGTATTATTTATATATTTTATTATATTTTTTGATATTATTTATAAATTTTATTATACTATTTTAATTAATTTTTACCTTTACTTATAGTATATTTAGCAAAAAAGTTTTCAGTTTCAGTAGAATAAATAATATCTAAACAAATCCTTACTATAGTTATTTCAAAGAAACCGTAATTAATTGTAAGTTATATAGGATAGTTATAACAATACCTGTGTGTGAAAGTGTGTTGTGCTAGCTTTTTTTTTATATGCTTTTCAAATTTTCATAATTTTTTTAAATTAAGGATTAATGAATACGTTAAGGCATAAAACATACATTAACCGAACCAATTATTATTGTATGGTATACGGCAAGAGGCCCATCTCCTCCTGGGCCCAAATCCAAAGTGGCCCATGAACAATATCCGACCTTGGGCCCATCATCCCTCATGGCCAATCTTAAGCGACCTAAAGACGCCAACCTATTGTTCGGGAATTCAATGCATGGAAAGAAAATCTTGATAAACAGTAGTCTCAGCACTGCCATTGTTCAATTATACCTTAGTGTGTTGGGAGTACCTTGGGAAATACCGCTACCAAGCAACGTTCGGCAGCTAGCACCAGTTCCAACATCCAAACTCCTATTCCTAATGCAAAGTATATTTTTGTCAAGAATAATCAAATTAGGCCCACCCACACGAGTGGTGCCAAAAGGCAATCATTAGCAGCCCACTACCACCAGGCTATAAATACGCGAAGAGAAGAAGAAAAAAGGGTTAGACACTAGAGGGAGATAACCAAGAGAGTGACCGAGCACCAACTACTAAGTATTCAATTAAAATAATTTGTCATTTTAGTTAGTCTAGAGATATTCTTCCTAGGATCTGCCTATTGTAGGAAACTTAAAAGCCCACTTAACTAAATAAATTATGAGTCCAATTGGAGAGTTGGTCTAAGAACAAGGAATTGGGCTCACAGAATTGGCACCGTGTGTGGGAATCTCCTACTTAGCTATAGTTTCACCTAGATACATTTGACTAAGCATGTCTGACCATCACTCAGTGAGCTACGCCGATAGTGGGTCGAGGGGCTCATCTTGGAGTTCTAGCTAGCGAGAAAGGAGGTTTAAGAGGAATGAAGACTGAAGACACGAATGGGGCGAGGAACGCTCTAGTTCAAGATAGGGATCGTCACAAATATATCGGTTAGCATCTGAAGTTCTCGAGCAAGAACAATGTGAAAGGAGGGATTAGGAACTAGAACGCCTACACAGATTGGTAAGGGACCTAGAATTGGAGGTCCAAGGCAAGCGCTAAAGAAAGAATCGAAATGGGTCTCTTGAAGTGTTAGTAAGCGTAGGGGGCAGTCATGGAGAAGCATTCCGCCAGTCCGGTTCCCATCGGTCCAAGGACAAATCACAGAATTTCGTTGACAGGGATTAGGTTTCCCTTGAACAATGTAGGCCCTGAAGTGCCGCAATGGATGTCATAAGTCATGCACTACGTAGATCGGCCTAGTCACCATTCTCGAATGAGATAGAATGAGCTCAAATGCCGAGGAGATTTAGTAGACCACCATTCATTTCGTACGATGGGAAGATAGATCTCGTGGAGCACGTTAGTCACTATATTCAAATGATGTCTCTATACAATTAGAATGACGTGCTTATGTGTAAAGTATTTCCTTCTAGCCTCAGGCCTACTGCTTTAAGGTGGTTTAATGGGTTAAGGAAGGGATCAATTCATAATTTCGGAAACTAATTCAGGAGTCAGAGTCTGGTTTATGACATGTAGCCAGGTACCCTTGTCGATGGATGTCCTACTCTCTATGAAGATGGGAGTTGAGGAAACTTTGCATAGTTATGCCAATAGGTATTGGGAGTTGTATAATGAGATTGGTGGAGGTAATGAGAAGGTGGCTGTAAGTACTTTCAGGCTGGGTTTGCCTAAAGATTCGAAGTTGCAGGAGTTGTTAACTAAGAGGTCTCCTAAGAATATGTAGCAACTTATGAGATATATTAAGGGGTATCAAAGGCTGGAAGATGACCGAAAGCAAAGCAAAGGAAAGGCACCTAACACGTCGCAATACCCGAAGGAGTCTCAATTAGGGGGCTTTCAACCATAGGCTAGAAGGGAATTAAGGATTCAAGGGATATCAATGTGGCATTTAAGGAGCCCATGCATAAGATTCTGAAACAAATAAAAAACGAGCCTTACTTTCGGTAGCTAAGCAAATGGGGGGTAACCCAACAAGGAGGAATCAAAACTTGTACTATACTTACCACCGGGACAAGGGCCACACAACGGAGCAGTGCAGGATATTTAAGGATCATTTAGAGCAACTAGTGAAGCCAAGACATCTGAAAGAATTTGTCGTGGAACCCAAGAGTGGTGAAATTAGGCAGACCTCAAGGCCGCAGGGGAACACACTTCCACTCCCATTGAGAGTGATAGAAGTTATCCACACAGCTTCAATGGGAACCATGGTGACTTGACGAAAGGGGGTGTTGACCGTAGTGTCAGTAAAGAGTAATCGAGAAGACCCTCAGTCTGGAAAAAGAATTAAGCCTACACGAGAGCCGATTGCGTTTGATGATGATGATTTAGAAGGAACAACCTAGCCACACGATGATGCGCTTATGGTTATCACCTTGAATAAACGATTTTATAGTCAAAAAGGAGTTGTTGACCAGGGAAGTGGGGCTGAAGTGATGTATCTTGACCTGTTTAAAGGGCTGAGTTTGAAGAATGAGGATTTGTCCAAGTATGACACACCTCTATTGGGATTTAATGACTGAATAGTGGTACCTAAGGGGCATATTTCGTTCCCCGTGAACACAAAAGGAAAGGAGGTGATGGTAAACTTTAATATAGTTAGTTCATTTACTCCCTATACGGCCATACTCAATAGGCCATGGATTCACACGATGGGGGTGGTCCCATCTACTTTACATGTTAAGGTGAAATTTCATATCGATCTTGGTGTCGCAATAGTGAGAGTAGATCAGCTGGCAGCAAGGCAATGTTTGGTGGCGGTAATAAACGGGGAAATAAAGCAAAAGGAATCTACCGAAAAGGTCCCTTTGTAGCAATTACAAGAGCCCTAATACGGCCAGGGGGCTGACAATGTCGAAGACCTAATTAGGATAAGTATACTTCCATACGAGAATAGGAGTTTCCAAATAGGAACAAGTAAGAAGCATGAGGATTAGGTGAATCTGTTGTTGTTGTTAGTTCAGAATTTGGATGTCTTTGCATGGGTTCCATATGAAGTACTCGAAGTGGATTTGGAATTTATAACTCATAAACTCAATGTGGACCCATTGTTCCCATCTAGGAAGCAGAAGCCAAGGAGATCGGCTAAGCAACACATTGAAGTTGTTAAGCAAGAGGTTGAAAAGTAGAAGGAGGCAGGGGCAATAAAAAAAGTCTTTTTTCAGGAATGGCTATCCAACGTTGTGGTAGTGAAGACAAAGAATGGTAAGTGGAGGGTGTGTGTAGATTTTACTGACCTCAACCGACCATGCCTGAAAGATCCCTTCTCGATACCAAAGATTATTTAGTTGGTGAATGCCACATGTGGACACCCTAGGATGAGTTTCTTAGTTACTTTTCAAGGCTATCATCAAATTGCTTTGGCAGCCGAGGGCCAGGAGAAAACATCATTCATCTCCCCTAAAGCTAATTACCACTACACCGAGTAATTTAAAGAAGGTGTAGATATTAACCGGGATGTTAGCTGCATTAAACGGATTTTTTTCAAAGTCTGCTGATCGGTGCCGTCCTTTTTACCAATTATTAAAAAAGTGGAAAGGCTTTCAATAGACTGAGGAGTGTGAGAAGGCTTTTCAGGATCTGAAAAAGTACCTGGTAAGCGCTTCGATACTGTTAGCCTCGGAGACTGGTGAAGATTTGTGCATGTATTTGTCGTTATCTAAGCACACAGTTAATGCTATATTATTAGGAGATCAGGGAGTTCAAAAGCCAATTTAATACATTAGTAAGACATTGGTCGATGCAGAGTCGAGGTATTTGCCCTTGGAAAAGCTAGCTTTAGCATTAGTGCAAGCAACCAGGAAGTTACCTCATTATTTTCAAGCTCATATGGTATATGTGTTGACCAAGTATCCACTACAATCTCTACTTAAGAGGTCTGACTTTACTAGCCGGATAGCCAAGTAGGGGACTAGGCTAGGGTCATTAGATATTCAGTATTGACCTCAAAGCTTGGTCAAGGGCCAAGTACTTGCCGATTTTATTGCAGAGTTTACTCTTCGGAGAAATTAGGGGGTAATGTGTAATGTGGAGGCTCGACCTTGGAGGGTGTTTGTGGATGGTGCATCCAGCGCAATGGGAGTGAGGGCTAGAATTATTATAGTATCACCAGAAGGAGTGAAGGTGGAGCATTCATTTAGGTTAGGGTTTCGAGCATCGAACAAGGAAGTCGAGTATGAGGTCCTTTTTGCAGGGTTGAGTGCCACGCTTAGCCTTGGAGTGAATGATTTGGAGATGTGTTCGGATTCTTGGCTAATGGTTAGTCAAGTTGAAGGTAGTTTTGAAGCCAAAGATTCTCAGATGATTGATTATTTGGAACTAGTGAAGCAAACGATGAGCAAGTTTCAGAAAATAAAGTTGATTCAAATTTCTCGAGGATAGAACAAGCATACAGATTCCTTAGAAACTTTGGCATCGTCCTTGGCAGATGAGGCACCTCAGGTGATCAAGGTGGAGGTGGTGAAGGAACCAAGCATTAGCCTGAAAGTAAACATCTTAGTTGTGACGTCGGGTGAGCCTAGTTGGATGGACTTGATCATTGAGTTTCTAGCTGAAAACTATTTGCCGAACGAAGGGAAAGAAGCAGACAAAGTGCGTAGGATTTCTACTTGATTCTGGTTGTTCGAAGACTGTAAATTGTACCGAAGATCTTTTGGAGGGCCTTACTTGCTATGCCTCCATCCTGCCAAAGTCAATGAAATTTTAACCGAGATCTATAAAGGGGTTTGCGGCAACCACATGAGAGGCCGCTCATTGGCTCACCGAGCAATGGCGCAAGGATTTTGGTGGCCCAAGATGTAGAAAGATGGTGCTAAGTATGTCAAAAGGTGTGAGCAATTCCAGAAACATTCCTCGTTGATACATCAGCCTATGGGAAGTTTGAATCCCATTAGCAATCTGTGGCCTTTCGCATAGAGAAGGCTAGACATCATTGAGCCATTTCCTTAAGCTGCAAAGAATAGAAGGTTTGTCTTGGTGACCGTAGATTATTTCACTAAGTGGGTCAAAGCCAAAGCGCTAGCTAATATACGAGATATGGATGTCAAAAGTTTGTTTGGAAAAGCACAGTGACAATGTTTGGAGTGCTAGAGTCCCTAGTGTCTGATAATATATTGCATTTTGATAGTAAAGTTTTTCGCAAGTGTTGTAGTGACTTCAGCATAAAGAATAGGTACTAAACCCTAGCATATCCCCTGAGCAACAATTAGGCCAAGGCAACAAACAAAGTAATTATTAATGGGTTGAAGAAGAGACTAAAGGCTGTGAAAGGCAGGTGGATCGAGGAGTTGCCAAATGTGTTATGGAAGTACCGCACAACACCGCACAGGTCAACAGGTGAGACTCTGTACTCCTTAGCATATGGAGCGGAGGCGGTTATATTGATCGAGATAAGTTTTTATAGCTCAAGGACTTCAGAATTCTCCCCCATGTGAACGAGGAGGCAATGGTAAGACAGTTGGATACACTAGAGGAGCGTCGAGAAGCAGCGACTATTCACTTGGCAAGTTACCAACAAAAGTTGTCTCAACAGTACAACAAGGATGTGTAGACAAGGGAGTTTTGTGCTGGTGACCTGGTGCTGTGAAGAGCTGTGGGTGGTGCTCGGGACACCAATGCCGGGAAACTAGCCCCAAATTGGAAGGGACTGTATATAATCACCTCTATAGCTAAAGCAGGAGCATATTAATTGGAAGACATAAAGAAGAGGGCACTCCCACGGCGGCCATGGAATTTACAAAACTTGAAAAGAAAAATCATTAAGTATGTAAATCTTGGGTGTTTGGATTGTACATTACTAAGCACATGGACTATAATGAATGTATAGTATGTGTGAACTTTCCCACTCAAAACTGCTTATAGAAAATTGCCTAAGGACAGAAGCCTTGGCTCGGTTCGATCCTGGTCATCGACCAGGTGGAAACTTTAATCTAAATTTACTAAGGACAAAAGCCTTGGCTCGGTTTGATTCCAGTCATCGACCAGGTGGAAACTATGCTCAAAATTTTCCTACGGACAAAACCTAGGTTTGGTTCAACCTTAGTCACCGACCAAGTGGAAATCTTACCCCATTTCCTAAGACAAAAATCTAGCAAGGAAAACACCATGCATTGTAAAACACCGAGCAATACAAGTTGTGTAAATTGAATAAAGAAAAGGAAATTATTAGGACATATGTAGTTCAAGTTGTTAGCATATGTCGCTATTGTATGTAATTGGCTTATCCTTAGACAAAACGCACTTTACTTGTAATCGGGTAGATTTAGGATGTGTTTAACACTTCAAGAAACAGTGTTTCAAGATCCAGTGTTGAAGTCATCAAAGTCTGTCCAAGAAACAAGCGAGGAAGTGCAAGTTACTAAAGCTCGACACCTACCTCGACACATGCATCTATCGAGCTTTAAGAAGCTGTTTTGCCCCGAGCCTCGACAGCTTCTCGACAGATCCTCGACACCTCTATCTGTCGAGAATTAAAGAAAATAGTTTTTCAGTTTTGTTTCAAGTCCAATCCGTGAATGTGTCTTTGGGACTTCTTTTCTCCTAACCTGAGACATATAAAAGGATTATTTTAAGGGCCATAAATAAGATGCAAGTTGCACATTTATTGAGAACTTCTTGTTCATGTAATTTGTGATCTGAAAGACAAAGTTCGTGCCCTAGTTCATCTCTGATGATTTGAAGAACTTTGCAGCCAACAATTCTCTCTCTAGTTGGTGTTTGAAGTCGCGTACTGGGATCTGCGCATCTGGTTAGTCACGTACTTGGGAGTTGTGCATTGAAAGGAGAAGCTGTCACTACAGAACAAGTCCAATTGGGTATTGGGGAAAGAGTTCAACTGTAGGTTGGTAAGGTATTGGGATTCCTTGTTTGTAACTGCTTGTTGTGATAATAGTAGATTTTTGGGAGTGGTGACCTTAAATCACCCGGTGGGGTTTTTGCCGTGAGGTTTTTCCCCATTCGTAAACAAATCACTGTGTCATTTAATTTCCGCTGCATAATTTAGTTTTGGTGATTTGTTTGTGCTGCCACATGATATTGCATGTTAATTTGATTAATTAATAACTAGGGTAATTAATCAATCTAATTTATCACAATGGGTCAACGCGTTTGTGGCCTGTCATAAATAATCCAAAAATAATTCAAATTTAGCAAGCCATGGTAGCATTAAGTATTTATTGAAGAATAAAAGTATTTGTCCTCTAAACCGAGATGACTCTATCCTGTCACGACATCCCAATGACCATAGGCAATTTAAAGTAAAGCAGATAAAGGGAAATAGCAATAGAGATAAATAAACATTTTCTTCTTTCAAACAGTAGGATCTTGAGACTGATCTAGTTGGACTGGAGTAACATCAACGACAGATTGGACATTAGGGTCTGGAAACTGAGGTTGAGCTGAACTTTGTACGATATTTGGATCACTGGTGATCTCAAGATCGATCAACTCGGCATAAGAGTCAATCTCTTGCACCAATTCTCTCATACTTGGAGTATCTTTTTCATCAGCATCTATGGGGTTTTGAACTGGAATAGGGGGTTTAGGGTAAGGAATCTAGTCGGGATTTCTGAAAGGTGAATCTTTAGGCACTCCCATGGCCAACACTACCGCCATCCATCCCTCACCGAACCCTTACCGCCGAGATGGGAACATGACTGGTTCAGCCGAGTTCACAGCATTTGTAAAACCCATGTTATAAAATTTGTTCTCTCTCTCCTCTAGTCCAGCCTTTAACTCGGCAATTTCCTTGTCTCTCGCCGAGATTATGCTTTTGGCTTCAGCTAATCTGGGCTCCATCTCCCCGAACTTAGTCTCCATCTCTATTGCCTTCTGTTCAGCCAGTACTCGGGTCCTCTTAGTAACTCATGCCCTCTCCTCGGTGTTCTCGGTGGCTGTGCTTTTCTCCCTTACGGTGGCCTCGACAATCTCCTTTAAGGCCCTTTCCTTGCCAGTCTCATCCGCTGCACTTTTCAACTGATCTTCCATCATGTAAGCCAACTGCACCACCTGTCAGTACAATGAAGATAACTGTGAAAGTAAAGAAATACTGTAGCAAGAATTAAATAAGTGAAGAATAGATGTTACTACCGGAATAGTATGCCACTGAAGTCTAACAGTTATTGCCTCATCGCTGCCATCCGAGAAGTAGTGTACATCGTTCTGCAGCTGCAGAGCTTACCCGAGACTTCTAGCGATCCCCTCACCCTTCCCAGCAGACCAATTCCTTATAGTAGAGGTCACAGGAAAAGGTTCATTCCCGAGCATGAAGGTGTTCTGCCATCCAATAACAGGGGGCGCTGAGGAAAAAGCTACACTAGACCCCACATGTACAGATGGACGGGTGCTTGTAGCATGTTCTCGAATGGTCATGGCAGCTTTGGTCGGCACGGGAGGAGTTCTCGGAGGCACATTTTCTGGCCTAATAGGAGGTCGATTAGCGTTTCAAGGTCTTTTTCGACCATAAAGGGCAGGAGGAGGAGGAGGTTGATTGCCATCTGGGATTTGTTGTTGCACGGTGGGTTGCCCACCGAGCAGGAACTGGTTGGCCATCATGTTTCGGTGCACCACCATTTCGTCTCCTGGATCCTTGGTGTTAGCCTCCAAAGAAGCAACCGACTTAGTGTTTACTGGCTCAGCAACCCGAACTTCTTCGTGGGGATCCTTGACCGGGATGTGCTTAGCACTGCTGTGAAAAACAGTGTTTGCTGATCCGTCTCTCACGGGAACTAACGAGCCTAACCTGATTAGCCGAGGACCGAGATCTCGAGCTTCACCAAGTGTTAGGCCAAGTGACAAGAACCCTCAGTGTCGAACGTCTAAATACGATAACAAAGGACTACCCACTGTCAATGCTTGACAAGGATCCTGGTAGCTCGTATACACTGGAGTACACCCAAGGATGAGTTGAGAGGCTCGTAATTGACCGTCGTAATATACGAAGATTTTGATCTCAACACAAAGTTCAAGTCCCATACGTGTATTGCATTGATATCCGATTTGAACCTTTTGCCATCTGCACCACCATAAGCAAAAGTAATAAATATATAGGTAAAACACAAAGATAATTATAAATGAACAACAAAACATTGCATAATAAAAAGAATTTCGGAGTAACGGTACCGACCAATATCTCGGGGCAAGGTCAGGCATGAGAGATCATTGGCATGCCAATTACACTCACCCAAACAAATTCTCCAGCCGAGTTTCTGTTAGAGTCAGAGAGGCACGATATCAACTATACGAGGGTGTCCGTAACTTTAAGATAGTACCCCGAACTCTCTTTACCGCACAAGCTATACGTGTAATTTATGTCATGCTGGTCTAAATGTAACCCGTATAAGTTATTTAGCCGACTAACACAACTCACTACTCGGTAGAAATTTGGTTGGAGTTGGTCGAGACACAAACTATAAATCTAAGTGTTTTAAGTATCAAGGGGTCTACGAGGAACCTAACCCCCCCCCTAGAATAGACAAATAATGAAAGAAAACCACATAAGGATGCTGCTCGAGGGCTATCTCATCCTCATGGCAGTAAGCTACGTCTAGAGGAATGACAAACCTAGCCCTAAAATTGGCCAAGGGAGCCTCAGTTCTAAGAAGATGAGAAAAACCAATTCCTAATACTAGAATAGAAGATGGCAACAAGTAGAAGGTAAGGTAATGAGCGAAAGGACTTACAGTGGGATCTAGAAGGTGTGGTTTTGGTGGAAAGATGTATGCACTGTTGAGATGAACACAAGGAGAAATAAAAAGATGGTCTGATAAGAGGAGGGCTACTAGTTATAAGAGAGAAATAATTAATAAATGTTTGGGCGGGAAAACCTTTTCAAATCACTTTTTGTAACCTCCACACACGTAGCCTCGGTATGCGAACCGTTGGATCATAATTACCGTCTGATGTGACAAGTTGTCATCACATTCATTCCTAAAATTAACTATTGTCTTGTCCTTCATTAATGACTGATGGTTCACATCCTCGAGGAATAGCTAATAGTGTGACATCGGTCCTTGATTCTTCCCCAACCACCGAGAGCGAATTAAGAAGGGGCTATTGTACGGTATAAGACAAGAGGCCCATCTCCCCCTGGGCCCAAATCCAAAGCGGCCCATGAACAGTATTCGGCCTTGGGCTCACCATCTCTCATGGCCAATCTTAAGCGACCTAAAATGCCAGCCCATCGTTCTGGAATTCAATGCACGACAAGATAATCCTGATAAACAATAGTCTCGGGAAATACCGCTGCGGAACAAAGTTCAATGGCTAGCACCAATTCCAACATCTAAGCTCCTATTCCCAACACGAAGTATATTCTTGTCAGGAATAATTAAATTGAGCCCCATCCACATGAGTGGTACCAGAAGGCAATCATTATCAGCCTATTACCACCAGGCTATAAATACGCGAAGAGAAAAAGAAAAAATGGTTAGACACTAAAGGGAGAGAACCAGGAGTGTGACCGAGCATCAACTACTAGGTGTTCAGTTAAAATAATTGGTCATTTTAGTTAGTCTAGAGATATTTTGCCTAGGAGCTGTCCATTGTAGGATACTCAAAAGCTCACTTATCTAAATAAATTGTGAGCGCAATCATAGAGTTGATCTAAGAGCAAGGAATTGGGCTTGCACAATTATTATATGCATGTTTAAGCAGAAGGAAACTTGAAAGTGAGAGAAATTACCCAATTGAGCAATGAAACTGAATTATTTATAATTGTTATAATAAACTTATCAATTTAATATTATAAAGTAGGTTGAAATTGTGACAAATTGACAACATTCTTTTTAATGTGTTGAATAATTGTAAGGTCGCACATTTTTTATACATATTTTGCTATAATTGTCTTATATAATAGACTGTAGTGGATTGCTTGGTACTTTCACATAGACTTACTTTTTCTCCATTATTAACCGTCAAGTCACATAAGACAGTTGTGCCAATGTGTGTGTGAAAGTGTGTAATAATAATACTATAATTGTTCTTTTGTGTTTGGAATTTTTTGATTGAAGGAAAACTTGAAAACGAGAGAGATTACCCTATTGAGCATGTTTTATTGCTTTCATTTTTTTTGATAGGATGTTTTATTGCTTTTTAGGATAAAGACAATGACACAGAACTATTTATAATAAACTTATATCAATTTAATATTATAAAGTAGATTGTAAAGTCCGATAAAAGAAAAAAAAAATCATAAAGATTGTAAAAGACGTGTCCATTGCTTTTATTTTGATAGTAATGGGTCAAATAATATAAGATGGGCTCATCAAAAAAAAAATAATATAAGATGGTGATGGGGGTAGTTGCCTAGGTTGAAATTGGAAGCTGGAAAAGAATAGGAATATGTCTCTATTTTTTGATTTAAACACACAAAAGCTACTTTACTCATTTTGCTAATTGTTACTCGTACGGTACCGCGTAAGAACGGTCTCAATAGACTATAGCTGGATGGTTAGAACTTAGAAAGGTCTCATTACAATTTATTACTTTAATGATACGACTTTGCTAACACGTGCTTAACCTGTTAATATTACACCTTTAATTAGTGTTTACATTTTACACTCCTTTCTGATCCAGGAATTGGTGGCGTGTTTTATCATGATATCATATCAACCTTCTTCAAGGTGCTAAAATTTTCATCTATAACGGATAATTTAGTTTATCTTAGAGCCCGTTTGGATAGGCATTTTTCTGAACAAAAACGCGCGGTTTTGGTAGAAAACACAATATATACAATTGTTTGGAGAAGCTGTTTTAGCAAAATCACGTTTAGAAATCGCACAAATCCGCGGTTTCAAAGAAGCAAAATCTAATTGCATTTTCAATAGGGAGCAAATAGAACATTTTCGCACAACTATTTTTTTCGTTCAAAAAACCAAAAATACCCCCAAATAGCTTGCTATATTATCCCCATACCAGTCACTTCACCAGCACGAAGCACCCCCTTGCTCCACCTCAGGTCAAATTTCAGTTGATTCCAGGCCATTCTGGTCATTCCGGTCGATTTCGGTGAGTTTCAGCTGGTATACCAATTCCAATCGGTATTGAAATCAAACCCGATCAACCCATCTTGTCACAACACTGATCACCTGAAGAAACACATCTCATCACAGTAGTCTTCTTTTTCTTCTTCTTCAGTTTTTCTGTGCGTTTCATCCTCTGCAACTCTTCTTTCTTATTCTTGTTGTGGCTATCTTCTTCTTCTTCAGTCTTCTTTTTAGTTTTGTGAGCCTTCACGTGGGCTGCCTGACTAGTACTTGAAAGGGAAGCTACAATTTAGCTTTTTATGTTGACTCGTTAGCCCCCTGCCCTCCTCCATACCACATGATCCAGCTTTTTTATAAAAATAAATTTCAGCTTTTTTTATCTTTAATTATTTATATACATTTTAATCTTATAATATTCTAAATTTTTTTTAATATTAGTTTGTTTAGGAAGCTGAAAAAGGGGAAAAACTGAAAAAGTAGTTAATAGGAAGCTTCTTGGAAGCTCACTTGTGGACAATTACCTAAATTGTGAGTTTTATTTACAAAAAAATCATAAATAGCTTAGTAGTAATTCCGAAATGGTTTCCGATTACAGAAAAATTAAAATAGCCTTAACAATATAGTTAAGTTCCTTTTTTGGAATTTATACTCAAAATAGCTATTTTTAAAATAGCTTATCCAAACGTTTAATATGGCTTTAAAAATAGAAAATGCATATTTTCACATTTTTACCAAACGCTTATCTGTGGTTTTTAAAATGGAGTTTTTAAAACACACGTTTTAAAAACTCACATTTTGAAATAGCTTATCCAAACATGCCCTTAATCGAAACTTTTGTAATTATTTTTTAGAAATTATTCTAAAGAAGGGAATTTAAATCATGGTTCTTGTTTTTATTTATTTATTTGTCACGATTCTCTTTTATCAAGAAAGCTATTTGACAAGCTTTTATAAACTAATTAGAGTTATAAATTTGTAAGTTTTTTTTATTTTTTATTTTTTATACAAGGTAGAATTTCTACTCTAGCTTCATCTAAGTATACATGTGTGTGAAGCTCCTTCCTAGAGACGTGAACCCCGACCCTTGCTCTCCACACTCCACAAGTATTTATACATGTAAGATTTATTAAAACTATAGAAATGTTGGAATCATATAGGAGGATTTTTTTTCCTAAAATAATATTATTTGCAATAAGTTTATTTTTTTGGTCAAAATTATTATTTTAAAACTATTACCTATTATATTATTACAAAAATATGAACCAGGGGCGGCGCCACCTTAAGGCCAGGGTGGTCCTACCCTCAGTTTTTTTTATACCAATAAAATTAAATTTTGCTCCATAATCAATGATTACTTGGTTGTGTACATTGAAAGAAATGTAGCTTATAATATTAATAATGAGACTATCATACAACGATTTCAAAATATGTAAACTTGTAGAAGACAATTGTAAACTTTATGTATTTGCGTATTTTTTTATTGTTTTTGTTGTCAATATATGAATTTCTCTTTTTCTTAAATTGTATAATTTATACTTTTTAAGAAACACCTTAAGTAAAATTCCTAAAGCCGCCATTGATGTGAACTATTTGCCATGTTTAGTTCATATATTTGTACACAAAATTATGAAAATGTAATTACAAATAAATTCTTGGATTTATATTATTTAAGTGCAAAACATATGCGCAATAATGCTTGTGCTTGTGGCTTAGTGGAGAAAGTGCTTAGATTTCTATTTGAGACCAAGACTTATCTTAAAATATGCGTGAGTCTCATGAAATAACTTATGCTTTTGAATTGTTGGAATCTCATTTAATTTGCCTGCATGTTTATGTAAATTTATATTATTACTCTTACCTAAAATTAATGATATTGTTTTAGTAATGTTGTAAAACTACATTCCATCCTAATTTAATTTCATTTTTTTCATAGGTTTTATTTAGCTAAATTGATCAAATATTTTGTTGTAAAATTATAAATACGGGTTCAAACACTAAAAAGAAATCAAATCTAATTGCTGTTTTGAATTTAAACCTGATCCTAAAAAATTATTATTATGAAACAGATGCTGTAAAGATAAATTAAATCATTTTTATAAAAAAGAATTATAAATAGATAAATATATTTATTTTCCTCGCCCAACCCTCAAAAAATTATCATTCTTCAGCATATATTCTTCCCACAGTCCATGGTGGAAGGAATGCTTCCAGTGCTCTACCTACCTTGCAGGCCCTCCTATTCTATTTTCTTTAGCTACCAGCCCCACTGCCTTCATTCAGTCTGTCACCTCCACCTCTGGAGTCTAGACTCTAGAGTCTAGGGTCAGGCCCTTTCTTTACAAAAAGTGAGTCCCTTTACCATTTCTTTTAATATTTTGGATTTCAATAAATTTAAAGTTTCTCCACAGAACAGACTACAGACTACAGTATACTTCAGGAATAAAAATTTTCTCACTATACCACTTTTTATGTTCAAAAATGAAAAAAAAAAAAAATTAAACATATGATAAGTTATGAATTATGATTAATGGAACATAAATAGAATTAAAAAAATAGTACAGAAGAACTGTATTTATAATTTGCTTTAATCTTTGCTTATCGCAATGCGGGTTTGCATTTCTTTCACTAATTCTTAGTTTATTTTTTGAAATTTAGGATGCAAATCATGCCATTTCAATTATATAACTGCAAGAAGAACCCAGTGGGGTAAAGGTAATAAGGACTGAACTGTCATTCTAAAACGGACCTAGTCTAGAATTATCTTTATTTCTCAATTAAAGAGTGGCATATATCATATATGCATGCTTTTTAAATGCACTGTGCAGTCTGTGCTCGCTTTCTTTTGCACAGCTTTTTAATTCACCAGACACGCGCTCTCGAGAACCCTACAAAAACCAAGTCTCCTATTTCAGCTGACATGACCAAAAAGAAAAAGAAAAAGAAAAAAAAAAAGACAAAAAATTTGGATAAGGATCCGTTAAAGAGTTATGGTTGGTCCCCTCAAATTTTTGGATGGGTCCAAATAGCCCAAAAGAAACTAACAGCTAACCATTTTTCTTGGGCCCCCTCTACAGTACAAATACAACACAACAAAAACTCTCCAAATCACCAATATCATAACCAAAAAATTCGCTTAAGCGGGATACAGACTTACAGCATTTACAAGCCACTGCCCAGCATTTTATTGGGTTGCTATCATTGAGAAGACAAGTTGAAGAACTATCTTACTGTATGTAACCAATTCGTTTGAACTTTGGGTGTCAAACCGTCAATGAACTCATTACTAATTAATTTTTGGATAAAATGCAAATTATATCCCTTTAAAGTTTTGGAGTATTTGAATTCTGCATCTTAAAGTTTTAAAATTTAGATTTGGATTTAGGTTTGACTTACTTCCAATACTTTTTTAACTAAAATTTCCTTTTGTTTTAATAATAAATTGTCACATCACCCACTAACTAAACATAAGATGAAGATTAAAATCTACTACCACTTGACATTGTATATTTAAAACAGCAGGAGATGTCCAATTAAAAAAGTTTTAGAGGTAAACCAAACCCTTTGAATTTTACCCTCTGAAGTTTGAGGTTGTAGAAGACTAAATTTCTCAGTTTGAAATAAATCAAACAAGTAAAATAGTTTTTCAAATGCGAATTTGTATTTAATGAATGTGTGGTACAATTCTCTGTAATTACAAATAGTGATCCCTTGATTCGATCTCCTTGAAAGATTTGTGGTATGATTTTGATTCGAACACCAAATATCCTCCAATTTGGCTGAAGGATAGATCGAAGATCTTTAAAACGGAGTTACAATGAATCTCTGGCCATGAGCTTGTTAGAAATTCACGTTCTTCGTGTTCTTCGAGCGTTCTTCGTCTTTGAAAGTTTGTGGTGGAAGTTCTTCGGGGGCTTTAGAGGTTTGAATCCTTAGAGCTTCACTGATTTGTGGTTTGTTAAAGTTTTTGGAGGCTTTTAAGTTTGATTCTAATGACCTTTGAGATCTAGGATGATGATTTGGATGATTTTTCTTCGAATGTTCTTCGTATTTGAAGTTGAAGTTTTTGAAATTTTTGGAGACTTCAAGGCTTGATTCTAGCAGAGTTTCAATGCTTCTTTGATGTTGTTTGTGCTCTAGATGGCTTTGTGTCCCCAAATGCCTTAGGAAGGCTTCTATTTATAGGAGTTTGGTGGTAGGTGAGCGACACATGGCGGAGTCTAATTGATGACACATGTCATAGCTTGATTGGTCTGCTTGTGTCATCGCTTACACGCGCCGACTCGCTTGCATTATCACTTGCACACGTCTACATGTGATTAGCATTTTGCATGCTTTTCATGTTCTTACCTTAATGGAATTTGGCAAATTTTCAGTAGAATATATGATGCTTTGTAATTAGCCATACTTTGTGGACTTGGTGGCATGACGTGTCAGCTTGTGATAGATCAGAAATTTTCCCTCTCTACAGAGGTGTCTATATTTTTCACTCTGATGTTTCTGAATTTAGATTTTACCCTTTAAAGTTTGGAAGTGTTTGGATTTTACCCCAAAAAATTTAAAACTTTAGGCTGTAAAATCCAAACACTTCCAAATTTTAGGAAGTAAATTTCAAACATTTCTAAAATTTAGGGGGTAAAATCCAAATTCTAAAACGTTAGGGTGTAAAATCAAAATACTCCAAACTTTAAGGGGTAAAATTCAAATTTTGAAACTTCAGAGTGTAAAATCCAAACACCCCCAAACTTTAAGGGTATAATTTGCAATTTACCCTTAATTTTTTTTAGTAATGTGATGTGCACAACATTTTTATAATAAAGTATATGTGATAAATTATTATAAGTGAAGAAAAAAGTAATATAAGTTATGGACTTATATTAGAATCAGTGACAAGTTACTATCTAGGATTTGTTTTGAAATTATTGTGGAAAATTAAAATGTTGTGAATATAAAATTATTCAAATTTTTTAGTTTGTGAATAAATAATGCACATATGATTAAACAATTTATATGCCTTATTAAATTGATTTATAAATTACAGAAAAGTCAATTACAATATTTGACTTTTTTTCAAAAGATAAAATACAATTTATTTTAGTAGTCAATATTGATTATGTAGCATTGTTAACTCTTAATATTAATATGCTAATTTTTGAAAATCCTCAAACAAATTTTTGAAAAATTTTGTTAGTGTGATCCAAGTTGCATCCAAAAGTATGGTATTATTTGTTGGTCAATGTGATAAAATCAAAATATTATTTCTAATTACCCAAAATCTGGAGATCCAAAACCCTTTTTTTTCTTCTTCTTCTCAACTTAAATATTTACATAATAAAAACTTTTTATAATTGATCAACTCGGTCTTTAAATCCAACTTAGATCTTAAACCATTACTTATTTTCCTCATAGTAATCACAGACCAAATTTGTAAGTTTTAAAAAGTTTTGGACTTAAGTTTACTGCATTTTACCCTTCTAAACAATTTTTTCACAACCTGACTCAGCCCAAACATTTAAAAAAGGAAAATTTTAAACACTTGATAAGTTGTGATCCATGGAATGTAAAGTAGAATACAAAAAATGGTACAAAAGATTTGTATTCATAGCTCACTCCCAGCTTTTGCAATTTGCTCACCGCAACACGGGTTGCATTAATTTCTTTCACTGATCCTCGGT
This sequence comes from Castanopsis chinensis, assembly GCA_032878915.1. NCBI lineage: Eukaryota > Viridiplantae > Streptophyta > Magnoliopsida > Fagales > Fagaceae > Castanopsis > Castanopsis chinensis. Next base: position 10,748,012 of record JAVQMG010000106.1, read on the forward strand.
TATTTTTGTTTGGAATTTGAGATGCAATTTCAATTATATAAACTGCAAGAAGAATCCAGAGGGGAAAGGAGATATATAACTGTTATTCAATCTAGAATTATCTTTATTTCTCAATTAAAGAGTGGCATGCATGCTTTTTAAATACATAGTGCTCACTTTCTTTTGCACAGCTTTTTAATTGACCACACAGGCTTTCGAAAACCCTACAAAAGCCAGTCGCAAAGTGAAGTCTTCTATTTCAACTGACACATGACCAAAAAGGACGGGAAAAAATGGCTTGACTTGAACTTGAACCCGAATTCGTGTGAGTCCAGGTCTTAACACATGAAATTCATGTTTTGCGCTTGTTTGCTCTTTCTTTCTTCCCATATTAGTTAGCTCAATTTAGTATTTACTTCTCTTATTTCCTTTTCTTCTTTCTCAGATTTGTTAGCTCGAGTTCTCTTCTTAATTATTTTCACAAACACACACTTCATTTCATAAATCTGCATTTGCACACTCGTAGAGTCGATCACCTCGTCGAACCAACTGGCCAGAGCTTTAGTTACCATCAAAGCCTTTGTCCAGAAGTCACACCCACTTTCAGTAATCATAGTTATAAGATTTTAATTCTTTATTGCCCGTTTTCATTGTATGATAAAGTTATATTAAAATTTTGTATTATAAATAAAAATGCTGATGAAATTACTTGCCAGCTTGAAATGTAATTATCAAATATAAATATTTTTACTTCTGAAAATACGACTAACATTGAGTAGATTGAGATCCAATTCATATTAATTATTTACTTATTTTCTTACTTAAGATATTATGTTTTATTTTTAAAACTTTATTCGCATAGTTTTCTTTGTAAGTAATCTAATTTTATTTATATTTGTGAATCTAATGAGTTTGATAACGTGATATGGTTTGTATCTAGTTTTTGTTTTTATGTTCTTTTATGGTGATGATAAAATTAGTAATTAACTTAGGTTACTTAAGTATTTATGTATTATTTAATTTTAATTTAAAGATTTTATGTATAATTTAACATTTATTTTTTATGGTCTTTGTTTATTCGTAACGAAGAAAAAAATGATATGATTAATGTAGATCCCAAGTTGACTCGATCATTAAAAGATTAAATTAGGGTCATAAGTTTAACAAATTGTTCAAGACAACACGTCTTTGACTTGAAACTTGATTGACCCAAACCCCAACATGTCTGTTAGGTCAAGTCAACAACTTTTATGGTGATGATAAAATTAGTAAATAACTTTAGTTACTTAAGTATTTATGTATTATTTAATTTTAATTTAAAGATTTTAAGTATTATTTAACATTTATTTTTTTATTATCTTTGTTTATTTGTAACGAAGAAAAAGATGATATGATTAACGTATATCTCAAGTTGACTCGATCATTAAAAGATTAGGTTAGGATCATAGGTTTAACAACTTATTCAAAGCAACACGTCTTTGACTCAAAACTTGATTGAGCCAAACCCCAACATGTCTATTAGGTCAAGTCAACAAGTTTGGTAATAGTTGACACAAGACAAATTTAAAAGCATATGGAGTGATACCGGGATTCAAATTTTAACATATAAATGTGTTGCCAATAATACAAAATAATATAAGTTTCAGTTAGCTCACTAAGAAAGTTTTTGTCCTCCAATAAAACATGAGTTGATGATAAAAAACAATTATCATAAGGAAGGCTTATGGGTTGACATTTTATAGTATGCATAAAAAAAATAGTGCTATAAGCCTATAACTACAAATCATTTTACAAAATTTTTTACAAACTACTGATTTGTTGAATGGTTATTAGTTAGTGGAAAAGTGATGCTAGTGGTGGGGCCAAATGAGAACCAGTAAGAATTGACAAAATTAGAAGTTTGTTAAAATGTTGTAAAATAATTTGTACTCGTAACATTACTCTAAAATAAATGAATTGCTATGTCCATAATCTTTTCACAAAAAACTTAAGTAACATTTTGTTATTAATAGGTAAAAAAATAATTTCAACAGTGAGTTCAAATTAGAATTAATAACAATTTACTACGTTTAAAAAAAAAAAATTTAAATAGTCATTTATATCTTTTTTTTCGTAACCCGACCCAGCCCAAGGCCCCAAAGCAACCGGATGCAAATTTCACACCATTTTTCAACGGCAGGTTTTCAAATGTTGAGCGGTACAAGTATCTGTATCCTAGAGGCTTTGCTTCTTTCAGAATGACCATCTCTACCAATAGCATGGTCGAGTTCCCAAAATCCCTCTCTCCCAAGCGAGTTCACAAGCTCCTCAAACTCGAGAAAACCGCTCATTCCGCACTCGCCCTCTTCGACTCAGCCACTCGCCACCCGGGTTATACTCACTCGGCCCCCGTCTTCCACCACATCCTTCGTCGGCTCGTGGACCGTAGCCTCGTCTCTCAGGTGGGTCGGGTCGTCGAGCTGATCCGAACCCAGAAATGCCAGTGCTCCGAAGATGTCGCATTGACTGTATCAAAGCCTACGCGAAGAGCTCCATGGCCGATCAAGCTCTCGATGTGTTTCAACGAATGGACGAGATTTTTGGTTGTACACCTGGGATAAGGTCGTACAATTCGTTGCTCAATGCTTTCATTGAATCCAACCAGTGGGACCGAGCCGAGTCGTTCTTGAAGTACTTTGAGAAGGTGGGTATGTCTCCGAATTTGCAAACTTATAATATCTTGATTAAGATTTCGTGTAAGAAGAAGCAGTTTGAGATGGCCAAAGGGTTGTTGGATTGGATGTGGGAAAAGGGTTTTGAGCCTGATGTGTTTAGCTACGGTGCCTTGTTGAATGGGCTTGCGAAAGGTGGGGGTTTGTGTAGTGCGTTGGAAGTGTTTGATGAAATGCCTGTGAGAGGAGTGGAACCTGATGTGATCTGTTATAACATTTTGATTGATGGGTTTTTCAAGAGGGGTGATTTCGTTAAGGCTATGGAGATTTGGGAGAGGTTATTGAGGGCCTCCTCAGTGTATCCTAATGTTGTTACTTATAATGTTATGATCAATGGATTGTGTAAATGTGGGAAGTTTGATGAGAGTTTGGAGATATGGAATAGGATGAAGAGAAATGAGCGGCGATGGGATTTGTTTACTTGTAGTACTTTGATACCTGGCTTGTGTGAGGCTGGTAATGTTGATGCAGCTGAGGGAGTTTATAATGAGATGATTGAGAGTGGGATGTCTCCGGATGTAGTTATGTATAATGCAATGCTTAATGGATTTTGTCGAACAGGGAGGTTTAAGGAGGGATTTGAGCTGTGGGAGATGATGGGGAAGGATGGTTGTCGTAATGTTGTCAGTTACAACATATTTATTAAGGGTTGTTTGATTGTGGGAAGGTTGATGAAGCAATGTCTATTTGGGAACTCTTAATGGAGAAGAGTATTAGTGCAGATTCCACCACTTATGGAGTGTTAATTGATGGGTTATGTAAGAATCAATACCTGAATAAGGCTTTATCAAATCTGAAAGATGCAGAAAATAGTGGAGCTCGTCTTGATATTTTTGCATATTCCTCAATGATTAATGGCTTATGCAAAGACGGGAGATTAGATGAAGCGGCCAAAGTAGTGGATCAGATGGTTAAGCATGGCTGTAAATTGAATCCTCATGTTTGCAATGCATTGCTTAACGGGTTTATCAGAACTTCCAAACTTGAGAATGCAATTCAGTTTTTTGGGGAAATGGGCACCAGGGGTTGCTCTCCAACAGTTGTCTCCTATAATATTCTTATAAATGGTTTATGCAAATCTGAAAGGTTTAGTGAGGCATATTATTTTGTGAGAGAAATGTTAGAAAAGGGGTGGAAGCCAGACATGATCACGTACAGCTTGTTGATGGATGGGCTTTTTCAAGGCAAGAAGACTGACATGGCCCTCAACTTGTGGCAACACTTTCTGGACAAAGGTTTTAAGCCTGATGTAACTATGCGCAACATTATAATTCATGGGCTTTGCTCTGTTGGCAAGGTAGAAGATGCTTTGCAGCTCTATTCAGAGATGAAGCAGTGGAACTGTTTTCCGAATCTTGTAACCCACAATACCCTCATGGAGGGGCTCTACAAAGCCCAGGACTGTGAAAAGGCATCAGAGATCTGGGCTCGCATCGTAGAAGATGGGTTACAGCCCGATATTATCTCTTATAATAATACTCTTAAGGGGCTTTGCTCTTGTAGTAGGATATCAGATGCTGTTGGGTACTTGAAACATGCTTTGGATCATGGAGTTCTTCCAACTGCCATAACATGGGACATTCTTGTAAGAGTGGTGATTAATAATGGGGCTTCGACTATGAACTCTTTGGGTTTACAATTGTAAGCACGTTTAGCTCTTACCAGCACATTCACCTGCTACTTCTGGAGTACATCTGTATGGGAAGAAAAGCTAATCAATGATCATAATATTTTTTTCGGCTTCTGCCTGGAATCTATGTTTCAACCTCACATTGTGTCAACAAAAGTTACTGCAACCAGTCTTTAAGCTGGTCGTTACAGGTGCTGATATCTCTACTGATAATCCTGGGTTCAAGTGCTGGTATCTGGCATCCATTCTAAAGAACTACAGACACAAATTGAGAGATTGTGGAGTTCTCTGGAGTAATGGATTATACACATAATGAGTGAGTTTTCTTGAATTTTTCCTGCTTAATTTTTACTAGAGATGTTATATTCTTAACTTCTCATTGAAATTTTTTGCAAGTTGGATTTAATATCTTCACATACACTAACAGGACTCTATTTCACCAATTTGCTAGTGGTGAGCTCTTCAAAACCTACTTCACAAAGTTGGCTCACCAGTTTCCAGTTGCTATTGCCCATCGGTTTAATTCTGGGTCAATCTAGATCTTGTTATGGGTAAGTACTAAAACCATGGTTGTTAACTGAAACAACTTGAAAGCAACCAACGAGCCTTGGCTTAATGGCACTTCCTCTCACAAATATGGGTGAATGGCGAGGTTATGAGTTCAGAACTCGCTGAGTGTGTATGTGACTTGCCAAACTTGAAAAGTTGTTTAGAATCTAGATTAAAGAGGTAGATGTAGTACTAGCTATAGGTTAGGGCTAGTCATTGACTCTTAAAAATCAACTAAGAAATTAAGTTTACCACCTGACGTGTTGGTCATCAACGCTTAATAGTCAACGAAGGAATACTTACCTTATTCTTTTGAATTAAGGGTGTTTCTTATCTGAACTGGATGCTTTTTTTTGTTGTGATTTTGTAGGCTATTTCAGTGCCCAAAAAATCCTGTCTACACTAGATTTGAAATTGCATACTATATATTGGACCTTAGAGATACGTAGCCAAAAGCTTAAAGCTTTTGCTTGCTGGTTTGTTCATCTGTACTCACAGAAAATCTTCCATATTTTTTATGTCTTATCAAGAAGTGTCAAGAAAAGAGAACATTTAAAAACAGGTATGGTCGTATAGAAGGATGAAAAATCTTTAGATATTCTTTGTATTTGTTCATAATGCATCTGACATGGTAACTCAGTTACGTAGATTTTGGTGATTATAGTGATATCACCAAAATCAGATGTTGACGATGCCAAAGCGAAGTAGCATGATATATCAGGTTCAGGTCGTAAGTTTATGCTTGGGTTTATTGAATCGTGCCATATTCAGTTAATACAATTATGGCTAACAATTTTATTCCAAACTTATCACAACGTAGCCAAAAATATCCAGTTCTTTTCTTCCCTAGTCTCTCTCCTCCACCCCCCACCCCCCCCAACCTATTTCCCCCCTCCCCATTCTTTGTTTTTGTAATTCTGTTTCTTATGACATCCCCTGCTCACAGATGAATTGCAAAAGCAAAGCTACTTAAATTACTCCAAGAGCTGCAACCTTTTACCAATCAGATGAAGAAGACGGGAAAGAAGCAGTAATGTCAATGGTTGTTAGGCCTTTTGATTTTTTGCTGAATGATTATAAGGCCTATTAATGCAAGGTAAATGTTCCTCATTACTCATCCATCATTCTCTTTAGTAAGCTCTTTTATCTTCTCCGTTTCCTCCTTGGCTTTCGCTTTTTCTGCCAGGTATCCTCAGCCTCGGGTTCTTGAAGAAAAGCCCTTTGTTCCGGTCTTTCTTGATCTGACCTTCGAACACTGCTAATATGTTTTGGAAATTTTTGTTTGATTTTAAAGCTTTCTATATCCAAATTAGTTTAGTTGGAGTTTTTTTGTTAGAGTAGGTTAGAAAGAGACAAAAAAAAAAAAAAAATAATGTAGAGAACATGTCTCTTGGTAATTAAATTAGCGCAAAAGCTTCTTTTTACATGTTGGCCAGATGCAAATTTCCATGCTGTATTCTTTGAGAGTGAGTAACTTCTCCCTACATCAATTTTCTTCTATTCCAACCCTACTTCGCCACTTGCTATTGAAACAAGTAATTTCAGATGTTGTGTTGCTTACTAGTTTGCAGGTGCTTCCTCACATTGAAAAGTAATTTCAAATGTTGGATTGCTTACTAGTTTGCTGGGCTTTTTGTAATTTTATTTTATCACAAATAAGTGAGGGAGGAAGGTTTTGAACCCAGGGGGAAAAGTCCTTTTCATTTAAAATCTTGTCCATTTTATCTATTTCATGGTCAAGATTGGGTTTTACAAATTTAAATGTATATAGTTTCCTTGTCATTTAAAATTTTAAATAATGTGGCAATCTAAAAGCAGCTACATTCAGAAAATAAAATCTAAATCATGAAATGAAAGAAATAGACAGTTTTTGAAATGAATAGGATCTTGTTCCGGGGGATGGGTAGTGCCAATTGAGCTACCAAGCTCTTGGCCATATGTTATTTCGATTTTTATATTCTTAAACGTTGTATTATAGGTTCCATGTATAAAGCCATTGCTTAAGTTGGTTTAGAGCTTAAGCAAACGACAATCAACCTTGATATTGCATCCATTAATCAGCATGAGATAGTTTGAGTTTGACCAACATGCAAAGGAAGATCACAAGTTGGATAGAATTGGATAGAAGGCTTTAATGAGTTGCTAGTAGCTCAAAATTGCATTCTTTTTCTTCGGTATAGAGGAAAAAGTCAAACCCTGCAGTAGTGTATTGGAGATTTCGAATGTGCGGAAGAAGGCAACGTACAAATTTGTAATTTGGAAACAAAATATAAATCATGAATTGAAAGAAATAGACAGATTTTGAAATGATGAGGATCTTGTTCCGGGGGGATGGGTAGTGCTAATTTTAAGTTATCAAGCCCTTGGCCTAATGTTATTTCAATTGATCAATTGTTGAATTCTTAAAGTTGTATTATAGGTTCAAATACTTATAAATTTCAAAAAATAATAATAAAAATAAAAACGTTGTATTATAGGTTCAATTATAAAGCTATTTACTTAAGTTGGTGTAGAGAGGGAAAATTTCCGACCTATCATAAATAGACACATCATACTACCAAGTCTATAAAGCATAACCAATTACAAAGCGCCGCGTATTGCTGCTAGGTTTTGTTATCATTATTTAGAAACCAACAAAAATTTGCCAAGTATCATTGAGATAGGGACAAAATGCATACAAAAGCCAATCATATATCGACACGTGTAAGCGATAACATAAGTAGCCTGGCACGTGTAAGCAATGACGTAGGCAGTCCAATTAGGTGATGACATGTGTCACCTTGAAATCAAAACATTTTGGTCAATCAAAAGATGCCACATGTCTTGGAGAAAAAATCTTAAAGCTCCTTTAATCAAATTGTGACACGTCACCAATCAAGCTTTGCCATGTGTAGCTCACCCACTCCTAAACTCCTATAAATAGAAGTCTTCCTAAGGCATTTCTACACATACACACATAGACACTAAGGCATCCATGCCACAAGTAGCATCAAAGGAGATTCAGAAATATAGAAGCTCTGCTGGAATCAAGCCCTGAAGCCTCCAGAAATTTCAAGAATTTCAACCTTGAATACGAATAACATTCGAAGCAGAATCATCCAAACTATTAACCTAGATCTTAAAGTTTGTTGAAATCAAGCCCAAAAACCTTTAGAAACTTCAAGAAGCCACAAATTGGTGAAGCTCTATGGATTCAAGTCTCTAAAGCCCCGAAGAACTTCCATCATAAACCTTCGAATACAAAATATGGAGAACATGGACTAAGCCTCAGAAAATCTCCCATTAAAAACCACGCAACATTATTTTGGTCGAGTCGGGTCATCCATCAGATCAATATATAAAACTAGGCTTCACAAAGCCCAACAAATCTCCCACTTGGAGACTAGTTCAATCACCAACATCAGCCACTATCTTCCAAACACAATCCCTCATCTCTGCAACTCATCCTTCTGTCCTCAAGTTAGAAGGCCAACTGAAGCTGCACACAGCTTCAGCTTCTCAATAGTGACACCCTTAGTCAACATGTCTGCCGGATTCTTAGATCCACAAATCTTCTCAAGTATTACTAGCTTATCTTCAACAAGGTACCGGATAAAGTGGTATTTAGTCTGTATGTGCTTCGACTTTGAATGAAAAGCCGAATTTTTAGCAAGAAAAATTGCACTCTGACTGTCACTGTGTAGAATACCCATCTCTTGCTTCTTACCCAATTCATCTAAGAAACCATGCAACCAAATCATCTCCTTCCCAGCTTCAGTTGCTGCAACATACTCAGCTTCTGTAGTAGACAAAGTAACAATCTTTTGCAAATTTGAAGCCCAAGATATAGCTGTACCACCCAGAGTAAATACAATCCCAGTAGTACTCTTTCTACTATCAATATCACCAGCAAAATCAGCATCTACATAACCCTGCAGTTTCAAATTTGCACCTGTAAAACAAAGACATGTATCTGATGAACCCTTCAGATATCTCAGAATCCACTTAACTGCCTCCCAATGCTGCTTTCCTGGCCTACTCATGAATCTGCTCACAACTCCCACTGCATGTGCAATGTCTGGCCTTGTACACACCATGGCATACATCAAGCTGCCAATAGCTGAGGCATAGGGCACCTTACTCATATAATCCCTTTCTTCTTCTGTCTTCGGTGACTGTTCTTTGCTTAGTTTGAAATGACTACCCAAGGGTGTGCTCACTAGTTTGGCTTCATTCATGTTGAATCTGCTGAGAACTTTCTTCACATACTCTGACTGTGAAAGCTTCAATGTACCATTAGCCTTGTCTCTAATGATTCTCATCCCAAGGATTTGCTTTGCAGCTCCCAAATCCTTCATTGCAAACTGTTTTGACAACTTCTTCTTCAGATTATTAATCTCCTCAATGCTAGACCCTGCAATGAGCATATCATCCACATACAACAGTAAAATGATATAAGAATTGTCAAAGAACTTAACATAGCAACAATGATCAGCTTCACATCTTTTAAACCCAATTCTATGCATAAAACTATCAAACTTCTTGTACCACTGTCTAGGAGCTTGTTTGAGGCCATACAAGCTCTTTCTCAGTTTGCAAACTAGGTTCTCTTGTCCCTGAATAATGAACCCTTCTGGCTGAATCATGTAGATGTCTTCCTCCAAGTCACCATGAAGAAAAGCTGTCTTCACATCTAACTGCTCAAGATGTAAATTTTCTGCAGCCACTATTCCCAGTACCAGTCTGATTGTTGACATCTTCACAACTGGAGAAAATATCTCTGTGTAATCAATGCCCTGCTTCTGCTGGAATCCTTTAACAACTAATCTGGCCTTGTAACGTTTGCTACCATCATGTTCATTTTTTATTCTGTATACCCACTTGTTGTGCAAAGCCTTCTTTCCTGCTGGCAGTTCAGTCAGCTCCCATGTCTAATTCCCCAACAAGGAATCCATCTCATCTTTCATGGCTAACTCCCACTTGCTTGAATTTTCATCTTGCAAGGCTTCATCATAGCATTCTGGCTCACCACCATCAGTCAACAGGAGATAATTCAAAGCGGGTGAATAACGCTGTGGAGGTCTAATGGTCCTGGAAGATCTGCGGACCTCAGTTACAGGTGTACTCTGATCTACCTGTGAATCTACATTCTCCTTATCTTCTTCACCCATTTTCTGGACAGTGCTTTCAGTCAATTCATCTAAGTTGACAAACTCAGATTTATCTTGATCTACCCCTGTAACATTTGGCACTGCAGTTGACTTGTCCTTATACATAACCTGTTCATTAAATATTACATTTCTGCTTCTGATGATTTTTCTGTTTTGTTCATCCCAAAACCTATAGCCAAATTTCTCATCACCATAGCCAATGAAAAAACATATTTTAGACTTTGCATCAAGTTTACTACGAGCATCAGAATCAACATGAACATAAGAAACACAACCAAAAACTTTTAAATGGGAAAACTTTACCTCTTTACCACTCCAAACCTCCTCAGGAAGTCTGAACTCCATAGGAACTGATGGTCCTCGGTTTATTAAGTAAGCTGCAGTGCTAACAGCATCAGCCCAGAAAGTTTTTGGCAGTCCAGCATGCAACCTCATACTTCTAGCACGCTCATTGAGAGTTCTGTTCATGCGCTCAGCCACACCATTCTGCTGTGGTGTTCCAGGAATGGTCTTCTCCATTCTAATTCCCTGTGCAGCACAGTATTCACTGAACCCTCCATCTATATACTCACCTCCATTATCTGACCTCAAACATTTTACTTTAAACCTGTTTCTGTCTCAACCATAGCCTTCCATTTCTTAAAGGTTTCAAATACATCAGATTTATTTTTCAGAAAATAAACCCATACCTTTCTGCTTGAGTCATCAATGAAAGTAATGTAGTACCTTGAACCTCCAAGGGATGCAACCGGAGAAGGCCCCCACAAATCAGTATGCACTAGCTCCAATTTTTCAGCCTTCGGTGTCCTACCAGTTTTCAAGAAGCTCACCTTTTTCTGCTTTCCTAAGATGCAGCTTTCACACATGTCAAAATCAACAGACTTCAATTCTGGTAGTTTCCCTTTTGACAACAGTATCTTCATCCCTTTCTCACTCATGTGACCAAGTCTGCGGTGCCATAGGCTTGTATCAGTACTTGTTTCAGCAACTGCAATTGTGTCTCTTGGACTTGAGGTCATATAGAGAGTACCAGTCTTCTTTCCACGAGCCAACACTCTGGCTCCCTTTGTAACCTTCCAAGTACCACCAACAAATAGTATTGCATGCCCTTCATCATCAAGCTGTCCAACAGAAATCAGATTCCTCCTTAGGTCAGGAATATGTCGAACCTTCTCCAATAACCAAACAGACCCATTGGGCAACTTTATCCGGACGTCTCCCATACCCACAACATCCAAGACTGAACCATCAGCCAAATACACCTTACCAAAATCACCTGCAACATAATTCTGTATGATTTCTAGGTGGGGAGTGGTATGAAACGAAGCTCCTGAGTCCAGAACCCAATCATCAAGTGGACTGTCTACTGCAAGAAGTAATGCATCCTGTACCTCTTCTATTACAGCATTAGCAGAGTCATCTTCATTCTTCTTCTTAGGATTTCTGCATTGCTTCCTAAAGTGGCCTGTTTTCCCACAGTTCCAACATTGTACTTGTTGGCCTGATCTAGATTTACTTCTGTTCCGGTTAGAATTTCTGGATTTTGATCTACCTCGGTTTGAATTTCTATCATTCCCTCTGCCTCTTGTCTCAAGATTTAGGGCAGAACCAGATCCAGAGGTTTCACCTGCATCTCTTCTTCGAACCTCCTCAGCCAGAATTAAATCTCGTATGTCGTTGTACTTCAGCTTTTCTTTTCCTGTAGAATTACTTACTGCCATCCTCATTGCCTCCCAACTGTTTGGCAAAGAAGCTAAAACAATCAGTGCACGGATCTCATCATCAAAATCAATTTCTACAGACGACAATTGATTTGTGATAGTGTTAAATTCATTCAGATGTTGTGCTACTGATGCGTTCTCTGCCATCTTCAAATTAAATAATTTCTTCATCAGATGCACCTTGTTGTTGGCTGACGGCTTTTCATACATACCAGACAAAGCCTTCATCAGATCTACAGTGGTCTTCTCCTTCACAACATTGTGTGCAACAGACCTAGACATCGTCAATCTGATAACTCCCAGTACCTGTCTGTCAAGAAGAGCCCATTCCTCATCCTTCATAGTCGTAGGTTTTGTCCCTAAAAGAGGTAGATGCAGTTTCCTCCTATAGAGATAATCTTCAATCTGCATTCTCCAATACGCGAAATCTGTGCCATCGAACTTTTCTATTCCAGACGCCTTTCCTGCTTCCTCTGCCATTGCTCCCACTCAAACCTAACCCTAGGCTCTGATACCAGTTGTAGGGAATTACCACGAATTCCTAAACCTGTGAGAAACAAAAATAGAGAAAAACACACGCCAAAGAAAAATAATCACACGCACAAGACAGTATTTACGTGGTTCGGCAATTTGCCTACGTCCACGGAGTTGCAGAGATTTTACTATTATCCGAGAGAATTACAAATTGCGGCTACAAAAAAAAAACCTTTTATACTCCCAACCGACTACACGTGGAAACCCTAATTAAAACCAACGTTTTCTACTCAAAACTGGATTTACAATGGGCCAAAAAATTTTCCCGGGGGCGTTGCCCCCGAACCCCCAGGAGGCTTGTCCATGAGCGCTCTGGCTTGGGCCTATCAGCCCAAGCCTCCACTCCATGGACTAAGCCTCAGAAAATCTCCCATTAAAAACCACGCAACATTATTTTGGTCGAGTCGGGTCATCCATCAGATCAATATATAAAACTAGGCTCCACAAAGCCCAACAGGCCAAGGTCTCGGGCCTCGCCAACTGTGAAAGAGGGAGGAAGGAATTTCTTGTGCCGGACGTTTATGTACGACAAAAGAGGGCTGTCAACCATAAGCGCTTGGCTGAAGTTTTGCCAAGTGGAATACATGGGGTTTATGCAGAGGATAAGGTGAGACACCTTAAGTTGCCTATTGTCGTGCATGAAGATCTCCAACCTAAGAATGAAATTAAGATCTTGCACTTGAATGACTCCAGAGTCCGGCAAAAACGTTTTCGATTCTGCAACAAATCCAAAAAGACACCAGTCAACTAAATACACAAATAAAACATGAATTTAAAGCAAGCGAAGGGTCTTGGTATCGACCAACATCACGTGGCGAAAGCGGGCAAAGTAGCTCCCCGGCGAGCAAGTTGCCACGCACCCAGACAAACTTCCTGGTGAAGTTCTTATTAAAATCGGGCAGGCAAGATATAAGTTAGACCTGCATATCCCTAGTCTTTAAATAATAGTCACTAGAAAAATTCCCGCACAGTTTGTACATGAAATTAATATCATAATGATTTAACTGCAGCCCGAACAATTGATTCAGTTGGCTGACGCAACTAACAACCCTATAAAAGTTGGGGGGAAGCTGGTCGTGGCATAGGCCGTAGAACCCTAGGGTGCTTACGATGAGGGGGTCTATGGGAAATCTAACCCCTCCCTCGAATATGGCCATCAACAGAAAAAAAAACGACGTTCTGGCCAACGGCCCTCTCGAGAGCAATGTCGCCTTCATTACAGTACGCAATATCAACGTCCCCTGGGATACCAAAGGTTTCTCTAAAACTAGCCAAGGCAGCCCCAGGGGTGAGAAGATGAGAAAAAACCCATTCCTAAAGTATGAAGTAGGGAGGAATCGAAAAAAGAAGAAGAAAGAGGTAGAGAGAACTTACTTGGGGCTCTAAAAAAATGAAGAACTGAAGGAGTGTTTTTCCGCGAGTAAAATGCTCGGCAGAGAAGATTTTGAGAGTGAGAAAATGCAAAAAGTGAAATGAGGACCTGAAAGGGGTATATATAGGTACAAAGGCATTTAATGAGGCTAGGAGCGGGAAAAAAACCCTCCCAGCTTTTCTTGGGTAACCTGCCCACACGCATGGGCATGGCTTACGAACTGTCAGACAGTTACCAACCATCTGACGGTTCGCCAACTGACGGGTTATAATTACGGATGTGACAGCCTGGCAGACACTACTTTTGAGAAGTCCACAGTAATTATCCTGACCGCACATGAAAAAGATGACCAGTGGTTTCATCGACGATGACACTCGGCCCTCGTAAACCTTGATTCATTGCCGAGACCCGCGCATGAATCAAGGGGGGGCTATTGTACAAACATCACCTTTCCCAAGCCCATTTGCTCAGAGGCCCATGGAAATGACAGCCCGTGTAGGGGCCTGACACTAATCAGACCGATGGACTCATTCCAAACCAACCTAATGCTCACCAAAAACTCGAAACTTGGGAATGGAATCGTTCGTGGTATGTTTGGTAGTATAAAACCTCGCCGCTCCCGGTAATCACATCTCCCGCTTTGGATTGATATTTAGGTGCACGGTATTACCTAGAGACCGCCAGGCATCGAACCTACAAATAGAACTAGTTCCCAGGCCATTTTCGTCTTCTCCTCACCACCTAACCTCCAACTATGATTAACAGTAGTAGACCTCCCATTCGTCACCTAAGGAATGCCTTCGCCGGGCAACAAACCAAACGGTGGAACTAGTTCCAATGTCATTATCATCTTCTTTCACTTATAATTAAACATCCACTTAGGAGAAACAACATTGGACCTCTCCTTCCACTGACCTGGAGAATGGTCGTGGCTATAAATAGGGGAGAGGGAATCAATGGAAAGGGGCTGGAAAATTCGAGGAAAGAGAGGAGGGAGGAGGAGAATTGGGATACTTAGGCTGCCGAGTATAGAATCACCCATTGTAGGAAATCCAAAAACTCACAATACAAATAGATTGTGAGCCCAAATATCTTTGAGGCCTAGTTGCCGTATTTGGGTGCGCACAGAAACACTGTACAAATTGTTTGTGTTAACTTGTATTTTCATCATCTTTTAACTATTATTAATATTGTTTTAGTTATCATTTAAAAAAAAATGTTTGCAATGCATTGATATTGCATTGTTGGTGTAATGACTACAGAGAACCCACAAAAAATTAATGGAGAAGATTGCTCAATTGAATTCAGCCATAAACGATGTTTCTGCTCAGCTTCTTGGAGATGATGCCCCTAATGGAGTTGCAGTGAATTCAAATGAAGTTGGAGTTTCAATGTAACAAAATATTTGTTGTTATTGCCATATAAATCATCACTACTTACGTGTGATTAGTACTGGAAAAACAATGTTTTGAATCCTTTATCCCTTTTAATTTTCTATTCGGTTAAAAAATTCAGGTTGATTGTACTTATTCAGGTTGTTCGTCTTTCATGTCATGTTTGGGTATGATTTATATAATTTATAAGGTTTGGTGCTAGTTCTGTTGTATGTACTAATGTGTATGGGTTGTTTATTTTCTGAGATTTGCCAAAGTTTTAGTAAATATTTCCAGCTGTTTTCTTTACTAGAGGTTCTAGCTTAATTTGCAATCACAGCCTACAGCAACCATATCCAAATAGAGATAATTCCCTAAGAACGAGTTTTGCTCGCTCCAACCATATCACCCACTTCGCTGAATATATAATATACATATAAGGCAAAGTTTCATCATCTAGAACGTAGGGTCTTTTGGAAAAAGGGCACGATACCAAGAAGCACCCAGCCACATGTTCATTCTTTTCATCACTTTCATTTCCAACATTTTCAGTTCAAGGAAAATGAAATCAGAAAGTTAATCCTTAAAATAAAATTATCATTAGCCCAATAGTATATTCGGGAAATATTCATGAAAAGCTAACTGAAATGAATGTTACGTTTGCCAATTACAGCAACAATGACTAGGCAAAGCTCAACAAACAAAAGAGCATTGCAGACCTAAATGGTCTAATTTATTGGTAAAAAATAGTGCTTTTATCCGCACTGTGTGAATCTCCAACAACGGCAAAATGGAATTGGGGAACTAAAAGTCTGGGAGTATTTAAGATGTAGTAGTTTGCTTCAACTATGAAATAAGGTCAGCCTAATCCTGTGGCATCTTAGGCCCGGGGAATACCATCTTAGTCCCAGGAATGTAATGCACAAACAAAAACAAAAAACAAAAGAATTAGGCCATGTTTGGTTTATCAAAATTATAACAAAACACTTCAATGCATATACTCACCAAAAGAATTTATCACACACAAATGCATATACTTGCACCAATGAAAAACCACTCTCTAAAACAAGCAAGGCAATATTCCCAAAGTAAGATAAACTATCTTCAATTTACTCTCTCTATTGCATACACACACATGCAAGGTGATCATTGCATTTTCTAACATTATGGCAGTGTCTTTTTATATTGATTTGATTCATACCTTTTTGGGGTTCAGCAAGTAATCATACAATGTCTTTTCCTCCCAATTTACAGCCATGTTCTTGTTAACAGCTCAATAGGAGTACACCGAAGTTGTACCAGACTGCATTCCGAACAATCCATTCAGATTGGGACTTGAAAATTTAGAACAGTTTTATACACAACTCCAAAACTTTCAAGAGAGTAGCGATCACAACAGCTTTCAAAAAGAAGCACAAAAAATTCTTAAGCACATTTACAAAACTTATTAATAAACTAACAAGTGCATTTGCATGAAGTTATATCCATAAGACCTGTTACTTTTCTCAGAGCGTTCATCGAAAGAAAGAAAAAGCCAAAGATAGTTTGTTTTTTGTACATTTAAATCAGTGTCCAACCTAGTAATGAAATCCTTGAAATAGCAAAATATTGTGAATTTTAGCAAACTTGAAACATGTTCTTCGCAACACCCATCACAACGTCCAATAATGCAATGTCCAACAATCTTAGCTCGGACAAGAAATTTCTCATTAAACAACAAATCAGAGAACAACTTAAAATTCCAAATAACATACAAAATAGTTTCATAATTCATTTCTACTTATAAATAAAAACAAATACGGAAAACAGTCCATATCTTTTTCAAAATTATATTTTTATTTCTCCAACTCTTTCAAAATTACATTTTTAAGACTGCTTGACAATTTCCATATCACTAAACAGCCTTTAAAAATAAATTCCAGCTCAAAAAACTGTTTCTATTCAGAGAATAACATTACAGAAATAAAAATTTATCTTTTTTCTTCAACTCTCTAAGTAGCCAAACAGGTCACTCGAATCAAAACCAGTCAGATCTAAGCAAATTTCATTTCAACTACATCCTCAAATTAACAAAAAAAACAGTTCAATCAACCCTAACAGAAAGAGAAAGAAAAAAATTTGAAACTGAAACAGTGGGCGGGTGTGAAAAAGTTTTTAAGGGCAAAATAGTATTTTCGTCATTTGGTGAGGTGTCAATGATCTGAGCCATTAGATTAAATCTACGGCTGAGGAAAGAGGTATATGGATCCGGTTTTTAGAGCGTGTGGTCTGTTGCCGTGGCGGCCATTGTTTAGATTTGGGAATTTGTTGGGATTCCCAGTTCAGTCACAGGCACAAGCACAAGCACAAGCTTAACCTTTGTTGGTAGTGGAGAAATAGAATAGAGATGGAGTTTGTAAGCCCTGAAGGTCTTCGATTAGATGGTCGCCGTCCCATGGAAGTATGTCTCTCTCTGCTCTCGCTCTCGCTCTCGCTTATTCTCATTTTTTTCAACCTTCTTATTTTATTTTTATTTTTTGACGATAGATGAGACAAATTCGAGCTGAGATTGGTGCTGTAGCCAAAGCTGACGGGTACGTACTAAAACCTTGGCTTGGACTTAATTTCTCTTTCTTAAAAATAGCTGGTTTTTTGTTTCTTCTTTCTTAACTATCAATTTCAGGTCCGCTGTGTTTGAGATGGGTAACACCAAAGTCATTGCTGCAGTATATGGCCCTAGAGAGGTGCAAAGCCAAAGCCAGTCTTTGTTTAATTTGCAATCTGATTATTAATTAATAAATAATGCATGCTCTCATTTGCAGGTCCAAAATAGGACTCAACAAATTAATGACCAAGCACTGGTAACTCACTTCCTTTTTAAGTTTTTTTTGTAAAGACAAGTTTATAAATGCATCCGTAACTTTCTAATCGTATTATTCGTGTTTCAGGTGCGCTGTGAGTACAGCATGGCTAATTTTAGTACCGGGGATCGCATGAGAAAACCAAAGGGTGACAGGTAATCCTCTTTCTTCATTGTATTAGGTCACCTATTTTGTAAATTTTTTTTTTGTTACATTGCCATAATTCAATCAGTAGGTTTTTCCTATGAAGAAAGCTGCGCGTTTGCAAGTATTGTCTATACATATAAAAACCAAGCGCTATTATGTAGTTTTAAATGCATAAAGAATGTGTCTAAAGAGAAAATTTTGTAACTTTAGAAATTACAGTTTGTAAACCCTGATTCTTAGGGGAGTGTATTTATCTAATTGTAGACAGGCTGAATAATTTGTGAAAGTCTAAAACTATTATTTGTTGGTAGTTGATGAACTTAAATTGTGTCAGTATCTCATTCATGGTATTCATAATTTTGAATAAGTTAGGACTCCATCAACTTGTCTCTAGAAGTACTATTTGACATATTCATTATTAAAGAAGAAGCGAAATACCTACTTATGCATTACTTTTACTTGAATTACCTACTTATAGAGTTGACAAGCATCAAAACTTGTCTTGATTTTAATCATCCAAGAGGGATGGGGATATTCTATACTGCCCTTGCTCCTGATATGTGTTGTAAGATTAATATATGCTTTAGCTTGGTGGCAGTGATGTAGGGAGGATGATGGGATGTGATATGAATTAGAACTAAATGGGATGTGAGTTGCTTAGAACAAATTGATAGGTGGTTAGGCACCTCTACAAAGTTCTTCAAGAATAGCTCTCAAATGCTTATTTCATTCACATGCAAAAAACCTTATGTATATTCTGCTACTCATACAAGTTGTTTGGCATTGACAACCTCTAGATGGTTGACATGTGTCTAAATCCTATTGGCTAATGCTTAAAGCAATTATCTAACTAACTAATTAGTTACAAGAGGATTAAGATATAGATACTTGAAATGCCCTGCATCAGGCAGCCTGCTTGCCTCCTATATAGATCACGGGAGGAGATGCCATTAGAGCTAGTGTGCTCGTAGGCTTACTGGAGTTAAAAGCTTTTTGTGAAGTATTTCCTTTTCTGCTTGCGTGCTCTTACAATTGACAAGAAGGATGAACTCCCAGTGGCCAAAGAGAGAGGAGGCGGGTGTTAATTGACAATCCATGATTCTTACTTGTGTCTTTATCTACTTTGCGCATAAATTTCATTATTCTAGTTAATAGTATAATTTCCAGATCGTGATGCTAGGCATTCAGATTATCGTGTTTCACTGTAACAAGATGTTCAAATTGAAGAATGATATTGCCTTGTAAACTTGTATAACATTAGCGATGGTATTACTGTTCTTAATGGCTAATAAGGCTACCTGTTAGATTTGTCATATTTTTAAT
Organism: Castanopsis chinensis; assembly: GCA_032878915.1. NCBI lineage: Eukaryota > Viridiplantae > Streptophyta > Magnoliopsida > Fagales > Fagaceae > Castanopsis > Castanopsis chinensis. Next base: position 10,767,341 of record JAVQMG010000106.1, read on the forward strand.
TTTTTGATTGGTTGAATGGATTCAAAGTAAGCATTTTATTGGCAATTGTTTAACCCCTATCCATCATGAAATTTGATGCATCACCAAAATCAGAATATGACATGCATATGAATGATTTTTTTTAGATACTTCGCTTGTTGGGGATGGGGGATCTGATCCCTGGATGCCTCCATTGGAAACACTAAGAGGTGTTAGTTGAGCTACAAGGTTCTTGGCATGCATATGTTTGATCTTTTGCTCTGTTGTTGATACAAGTTTTTTTCTTGCACTCAGACGATCGACAGAGATATCTTTGGTAATTCGCCAGACCATGGAAGCTTGCATATTGACACATTTGATGCCTCGGTCTCAGGTTCTGTTCCAGCATCTTGGAAACATTTCCTAAATGAATATGTAATTCTTAGTTCTTTTCTGAAACCTTGTCTATAATCTTGCAGATAGATATTTTTGTCCAAGTACTCCAAGCAGATGGTGGTAAGTTGAGATTCAAACGAATCCCTATGCACTTATTACTTTTGACTGATCATCAGCTCGTATCTTTATCTTTTTAATTAATTCAAGCCCCTTCTGTCTCCCTCGTTTTGTGTTTGTGTGTGTGTGTGTGGGTATGCTTTCATATATCTTCTGTCCATTTTATCTTTATAGAAGGTCTTATTTATTTCTTTTCTTTTTTAAGATAATGGCTTCTAGAGAAGTTACTATGTAAGATAATAGATGAAAACTTTGGCACACATTCTTGTTGTAAGATACATTCCCGTATGTGTTTCATGTCATTCTTAGCCAGTGTTTGGTTAAGAATTAAGCTGCCACTGCAGACACTTATTGTTAATAAAATAATAATAATAAAAAAATAAGGATTAAGGACACACTGTAAGCATATATGGAAGACAGCTCACGAGTCTGAGTACATAATACCAGTTGAATATGTAATCAAATGGACCTAAAATGTTATGTTGAATTCTACTCATGAGCTGGGAATTTGTGTTCTGCAGGAACTAGATCTGCATGTATCAATGCTGCAACTTTAGCCCTTGCAGATGCTGGGATCCCAATGCGTGATCTTGTTACCTCATGTAGCTCTGGATATCTCAATAGCACTCCTCTGCTTGGTAAATTTACATGCCTTCATTTTTTTTTTACTAATTTCTTGGTACATCTACATTGTTGCTTTTCCAAATGAATTCTTATTTTGAAAATTGTCATGAAAACAGATTTGAACTATGTAGAAGATAGTGCCGGAGGTCCTGATGTCACCGTGGGATTTCTACCTAAGTTGGACAAAGTGACTCTTCTTCAGGTTACATCTGAAAATCTGCTCTTATTTATCCTTCTCAGTGCCTCTTACAGGTCTAAAATTTCATGATGTTTGACATAATGGGCTCATTCAGTGCTTTTGTGCTTCTGAAAGTTTCTGCATTTGGATTTCAAAACAGCTCTGAGCCTCACATATAAAGAAATTGAAACCCTCTTTCTCTCCACTTTAACTTTTTTGCCTACATTTCAATCCCTAGCCACCAATTGCTGAACTGTTTTTGGCCAAGGTTTATGCAATATATGCTTCTCCCATGCCTGCTTGCCCTACAAGGATTTGGAATGTTCAGAACTTGTTTTAACCTACCTTGATTATTATACTGATCCATTAACTCAGCCTGAGTATTTGGTATTAGGCTTTTTATTACTTGCCTTATTGATTTGTGTGATACAGCTTTTGCCGTGTTTTTGAAGTGTAAAGCTTATTTCCCCTTGAAGTTTGGGTGATGTTTTTGAAAATTTTGCAGTTTATTAGGTTCAACAGTTCAATTAATACTGATCATTCTGTGCATCCCTATTATTTTGCCATAAAGGGTTTTCCTTGTTTGATTTAGCAGCATCGCCCAAGAAAGGTAAATATATAAACATATTTTCTGGAGCACTCATGTCTAATGTTCTCTTGCAGATGGATTCTAAGTTACCAATTGACATTTTTGAAAATGTCATGCAACTTGCAATTGAAGGCTGCAAAGCAATAGCAAATTACATTAGAGAAGTAAGTACATATATATATATATATTGTTTTGGTAGCCAATGATAACGCTGGCCTTCACACTGTTTTTGATTTAGTTAGAATATATTGAGTGACCTCTGTACTTGATCAATGCTGAATGACATCTATACAGAGGTAATATTGCTTCAGTTGTTCTTTTATCGGTCATGAGGATTTATTGGATTTTTCTATTGGTTTTGTTGGCAGATAATGCTAGAGAATACCAAACAGCTAGAATATCGCCGGGGTATATAGTTTATAAACATGGTAAGAAACTCAAAACTCCTTGATTTTCAATGGAGCTAGACATTTAATTATGTCTTTCAGGTCTTAAATTTCTACCTGCAAGCATCTCCTTTCTAACATTCTTCCTTGGAAGCTTCAGCTTGGCCTGATCATCATTAGACTTCAAGTCTGGATTTCAAAGTTAACTGCACTTGTTTCAACTTTTAATTGATCCCTGCTCGTGGGATTTTGGCAAAAGCAGGTTTGCCCAATTTTTGCCACATCTCTTGGAAATGTTGTCTTTCTTTTTTGGGGCCATACCTTGAGCTTGATCTAGTTATCCCCTGCTAGTATTTAAACCATAAATTGAATGTGTCATATAAAATTTTGATCAAAATTTGGTAACTTGTTAATGTTGAACCTTTTTGGTGCATATAGCATAGAGTTGATGATTTTTATTTAGCATATCTCTCTCTCTCTCTCTCTCTCTCTCTGTGAATGATAGTGGGACCTGAACTGACTTAACGAAATCTCCTGTACCCAATTGCTCTGTATGGATTGATCGTCTTGGATGAAAATAGTATACTAGTGTAGACATGAATTATCCATTACGATGAATAAAGCATTTCATTTTGCTAGACCTTTTTGTTTATACTTTCAACTTATGCAAAAGTCCGTAAAATAGCAGAATTATACGGAGTCTGCAAATATATTTTAATTTGCATGTAGGATTGATTTGCACACCTATTATTCTTGGTATTAAAAGAATGAAACGTATGAACGCAGCAGTCATTGGCAAATTGGGTTGGAAAATAATCAAAAAGGAAGATAAGATTGGATTAATCTACTTTCAGCCAAATACCTAAAGGGGAAACAACTTTGGAATGTTCCTAAACCAAAACAAGGATCTTGGGCGTGGAAAATGGTAATCAATTCTTGATTTAAAAAAGAAAAAAGAAAAAGAGAGTTATTGAGTAAGGGGGTGTGTTAGAAATAGAGAATGAAATTGCTCTAGATGTTTGGAATTCTCCATGGATCCTATTACCGATTACATACACAATGCAAAAATCTACATCCATTTAAGGTCATGGCATTCAAAACTTATGCGCATATTCAACGTTTCAACTCTATTACAACTATTTAATATGACAAACACTATAAAAAAAAGTGATTGATTATATATCTAAGAAATGAAAACTTTATCACTAGATCTAAGAAAAGAATTCAACTAACTAAAAGAATTTCTTCTCTCCTCTCAATGGGAGCTCTTTCTCTCATCTTGGGTGAGATTATTCCACGGCTTATTTTGGGCAGTGGTATTCCTTCCCATTACCAACATAGGGGGGTGAGTGGGATTTTGTTTCTTACTAGTAATATTGTTGAGTTGTTAGTAATAGGAAGTTTTCTTTCTGTACACGCCTAAACATACTCTCAAGGTGCAAGTGCAAATTGTATTCTCACATGGACTCCAAGTTCACTGAGAGACTCCAACGGATAAGCTTGACAGCTGAGGAGGGAGAAATAATAAAGGTCCGATCAGATAATCGGGCCAAAATACTCGAAGAATGTTCCCTGAGCTTGATGGGTCGATTTCATACGAGTAAACCACCTAACACTAGAGCGGCAAAAAAACCTTCTCCAATCGATTTGGAAATTTGGTCAAGACCTAAGGATCATTGAAGTTGGTGATGGCCTTTTTCAATTTCAGTTTTCCAGGAAGGGGATAAAGTTTGGATCACTTTCAAGTACGAGCGATTCGTTGGGTTATGCTTCAACTGTGGCCTAATTGGACATGAAGCTAGGGACTGCCCTCAACCAATATCATCTGTTGATGGAGCTAAGCCGTATGGGGAATGGCTTCAGGTTGGACATAGGTTGGCTAAGGAACTGAAGGGAGGAAAACTAACTGGCCCACCACAGCAAAACACGGAGGAGGTGAACAACTGGGCTAGGGATCAGCCACAACCAACCTAAGAGCAATGGAGAGATGAACTGAAGAACATAGGTGACAACCTAGAAGCCGTTACGCTTGCTGAAGTCGAGGCAATTGATTTCATGGGGGAAGAATTAAATGCATCGGTTACAAATGGATAGCATGGATCACGCTCATAATAACTCAGTGATGGTAATGGATAATTTAATAAGGGAGCACGTTACGAATATTATGGGAGGAACTTTAGTGAGTGTGCCAATTACCTTTATGGAAAAGGATAACGCAAGTATCATTGATTCATCAAACATTGAGAACTTAGTGGCTAGGGAACCTGTTAATGAGTCACGTGGATCTTCACGTGAGAGTAAGGGCAAGCAGGCAAGTACTACAAGCACATGGAAAAGAAAAGAAAGAGCCGGGAATCAAAAAACAAAAAACCAAGGGACCTATAATGAATCGGGAAAGGAGGCAAAGGGGAAGAAACGTAGGGGGGTGACTAAGGAAACAAATGGTAACAATGGGAAAAAAAATAAAAGAGTCAATCAGATGATAAAAAATGCACAACAGTGGAGGCTAATATCCAACCCCGTCGAGCATAATGAAAATCATGAGTTGGAACTATAGGGGGCTTAGGAACCTCCGTGCAAGTGCAGTCCTCTCTCACTTGGTGAGGGAAAAATCTCTTAATGTTTTGTTCCTAATGGAAAAACTGATGGTTGATGAGATGAGAAAGATTCAGGTGGATCTACAATATGACCATTTGTTTGTTGTTCCCTATGTTTATAGGGTAGGTGGTTTAGCCATGCTTTGGAAGGATAAGGTTAGTTTAGATGTCCAAACCTACTCCTTGAATCACATCGATGCTCATATCATGACCGAACCAAACCAACGATGGAGACTTACAGGGTTCTATGGCAGGTTGGAGGAATAATAAAAGCAAGAATCATGGTGGTTTTTGAAACACCTTCACTCTCGTGATGATGTGCTGTGGGTATCTATTGGAGATTTCAATGAAATCCTATGTCCTTCGGAGAAACAAGGGCACCTTCCAAGGCATCCTTAGCTTATGAAGGAGTTTCGATTTACCCTATTGCACTGCAGATTAGTGGACATGGGGTATCAAGTAATATATTTACATGGCAGAATGACAAACAAGGTGAAGCTTTTGTTCAAGAGAGGCTTGATAGGGCTTGTGCAACAATTGAATGGAGGGAATTATTTCCGCATGCCACAATAAGACACCTCTAGGCATCATACTCAGACCATGATCCGATTTTACTCCACAAAGGGATACACATAATGGCAGAAGGAAAAAATTTCCCAGGAGATTTGAAAAAAATGGACGACATATCCAGAATGTGAACATATTATACAGGAAGCTTGGAGTAGGGAAGCTCCTAGGGGCAGCCCAATGTTTCGGTTTTCCTCAAAAATTAGAGCATGCAAATTGGCCCTTGTAGTATGGAGTCGAAATATAGGGAGCTTTAAATCTCGGCTTGCAGAAAATAATGAATGTTAGAGCAATTCACGGCAATGAATGATGCAGACAATTTGAACCAAATACAAGTTGTCAATGGTGAGATTAATGCAATACTATATCCAAAGGAACTATTTTGGAGACAAAGATCGCGTGCTATCTGGTTGCTTGCAGGTGATAAGAACATGAAATACTTCCATCAAAGGGCTAGCCAACGTCGGAGGAAAAATCACATTGCTGGCTTTATGGATGAGGAGGGCTGATGGTGCACTATAGATGAAGAGAAGGAGAGGCTGGTCGAGGAATATTTCCAGCGACTTTATACCACCACAAATCCGAATGAGATGAGGGCTATTTTAGACAAGGTAGATCGGATTGTCACTCTTGATATGAACCAAACTTTCCTCCAACCATATATATCTGATGAGATCAAAAGAGCACTCATCCAAATGCACCCTTCAAAATCACCAAGCCCAGATGGTATGTCCCCTTTCTTTTTTCAAAAATATCAGAATATAGTAGAAAGGGATATTATTGAAGTTGTATTGTCCGTTTTGCATTCGGGTCATTTTTTTGCAAAAAATGAATTACACTTATATTGTCCTCATACCCAAAATAAATGAGCTTAAAACAGTAGCTGACTTTAGACTGATTAGCCTCACAAATGTCATCTCCAAATTGGTCTCTAAAGTGTTGGAAGAAAGGGGCAAACGGCAATCAAATTGGACATTAGCAAAGCATATGATCGAGTGGAATGGGGCTTCCTTAGATGTATTATAATCAAGTTGGGCTTTGATGTTTAATGGGTTCAACTAACTATGGAAACAGTTTGGACTGCTTCATACTTGGTGCTTATAAGTGGTGAACCTTAAAGGTACATCAATCCATCTCGGGGTATTAAGCAAGGAGACCCGTTCTCCCCACATCTGTTCCTATTATGTGTAGAGGGCCTCTCTTCATTGATCAGACATGTAGTTGCATCTCATACTCTCCATGGTATCTTATCATGCAATTGGGGGGGGGGGGTTTGCATTTCTCACATTCTATTTGCAGATGATAGCTTCATTTTCTGCCAAACTACAGTGGAGGAATGCCACCACCTCCTTCGACTCCTAAAGTCTTATGAGGAAGCATCAGGCAAGGCAATAAACAAGTAGAAAACTACAATTTTCTTCAGTCGCAATACAAGACCAGATGTGAAGAGGGATATTCAAAGATTGATGGGGGCAAGAATTATGGAGGATTGTGAGAAATATTTGGGCTTCCCAATGGTGGGTGGTAAGTCAAAGGTGAATACATTCATAGATCTTCAAGTAAAAATTTCAAAAAGTGTTATAGGGTGAAAAGAAAAATTTATTTCACAAGCAGGTAGGAAAGTCCTAATCAAAACAGTGGCTCAGGCAATTCCTACCTACACTATGGGAATATTTAAAATCCCTAAGTCCTTATGTGGTACTATAAACGCCACCTTGCCAAAATACAAGTGGGGGCAGACAATGGATGAAAAGGAAATACATTGGAGCAATTGGAAGAAGTTGTGTACCCATAAACAACGGGGTGGTATGGGTTTTAGAGATATTCAAGCTTTTAACTTAGCTTTACTAGCTAAACAAGCATAGAGGCTGATCCACAATACTCACTCTTTGTTTTATAGGGTGTACAAAGCAAAGATATTTTCCCAATTGCTCTTTCATGGATGCAGGCCTTGGTAACAACCCATCCTATGTATGGCGTAGCCTGATAGCAGCAAGGGAAATCATATGGAAGGGAGCAGTTTGGAAGGTGGGAGATGGTAGAAAAATAGAGGTTTCAAAGCATAAATGGCTGTCACACAAAACCAATTTTCACTGTGAAGACTTGGCCAAATATTCTTGTAAGGGAACTTATGAATACTGTGATTATGCAGTGGGATAGGCAGGAAATTGCTGATCTATTTGCCTCTAGAACTAGAATGGAGATCCTGTCAATTCCATTGTAGAACACCACAAACAGAGACAATTTGGTTTGGCAAGAAAATATCAGCAGAAACTTCAGCATACCAGGTAGCATTGAGACTTCAAGATAAAGCCCAAAGTGAGAACTCAAGGGCTGGGTTGGATCGGCCAATATGGAAGCTAAATGCCCCCCAAAGGTACAAAATTTTCTCTGGCGAGCGTGCTCTAATATTTTGTCTACTCGAGAAAATCTACACAGGTGCAAAGTGCAGGGGAAGCCGACATGTGGACTGTGCTGCCGTGTCCAGAATCTATAGAACATATCCTGTAGGAGTGCCTGCTGGCTAACGTATGGGCGTTATGTCGAGTGAAAATTCAGAAATGTCCAAATACAGCTCAAGAATTCTTCTGTGTGTTCAAGCAGATGGTGGTCATACTTACGCAGCAAGAACTGGAACACTAGGCGACGGTATCCTGAGCAATAAGGAATGCGAGGAACGAATTCTGCTTTGAAAAAATTCAACGGCACCCGGAATATATTTTAGGTTAAATTCCACAAACATTCCCTGAGGTTTGGCATAATATCCAATCAAGTCCAAAGGATTTAAAAACTAACCACTTCAATCCTTAAACCCAAACAGCTTATAACGTTGTTACCTATATTTAATTCTATTCCAAAACTCTCCTCTTTCTCATCTATCTCCTTCAGTCTCTTTCCTCTTTTTCTCTGACTTAGCTTTCCCGGTAAATAAACAAGAAGAAGAAGAAGAAGAAATTGTAGAACACGTTCCCAGTAAACAAACAAGAAAAAAAAAAAAAAAAAAACCCCTTGAATGGAACCAACAATCAAAACAAATTTTCATTTAATGAGTAAAATACAACAAATCAGTTCATCTGAATACCCAAATCCAAGTCAAAGAACCTGCCGTCAAGAACCATACCAAAAATCAAGATCAACACAAAATTAAAAACCAATCTCGGCTTCAAATGCAAAACCAAACCCAACGAATCAAAACCCCCAAAAAAATCTTCTCAATTCACAAATATGTCAAACCCCAGCACAGAACCAAAATCCAATCTCAGCTTCAAATCCAAAACCAAACCCAACAAATCAAAACCCAAAAAAAAAATCTTCTCAAATTCACAAAAATGTCAAACCCCAGCACAAGCAACTCACTCCATTGCCAAAACTCTAGCTCTTTATGAAAAATCTCCATCACATCTCTATGTTGTAAACAGGTTGAATCGGTGAGTGACCCATCGTGTGAAGGTCATCTTGGGAGCTTCCCACTCTTTTGATTCATGATCTCATCCAGTTGCATGCAATTGCAACTCTCCAGTCTCTGCTTTCAGTGAGTGACCCGTCGAGTGTGAAGGTTGGGAATGTCAAGATCACGGCTTGGTCGAGACCGTGGAGGTGTGTGCGTTCTGTGACTGCGACTGTGGAGGATGAATCAACATGGGAAATTCTAGAGGCGATAGCCATAGGCCTCCGCCGATCCAAACCAAAAAACCCACAAAATATTCAAACTAAAACCCACAAAATTCTAAAGCCAATCCACACACCCAAAAAAAAAAAACCCAAATCTCCCAACACAAATCTAACCAAAACTCACAAACCACCGCAACTCCACCACTGCGGCGCACCACAAAGACAAAGAGAGGTTGGAGAAAGGGACGAGGAAGCCATATGGAGAGAAGAGAAAGGAGCTCTGGGACAAAGAGGAGAGAGACTGAAGGAGACAGATGAGAGACAGAGGAGAGTTTTGGAATAGAATTAAAATAAGTAAAGGCGTTTGGGTTTAAGGACTGAAGTGGTCAGTTTTTAAATCCTTTGGACTTGAATGGTATTATGCCAAACCTCAGGGTATGTTTGTGGAATTTACCCTATATTTTAAGAGAAGCTATTGGTTTTCTACAGGAGTAGGCGCTGGTTCCAAGGGGATGGAATTTTTTTAAAAAAAGGGGGCACGGGTAGGGTGGTGCTGTTATGTCTGTCCTAGCCTAGGCATTAGCATTTTGGCTGTATTGTATTTGTAATGCTTCTGTGCTTTGTGGCTTAGGTGCCCAAGGCAAGGCAAAACTGGTGTAATACAATAGTTTCTTAAACATCAATCAAATTTCTATCTTGTTCTCAATAAAATTTCTATTTTGGCAAAGAATTTGTTTTTTATAAACTCAAGTTCTTAGTAAAATTTTGTTCAGTGCAACTTGAGTTTAATAAAATCTAGTTCCAAGTGCGATGAGTTCAATGCAGCTCACTAGTCGTGTTAGAACTTGAGTTTTCCTAGTATTTTTTTATTTTTATTTTTTAACTCAAATTTCTTAAACTTCAGTTCTTAGAAAAAAAGAATTGTGCAACTTGAGTTTAATGGGATGAGTGTTTTTTAAAATGCCACATTAGTGGGCAGTTGCATAGAACTTGACTTTTGAAAAGTCAACTTTTACTTAAAACTCGATTTTAACCGAGTTTAGTTACAAATGAGATTATTTCCTTAGATAAATTTCATAAGGACTTATTAGGTAAAATGTTATTTTTATTTAAAAACATATTATTTATTAATACACAACATGATAGATATGGTACGCAATAAAAAAGAATGAAAAATCGATTCAAAGTTTTGAGTCTTTCAGCGGCTATTTATGACACAATGAATCGGTCTTGTCGAAAAAAAAAAAAAAAAAAAAAAAAAAAAAAAAAAAAAACTGAAGGGGTTGGTATTGTTTTAACTTGTAAGGGCCCAACTACTTTTTTAGGCCATGCTCGTCCGTCATACTCATGGATGGCCTAAAAGATAGTTAGGTCTTTTGATTTTCAAACAAAACCACTTTATCTGGTTTCCAAGCGTGGCCTAGTTATCTTTTGGACTTAGCTTCCAAGGAGGTTTGATGGGCTTCGGAAACTACTCGTGTTGGTACCTCTGATCAATCCACCCTAATTCACTCAGGCCCATACTATGAGATTCTATATTCACAACACTTCCATAACAAATATTAAGTAAAAATTTATTGGTAGGTGATGATGCGAAGAAAATCAATAGTCTGGATGCTTTGAATTTGAAAGGACTACTTGCTATCTTGGTGGTTTGAAAAAGAAAGAAAAGCAATCAAAGATGACCGGGGTTGCCGGTCAAGAACCCTCCGATGGCAAAGTTAGTTTTTTCTCTATAATTTTGGAGTTCCAACTTTTTAGGAAATGTCAAAAACGTACCCCTGTTTTGTTTGAATGAACGTTTATATAGTGTCCTGAAGACAGTTATCAAATTTGTAACCTCCCCTGGATTTGAGGAGGAGTGAGGGTTTAGAGATAACTTCCACAACTGCCTAGGAGTTACATATTTCTCACATAACGGTCATTGGAAGTAATGCGTGTAACAAGGAGTTTAGGAATTTTCCTAAGTGTCAATATCTCGTCCAGAGGTTCTCGTCCAAAAGACCTCTGGACGAACATATCTCGTTCCTACAGGAGGTCGTATCTTTATGGACGACCTTATCATGGGCAAGGTTTATGGTTCCTTTGGACGGCACGGTGTGGTTTTGTGAATCCTGACCACGCGAAGCTCGTCCGAGCACCTTCCTGCATGGACGAGCTTGTTATGGACAAGGTTCTTACAACCCTTGCTTTCTTGGTCTTGCCCTGAACGACCTCCATGGACGATATTGGAGTTAGTTCCCCATCAGTAGGGGAAAAAAAAAATCAATAGTGGATTTAAATTAGAACCAGTAATAACTTACTACATATGATTAGTTATGAAAATATTATGGACGAAGTATTTCTAAAAACAAAACAAAAGAAAACCTCTCTTTAGGCCTACCCTTTAGTAAAGTCTCATAGTTTAACATCTAAATTGATCACTATAAAAAATTAAATTCTAACTTGCAAAACAACTAATTATTAACCCAAAATAAATCAATAAAATAAAGAAAAAGAACTTGTAGTTGGAAATTAGAATACCAAACTACGGTCTCCTCCATGTGCTTGATAAAATCATAAAACCCGACAAAAATTTCAATAGATTGCGGTGCTTGAATCGATTTGTACGGCTTAATGCTTCTTCTCTCACTGCAGAGGGAGAACCACTGGTGGAGTTTCTTGGTGATGAATAATTCTATGGAAGCATCTGTGGCTATGAAGTTTGAAGTTGTTGATAAGCATAAAGAGGGCAGGAAAAAATCGCTTTTTCAAAGATTTTGTGTGGTATTTACTTAAACAATTAAAAACATTAAAATGATTTGGAACTTTGCTAGCCGATGAAGTCATGGTTCGAGTTTGTTCAGCAAATAGAGGAATAGTTATTTGACAAAATTGTTTAGTGTGCGAGGGAATGTAAATTTCGGAGAGATGGAGCAAGAGAAGGGTCTAGACAGAAAATAAAAAAATAAAAAAAAAGAAAAAAAGAGTGTAACAGATGGTGTTGTTTGGTATTTTATAACTACTACCCAAGGGACCAAATGTTGTGTCTTTAGTTTATTATTGGCAATTTTTTTGTTGGAACGAATTGAAGTAAGTTCAAACCACAAAAGGCACAATTGTTCAGCATTTTTAAATGTAATGTGGCAATAATTTATGTAGCCACGTGACGCAATGAGAAACGGTCAACAAAAAGTCAAACGTTTTGACTATTAGTTATTATATAGATATAGATTTGGAGATAGAAAAACCCTTGAAGAAGTCTTATTGTTGGAGTATTGAAGAGGGTTACTCTCTTGAAGAAGTCACAAGTTATTAAATCAATCATTAATAAGGCTTTAAAGTTTAAAATATCATACCTAAGAAAAAATACGGCTACTAGCTTAATTAATTTATTATAAAAATAAATAGTATGTTATACATAGTACTTGGCTTCGATTAGTGATATTTGGTGCATTGAATTTGTTGAGATTTGTTGAGATGAAAATATGTGACTAAAAGTAGACATGTATTATCATCGTGATGAGTCTAGTGTAACTAGACACTAGACCCAAACTTTGCCTTATTATATTAATATAGGATTCATAATGTTTTAGTAGGTGCTACAGTATGGAAACAATTCTTATCAATAATGTTTTATGTTAAATGTTGAAGTTAGACTTGTATATATAATGGAGTTAAAAAATAACAATTGTAAATTTCAAGCTGATTTTTCTTATTAAAGAATTAATTAAAATAGATGAATACATAACGTTTATATTGATAAAAGTTTAAAAATCACCACCTAATTAACGAGTAACAAGTAATTTAATTTCCTAGATAGCTTGACAATTAGGTAACAAAATCTTCTTGGAAGCTTCCATTTGCATTAACTTCAAGATAACTTGGATCGGTAGAGAAAGAAAACTATCCACAAAATATTGATAGGTACCATGTACATATGTATTGTAAATTGTAATCACAAATGGTCTATGTACAAGTTTCCAACAGCCAACCAACCAAGAGATTTGCTTAGATTTGATACTTGAAATTTGGAAAATAAAATTTTGTGGAAAAAGAACAATATATAACCGAGATCGTACGCAATTGGTTCATCAGTTGCTTTGTTATGGGATTTCAATTTCGAGGTTAGAGTATAATATTGTAATATGAATAGAAATCGTCTGTGTAATTTTTTAAATAATTAAAATTTAAAAATGATTCATACTTTTAGAGTGACTATTGCACTAAGGTAGAGTAATTTTAATTGTAAAGTTTTTGTGAAAAAAGATTTATTACAAATGATGTTATCACTAAGTAAACTACTGTTATAGAGCTCTTTAATAATTTCATATTCAATTGGTAACCAAACCAATAAAAAGCTTTCGATGTGAGAAATATAGAGAAGACGACATTACAATATTACTACTAATTATTGATATTTTCTTTTATAAATATATTTTTTCATACTTGTATTCAAATAATCCAATTTATGGTTAATGTTTTGTTCTTGTCGTTAAGCATCATATGCCTTTTTTAGGGTAAAATCCTATTAACCTAAATGGATCTTTAAAGAGTTTTAGGACACAATTTTCAAAAAATTGAGCTTTTCAAACCCCCCATAAAAGAGATAATTCTCTAAAAAAATTTGTTGAACTCCTTTACTTTGCCAATACATTGCATCGTCCAACCAGTCTTTTAATTTGATAAATATGACACCAATTTTAGATACTATGATAAATGTTATAAATAAATCTTTATTTAATATACATATACATATACATATATATATATAATTTTTTTTTTTAGGTTGGATATTCAAATCATTTATATTTTTCTAAGGTAAATAGTTGCAATTAACACATTAATAGTACATTCCTTAATCTTATGGATCTTTTTTCTGACTTTTTAAGAAAGAAGCATCTTAAGATAATAAGATTACGAAGTAAATATGCTAGGTAGAGTTCTAAGAAATAGTAATTGTTTAGTCCCAAAATTTTGGGATAAACTATTAATTTCTAATATTATTTAATCAAGGTCAATCACTATATTTTAAGGAATACAGAAATTGCTTCCTTATGCCTTATAGATCTTTTGAAGTTCTCTGGTCACGGTATGCACCCCTCCCTCCAGAATGTTTTTCCAAAAGAACACAATGAGGTAATGTTTGTTTCTCTCTCTTTGATTGTTTTGGGATAAGTTATTCATGCACTCTCATTCTATTCCTTGCTCTTACAAGGAAAGGAAATGTCAACTAGAACTCATCAATACAAGACATTGTTTGATAGAAAATCAAAAGAGAAAAGATCATGGCATGTGTTGTAGGCTTGCGGCAACAAGGGAGAAGTTGCACTAGCCTCCCATTTCCATTGTGCTCCTTGCATCGATTACATGCTGGTGCATAATAAACCTGGTATTTTTATTAGTAGAGATCATTTCTTCTAGAGCCCTTTTCTAAGAGGATTTGCCAAGTCAAGAAGAGATGTCTAGTGAAGAATCTGGACTAATGTTTGGAAAAGATTGTTCAATGGGGGATTGATAATTGGGAAGGAGAAAGTTTAAGGGTTCAACCAAAAGGTTGGCTCTGGCTGCTGTTGTGTACCACCTCTGGCTCCAAAGGAAAGCTCTTGTGTTTTGCCAAGATATCAAATCCCGTGAGACTATCCGTACTCTAAACAGAGACCTCAAGGCCCAGATTGAGTTTGGAATGAGAGTAAAGAACTCTTAGTTAATAGAGTTCTCTATTGTAATTGGAGTATCAACTTTTCTGTCTTCAGAAATGATTGTGTAAGAGGTGATAGGTGTTACTTGGTCTGGTATGTTGTGTTATGCAGTTTCTTGCTGTTGCTGGTCTTGAGCTCTGTAACTGGTGGGCAGCTACTTATTTGCTTATGTTCTCTGTTGTAGGTTCTGGTTTCTTTATTAAAATTCAGTAATTAATCCCTAAAAAAATCAAGAGTTGTATCAGACAGTTATTCATATCTCACCTAAAGATGAAAAACAGCAAGATGGAGGACAAAAACATGTTATCGAATTTGTCTCTCATTAACTAGGATTTTAGCTTCTAATTTTATCCATTAATCCAAGGCTAATGCTAATGCCTTGTGAAAACAAGCTGAGGCTTGGCCCAAGTCCCTCACAAATCAGCATAAACAGGCAGTTGATTCCATGACAAGCATATGCCTGTGAGTAAAATCCAAGCAATGGAACACAAAGAAGTAGTAGTTAGCACTTTTAGCCCATTTACTATTGCCATTCCAGGAGAAATTGAATTACAATAATGACAAAACCTGCGCCATAAGTTCTTGCATAAATAATCTATAGGTACTTCGAAGGTCAAGATAAGAAAAATATGTATAATTAATTTTCTCTTACATTTTCCAGAACACATAAATATCCCTGCAACACCTGCCAGAATTCCTCTCATAAATAATGCAATTATGTTCTACACCTTTGAAGCAAAATCCTTTTGAAACTCTGCATAATACAAGCATTGGTACACCAACTTCCTATATTCACAAAGACGCAACTCTTGGGCTCCCTATAGGCTAATCAGTAGAAAACAAAAATTTTCTTCTAGGTTGTTCAGTAAAAAACTAGCAGTAACTTTGCATGCCAAGTTAGTAAACTATACCACCATCATCAATCATGATCAAATTGAATGTTCATCAGCTAAAGTCTTCCCACATCTTTTCATTCAAGGCATACATTTGGATCATCTTCATCAGAGTCGAACTCAATCTGCAAGCAATAATATGCATAAATCACTACATTTGACATCATGAAAAAGAAAATCATTAAAAAAAGAATTAATCAATTGCTTTAATCAAAGTAGCATAATCCAAAATAAAATTATTTGCTAACTTCAGAATCTCAAGACAACCTGTCAAATTTAGTACCAGCTAGCAGTATCAAGAACAATGCCACAAAAAAAAAAAAAAAAAAAAAAAAAAAAAAAAAAAGAGAGAGACTGATATTTTCATCTCTGAACCACTTCCCCTGACAATCACGCTTCCAACCTGCAGCTGTAAACTTTAGTTCCCTCTCTCGACGCTCTCGGAAATCCAAATGTGGCTGCACAACCACCTTGTCAGTGACTTCAATAGGACAAAGGACAATTTTGATTCAGATTAGAGTTCCCATCAGTAAGGCAATCCAAAATTAACTGTAAATCATGGTTGGCATTGCTGGAATTCTGTTGAGGAGTTTTTTTGTTGAGTATCTCCGAAGCCACATGTCGTGTCTGTTCAATCAATGGTTTCCTAACTGACCTAAACTTTTGATGGTAGGCATTACAGTTTGCAGTACCAGTAGAAGAGTCTGACAATGCTACTTGCTTATTCATCTTGTCGTCTCCTCAACTCTGTTTCCTTTAGCTTGGACTCTGCAGCTCGATGGCATGATCCCTTGGTATGCATCTGCAATATGGATTTCCAACGGTTTAGGAAAGCAACTTTGGGAGAAAAGAAAAGGTCCTGTGGTGCAACAGGTATGCTCAAGTGTAATAAACTAATCTACCACTTGCCAAATAAATAAATAAATAAAGTAATCTACTAATACCAATATCGGTACTAAGATTTGCTAGGAACTAACATCAAAACAATGCCTGTGGCACTAAGGAAATTGCATATCATGAGGATGATTAGACAAAGTCACTACTACTGATAAAGGTGAATTTAATAAAGTATTTAACTACGACACATAAAACTACTTACTTGCATCTACGCCTTAAAAAATATTTCAAAGCGCATTAAACAAGAAATAACTAAGCAAAATAAAAGAGTTCTTAGTCTGAGAAGGCATCTTTTGCTTGGAAATTGTCCACTGTGTTATCCCACGGGTTAACTTCTCTTTTAAAATCCTGAAAATATAGTAAATGGCACTCCCCACTCATATTGTTTTTAATGAGGAATTGCCATCTCATCCATCATGTGTTAATCATGCCATTTTGTTGCCTTTGCAGCCCTCCATGACTTGTCACACGTTTCTCATCCCTCGTCTGCAACTTGTCATTTTATTACAATACTAACAATATAACCATCTAATCTCTGTGGGGATCAAACTCAAGGCCATTCTACTCTAATACCATATTAAATTACCTATTGTCCCAAAAGATTATTGGGATATGGTAAATTTAATCATTTAATGACATACTTCTAATAGGATCTACCACAGATATACGTTGGGACATTCCCTAATACATGCAGAAGACTTGGACTAATGTGATAAGAATCCATAGCTAACCCCCAATTTATGAATAAAGGCTTGCGTCTTGTTGTTGTAAAAATATGACCATCTTGGAAAATCACACTTAATTAGTAAGTAGCCTTAGAACAACAAACTTATTCTCGTTTGTGCAGAGAGCCAAAATACAAGTTAAAAAAATGGTTTTTCACAATACTCATGCTTGGAAATTGCCCAATCAATTACATAGCTTAGAACAATTGTTAGTAATAAAAGGTTAAAAACAAAAGATGTGACTACCACTACGACCCAAGAAAGAACACAAGCAAATAGTACAACATATAATGGTGATGATGAAGATGAAAATAGAGAATTGAAAGAAAGGTACGTATAGAGAGAATGAGAGGAGAATTGAGGATGGGAGAGTGGGAGAGTGGGAGCAAACAAGGCAGGCGTATTTGCCATTGGAGAGCTTCTTATAAGAAGACCCATCAACCAATTCTTCCAACAACAGGTCATCCAATCTTCTCTTCCTGTGTTGTGCCTCTCTACCCCAGCTATCTCCTCCAAACACACTCATCTCTCTCTCTCTCTCTCTCTCTCTCTCTCTCTTTAAGGTTTTGCAACGTGGCTTTACAGAAACTGTAAAGTTGTAATTTACAACTATTTTGTATTGGTTTTAATTCCGTGCCAAATTTGATTGCAATTTTGTTCAATCTTTTGTATCTTGTATTTCATGTGGGATTTATTTGTAAGGGTTATGTGAGAGAGAGAGTGTGTGAAGACTTAAGGCAACTATTGAAGACAAAAGAAGTTTTTATGGGTAGCTCATGAGTAGCCTTCCTGCGAAGTAAAGCATGTGCTCAGCACATGACTGGAATGTGAAGAGTCAAGACAAATGGTGACAACTAGTTTTCGTGAGTGTCTCACGGGTAAGGCCTTCCCACGAGATACCCGCGAAACAGTCTGCTTTGCTATTCTGTCATATCTGCTCCTCTACATCCTCCTACACACTATATATACCATCATTACTCACATATTAATGGAAGTGTTTTTTCAAAGAGAAAAGCTAGCCACAAACCCTTGAGAGTTAGAGATTGTCATAACCACAATCCTCTACACCATTCATTGTGGTTTTCCTCAACCCCTACCTCTTCATATCCAAATCCTTGAGAGGTTGATAGCCCAAACACTTACCACACCCATACTGAGTGTTAAGTGAGGTTTTGGTGCTGCTAGGAAGCATTGGAAGAAGCCAAGCTTTGGCGGATGCAATCGGGCGCATTACGAGATCCAGAAAGCTAGACAAGACACGGTTCCGAGAAGCCTTGTTGGAGTAGGAGCTTGGGGGGGTCTCTTGTTATTCGTATATCCTAACTTATTGTCTAGTGGATCGATTTACTGCTTGGAGGGCGGCGGAGAGGTTTTTCGCCGAGTTCTTTGGTTTCCTCTTCGATAACACATTGGCTTGTTATCTTGTGTTTGCATTTCTCTTCCCTACTCTTTTAGCTTTTATTTTACTGCTATGTTGTGATGAATATGGTTTAGAGTAGTTGTTTTGTTTGTTCGCTCGCATTTACTTTATTCCGAACTTAGTTCAAGTTAGAGTAAAATCAATCGAGCCGCAATTTGTTAATTTGTGGTCTAAACAACTCTTGTGTTTTTAACACAAATTTGAGCTTTCGGAAACATTTGATTAATTTCCTAAAAACATACTAAAGCTGCTGTTAAAGTTTTGGTAAGATGTATTATTATTCACTCAACAACTCAACTATTTGGGAGCCTATTAAGGATCCAAGAAAGCTTGTCAAGAAGAGGCCCATACAGTTGCAACTTGCAGGGTTTATGGCTATTCGTATTAAGTTTGATTGTATTTGTATGATCTTCTAAAAAAATAAACAAAAAAAAAAAGTAAGAAATGGACAAAAATCAATTAATGGAATAAGAATATATATAACTAGTCAGTAACCCGTACGATGCACGGGAAAGCTATTAAATATGAGCTATTGCATATTTTCTTACTATAGTTCAAGAGATTATTTTAGCTGAAAAATACTATATTGTCCATAGATATTACAACTTAAAAATAACAGTTAGAATAAATTGGGGCACAAAAATTGTCTTTCAACTCAAATGTTTATGAAGTTGCATTTTAGTAATAAACTCCCCACAAAAGTAATATAAATCAGCCAAAAAAAAAAGACTTTTAGTACAAAAACATGGTAGTGATTTAAAAAGTGGCAAGCCCTTGAACATACGGGAAAGGAATTGAAAATGATGTCTAAAAAATTTTTGACTTCTTACTTATTCCTTGGATATGTCAAATTATTATTTGCATTATTTACACTTGAATTTAATTCTTTGAATGACAACTATGACACTACATGATAATGTTTCACCTAAGACAACTAGTCAAACTTTGAGAAGAAGATATCTCACATTTATATCATAAAAAACTTGCATTTTTATTTTTTCGTTTTGTGATACAGAAAATACTAAGTCTTCAATTAGAAAGACTTATATGACATAATGATGCAGCAACCAAATGCCATGTCTCTTCATGTAAATTGTCAACTTCTCATTTTCTTCAATATAATGTCTCACCTCATCCCAAGGGCATCATCTTGACATGCCGAGCCTTCACCATCTCTGTTAAAGTCTAGCCCATTTTCAATTTCAAAACATCAAAGCTAATCACTATTTATCAAATGAATAGAGTGAACCAACTATATTCAGCCAACACTTAAGAAACATAAAAGCAACATAATTTTATAGAGGCAACAACTCACAAAATTAATACAAGTGAAATTTCATAAGCTTAGAAGAGTAGGTGTTATGAACGCAAGTTGACCATTTCTTTTATGAACACTTTGTAGCAAATCTGTCACTATTTTGTTAGTGTCAGCCAGCATTAACGTCCTATAACTGTGAACTAGCTCTGCAACTGTGTACATGAAATTCATCACTAACAGAAGATGATTTTATTAAAGCAGCAATGGTTGAGCTAAAAAAAAAGAGCAAGAACCTTAGCCTTACCAACCAAACATGATATGTTTGTCTTCTTGTCCTTGTTTCCTCCATGAAAGCAGGATTATAATTGAATGAAAGTATCTACTTTTTGGCTATGC
Source organism: Castanopsis chinensis (assembly GCA_032878915.1). Taxonomy (NCBI): domain Eukaryota; kingdom Viridiplantae; phylum Streptophyta; class Magnoliopsida; order Fagales; family Fagaceae; genus Castanopsis; species Castanopsis chinensis. The sequence goes on from JAVQMG010000106.1 coordinate 10,787,635, forward strand.
TAAACCAAACCTTTCATACTTCTAGAAAATATCAGCAACCTCTTCAATTAGAACAACAATCCCAATAATTTAAAGCAAAATCACCAATACCCTTTTAAAATGACTAAAATGTGCAAACCGCTTTAAAATTAGAATCTATATTTTTTTAGATTAGAATCTATATTTTCTTAAAGAATCAGACAATGATGTTTTTTCTCCAAGAGTTTTATATATATTTTCAAAATCAAATTGGAGCTTTCCCAATGTTTATGATGTTGTCAAGAATCACCACATATGCTAACAGTATGGTGTAAAATTTTGAGAGAATGACTATAAGAGATCCCATGCATACAATCTAATAATGTTGTAAAAATTTAAATATTTTTACTCTCTTTCTTTGCCTCTTTACATCCAAGAATGGCTTTCAAATTCGTGGTTTCTTAGCCCCAAAATAGCCAACAATGTAATTTTATTTGAGATTCTAATTTCAAAGATTCACTATAAACAATACAACAAACTGACCTATAACAAATCTTGGTAACACAAATCTCATAAAGGATGTAATAGCATATTCCTGGAGGTAAAAAACAACAAATTTTTAATCCAAATGGATAGTCTATCCTAGTTCAATAGAAAATGCATCTAAAAATGGGTTGAACAATTGCATAGGAAAAAATAGGAGAAAAAAGAAAATAAAGATAATGAAAGAGAAAGTTTAGAAAAAAAAAACATTTTAAAAAAATATAAAATAGATTTTTAACATATAGTAACAAGAATCAAACCCATCTAAATTTGATTAAATCAACAACAAAGCATCTCATTCCTTACTTATCTTCCTCCTTATGACTCTCCATGTATTATGGCTTCTAGAATAACAATAAAAAATCTCTAAGAAATGTCATCAAACACCTTGCATACGTGTAAAAGAAACAACACGTATGTATTAGTACTTCCAAATCTACCACCTAAGCCCATATCCTACCAATCAAATTCCTTGGACATTCAATTACAAATAAATATTATGCAATGGATTTTAAAATCTCCAATGTACTACCTAGGGCCTTCAGTGTTATGACATGCAATCATGTATCAATCACCCCTTCAACCCTATTAATTCTTTTTTTTTTTTTTATCAATAATTAAGCCTCTTAGTCCTTTCCCTGGTCTAAGCACCCTCAAATTTCACAGTAGTACTTGTTATTAGTGTTGTAATCAGTTCTTACCATTAAATTAATTGTGAAAACTGGTTTTTGCAAAGCAAATCCTCCACTTTTCAAAGGCAACAAAGCAGTGAAATATAACCCACTATTTGCCTATTAGATTCAATAATCAATATATTAACTTGGATCACAGTGAAGTCTCACAAAATATGCTTCAAAAATAGATATGGAAGAAAAAATAACACAAGTCTACCTTTTCACTTTGCTGTTGCTGGAATTTGTAGACAGCTTCTAAACTTTATAGGTTCAGTCCTTTGTTGTGCATGGTTGAAAGCAGAAAGTAAAAGTCAGTAGTAGGAACGAATCTTAGCTTCCATGGTTATACCAAAATTTAAGATACAAACCTTACCATAACTAACAAATAAAATTTGTAGATGAACAGCGAAGCCAAGGTTGCAGAAGGAGGACATTGGAAAAGAAGTTGGGGTCTGCAACAGTGCAACCAAACAAAGAATCAAACAAAACCCCTCAAAAATCTAGATGCTGCTTTTAAAGAAGATTCTTATAAAATTTATTAAAAAAAATAGCATAATTCTTTGATAAAGTACAAATTCTACATACCCATAAAAATTAGATAAAGAAGTAATAAAAATAATGGTAAAGTTGAGATGAAATAATAATTAAACTAAACACAAAACCAAGCTTGACCATAACCCAGAAACTTAAATTAAATCCAAACACAAACAAATGACTCACAAAAACATCAAGGGCATGCCAAGGTTGCTTGTCTAATAAAAGGACAAGAAATATCATAACTGTCCCAAAAGATGAGCATCAAGTGCCATATAAACCTTAACTTGTATTATTTATTCAAGCCATCACCTTTTTTGGGTGTAGAACTTCTTACACAAAACATAGCAAAGTTATTAACAATGAAACAAAATAACAACTCTAAAATCCCAGATGGATCTTCTCGCGGCCAATAATTGAAATTAATAAAACCCACTACAGGCTCCAAACCCATTAATCTAAGCTAATCATTCAAAAGAAACACTTCTAAATGAATCCTTTAATCATATTTAACAACCAAAAATGAAACCATAAATCATATTTAACAACTAAAAATATAGAACAAAATTAAAAAAAAAAAAAAAAAAAAAACTTACTGGTAATGTTTGTGGAGAGGATCTGGTCTGATGGTAAAGTCTCAAAATAAAAAACTTTATGCCACTAAAGGAGTGGGAGGCTGGCGCCCGTGGACTATAGTTTAGGGGTTTGAGAATTGAGAGAGGTAGAGAGAACCAAAGAGGCAAAGAAAAATGAAACCCTAAATCATATTTAACAACCAAAGACGAAACCCTAAATCATATTTAACAACCAAAATTATAGAACAAAATAAAAAACTTACTGGTAATGTTTGCAAAGAGAATCTGGTCTGATGGTAAAGTCTCAAAATGAAAAACTCTCTGTCACTAAAGGAGTGGGAGGTTAGTGCCTGTGGACTATAGTTTAGGGGTTTGAGAATTGAGAGAGGCAGAGAGAACGGAAAAGGCAAAGAAGGAGATGGAGTTTATTGGGTGAGGGTAGTCCGTCAAGGTAGCAAGTAAAAAACTTAAGAAAAAATTTATTTTTATTTAAAAAATAAAAAAATTAATTACAAACGTGAAAAATGGTAAGAGTTTCAAAGGTTTGGTTATATATATATATATATATATATGACAATACCAGCCAGCACCATAACTTTTTTCATGAATAGCCAATTGGTACTTCAACCATCATCAGTCATGATCAAATTGCATGTCCATCAGCTATAGTCTTCCCACATTTTTTCATCCAAAGGCTAATATGATGCAACAACTATGCCGATACTAAGCTATAGTAATTGATGAAGTGCAATACCTTCTGTATCTTTTTTCATCTCAGGGGTCTTTTTTTTTCTCAGAACTTGAGCCTCTATTTATATTTAAGATTTTGATGGTTGTAATAAATGGTTATTTGTGACTTGGTGTATCATCTTTGACTTCTAGAATATTTGTCCACGATGTTCTCATTAGATGTTAACTTCTCTGTTAAAATCTTAAAAATATAATAAATGGCGCTCCCCACTCACAACACTTTTAATGAGGAACCTTCATCTCATCCATTATGTGTTAATCATGCAATTTCGTTGTCTTTGCAGCCCTCCATGACTTGTCAGTTGTCACACCTGTCTTATCCCTCGTGTGTCGCTTATCATTTTATTATAATATTAATAATATGGTCATCTAATCCCCCCACTTGTGTTTGTGCTTAGTATCATATATACAAACCAAAAGGGTTGTGGTAGTAGGTTGATGATCATTGTAAAATTTAGTCACTTTATTATGAATAGATCTATGAGTACCGCATTGGGGCGTATCTCAATATATGTGGCTAATTCATACTAATTTGTTGAAGATTTATAGTCGACCAAAATTTGGGATTAAGACTTGATTGTTGTTGTAACAAAATAACTATCTAGGAAAATCACTGATGAATAATAATAAGTAGCCTTATAAGTTATAACAACAACAAACTTATTCTAGTCTGTGCAGAGAGCCAAAATATAAGTTTAAAAAATATTTTTTTCACCACACAAATTTATCAGACATAATGACAACATGTAGTGATTCTAGATAGCCTAGACTCATCTTGGAAATTGTCCGATCAATTGCATAGCTTAGAACAATTGCTAAAATGGTTAAAAACAAAAGATGCACCACTACGACCTGAGAGAGAACACAAACAAAAAGTACAACATATAATAGTGACGAAGAAGATACAAGTTGAGAATTGAAAAAGAGGTACGTACAGAGAGCATGAGAGAAGAACCAAAACACGTTCATCTCTCCCTCTCTCTCTCCCCAAGGTTTCGTAACTTGGCTTTACCAAACATTTGATTTCCTAAAAAACTAAAGCAATTGCTAAAGTTACGATGAAATGACCACTCTTCTCTTCTTGTGTTGTGCCTCTCTCGCCCAGCTATTTCCTCCCAAGTCCCAACACACTCATCTCTCTCTCTCTCTCTCTCCAGGTATATTTACTGAAACATTTTTTTATTTCCTAAAGCTCCTCAAATTTCAATCAACCCCAAAAGAGAAAACTATATATATATATATATATATATATATATATTCTCTACAATTTTATATTCTGAACACTTCTCTCAAAAATCTTGACTCCGTCCAATACAATTTTACATTGATTTCATTCCAAGAACATTTGCATCAAATGTTGTAAAATTGCATAAGACCTAAATCAATATATACATATTGATTTTGCGTATATTTTTTTATTGCATTGTAATATATTAGGAAACAATGATTTTGTATCTTTTTATTTATTGATAGTTTATTAATACTAAAGGGATGTTTATTTTAATTTTCATGATTATTTTTTTACTAATGCTCTCACCTCCTAACTTAAAATCTTGGTTCCTTTCCTTTACCCAAAAGATACTAAGCTACTGTTATGGCATGTTTGGTTAGGATGATTTTGGGGAGGATGGAAAAAAGCAAGTGGAAAATAAAAAAGGAAATGGTTAGGAGATTATTTGGTTGGAAAGAAGGGAGAGATAAAACTGGTAAGACTTGGTTGTTTTCTCTTCTACTCACCAAATCACAATCTCTCCAAAATAGTGAGAAAACCAGAGATAAAAAGTTGTGTAAGTAAAGACTATTTGGTCCTTTGTGCTTCTTTGTTCGTTCTTCCTTTTTTTTTTTTTTTTTTTTTAATCTTTGCTCCTCCTGCTTTCCTTCTTCTTCTTCTTTATTATTATTTTTTTTAGTTTTTACTCTTGTGAACCTCCTTCCTTTCTTCGATTTCTATCTTTTTCTTTTCTTTTCTTTTTTTTCCAACTCTTTCTTTCTTCACTTCAAGTTCTAACTCTTTTCTAAAAATAGAAAAGGAAAAGAGATCAAGTGTAACTCTTTTTCTTTTCTATTTTTACTCCCTCCTGCTTCCATTTTTAAGCTTCTTTGTTTTTTGTTTTTTGTTTTTGAATCTGGATGCCTCTTTTTCTATTTATTTAATTGAATTAAAAAAATATATGTTTCGGTTTTAGTTTTTTGGGATATGGTTGTAGTTAATTGATATTTGATAGTCCTACTTATCTTTTTATTTTTCCTCATTGTGTTTTTTTTTTTTTTTTTGTGTATATCCATAAATTTTATACTAATAAATTGTATAAGCCAAACATGAATGAATTGCCTTGCAAACATTAAGGTACTATAAAACATTCATCTACCATAAAGAGCAAAGAATGGTAAAAATAATGTTATTAATTCCATTTTAGACCCCGTTTTGGTTTGTTTAGTATAACAGAATATTTTGGTACCGGCCTATTTCAGCATACCGTTTTAGGATATTTCGGAATTCTTAAAAAAAGCTTATATATATATATATATAAGAAGTGTTGCTATTATATAAAATAACAAATTTAATTTAATTTGTCTAAAAAAATTAAATAAAGTGGGATTAAAAAAATATTTATTATAATTTTCTACAAATAAAATTCACATTTTGGATAATTGTAAAAATGTATATTTAACTTATTGCATGAACAAATGTTATTAATATTTTAATTAATACATAGTTCTTAAATCTATAATAATAGAGAAAAATTATGCCCACAATATTTTCTCAATACTTTCACAACAAAGTGACAGGTTATTATGATTGATACTAGTGGTTATAAAAGTAATTTCAGTGGTAGGTTCAAATTAGAATCATTCAACCTATAATTTATTATGAAAATGGTGTGAAAATATTGTAGACTTAGTAGTTTTCCTAATAATAGTACCTATTTTTTATAGTATGAATAAACATTAACATATATTTTATATTTATATATATATATATATATATATTATAAAATATATTATAACCATTGATATTTATCACTTGCGCCATAATACCAATGGCTTATTTAGTACAAGCTATGGCTTAGAACTCTCTCTCTCTCTCTCTCTCTGTGGCTATAATGTATTGTTAATGTCCTGTGCATTTATAAGTGGATCCAGAATATTTCTCAGCAATACCATGGAGATGAGCCCAAAGCTCTATAGGCTTAGACATCATGACCATGTGATCGGATTCTTTGATCTCCACCACAGGGCTAGCTCGAGGGCTAGGCCTAAGGCCCCACTACAATTTTTTTTTTTTTTTAAAAAAAAAAATCCCTTATGGGAAAGGCCCCTCTCCATTGTTAAAGGCCCAAATATTTATAAAATTATATTTATTTTATAAAAGTTGTGCATTATTTATTTATTTATTATTGATGCTAAGGATATCACAAATTTTACTATTGGCTTACAAATTGACATGTTACTAGTCACAAATAAAGTGATTTGAACATTCATTAGTTAGATCGATGAAGTTCATTAATGAGAGTCAATGTCGCTTCATATTGTGAACATTTTATAGTGCTTTTAGTGCATTTTTTCTTTTCATTTCTATTAAAACTCTCAAAATACAAGACCAATAAAACTCTAACCTAATTGAAACCCTAAAATGTTTTAAAAAAATGTTGCAAATGTGTTAAATCATAAATTATAGATTAATCTCCAGTAATAGTTTGAGGTTTTAATTTTTGTAAATTGATATCCTACAAAGCTACACACCAAATAATATTTATCTTTCTCTCTTAAAAATAAGATATAAAATTAAAATTAGGTTGCAATTTTACTTAACTATGCATCGTCATATATCCAACACAAGATATCTTTTTTAATCATAGTATATTTCTATTTTGTTTTATTAATATTCATGGTTTAACTATTTTTTTTTTTTTAAACTATGATATTCAATTCTCTATATGAAATTAACATTAGTTTAGTTGGTATTATTCATCAAATTATGTATTTAATGTATCAAATTATAAATGATTTGATTAGTATTAAATAAATTTTTTTAATTAATTTTACATATTAAAGGTCCCATATAAATTTTTCACCTTAAACCCTATTATGTTGAGCTGCTCCTGCTCCACCACATCATTTGGTGGTTTTGATATGGGTGATTTTTACTAATAGATAATTTGATGTTGGTGTTTTTGCAAATTGCTTATGTAAAAAAAAAAAAAAAAAAGTAAGTTCTTAGTGTAAAATAGATTAAAAAATAAAATTACATATACTGATATGGATGCTCTTAGTCTCAACTCTTTAATTTGAAATTATGTAAAAAAATTCTGATTTGACATCATTTGATTGGATGATATAAACACCTATGTTTTATATAGCATTGTTATAAAATTTAATTTCTTTTATAAATTATAAATTATACTTATTATGCTAATTTCAAGGATTATAAATGTGCAATTTGGTATATGACTCAATTATAATACATATAAATATGGTTTATATATAGAAAATAAATAAATAAATCACATTTATAAACTTGAAGTATGGTCATAACTCATAACACATTTTTATAAATTAAAAAAAAAAAAAAAAGGCATGGTTTGTGGATGGAAAAAGTAGCATCTCCTAATTCAAGATGGATTGAACACGAACGGGCAAAATGGAGACCATGAAAGAACTAAAAAATGCTAATAATTATAAAATCTCAGATATTTATCCTTAATAACGAAACGGTGTGGATAGGAAGCAATTTGCGGATTTGCCTCTACTTGAACAGATACGCTTGGGAAATGTTGAGTCAGTGGTCTGTTGTATTTGTTTCATAGTTTTAATAAATTTTGAAGTTTATCAAAAAAATGGAATATTTGGCACATCTGCTTCATACAATCCCACTTCATTTAAATGCTAATGGGTTTGTTAAAACAAATTGGTGGAGCAGAAGAACCATTTAAATATGTAATTGTAGAGTTACTATTATGTCTAGATTTATATATGATATTAAATTTTTTGTTTCACTTTTTTATTATCATCAAAGATTCAAAGTTGTAAAAGATCATAAGGGTGTAAAGACTCTCTCGTAATTAATTACATGAGTTACAGGTGAAATTATCATTCATGGGATCATACGTTATAGGATTAAATATAGCAAAGATGAATTAATTTGGTTAATTGTCTATACAATTACATGTAGCGTGCGTTTAGCAAAAATTATTGTTGCCAGCTTATTTTACTATTCAACTTAGTTTTGCTGCTATTCATGAATTTCATTATATTTTTTGACACTATTTATGGGTCTCATTGTACTATTTCAGATAACTTTTATTTTTATTTACATACTTTCAATAAAAAAAATTTTCAATTTCAACAAAATAAGCAGCTCCGTATTTTTCTTTGAAAGATTGTTCAATGGTTAACAAAGTTGATGTTTAGCATGTACTAATAGTAACTTTAAAAGTATAAGTTCTTGTGAGGTAAGAGTTTAGATCTTCAAAATAGAATTTCATACATTTGTATACTTAGATTATACTAAAATAAGATTTTTATTTTAAAAAAAAAATTGATGTTTAATTTGAAACTTTGAATTCGCTTCTTCCTCACCTTTTGTTAGTTTATAAATTATATTGAGGGATACAGCATATTTATTTTTTACCTTTTAACCGATAAAGCAATAGTTTACCCATCTAGACCTTTGTATGTTACAGTTTTATGTTAGTTTGAGTTTGACATTTACAAAGTTACACTAGATGTAACTTTGTACATATTTTGAGGAAAAATGAATATTTGTCCTTAATTTATAGTTATGCAACAAAATATCATTGTTTTTTAAATTTGATTTTAACAAAATCGAGTTACAAGTAGAACACGACAATAGCAATGTCGAGTTTTATGTATATTTTGCGATTTAAATTTTTAAAAAAAATTTAAGTGGAATTGGATATTGCTAATTTTCAAATTTCACTTAAATATATACAAGGAACTCGATTTTGAGGATATTGAGTTTTACATAGAACTCGATTTTGTTAAAATCGGAGTTTTAAAAACAAGGACATTTCGCTAAATAGTTTCAAAACACGAGTATTTTGCTGCATAATTTGTAAATTAGGGACAAACACCCATTTTCCTCCATATTTTTGGATTTGTAAGAAATCTAGCAATAACAAATTAATTCTATCCTTTTTGCTCTCTCTCTTGTTTAGAGACACAAAAAAAAATTCTTTGTTTTTTTCTCTAATCAAATTCTGGGTAGAAGGAAGAAAAAATAAAATAAAAATGTCATGTCTACAACATTTTCACAACAAATGTGACAGGTTGTTATTCAATTACAACAAACTGACAACTAAGATTAGTTATGAAAATGTTTTAAATTTTAATATACAACTGAAATTATTTTGTTACCCATTAGTAACAGCAAGTAACAATCTACTACATAAGATTTGTTATGAAAATATTATAGACATAACATTTTTCATTAATAAGTTTGACCAAAGCTTTGCAAGAAGAGAAATCCCATTCTGAGATACTTTTTTTTAAGAAATTTAGAGTGCGTTTGATATCAACTTTTATATACAGGATTTTAAAACCTTAATTTCCCCACTTTTTCTCACTGTTCTCCCCATTTTTTTAAAGTACAAATGTCACCAAACGGACATTTGTTAACTTGAGTCATTTTATTTTCTCCAAATTTACCCATTATTTCTGTATGTGGAAGAAGCTTATGTACACACACCTAGGTTTTAGATTGTTATTGGAAAAATAAGATTGGTTTTCTCGATCCTCTCAATAGAAATCAATAAAGAGTGAGGTAAAATTGTAAAGAAAGTGGAGAAACTCGCTTTCAATATAGAGAAGGCTGTAATAGACTCAATTTTATATATTAATGCTGTTGGTTAGTATTAGTATTGGTGGAGTTAAATGCTATTTTTAGCACCAAAACAATACAAAAATTGTGATACAGTGGTGGAGGTATTAGAGCATTCTTATCAAACCTTTCAAATGCTAAAAAAATAAGATTTTTAACATTTGAAAGGTTTAAGCCCCTCCATCAAATATTTTATATTGCAAAATTTTTGCAATTGATGAATAGTGCCATCTCATTTTTGAAATGGAACTATTCACCAATTGCAAAACTTTAAATTATTTTTTATTCAATGGGGCCCACAAAGGAGAGAGAGGAAAAATAAAAAAATTAGTGAAAAATAATAAAGAAACAATATTTAAAAGAAATTGTAAAAAAAATAGAAGTTTTGATATAGGTTAGATTGGAAAGTGGTATTGTATATGTTATAAATATAGGTTTTGAGAGAGTAAATGCTAAATTTTTTACAATGTTTGATAAGAATGCTCTTAAGCTACATATAGGGGTGTGCATGGGTCGGGTTGGGTCGGGTTGAAGGAATTTTTTGACCCAACCCACCATGGTGGGTCAAAAAAAATTTGACCCAACCCGACCCATCACATATGTCCAACCCAACCCAACCCAACCCACATGGGTCGGGTTGGGTCGGGTTGAACCATGAATTAGACTTTTTTTTTTTTTTTAATTATTAAATTGAACCTATGTTTTTTTTATTAATTATATAATATATTTAAATATATATTAAAGAAAGTAATAGGATTTTATATTATATATGTTTGTAGGATTTTATTTTATATTATATAATATATTTTATATTATATATTGCTAGGTTTTAACTTAAAAAAAATATTTATTAAATATATAATATATTTTAAATATATATTAAAATATGGGTGGGTCGGGTCGGGTTTGGCGGGTTTGTAATTTTATGACCCATAACCCAACCCGACCCGCTACAAAAAAAAATTTTATAACCCAACCCAACCCACCAAGCCCTAAAAACCGACCCAACCCGGCGGGTTGGGTCGGGTTGGGTCGGGTTTGGCGGGTCGGTGGGTTTTCTGCACACCCCTAGCTACATATTTTAGCAACAAAGCTACTGTAAACAGCCAAAGGTTGCTATTACTGTAGCTCTAAAGGTATAAAAATAATAATATGTTATTCTACTCTCTTCCCTCTTTTCTTAAAATATACTCTCTTTCCTCTCTTTTTTTCTTCCATCTTTTTCTATTCTTTTTCTCCATACCTTTGTTTTTCTGTCTCTCTTTCAGCTTCTCTGTTTTTCTGTTTTTTCCTCTCCTCTTCTTCATGGGTTATGTGGCTTTTGTGGGTCGGTTTGTTGCTGGTGGGTCACTTGTTGCAGGCAGTGGCGGTGGGCGTTATGTCTTTGGTGGCGGTTGTGGGTTGTTGGGATGGGTCACTTGTTGCAGGCAGTGGCGGTGGGCGTTATGTCTTTGGTGGCGGTTGTGGGTTGTTGGGATGGGTTTAATGGTCCGTGATTTGGTAGATCAGTGTTGCTTCGGTGGCAGTGGTATGGTGCGGTGTTGTTTCTAGCAGCCGAGTGTCTAATCCGGTGGGTTTTTATATGTATTTTATGATCTCTATCCCACTGATCTTGATCATTGTAAACATTGTGTTGTAGTTGGGCTTGATTGGATTGTGCATGGTTAGCTTCTTGTTCATGATATTTTGTGTTGTAGTTTGCTTCTTGTTGATCAGCGTGTGGATGTCCATTTTCATCTCTTCGAAGAAGAAAGAGTGAAAAAGAAAGAGGAATAAAGAAAGAATAAAAAATGATAAAAAAGTAATATTTAAATAAGGTGCTAAATAAAAATAGAACCATTGTTGTTGGATGCATTAGAGCATTCTCATCAAGGCAAGCAAATGCTATTTATGCTAAAATTTAAAATACAATATGCTATAATTACAAAAAATCACCCTCCATCAATCCTTCCAAATTCTATATTTTTTACAATACAGCTACAGTGGACTGCTAGACATAGCAATCCACTGTAGCAAGATTGTAAAAAAAAAAAATATTTGTTTAATAAAAGCAGGCTCCACTTGTTTAAAAAATATACTTGTTTAATAAAAAGAAAGAATAAAGAAATCATAAAGAAAGAATAAAAAAGAATATTTAAATGAAATGGTAAAATAATAGAAGTTTTGATATTTGGTGAATTATAAAGTGGTATGTTAAAATTGATAAAGTAAGATTTTAAAATGGTAAATGCTAAATATTTTAGCATTCTTGATGAGAATGCTCTTATAAAGTAAGGTGTTAAATAAAATAGATAAAAGTGAGTTTTTGTCTTTTTGAGAAGGTAAAAGCCAAATTTTTAGCAGCTCCACCATGGTATGCTCTAGATACTCTTTGCAGTTTTATAGTTATTACTTTTTTTTAAAGATTGAATTACGTAGAAAAATCATAGAGGAACCCACCAATTAAAATATACGGACAATCAAAGATTACTCCCCTACACCACACCCCCCACTTGAGAACAACATTTCCATCAGAGTAGAGTGTTTATACTTTGTATGGTAAAATAGTACGAAGCCATAATAAATCATTGGAAGTGAAATACATGTAACTCAAAACATAAACTGGGAATCCAAGAAATCACAAATGCCCTACAATCACATTGTGACTACTTGAGCAACACACTAATTCACAAGGTGCCTCATAATGTGGAGAAAAAAAAGGTGAGTATATATTTATCCAAAAACAATTCAATGTGCCAGGCTACAATAGTAATCAATCCATGCAATTAACAAACCAGTAAACTCTAGAGAAAGATGGCCGTTATTTAATTTCAAAGGAGTCTTGCATCACTTTGATGGTATAAAAAACTTTTAACAAAGAATATAATAGACAAGTCAACATAAACCTAAAAATCAGTCATACATAAGCATAAATTGTAACTGAGTCTATAGTATTAGATTATCCACAATGATTCAAAATACAGGAGAAGGTTAAAGCCATTCACGAGGGTTGACACAAAATCACAAATAGTAGAAGCTAAACCTTTGTCTCGCATGCATATAGGAGACAATGCTGGAAATTGCAACCCTTGCCACATATACATGAACTACATTATCATCCCTGTTGACCAAAAAACATTATTAAAATAAGTACTACAAAATCAAATGCAAGGAAAATCAATAAAACGGAATATTCAAACATGTTATACCATGATAACTAGCAAGGAATGCGTCAATACAATGAATCAACCACAGTTTGTACCAGAAACATGTTTATTCAATTTAAAATTTCAAAAAAAAAAAAAAAAAAGCAACATCAAGCAATTTATTATATCAATTAATAACCAACCAAATTAAACATGGGGCAAAAATGATATCGGTACATCAAAAAGCCAAAACAGAGAATACCTAATTAGTCCATTGTCTATTTGGTTCAGCTTGTTAGCCATATCATAAGAATCGTCTTTCATCTGTCTCTTCATGTATGGAGTCATTGTTAATCAAGTACAATACAATAAAGGTAAATAGAACCCAACTAGCAACTGATATAGCTTTAAATCCAACAAACCACTTTAATTTGCACTGTGCAAACATCCATAAACCAATTCAAGCTGCATTTTTCAAACACCTCATACGCAAAATTGTAAATAGAAAAAGAGAAATTATGCTATCACATAGACCTCATCCAATCCCAAAAGTAAAGACAGCCAATTAGTCTATTTAAGAGTAGTCTTTAAATAGTCAATGTTATGTTTTGTTTATTATTGCGTATCTAGCATTTTATAATGTCTACTCTGTTAAAGCATTTGAACCCAAATGACTACAAAGTGGAGAAAAGGAAGTTTAGCGTCTTGTCTCTATTGGATTCTATCTCATCATACATACTGGATGATTGGTTGATGGGAGTAAATTAACCCCTTTCAGAAAACATGTAAGAAGAAGTTAAATGATGTTTTGGGTGAAAGTGCAAGTGAAAATACTGATAAAAAATGTGCATGCATAACCTCAAACCTAATTGAATTTGGTAAAACACCTCTGAACTATTCACAAATTCTAAAACTTAGAACCAATCATCAAATAAATAAATAAAGAAAAATGATTATATTTGAGAGTGTAAGGTGCATGCGAATAAACATGGAACAGAGTATACCTGTTTCTTAATGCATAATCGTCAAGGAAACAACCTACAACCTTAAATTATCTTTGATCATTACGCTTGTCTAATGTGATAACTTTGGTTTCTTCTACATTGGCATATAAGTTGGGCGATCCCTGCAAGTCAGACCCAATTTGTTTGAGCACTTTATATATATTTAAAACAAAAAACATTTGGAATGACTGAGGAAAGAGGAAAGTGCAAAATAGAGAGAGAGAGCAATAAACTTACAGCAACACAGCATCATTGAGCCAGAAGCTACCATTACGCACGGGATACTTTTGGACGGACACAATGGAAATATTAAGCTGTTTACTGGAATCCCCCATGAAATGATATTTATAAATTTCATCGAACTCTTCTTTAGACTTTCGCTTGCCCTCATCTTTAAATGGATTTAGAGAGATATCAAGTACAATACAATTAAGATATATGATACCATTGTCTTCAAAAAGTTCGATATCACTGTCTTCCTCTTCCATTTTATTATCAACAAAGGTGCACATCAAAAGGCAGAATGTCTGATCAGCTACATGGAGCAAAGGTAACTTTGGACAATACTCATCTGCAAATTCAGCATCCTCAAAAAATGGCTTAGTGTCCACACATCCGTGGAAGTACAGATCCGTATCTATATTGTGAGACTGTACGCGGACAAACCCATCAAGGACGAATCCCCAATAGATAGTGTTATTAACAATAGTACTTCGTCTTCCACGAACCGGGTCATGATAATAAGGACGTAGCTCGCGTTTGGGAGGCTCAAGTAATGTCCAACATCGATCGATCACATGATAAACATAGAAAGTAGCAAACAAACACGTACATTCTTCGTGTTGAGCAACAATAATCTGTTTTTTGGAATCGAGAGAAGCGTAATAAGCAAGAGAATCATTCAAGAGTGAAAACCCAAGAGGAGGATTGGGCAAGGGTTCCCATGTATTTGAATCGGGGTCATAAACCTCCATCCAGCCATAACCTTTTGCTTCTACTTCTGAAGCAGAAACGGCACCTAACACATATAACTTATCGTCGAGGACGAGGCAGGGAGGTTGGAACCTCTTGGGAAAAGTCATCGTAGCAACAGGTTTCCAACCCTCATCGGGAGTGCTAAGCTCCAAGCTCCGCACTTTAAGAAAACGTGCGAATTCGGGGGTAGTTACGCCGGCGAAAGGTTCAGAATCAGGATTCATGCCGCCAAGAGAGTAAAGTCGGGATCCGATGACGGCATGTTCTCCGTATGCGCAAGCTAACCAGACTTCAGAAAACGCACGGAGCGGTTTCTCGATGGTAGTTACGGGACGAAGACACTCTAGCTCTGGGACCTTATTCCCCTCTGGATCTGGGACCTTAATGGAATACCAAGCTGCCTGCATTCCATCCCTCGTAGCTGATGTTGAAGCAAATAAAGCGATCTCGAATTGCGTCGCCGAAGCTTTCCCTTTCCCTTCCATGTGTTTTGTGTTTTGAAGATTCAGAAAATAAAAAGATAACTTTCAATTTTGAGAGTGTGCGTAGGCTCAAATCGATTACGATTTGGGATTTAGGGTTAGTGTTCCTCCAATCCTTTAAATAGTCCCAAAAAGAATCATCAATGGGCTATACGCTAGGCCTGGTTTGGATAGCACGTTTACGTCTACGTCGGTTAGGTTTCCACGTTTTCGCTATTTTTTTTATTTTTTTATTTTTTAAAGACCCGCGCTGGTGCACTGTTTATGAACATGAACAGTGCATCAAGCATAAGAAAAAAAAAAAAAAAAAAAAAGTAATTTTTTATATATTTAAAAATTATTTTACTACAGTGTTTTTAGTTTTCAATAAAATAAGTTAAATCCAAATGGACCTTTTACTGTCCATTAATTATGCACGGGCTCATTCAGGCATAAAGCCCACAATGTGTTTCAAATTTTTTTTTTTTTAATACAAGATAGAATTTTACTCTAACTTAATCTAAATGTATGTGTATGAAACTCCTTCCTAAAGACTTGAACTTCAGCCCTTACCTCTCACATCCTACAAATATTTATACTTGTAGAGTGACCATCGCGCCAAGGGTGTGCGGTGGTCACAATGTGTTTCAAATTTCAATGTTGTTTTTTGGGAGAATATAACATACCATAGACTAAATAAATTTATCAAGTCTCAAAAAAAAAAAAAAAAAACTTTTTTGGTACCATTTTGAATTTGTGATATCAGTGGAGGGGGTTAATATTTTAGAGAGAGAGAGAGAGAGAGAGAGAGAGGGGACAATCATAAGATAAAGAATGAGGGATTATGTTTTGGGATTTAGAAGAGGTCTAATTTGGCAACTCCAACCACTAATTTTTGTGTTTTCATGTGTGAGTTTTTTTTTAAACGATTTACCTCTTTCAATTGAACATAAAATTTAGTATTCAAATTGAAGATTTAATCCACTATTTTATTAAAACAATGGGTGGTTAATAAATTATTAGATATTTTACATATGAGTAGATCATGTGACTTATGTGAGAAACTCAAAAGAGGATTTTTTTTGTCTAGTCCTGCATTAGCTTACGCAACGTTTATTAAAAGTTGTGTCTGAAAAAATATTTGAAAAGATATTAATAATATTTGGGGACTAGAATCTAAAATGCTCTTTCATATGTTATTTTAAATTTTCATTGCCCTCTCCTTTTCAATTTCACTTTCCCATCACTTAGCCGATCACTTCATTTTATATATAATTAAAATTCTGTTTCTATGCTTTCACCCTCCAAAACCAATATTTCCTTTAAAAACAAATTGCACTCTTAGATTCAAATATTCATAAATAATTATATACATTCGTCCAATAAATAAGCATATGCAGGAATAGAACCCAGGGATGGCCCTAACCCTAGGCCATTTAGGTCATCGCCTAGGGCCCCCTACTAGAGAAAGACCCCCAAATTTTTGAGCAAAAATTAATATATTTTACTGAATTTTTTTTTTTTTTGGAAATTTGGGGAAAAAAATTGCTTTACATTTTTTTTTTCTACTTTTAAGAAGTTCAAAAAAATTAAGTAATGCTAGAGATAATACAACTTTAAATACATAAGTCTTACAAATATATATCTGTCAGTAATTACAATAAATAATTCAAATAAGAAAATGCTAGAAATACTATAAGTTTACTTTAAAGCCTTTACAAATTGATGTGAAAATTAGTTTGATTTGTGTAGGTCAAATTATTAAATGTATTTTTGAATTACTTTTTATGATTGGTGATACATCTATGTAAACCTCATTTAATTAAATTTATCATATCCCTAACATCATTCTTTCAAATACTTATTTATTATCTTCTTAAAGTGTCACTAATCAAATCATTGCTACATCGATAAAAAGAATAGAGTTTTGTTATAATTAAAAAAAAAATGATGATATTAAAATTAGTTCTTCCTCCATAAGGAACAAAATGGTAGATCCTTACTTCTCACCAAATTAGTGAGTACCTCCACTGCTTATTGGTTCTCAAGCCTACGGCAATTCCAGTTTATAATGATCATTGTGCTTGGCGGGGCTACAAAGCAACCCCATCATTGATATATTTGGTTAAGCATTACACACTCCATGTTTGATCCTTTTTCCATGCTTTAAAGTTTTTGGTCCCATGTCAATTCACTATCATCTTTTTTTTTTTTTTTTGGTAGAAAGGAAACTTCATTAACAAGAACAAAGAACAAAACTAAGGGGGAAGGGGGAAGTTAGCAATTGTTAGAAAATCTGGTTTTGTATCTCATACAAAACACACAGCGGAAGCAACAAATATGGATCTATTTCATTCGTAGATAACATGCACTATATAAATTTCAGAATTTAAGAACAAAATAGCATATCTTGGTGTGGTGAAATTCAAAACAAAAAATTAGAAGTACTTGGGAACACTTTTAATCTTCACTCCAATTCCACTTTATGCCTAAGAAGTGTGGTATCTCAATCAGTTTCCAAGGGAGAAAAATTGAGTGGCTTTATTCACACATACATACCATTTCACAATGATGTCTCTCTTTCTCTTTTTCTCTCATAAAAAATTTTGTATGTTTCTCCCTTTATAACCAACTGATTATCTAATTGGGCTGGCCTATTGGGCCTTTCCAATTGGGCTTTAGTGTGTGGCTTGGAGTGGGACCAAAAGGAACCAATAAGACACTAGTTCTAATGGGCCTTGGGCTTTTCTGTCAACTCTTGACATATCTAAAGTTACCATTAATTATATTTAATACTACTATATAGATAAAATTGCACTCTAAGCCTTATTAATAAATTATATCCCAAGACTTTATTGTACATGCAACCCCTTCATAAAATATTCGTAGTAATACAAAGTCATGAATATAGGCTGCCACTTTGTAAATTACTACATCTTATCCTTAAGTACCCGATTTAATCCTTTAAAATTATTCATCATATATTTATGAAATCCAATTTCATAAATATATACTTTAGTAACTTCTTATCAAAATGGTTAGGTCTAACTCTCTAAATAACAAACTTATTAAACTTATCTCAATGAAATATTTTGTATCTCTATTAAGAAACTATGAATTCCATCTTGAGAGTATATGTTCCATCAATACTAAATGTGATTGCTCAACATACTGAGATTTTGACCGTTACTTTAGATCTCATTTCTGATATATCAAAACAACCTACACTTCATGATCAGGTCCATTATTCTCTCAGGATTAAAAGTTCATGTAAATAGAAGTCGTGAGATTTATTATTTATTTGACAATCATTAGGAGAATAATAAATCTCACAGCAGTCCAGTTCAATATGTCTTAACTCTTAAAACATATCAACTAGAAGTTTACACTTTCATGATCAAGACAAATCATCTTAGTTGATATATTATTGTCTTTGCAGATGAAATGTCCAATTTCATCACCGACTACGAACTACAATTATGAGTTTACAAAGAATTTGTGATTTATATCTTTTGTGACTTTTCACATAAACTATATACTATGCATCTCATGGACTATATGATAATGTCCAAATATTTATGTTACCATTATTTTAGATAATAATAAAACAATTTTATTAATCATAACATTAAGTCATACATAATGTCATACATAGTATTATATAATAGGATTTAAGGGCACACATCCTAACAGACATCCTTATGGACATTAAATTGTACCTGCTGGTTCCTAAAGACAGCTTCATTTCTATGTTTCCACAGTAGCCAAATAACAAAAGGAAAAATAATATTCCATGGGGGTTGCTCTCTCCACTTGCAAGTATGATCCTTGCAATTTTTTTTCAAGCCAAGAAAATATATTTCCCTCAAAGAAGCTACTTTTAAGGCTGATTCCCATCCTCTCCCAGGTCTACCTCGAAGTCACACAATCCCTCAATCTGTGAAGAATAGTTTCGGGTTCCCTTTGGCAAATTGGGCAAGTGTCAGATTCAGTAATGCACCTCTTGACAAGGCATTCTCCCGCTCCAATGCCATTGTGCAGACATTGCCAAATAAATTTTTTAATTCGAGGATTAGTATCTATTTTCCAAACCCAATTCCCACTAAAACCTCCTTCAGCCGATTCACATCCCATGGCTAAAGCATAGACATGATTAAGATCAAAATCCCCTTTATTATCTCTTGCCCAAATCAGCTTATCCTCCTCTTGATCAGATCTCACCGAGAAAGGAATAAAGCTAATCTCCCTTAGAATATTATGAGGGAGTTGAAAAGATAAATGAGACCAATCCCATCTGTAACCTCCAAACACATCTTTAACTTGCAATGCATCCTCTTAAGCCCTGAGAGGGCCTTGAATGGTGGATCTTAAGGTCCCATTGGGCATCCAATTGTCGTGCCAAAGACTCAAATAACTATTTCTCCACGGTATCCAACGAGTCCCATTTTTAAACACCCTACCCCCCATTTCCATAGCCTTCCAAGTCCTAGAGCATGGGAGCTTATCACCATTTATGACATTAATTCTTCGATTTAAGCAGTATTTACGATTGAGAACTTTCACCCATAAGGAATCCTTCTATATCCGAAATCTCCAATTTAGCTTGGCCAAAAGGGCTTGGTTCCTACCCTTAGCTAGGGCTGTCCACAACCTGCCCGAACCTGAAAACCCGCCTGAAACCTAATCAACTTCAGCCGAAACCGCCCAATCAAAGCCTGGTTTTGGTCGGACGCAGGTCGCCAGTGCAAGGACCTAAGACCATCGGTTTGAGTTACAGGTTGGCTGTCTGAGAAACCGACGAACTCAACCCGCCCGATGAGCTGTTCTTCCCTCGTCAAAAATCACAAAGTTTCGGCCAAAAACTGGTAAGTCCAAACTCTTAACTTCAACGATATAGGCAAATTTCGGCCAAATCCATCAAGACCTCGGCCCGATCTTTACAAATATAAAGCATAAAGTAGTGGGGAGATAAAGAAGCAAAAAGGGAGGAGAAAAGTTAGAAGAAGTGTAATAATAGATCTGAACTAATAAGGAGAAATTTTTTTTTTTTTTTTTTTTTTTTTGAGAATTGGGAGAAGAAAAGTTTAAAAAGAGAAAAGAAAAGATAAAAAATAAGTGGATGATGTAACTCAACAAGAACGTAATAACAATAAATGCTTTACTTTAGCTTTTATATATATATATATATATATATATTATCATTTTATGTGGATTTGAAAATTACAGTTATTTGTCAATATGAACACTTTAGTTACCCAAAAATAGATGACAAGAGATCCATTGGTCAAATTAATTTCATAAATTTAGTCGATGCTAAATACTTGCTTTTTAATTGTTAAAGTAAATGGAAAAAATATACGAAGCGAATAAAAAATTCAAGAGAAATACATAGAATTAACGTGATTTGGTTTAATGGACTTATTACTTGCACTGCAAAAATGGATTAGGTTTTTTAATACGAGTAACATTAGGATTCTTATTTCTTAGTAGAAAGAACCTGAAAAAGGATAATACAACATACTTTGGGCTTGACTAGATCATACAATGGGCTTGTACACGTCTATTTTTTTTTTTTTTTTTGGATAGGAAAGTACACGTCTATTTTTAGTCCACAACTTCTCTGCAATTATCAAACTTCGGCTAGTTAGCACCCAGTACTACTCAAGTACAAGCTCGTCACAACTCCAATTGGAAAATACAAATACTAGAAAATATATGTTTGACTCCAATATCATGAGTACTTAAAATGAGGAGAGAGATTTATCAACCATCTGCAATCAAAGACTAAAGTTATTATAATAAAAATAGGGCAGTGATAAACTCTCAATCTTTATTAGAGTCTGAATTATCAAACAACATGAATCACAAAAAAAAATGGAATGTAGGCCTAGACAGTAAAGAATGATATTGTATTTATGATATTTTTTCAGTAAAAAATTTACATCTTGTATGGTAAGTGAAATAATTGGAGGATAATTGTGTGGTAAGTGAAATCTGGCTGTGGACTCTGCAATATGAGCTGAAAAAGGCCTGCAACTATACATTTAGAAAGATAAATCCTCCTTCTGTGCCAAAGTTTAGTTCAATTGGGATGGAACGGTGCCCTTAATTAGAGAGCTGGATGTCTGATTGTATTCAAGCCACCTCTCTGCTTTACTTCAAAGTTTAAAATTGCATCTATCAACCCACTACAAGTGTTCTCTCTTTCCATCTAAATGCCTCATAAACTAGCCACTTAAATTACCAGGTTCCTTGGAACGAGATGATTCGACTAGTTCTGGAACTTGATCAAGCAAGCGGTCCATCTCCTCTGGAAATTCAGCCTCTGCTCGATTAGTTTTTCCTCCAACGACAACCATAGTTCCATCTTGTAAGGCCCAAATCTTTTGGATGTTCAAGGAAAAAAAATATGGGAAAAGATGAGTATGTATTAAATTGGAATCATGGTTTCAATTATGGCAATATCCAACCAAAAATAGAATTATTAATAAATAGAAAAACAGAAATTTTAACAAATTGCACCCCTACAGTGTAAAAGTAATGATGCAAGAAATTCAATTTATTAATTTTGTTATTACCATTCCTAAGTCTAGAACCACATTCAAATTTTGATATATATTCTTAAGTAACAACACCAATCGATTTTTGGTGTAGACGGGATTCGAACCCCAAATTTATATTTGTGAATCTAATGAGGTTGATAACGTGATATGGTTTATATCTAGTTTTTGTTTTTATGTTCTTTTATGGTGATGATAAAATTAGTAAATAACTTTGGTTACTTAAGTATTTACGTATTATTTAATTTTAATTTAAAGATTTTATGTATAATTTAACATTTATTTTTTATTGTTTTTGTTTATTTGTAACAAAGACAAAGATGATATGATTAATGTAGATCCCAAGTTGACTCGATCATTAAAAGATTAGGTTAGAGTCATAGGTTTAACAACTTGTTCAAGACAACACGTCTTTGACTTGAAACTTGATTGACCCAAACCCCAACATGTCTGTTAGGTCAGGTTAACAACTTTTATGGTGATGATAAAATTAGTAAATAACTTTGGTTACTTAAGTATTTATGTATTATTTAATTATTAATTTAAAGATTTTAAGAATTATTTAATATTTATTTTTTTATTGTCTTTGTTTATTTATAACAAAGAAAAAGATGATATAATTAACGTATATCCCAAGTTGACTCAATCATTAAAAGATTAGGTTAGGGTCATAGGTTTAACAACTTATTCAAAGCAACAAGTCTTTGACTCAAAACTTGATTGACCCAAGCCCCAACATGTCTCTTAGGTCAAGTCAACAAGTTTGGTAATAGTTGACACAAAACAAATTTCAAAGCATATGGAGTGATATTGGGGATTCAAATTTTAACATATAAATGTGTTGTCAATAACACAAAATAACATGAGTTCCAGTTAGCTCACTAAGAAAGTTTTTTGTCCTCGAATAAAAACATGAGTTGATGATAAAAAACAATTAACATAAGGGAGTCTCATGAACTGACATTTTATAGTATGCATAAAAAAAATAGTGCTATAACTACAAACCATTCCACAACATTTTTTACAAACAGTTGATTTGTTGAGTGGTTATTGGTTAGTGGAAAAGTGATGCTAGTGGTGAGGCCAAATGAGAATTAGTAAAAATTGATTACATCAACAATTTGTAAATATATTGTAAAATAGTTTGTACTCGTAGAGTCATAGCATTACTCTAAAAAAAAATGAATTGCTATGTCCATAATATTTTTACAAAAAACTTAAGTAACTTGCTATTACTAGTAGGTAAAAAAATAATTTAACAGTGAGTCCAAATTAAAACTAATAATAATTTACCGTATTAAAAAAAAAAAAACTAAATGCTCATTTACATTGTGAGATCACTGTAGTAACTTTCTCATTTTTCAAACATTTTTTCGTAACCCGACCCAGCCCAAGGCCCCAAAGAAACCGGATGCAAATTTCACACCATTTGTCAACGGCAGGTTTTCAAATGTTGAGCGGTACAAGTATCTGTATCACAGGGGCTTTGCTTCTTTCAGAATGACCATCTCTACCAATAGCATGGTCGAGTTCCCAAAATCCCTCTCTCCCAAGCGAGTCCTCAAGCTTCTCAAACTCGAGAAAACCGCTCACTCCGCACTCGCCCTCTTCGACTCAGCCACTCGCCACCCGGGTTATACTCACTCGGCCCCCGTCTTCCACCACATCCTTCGTCGGCTCGTGGACCGTAGCCTCGTCTCTCAGTTGGGTCGGGTCGTCGAGCTGATCCGAACCCAGAAATGCCAGTGCTCTGAAGATGTCGCATTGACTGTGATCAAAGCCTACGCGAAGAGCTCCATGCCGGATCAAGCTCTCGATGTGTTTCAACGAATGGACGAGATTTTTGGTTGTACACCTGGGATAAGGTCGTACAACTCATTGCTCAATGCTTTCATTGAATCCAACCAGTGGGACCGAGCCGAGTCGTTTTTGATGTACTTTGAGAAAGTGGGTATGTCTCCGAATTTGCAAACTTATAATATCTTGATTAAGATTTCGTGTAAGAAGAAGCAGTTTGAGAAGGCCAAAGGGTTGTTGGATTGGATGTGGGAAAAGGGTTTTGAACCTGATGTGTTTAGCTACGGTACCTTGTTGAATGGGCTTGCGAAAGGTGGGAGTTTGTGTAGTGCGTTGGAAGTGTTCGATGAAATGCCTGTGAGAGGAGTGGAGCCTGATGTGATGTGTTATAACATTTTGATTGATGGGTTTTTCAAGAGGGGTGATTTCGTTAAGGCTATGGAGATTTGGGAGAGGTTATTGAGGGCCTCCTCAGTGTATCCTAATGTTGTTACTTATAATGTTATGATCAATGGATTGTGTAAATGTGGGAAGTTTGATGAGAGTCTGGAGATATGGAATAGGATGAAGAGAAATGAGCGGCGATGGGATTTGTTTACTTGTAGTACTTTGATCCATGGCTTGTGTGAGGCTGGTAATGTTGATGCAGCTGAGAGAGTTTATAATGAGATGATTGAGAGTGGGATGTCTCCAGATGTAGTAACGTATAATGCAATGCTTAATGGATTTTGTCGAACAGGGAAGGTTAAGGAGGGATTTGAGCTGTGGGAGATGATGGGGAAGGATGGTTGTCGTAATGTTGTCAGTTACAACATATTTATTAAGGGGTTGTTTGATAGTGGGAAGGTTGATGAAGCAATGTCTATTTGGGAACTCTTAATGGAGAAGAGTATTAGTGCAGATTCCACCACCTATGGAGTGTTAATTCATGGGTTATGTAAGAATGGATACCTGAATAAGGCTTTATCAAATCTGAAAGAGGCAGAAAATAGTGGAGCTCGTCTTGATATTTTTGCATATTCCTCAATGATTAATGGGTTATGCAAAGACGGGAGATTAGATGAAGCGGCCAAAGTAGTGGATCAGATGGTTAAGCATGGCTGTAAATTGAATCCTCATGTTTGCAATGCATTGCTTAACGGGTTTATCAGAGCTTCCAAACTTGAGAATGCAATTCAGTTTTTTGGGGAAATGGACACCAGGGGTTGCTCTCCAACAGTTGTCTCCTATAATATTCTTATAAATGGTTTATGCAAATCTGAAAGGTTTAGTGAGGCATATTCTTTTGTGAGAGAAATGTTAGAAAAGGGGTGGAAGCCAGACATGATCACGTACAGCTTGTTGATGGATGGGCTTTTTCAAGGCAAGAAGACTGACATGGCCCTCAACTTGTGGCAACACTTTCTGGACAAAGGTTTTAAGCCTGATGTAACTATGCACAACATTATAATTCATGGGCTTTGCTCTGTTGGCAAGGTAGAAGATGCTTTGCAGCTCTATTCAGAGATGAAGCAGTGGAACTGTTTTCCGAATCTTGTAACCCACAATACCCTCATGGAGGGGCTCTACAAAGCCCAGGACTGTGAAAAGGCTTCAGAGATCTGGGCTCGCATCTTAGAAGATGGGTTACAGCCAGATATTATCTCTTATAATATTACTCTTAAGGGGCTTTGCTCTTGTAGTAGGATATCAGATGCTGTTGGGTACTTGAAACATGCTTTGGATCATGGAGTTCTTCCGACTGCCATAACATGGGACATTCTTGTAAGAGCGGTGATTAATAATGGGGCTTCTACTGTGAACTCTTTGGGTTTACAATTGTAAGCACGTTTACCAGCACATTCACCTGCTACTTCTGGAGTACATCTGTATGGCAAGAAAAGCTTATCAATGATCATAATATTTTTTTCGGCTTCTGCCTGGAATCTATGTTTCAGCCTCACATTGTGTCAACAAAAGTTACTGCAACCAGTCTTTAAGCTGGTCGTTACAGATGCTGATATCTCTACTGATAATCCTGGGTTCAAGTGCTGGTATCTGGCCTCCATTCTAAAGAACTACAGATACACACATTGAGAGATTGTGGAGTCCTCTGGAGTAATGGATTATACACATAATGAGTGAGTTTTCTTGAATGTTCCCTGCTTAATTTTTACTATGATGTTATATTCTTAACTTCTCATTGAAATTTTTTTGCAAGTAGGATTTAATATCTTCACATACACTGAACAGGACTCTATTTCACCAAGTTGCTAGTGGTGAGCTCTTCAAAACCTACTTCACAAAGTTGGCTCACCAGTTTCCAGTTGCTATTGCCCATCGGTTTAATTCTGGGTCAATCTAGATCTTGTTATGGGTAAGTGCTAAAACCATGGTTGTTAACTGAAACAACTTGAAAGCAACCAATGAGCCTTGGCTTAATGGCACTTCCTCTCACAAATATGGGTGAATGGTGAGGTTATGAGTTCAGAACTCGCTGAGTGTGTATGTGACTTGCCAAACTTGAAAACTTGTTTAGAATCTAGATTAAAGAGGTAGATGTAGATAGGTTAGGGCTAGTCATTGACTCTTAAAAATCAACTAAGAAATTAAGTTTACCACCTGACGTGTTGGTCATCAATGCTTAAAAGTCAACAAAGGAATACTTACCTTATTCTTTTGAATTAAGAGTGTTTCTTATCTGAACTGGATGCTTATTTTTGTTGTGATTTTGTTGGCTATTTCAGTGCCCAAAAAATCCTGCCTACACTAGATGAGAAATTGCATACTATATATTGGACCTTGGAGATACGTAGGCAAAAGCTTAAAGCTTTTGCTTGCTTGTTTGTTCATCTGTACTCACAGAAAATCCTCCATATTTTTTATGTCTTTGTATAGAAGGATGCGAAACCTTTAGATATTCTTTGTATTTGTTCATAATGCATCCGACATGGTTACTCAGTTATGCAGAATTTGGTGATTATAGTGATATCACCAAAATCAGATGTTGATGATGCCAAAGCGAAGTAGCATGATATATCAGGCTCAAGTTGTAAGTTTATGCTTGGGTTTATTGAATCATGCCATATTCAGTTAATACAATTGTGGCTAACAATTTTATTCCAAACTTATCACAACGTAGCCAAAAATCTCCAGTTCTTTTCTTCCCTAGTCGCTCCCCTCTCCCCCCCCACCCACCCCCCCCCCCCCCCCCCCGCCCCCCCAACCTTTGTCCCCCCTCCCCATTCTTTGTTTTTGTAATTCTGTTTCTTATGACATCCCCTGCTCACAGATGAATTGCAAAAGCAAAGCCACTTAAATTACTCCAAGAGCTGCAACCTTTTACCAATCAGATGAAGAAGACGGGAAAGAAGCAGTAATGTCAATGGTTGTTAGGCCTTTTTTTTTTTTGCTGAATGATTGTAAGGCCTATTAATGCAAGGTAAATGTTCCTCACTATTCACCCATCATTCTCTTTAGTAAGCTCTTTTATCTTCTCTGTTTCCTCCTTGGCTTTCGCTTTTTCTGCCAGGTATCCTCTGCCTTGGGTTTTTGAAGAAAAGCCCTTCGTTCCGGTTTTTCTCGATCTGACCTTCGAACACGGCTAATATGTTTTGGAAAATTTTGTTTGATTTTAAAGCTTTCTATATCCAAGTTAGTTTAGTTGGAGTTTTTTGTTAGAGTAGGTGAGAAAGAGACGAATAAAATAATGTAGAGAACATGTCTCTTGGTAATTAAATTAGAGCAAAAGCTCTTTTAACATGTTGGCCAGACGCAAATTTCCATGCAGTATTCTTTGAGAGTGAGTAAATTCTCCACTACATCAATTTTCTTCAATTTTAACCCTACTTCGCCACTTGCTATTGAAACAAGTAATTTCAGATGTTGTATTGCTTACTAGTTTGCAGGTGCTTCCTCACATTAAAAAGTAATTTCAAACGTTGGATTGCTTACTAGTTTGCTGGGCTTTTTGTAATTTTATTTTATCACAAATAAGTGGGGGAGGAAGGTTTTGGACCCGGGGAGGAAGGTTTTGAACCCAGGGGGTAAAGTCCTTTTCATTTAAAATCTTGTCCATTTAATCTATTTCATGGTCTAGATTGGATTTTACAAATTTAAATGTATATAGTTTGCTATGTCATTTAAATACATCCAGAAAATAAAATCTAAATCATGAAATGAAAGAAATAAACAGTTTTTTAAATGAAGAGGATCTTGTTCCGGGGGATGGGTAGTGCCAATTGAGCTACCAAGCTCTTGGCCATATGTTATTTCGATTTTATATTCTTAAACGTTGTATTATAGGTTCCAAGAATAAAGCCATTACTTAAGTTGGTTTAGAGCTTAAGCAAACGACAATCAACCTTGATATTGTATCCATTAATCAGCATGAGATTGTTTCTGTTTGACCAACATGCGAAGGAAGATCACAAGTTGGGTAGAATTGGATAGAAGGCTTTAACGAGTTGCTAGTAGCTCAAGATTGCATTCTTTTTCTTCGGTATAGAGGAAAAAGTCAAACCCTGCTATAGTGTACTGGAGATTTCGAATGTGCGGGAGAAGGCAACGTACAAATTTGTAATTTGGAAACAAAATATAAATCATGAAATGAAAGAAATAGACAGATTTTGAAATGAAGAGGATCTTGTTCTGGGGGGATGGGTAGTGCTAATCTTAAAGTTGTATTATAGGTTCAAATACTTATGAATTTCAAAACATAATAATGAAAATAAAAACGTTGTATAATAGGTTCAATTATAAAGCTATATACTTAAGTTGGTGTAGAGGGGGAAAATTCCTAACCTATTACAAACAGACACATCATACTACTAAGTTTACAAAGTATGGCCAATTACAAAGCGTCACGTAATGCTATTAGGTTTTGCTATCACTATTCAGAAACCAACAGAAATTTGTCAAGTGTCATTGAGACAAGGACAAAATGCATACAAAAACCAATCACACATCAGCGTGTGTAAGTGATAACATAAGCAGCCCGGCACGAGTAAGCGTTAACGCAGACAGCCCAATTGGGGTGCTGACATGTGTCACCTTGAAAATCAAAACATTTCGGCCAATCAAAAGATGCCACGTGTCTTGGAGAAAAAGTCTTAAAACTCCTCCAATCAGACTGTGACACATGTCACCAATCAAATTTTGTCATGTGTTGCTCACTCACACCTAAACTCCTATAAATAGAAGTCTTTCTAAGGCATTTCTTCACATACACACAAACACCAAGGCATCCATGCCACAAGTAGCATCAAAAGAGATTCAGAAGTATAGAAGCTCTGCTAGAATCAAGCTCTGAAGCCTCCAAAAACTTCAACTTTGAATACAAAAAACATTCGAAGTAGAATCATTCAAACTACTAGCCTAGATCTTAAAGTTTGTTGAAATCAAGCTTAAAAGCCTTCAGAAACTTTAAGAAGCCACAAATTGGTGAAGCTCTACAGATTTAAGCCTCTAAATCTCCGAAAAACTTCCACCACAAACTTTCAAATACAAAGAACATTCGAAGAGGAATTATCCTAATCATCTTCCCAGATATCAAAGTTCACTAGAATCAAGCTCAAAATCCTCTAGAAATCTCAACAAACCACAAAATTAGTGAAGCTCTACGAATTCAAGCCTTTAAAGTACCAAAGAACTTCCACCACAAACCTTCAAAAAGGAAGAACGCACGAAGAACATGAAGAACACACGAAGAACAAAGAATTTCTAACAAGCTCATAGCCAAAGATTCATTGTAATTCCGTTTCAAGGGTCTTCGATCCATTCCTCAGCCAAATTGAAGGATATCTTATGTTCGAATCAAAATCACATCACCACAATTCCAATTAACAAATCTTTTAAGGAGATCGAATTAGGGGATTACTCTTTTGTAATTTCAGAAAATTGTGCCACATATTCATCAATACAAATTCGCATTTATGAAACTATTTTACTTGTTTGACTCATTTCGAACTAGAAATTTAGTCGTCCTACAGTTGGTTTAGAGTTTAAGCAAACAACAATCAATCTTGAAATCGCACATGTTAACCATGTGGAGACTATTTGAGTTTGATCAACATGCGAAGGAAGATCACAAGTTGGGAAGAATTGGATGGAAGGCTTTAAGTTCAGTTGCTAGTAGCTCAAATTGCATTATTATTATTATTATTTTTTTGTATAAAAGAAAAGTCAAACCTTGCAGTAGTGTACGAGAGATTTCGAATATGAATGTGCAGAAGAGAGCAACATACTAATGTGTGATGTTAACACTTTAAACTTATCAACTTACTATTTTTTATCTAAAGTTTTGAACTCACCTCCTGAGTTGAATTGAGCAAGTATCTATCGCTCACAGTGATTTGCTTTGATATTTGCCAAGTATTTCTCCGACAGAACACTACAAAAAACTGAGCCTATAGTGGCGTTTGTCAAAAACACCACTATAGGTACCCTATAGTGGCGTTCAGGGAGTCCTATAGTGGCGTTTTAAAACAAAGAGTTTATAGTGGCATTTTTAAGGTCCTATAGCAGCGTTTGTAAAAGGCCACTACAGGTCCTAGTAAGAGTAGGACCTATAGTGGCGTTTGACGAACGCCACTATAGGCCCTACTCTTACCAGGACCTATAGTGGCGTTTGACAAATGCCACTATAGGTACTTTTATATCAGTTTTTTTTTTTTTTTTTTTTTTAATTCGACTTTGATTTTTTTTTTTTTTTAAGGGCTAAAAAAGACCTATAGTGGCGTTTGATGAAATTACCCAACTTTAAAATACCCCAAAACCACTAAAAATTACCAAAATACCTCCTAAACCTAAAAAATGACTGAAATATTCCCAAAACTGAAATACCACCTAAACCTAAAAATAAATGAAATACCCTCAAAATGTAAGTACTTAGGCTGTGTTTGGTTGGGTGTAAAATATTTTTCGGGTGTAAAATAATTTTAGGTAAAAATATATTCGGGAAAGGAAAATATTTTTAGGTGTTTGGTGCCATTTTAAAAAATATTTTGGAAAATATTTTCAGGTGTTTGGTTGTAATCTTGAAAATATTATACAAAATACATTTTCTACTTGTTGCTCACATTTTCTCAGCTTTCAAACAAATATATAACATCACGATTTAGAGAAACATAAGAAACAAAACATTAAAAAAAAAAAAAAAAATCAAGATTTTTGGGAGAGAAGATTGCGCCCCCGGCCCTATCTAGATAGTGAGGCGGCACGATTGCGATTGCGATTGCGAGGCGAGGCGGTGCGATCACGATCGGACTGCGGCACGATCGCGATCTCTAGATCGCGAAGCGGCGCGATCGCGATCTCTAGATCACGCCACCTTGCGATCACGATCGAGAAGGCGGCGCCAGTGCGATCTCGCCGGTGCCGCCTTTTGCCTACTCGGAGTTGCTGCGTTTGGCGTGAGGAAGACGATGGACTTGCTGCTGTGAGGAGTACGTGTGAGAGAAGCTAGGTGAGGTTTGTGTGAGGAGTGGAAAGTTTTTGAAGTGAAAATAGAAACGGAGTCAGTTTTACGCCTGGGCAAGCCTATTTTACGATCAAACTGAAAATATTTCAAGGTCTTTTTTTATTTCGTTTTGTCTTTTGGGTTGGTTTTTGTTTTTATATTAATAAGGATCTATTAAATAAATAAATAAATAAATAAATATATATATATATATATATATAAATAAACCCAATAGCAGCCCCAACAAATGAAAAACCCTAGCCACTATCATCTGAACTCTCTTTACTCAAAAAATTAGAAAAAAAAAAAAAAAACTCCTCTCTTTCTCATTCTCTCTCTCTCTCACTCTCTCATAGTTGCCGCCGTCAAGGCCTCCCGCCACTGCCAGCCTCCACCTCGTCCTCCACCCACAAACGCACAACTACAAAAGAGCAAAACAAATCCTCACACATACTGGGAGTATAATGCCCCCATCATGCCGCCTCTCGATGACAATCCTCCACATCGCCAGTCGCCCTTCTATGAATCACTGGTATCTTTCTCATTTTTTATCTCACTCTCTTCTTGTGTGTTTGTTACCTTCTTTTTCTTTATTATTATTTTTTTTTTTCTATAACTGTGTTTTGTATAACTCTGTGTGCTGTGTTACTGTTGTACAACACTTCAAAATATTGTGTTTGAGTGTGAGAATGACGTTTTTGTGATTGTAAATTTGACAAGTGTGGATTCCTGTCTTTCACGTTAATTATATAATATATTATAATATTTTTGAGTTCTTAGCATATAGTTATATATAAGATTATAAAATATCTTTATATGTAATTAGTTATTACAATGTACCGTTATTTGCATTTATATTTTGGCTTGAGTGGTTAAATTATAAATGAGTTTTATACAATAAAAAAACGTAGGACACAACATTATTAAGGTAAAATATTAATTCATAAAATAAAATTTTTTATTGGGTCTTGAATTTTTTTTTAAATTCAATAATTTTGTTATATTAATTTGCCCCACCTAAAAAAACTTCTTGGCTCCGCCACTGCTTGCAAGATGACTGATAGAAGGAAAAAATCACTTTTGTCAGGTTATTGCTTTATACTTATATCTCTCTCAGGTTTTAGTCATGCATGTTCATGATTTCATTTTGTTTTGTTTTATTTTTTTTTCTCCTCTCATTTTGTCATTTTCTTATAAGGTCTGCCCTTAGAAAATTTATTAATTGACTATTTTAGGAAAATTTTAATATCACTTTTATAGGAAATATAAAAATCTGTAAAAAAAATCAATTGATTTTGAGCCCGTTTGGATAAGCATTTTGGTAATCAAAATGAGCATTTATAAAGAAATTGCTAGAAGTTAAAATGTTTGGCATTGCGTTTATGAATAAATCACATTTTCAGAATTGCTAAAAACTGAGTTTTCAAAACACAATGAGCTCAAGCTTTTTCAAAAACACGTATGAAAATGCAATTATGGGTTTACTATCAATGTTCCTTTTAAAGTGTGAAATTCTTAAAATATCCTCACACAATTGCATAATGACCAAAATACTTGTCTTAAATTTGTTGCCTTGACACTATCGATCTCCTCTATGCTTTTGCTCAGTTGCCTCTATCTATCTCCAATCTGCCTCCAGTTGTTCACTTTTTAGCTTGTTGCTTTGTTTTCATTGCAAGGATTGGTTGTCCTCACTGTTTTGCTTAACTAGGATCTTATGGGCAAGGGTAAAAATTGGAGCTAAAGAAGATTAATGGGTGGCGGCGTTGTAGGGATAAGAAAAAGAAAAACAAGCAAGAAGAAAAGTAGTGCCCATAGAACGATTTTTATTGGCAAAAATTGTGGTAGGAGTCTAGCGGATTGATTCTTTTGCACAATATATATATACACACACACACACACACACAATTAAATATAAAACATTAAAGTGGGTGTCCTTTTCTTTTCTTTTTCTTTTTCTTTTTTTTCCTTTTTTTAATTTTTATGAAAATTTTTTCTTATTTTATAACAAGTCAGTAGACTAAAAAAAAAAAAATTCTATTATTATATGTCTTACAAGTTACAAGACAAGAAAGGAGTCTTGACAACATAGTTATGTCCATTTTGGTAAATTACATCTATCACATACATGTTACACCAACTTTATCCAAATGTTCAGTTTCTAAAAACCACACTTTTTCATAGTTTTACCAAACAGTTAATAGTGATTTGATAAATAGTATTTTCAAAACGCACGTTTTAAAAACACTATTTTTAGAAAATGCACTTTTTAAAATAGCTTATCCAAATAGACCCTTTTTCTTTTCCATAAAGATTAGTTTTTAAAAATATTTCTTAAATTAATGTTCTTAGGATATTTGTTAGCTTTTCCCTTCTTACATATAGTATGTTCACAAATATTTTTACATTTACCTAAATATAAAATTAAAAAAACAAATTCATAGTCAAAATATATCCATGAGGCCCATAACCATTTGAATTTTGAATGTGGGTTTTGCAATATAAAATTCAAGTTGAGAATTGTTAATTTTTAACTATCTGTGAAAGTATACTTGTTAGTTTGAGAACATTTCTATTTTCTAAGAACTAAGAATTATAATTCCCTTGAAACACAAGATCTCCTTTTTTTTTTTTTTTTTTTAACTGAATTATAATTCTCTTATATCATTTTTTTTTTTTTACTAATGAATTTTTTTCCCCTTTGTATTGAGAGGTCATTAGGTGACTTGCGTCTTGCGTGGGTTGTTAAGAGGTTGGTAAGCTATAGTGCATAGTAAGTTCATCTGACCTTTTCTTATTTCCCAACTCTACAAGATCAATTATATGTGAAATATCTGTTTTGTGGTGGGTTGTTGAATTGGTGCAAGTGGGTGGCTAGCGTGGTGATATAAGGCAGTTTTCATTGTATATTGGGAGTGTTGAATGTCTTCTATGTATTCTGTATATTTGATGATTCCTGTGTGGCATATTGTGAGCCATTGAGTAACTTCTTATAATATTAATGTATTTAAATTCTGGAATAGATGTATACATTGAGTTGCTATTTCGGTTATGGCTTTATGAAATTGAGAATCCAGAATATGTTGAATTAACATGTATAAAATTTACTATATACTTCTGTATGCAATTATTACGTAAATATAATCTTATGACTAATGATTAGCATATTACATTTTATAGGTCATCTACATATCTTATGTTCATGTTTAATGCTTTAGATGTTAGGAGATTAGGATCTAACCATTGGTTTATACATGCACTAATGAAGCGGTGTTGTAGGAGATTGTCTTAAGATATTGTTTAGCAATGGACAAGAGTTGGATGGACAAGAAGCGGGGTACTAGGGAATATTTTGAAGGTGTTAAAAGATTCGTGGAATTTGCATCTCTTAATGCACGCCATGGGAAGATCCCATGCCCTTGTATCAAATGTGTGCATATTCAACTCCATCCGGCAGAAGTTGTACGTGGTTACCTAAACAACTTTGGGATTCTTTCCAATTATAGAACTTGGACGATGCATGGGGAATCATAATCGGCCATGACACCTGCTGAAGTTTGGAGTAGTCATGAGCATGAAAACTTGAATGAATACGGGAGTTTTGGTGGGATGTTGCATAATTTGTTTGCCATGCATGATATGGCACCAAAATCAATGGATGAAGGTCCTAGCGTGCAACAACCTACAGAAGATCCTAGTGTGCAACAACCGGCAGAAGGTCCTAATGATGATGCAAAAAAGTTTTACAAAATGATAGAAGATGTGAAGAAACCTTTATACAAAGGATGTACAAAATTTAGTATATTCTCAGCTGTCGTCGTGTTGTACCAGCTGGAGTCTCTTTGTGGTTGGTCAAACAAATCATTTACTTTGTTGCTTCAAGTTGTGCAAGACATACTTCCTTTGGATGCTACACTGCCAAAAGACTGTTATGAAACTAAGAAGATTATTAAAGATTTGGGTTTGGGTTATGAGAAGATTCATGCCTGTACTAATGACTACATGTTGTTTTGGAAGCAAGATGCTAACCTAGAGGTTTGCAAATTCTATGGAGTGTCTAGGTGGAAAGAACAGAACACAACTTCTGGGGAACCAAATAATGCATCATCCAGTAAGGGGAAGAAGAAAGCTGCAAAGATGCTACGGTGGTTCCCTTTGAAACCAAGATTGCAACGGTTGTTTCTGTCACCCGATTTAGCGGGATATATGAAGTTGCATGTGACTGGGCGTTCTGATGATGGGATAATGCGGCATCCCGCTGACTTAGAAGCATGGAAAATGTTTGACATTAAGTATGTAGAGTTTTCGTTTGAGCCTCGTAATGTAAGACTTGGATTAGTATCGGATGGGTTCAACCCCTATGGCATTTTGAGTACCAGTCACAGTACATGGCCGGTTGTTTTGGTCCCATACAATCTCCCTCCTTAGATGTGCATGAAAAGGTCATCTTTGATACTATCACTAGTTGTTCCTGGTCCTTCCTCACTTGGGATAGCTATAGATGCGTATTTACAACCTTTAATTGAACTCAGGGAGTTATGGGATGTTAGAGTATAGGCGTATGATGCATCTTCTAAAAACAGGTTTCAATTGCGTGCAGCATTGATGTGAACCATAAATGATTTTCCTGCATACTCGAATTTGTCTGGTTGGAGTACGAAATGCATGTTTACTTGTCCTTCTTGTGCCTCTGATATGGACTCTCGTTATTTAAAATATGGCCACAAATTTTGTTACATGGGACATCGGCGTTGGTTGGAAAGAGATCACCCATTTCGGAAAGAAGATACAAACTTTGATGGTACTCAAGATATGAGATTGGCTCCTGAGCCTCCATCGGGATTAAATATACTTATGAATACAGGAAGTTTAGTTGGACAGTGTCTAGGTAAGAAAGCTTAAGCTACATTCAAGAAAAGAAAGAGAAGGGAGGAAAATGTAAGTGCTTGGAATAAGCGAAGTATACTATTCACATTGCCTTATTGGAGGGATCACAAGTTGCGTCACAACCTTGGTGTTATGCACATAGAGAAGAACGTGACAGACAATATAATAGGCACGTTGTTGAGTTTGAAGGGCAAGACAAAGGATAATCCTAAGGCACGCCTTGACTTACAGGCCATGGGTATACAGAGTGCTCTTCACCTAAAATCAAGTGTCGGCGATAAATATACGATGCCGCATGCATGTTTTAATATGACTGCAAGAGAGAAAGATGGGTTCCTGCCAGTTTTGAAGGATGTAAGAGTTCCCGATGGGTATACTTCCAATATTTCACAACGTGTCAATCTCAAGGATTGCACGATTTCAGGGCTAAAGAGTCATGATAATCACATATTGATGCAGCAACTCCTCCCAATAGCATTACTTGGATCGTTGCCGGCTTCGGTAACTAGGCCCTTGATCAAGTTATCTTGTTTTTTTAGGGAAATTTGTTCGAAGACGTTGAAGGTTTTCGAGATTGAGAATCTTGAAAAGAACGTTGCAATGATGTTGTGTGAACTTGAAAAGATATTTCCTCCATCATTCTTCACAGTTATGGTACACTTGGTAATACATTTAGCCACTGAGGCCAAGATGTGTGGGCCAGTTCACTATCGTTGAATGTATCCCATTAAGAGGTTAGAAATATGTAAAATATTATATGTTTAATGGTTTCATTCAAATTCAATGTTCAATTTTTAATATTCTTATTCCAATTAGGTACCTCTCCCGACTTAAGTCCTACGTGTGAAATAGAGCTGCTCCAGAGGGATCTATTGCTGAAGGGTACTATGTGGAGGAGTGCTTAACATTTTGTGCACGATACATGGAAGGAGTTGAAACTATATTCAATCGACTGACCAGGTTGATTGAAGGATCTACAGGGACTGTGTCGAGTATGCAACTAATGAATGTCGAATTAACCCAAGCTCATCGATACATTCTATTCAGTAGCAAAGAAATTACCAAGTTCATTGAGTAAGTAATAGAGAAGTATACCGATATCTCTACATGTCAATCTGATAACGCTAGCTCATCATAAGACTAACATAATTTCCTTCATAGGATGCACAGAAAACTGGTGGAGGAAGAACTCCAAAATGCCTACTGTTGTATATCCGAGGATGTTATAAATAAGCACCACATGGAGCAGTTCTGTAATTGGCTTAGACATCACGTACGTTTCAAAAATGCAATTTAATTATTCATAACACTGTAATAATTACTATTGTATTACTAATAATTAATGTGCTTGATTCTGTTAGGTGGTGACAATGACTAATGCTGATAGGGCGAGACTGAGTGATACAATAATAACATTATCTAGATGGCCATATGAGACAGTGAAGCGGATGAAGCATTATGTAATAAATGGATTGAAGTTCAGATGTGTGAATGATGAGGCACATAAGAAAACTCAAAATAGTGGAGTTAGTGTTGTCACAGAAGGTGGCGTAACGTACTATGGTGTTTTAACTGATATTATTGAGCTAAATTATAGTGACCATATAAGACATGTCTTATTCAAATGTAGATGGGTTGATGTACATAGTATTAGGGGATATAAGGTTGATGAGTTTGGGTTTCCTATGGTAAATTTGACCCACTTGATACATCGTGGGGATAAAATGACTGACGAACCATTTGTCTTGGCATCTGAAGCTTCACAAGTTTTTTATGTTGCAGACAAAATGGAGAAAGATTGGTATGTTGTTGTTAAAACTAAAACGAGAGATGTGTTCGATACTGGTATTGGTCCACAATGTGATGATGATGATGATGATGCATATACATATTGTGAGCACGTTCCTTACAATATAAGTATGAACAATTATTTAGGTGGTGCCAATGACAACCAAGGCTGGGCTCGAGATGATATAGAGGGCATGACAATTGACGCCTCAGTCATTAGGGACTTAGCTGTTTTTGGATGGGATGACATAAACGAGAATGATGTTATTGACGACGAAGAAGAAAATGAGGAGACTAATGATCCATAAATGTTATTTATTACTTGTATGTATAGTTTACTAGCTCACGCGTTCCTAAGTTGTTGATAGCATGTCCCTTTATGCTCAAACCTTTAAATCTAGCGCATGGTATTTTGTAATGATTGTCTTCCTCCAATGGTAGATGATTACTTGCTTGAAGTATATCCTAAATAAGTGCATGGTTTTGATTGTTACTATAAGCATTGCAGTCTTCGCAATTCCTTTCAATGCAATTATTGTTGTATAACTATTATTATGTTTGTGTTTTTTAGATTTGAGAGGGAGGAATGGGTAGAAAACGAAAGATACAGTTAGTGGAAAGTGGGCAATGCTCTTCTCATGCAATAGGGAGCCAACAAGAAGAGACACGTGATGCTGCATTGGAGGAAGACATTCCACATAGCGCTACACATGACGATGATGCCACACAACCTCCAGGTATGAACTGTACTTTTCAAATTCTTGCTTCCATGTGTGTGCGAGTTGTGATGTGAATTTTGGAAAATAGTTTTTCATTGTGGTTCACTATATACAGATGATGTGATAGGAACCCCTACTAATGTTGAACCACGTGCAAAATGTGGTAGGACACTAATGTGAGACATTTGGAATCTACCGCCAAGAACACAACATGTACTACACTTGAATGGCCAAGGCCAACCAATTGGGCGCAGTGGGGCAACATTTAAGAGGTGGGTAGGCATATTACAAGAAAGTACTATATGTGCCCAGTGGTGCCTACTGATTGATGAGAACTGCCTATCCAATATAAACGAGAGTGTTGGGGGGAGATTGAGGTAATAGTGATAACAACTTTGGTATGTTGCTTTAATATTATCAAATTATATGTATGGTTATGCATAGTTATGCTAGATGATGTAAAATAGACTAGAGTATCATTATGAGTAGCTATGTAATTATAATTTCAACAAGGATCAAGTTTGATATATATGTTGACTAAGTGTGTTCGTTCTAGAGACGATGGGCCATCCCTACAAACAAAGTCCCACTAGCGGAACAAGAGAACTGGGCAATGCAACTACTGGGGAACTTGAGAAGGGCGCATAGGACCTTCTTAAAGAAGACACGTTGTTTGGAAGGTATGAGTCCACAACAAGTTTAAACAATATACCAAACAATTGTGATGAAGAACAGTGGAAGAAGGTGGTGGCATACTGGTTTACAAAGGAAGTACAGGTACTAACATTTTTTGCCAATTGAAATTATTTGCAATAACACTTGGTTGATATTATTGGACTTTACATGCTATATTAGATTGATGATGTTGTTTGGTAGTGATTTGTGTGACTGCATACAGGACAAGGCTTTGTAGAACAAGGCTAGCCGTGGATTCCAAGAAGAGATACCTACAACTGGACCAAGAAGTTTAGCCCAACTAGTTGCTATCATGGTATGATGTCTACCTCTTACATTACTTCTATAAAAAAACAAAAATCGAATATGCTAAATAGGCTATTGCTTTAAATATGAAATTTAGTGCTACAAATTATATATATTGAAAAGCGAATATATAATTAAAAATTTCTTACGCTATTCTCACAATTTAGTTTTCTACCATAATAAGCATATCAAAAAGCAAATCTATTAAAGAGGTTACTTTTACTGAAAAAGTCATTGCTTCAATATTTGTGGCCTTACTCTAAAGCTCTATCATGGTTCATCACTCATAAGCCTTATCTTGGGCTACGCATATTTTGAATAGAGCTACCATAGTTTGTGTAGCGTTAGTTGATACAAGTTCATCAATTAGAGATTAGTTTGTGAAATTCCGAATTTAATTTCGAAAAAGAAAAGTTCTTAGCAGCCATAGTTGCAAATTTGATTTATTAATCTTGGATTACTTAATACATTAGGAAATTATAGACAATATAAGCTTTAGATCATAAGGCCTTCATCTCCTCGACTCCTCCGTAATTATTAAGCAAATAATTTTCTTTTAAAGAAAAGAATTTGTACTTATTCCCTTGGAAAAAATTTGGGAATCAGTCCATACATGACATATAGTTACACTTTTAGGAACAATATATAAGCATGCATGAGCTTAGAACCAATATATAAGCATTGCAATTTGCATCACGTATTTGTTTTCTAAAGATTTCAAATTTGTCGCATATAGAAATAAGGTGGCTTGTCTTGTTTTGTGTTTGTTTTTTTTTTTTTTACTGTTGTCTTACATGTTAAGAGTTTTATTTAGCGCAATAATTATTGGATATAATGAACGTGTTCTAGGAAAACGAAACAGGCGGACCAGTGGAGCGTACTGTAGTATATAACAAAGCTTATAGACATAAAGATGGGAGACCTGTATCTTCAAAAGTTGCTGAAAACATTGTAAATATTTTCTCTTTTAATCATTTCTGACTTTCATATTTTTCAATTGACAAGGAAATTGATATTTATAAATACACTTATTTTTTTGCACTATATGCAAAATCTAATAAGTCATTTGGTAAAATTATGAAAATAGAGAAGGATGCAAGAATTGCTAAATGCTGGAACCCAATTAACTGGAGAGAGTAGTCATGGTGGAGGCATTCTTTGGGTACCAGATGATGCCTATGCTCAAGTGATGGGGCAAAAGCGTCATGGACGCATACGTGGAGTAGGGTTTGGACCGACCCCATCTAGTAGAAAGGCAAAAGACGTTCTGCCGAATAGTACGACTCCACAACAATCTTATGCTAATGACCAGAGGGTTGTGGAGTTGAGGGATCAAATAGCGACACTGACCCATGCTCGAGTGGAGGATGGAAATAAAATAGATGCATTGACCCAAGCTCGAGTAGAGGATGCTAATAAAATTGAGGCACTAACCCGATTAGTAACACTTGAGAGAACTCAAAGGATAGAACGAGACGCCGAATTCGAGAAAATGATGGATTCATTTAGCCAGAATATGCGTGCATTGCAGAGTCAGGTATAGCTTTTTAATTCATTAATGTCGTTTCATGTATTACTCATTGGTAATCTTTGATACAAACGCATACAAGGACAAGATAGGTCAACACTTTACTTGGGGTTTTATGTTGAAAAATGGCTTAAAGATAGATCATTGTATTATAGGTGTTGGTGGGAAGGTTGTGAGCAGTTAGAGACTGATGAGTGGGAGTTATTCAAGGGTAGATTTGGGTATGTAGATTTTGTGCATACCCTTGTGTCATATTTTAGAAGTGAAATAGAGAAAAATATATTGCAGGCTTATTTTTGTCATTTTACCAAAAATTACTTTTATACTCAATTGCTTTGAGATGTGCTTCTAAAATTTTAAGGGCAATTTAGAAATTAGAAAATGCAATAACTAACTTTGTAAATCCTCTTAATATATAGAGATAATATATGTATCAAGCTTAAGTTGATATAATATTTGGCTTTGTTTGTTTATTTGTTATAATGTTGCCTCTATCTTATTCAGAGTGAAGAAGATGCTCATGCTGATGTTGATGATGGGGATGAACTTGATGATGGGGATGCACTTGATGGTAGTGACAGGTTTTTTTGATGGAGTTGTGAGTATTATCCTTTTGCTCCATGTGTTTATGTTGATTATGTAGTTTAATTGAATGCATGACACACACACACACCCCTATATATGTATGTATGTATGTATCAAGTTTAGTTGATACAATATTTGGTTTTGTTTTTTTCTTTGTTATAATGTTACCTCCATCTTATTCAGGGTGAAGATGATGC
This sequence comes from Castanopsis chinensis, assembly GCA_032878915.1. NCBI lineage: Eukaryota > Viridiplantae > Streptophyta > Magnoliopsida > Fagales > Fagaceae > Castanopsis > Castanopsis chinensis. The sequence continues at coordinate 10,829,555 of JAVQMG010000106.1, forward strand.
TCATGGTGATGTTGATGATGGGGATGCACTTGGGGATACACTTGATGATGAGGATGCTCTTGATGATGGTGATGACATATTTTTTTTTATGGAGTCATGATTAATAATTGTCCTGCTACTCCATGTGTAGCTAATTGAATGCACACGCACATATATATATATATATATATATATATATATATTAGGGCCTAGTTTTTGTACCCTTAGAAAGGGTGATATGTTTTGTGTATCCTATGCTTGTGATTTGCCTAGGACAAGTAAAATGTGTGCATGTATATATAACGGCGTTTGTGACTATTGATATATATATATATGCTTGTGATTTGCTCAGGACAAGTGAAATATGTGTGCATATATATATATATATATATATAGTGGCGTTTGTGGACCCAGCTAGCTATATTTGTATTAGGGAAAAAAAAAAAAAAAAAACTATAGTGGCCTTTTTGGACCTACAGTGGCATTTGTAAAATGCCAATATACAATTGGTTAGAAATCCATTCTTGACCTATAGTGGTGGTTGCAAACGCTGCTATAGGTACATCCCTATAATGGCACCACTATAGGCCATTCCTATGGTGGCGTTTACAAATGCTATTATAGGTATATTTTTTTTTTTTTTAAAATTTGGCTATAGATACGAACGCCACTATAGGTCATTCCTATAGTGGCATTTGCAAACGCTATTATAGGTAAAATTATTATTTTTGTAATTTGGCTATAGTGGCGTTTATATAAGTAATTCCTATAATGCCCTATAGTGGCGTTTGCAAACGCTATTATAGATAAAATTATTATTTTTGTAAATTGGCTATAGTGGCGTTTATAAAAACGCCACTATAAGTAATTCCTATAGTGGCATTTACAAACACTATTATAGGTCATTTTTTTTTAAAAAAATTTGGCTATAGTGGCGTTTCTGCCATTATAGATCTATAATAGTGGTACAATAATGGCATTTACAAACGCCACTATAGCCCAACTGGGTCTATAGTGGCATTTTTGGACCTGTAGTGGCATTTTACAAACGCCACTATAAGCCCAGTTTTTTGTAGTATAATCTCATTTTGAGTAACCATAAGCAAGCCGCGAATCTGGGTTCATTTCCTGCCTACATCTCAATTCTTGCAACTACACCATGAATCTGGGTTCATTCCTACCCACAACTCAATGCTCACAACGTCAAATCTCTTAGAACAATTATTGAGATCACACAAAAGTTTTAACAGGTATATGTAAATCACACAAATCTTTCTCACATGTAAAATGTGAATCACACCGCTCACAATAACTAAAGTTTCTATCAGTCAAGAAACACTATTAAAATTTATAACAGAGTGAAAAGAATTCATGTTAAGTACAAGCAGAAGCCAAGAACAACTACAAGAGAGCTAAAAAAAAAACCATATACAGAAGAAAGCAACCTTGGACGCACACAACTTGGAAAATAACTTCAATTATGTAAATAAAGAGAATTTATCAGTGTTGTCGCTTGCCGGAGAGGCTGATAGAGCTAACTTTCATAGGGGTAGCAACCACCAGTGGAGCTTCTGGGGAGTCACTAACGGCAAACTTGTCATGCATGAATCGACTCTCAACAATAGACTCATCCTTCAACACAATCTTGTAACAATAACAGCTTTTAAGGCCTTGCTGATTCCTGTAGCATGCATGAGCACTGTTTTTCACCTGCTGGAAATCCCATATCACACTGAACTTTCCCACTGTTGCAACCAAGTGACGCTCTTGTTTACCATTTTCCGTGACCTGAAAGGAAATATCATGCATGAAACAAACATATAAGTTAAAAAAATTTAAGAAGATAAGATCACAAAATATAAGAGACCAAAAATATAAAAGAAACATGTATCATAAGCTAAAAAAATATCCATAATATGCGGCAACAAAACTATCCAATTCAGCCGGAGAGAAGTAGTTAACAGGCACCAAATCCAAACCACCAGACCATCTAACTTTGAGGACCCAAATGCAACCAGATCTAAGACACTACACTAAAAGTAAAATCTTACATGCACACAACAAAAAGAAACATTATACAAATTATAATTGAAGTCCTTTTGTTTTACATTGGATTTCCAAACAGCTAACTCTGTTTTCTATCAGATATTTCACAGATTTAGAAAAAGAGATCATCACAATTATTCATGATGAGTCCAACGAAAATCAGCCCCAAATACACAACTAGACATCATTTTAATGCCAAATATGTCCAATAAGGAAGCCTAAACCAAATAGCTCTTTCTTCTTCTCTTTTTTCCCCCCTCTGATAACATAATTTTTTTTGTTTTCTTTTCTATTTCCACAAGGTACATGTTCTTTTTGCAGAATCTGATCAACTAAACAAATGTAGAGATTAACAACCATACCTAAAGCACAAACCTCAGAAAGCTATTAAATATGAACACACTCACTAGTGTGTGAAAATTCCAGGCAAATACAAAATTGCACTCTCCAGTAGCTTGTCCAAAAATATTTAATCAACAATGCAAGCTTTCCATTTGAAATTTCAAGCACTTAGTGACTTACATAATAAGTAGCTATTTTTTTAAGCAACTAGTTCCTCTGTATGTCAAGTTAATATTCACCAGAACTGCTTGCAAATGCAATCTGGTAAAAGACCATTTATTTGTTATATGTCAAAGAGGGTGATGCACTCAACCCTTGTGAACAGATCCCTTTTTTTGGTAAGTCTCTGATGCAGTCTGCTTGTGTAACTAGGAGGTCCAATTAGACCCTCACTTGAGCTGACATCTGCTTTTGCAGCCCCTTTTTGGCCTATGTGAAGCCAAAAAGGGCCAGTGGGGATTGCCCAACGTCTGCGCAAAGTCCTCCTCCAAGATAAAAGAAAAAATTGAAGATTACGTAATCAGAGAGGTAGACATTCTGTGTTTCTCCAGGTTTTCATCATAAAATATCAATAATTTCTAAGCAGTGAAAATTACAACTATCCTCACTAAAAGATGCTGAAATACACATGGTCTTTAGTAAAATAGTTTTTCAATAAAGCTTGACAATAGAGATGACTCCTCAATGAAAAATATATTCAATGAATGCAATACGGTGTGAGAAGAGGGTAGAAACGTAGTGAATAGGAACAGTTACAAACTTGTTTAGGAACAGTTACACATTATAGTGTTTTCACAAAACAGAAATCTCATGTTACTAATTAAAGGTCACTATATTTTGAAAATGTCAGTAATATGAACGGAAACAGATGCAATACAGAAAAGATGTTGGCTATAACTATAAGAGAGATGAATACGCAGCATACAAAAGGTAGTATATTGAATATGAAACTGAGTAATAAAAAAAAGACATCGCCACTGCAGGAATCTTAATAGTGACCATTAAATTTGTTGCAACTATAATCTAACCAAGAAAGCTGAACCAACCAAATTTGCCAATTGTAATAAAATAACCATATAAGCAGATAACAAACTAGCATTGCCAACACATACAACAGTTAAGTAGTTGCTACATACTACAGAGATTAAGTATGCATACCCATGAGAAATGGCCGCCATGGAATTTATTATTACTCCCAGCCAAATGTGAATCCAGAGGGGTCAACTTCAACAACCTTGGAGCAGGAATCTTGTTCCCCATTCTGCCACTAAATCCAGTCTTTGTCTTTCCATCTTTGTCAGTAAATAGAGTGCAAATAAGGACCAAATACGTGTCAGTTGTGCCCAAAATCCACTTCCCATCAAATGTAACATCGACATGAGTAATTGGTGAACCAAGCCCCGGAAAAGCAGTCTTGGCCTGCCTCATTGATGTCTTCGAATACAACCTTATCTTCCCATCAAGAGACCCAACAACAATCGACCCGTCCCCAGTTGTAGCAAAGCACTGAAAATTCGTCCCTTTGGAGAACTGATGCCCCTGTGTCCAATTCAACACTGGCGAATTTGCCATTGCAATGTTCTGAACCAATCCACCCCGATCACGCATATCCCATTGACACAACCTATTATCATCCAACCCCAAAAACGTAGACTCTGACGGGTCCAATTGCGAACCTTTAGTATCATTCGTGATATCCCGCATTGTAACATCAGTCCCATCCTTCTCAAACTTCCATTCCGTGACAATCTTCCCTGTCTCAATATCCAGCTGTTGAAGCCCAGTGGCATGAGGCTTCCCTTCCTTAAATGGACTCATTAGCATCATATTCGTCTCGGCTCTCATTAACAACGCCTTTTTCGGAGTCAATTGGGCCAAACTCGAACTTTTCCTCGAACTCGAACCATCAAATTTCACAGAAACACCTTTTCCATGAATTCCATGATTGAGATTCCTATAAACCTGAACACCAGTATCGTTCACCAAGAAGCTATTATCCAATGCACCCAATGTCAAGCTCTGTACACCGCCATTGGCAGCCTCTTCGAACTCTTCCAACAAGTCCTGACTCGCCCGGACCGGCGGCTCGGGACTCTTCAACCCATCGTCTTCAGCATCCTCCCACATCGAATCGTCGGCCGCCTCGGGCTTCACCCACCCAATAAACTCTTTCCCATAAACCTTAACCTTGTTCTCCTCCGTAGCTTCGAGTCCGTACACATTCTCAAATATACAGTTCTGAAACTCAGTGACGAAATTCCGATACGCTTCGTCGGTCGGGAACTTCAAAGCCCAAACGCCGCTGGACACGAAATCCACGCGCCGCTGATCGCCGAACATCTTCAATTGCATCTCCGAGGAAACCCTAGCTCGTACCTTAGTCCCCACTCTCAGTATCCACCACGACTGTCCTCCACCGTCCGATTCATCGTCATCGCCGTCACCATCAATCTTCGACGTTTTCACAAAGGAATAAGACGAGTGCTTATCGGAGACGATCCACTTCGCCTTCGGGGTGTTGCCGCCGATATGGAGGTAGAGCTTGACGGAATTCGCGGAATTAGGGTTCTGCGAAGAGGAAGAAGTAGAAGAAGAAGAAGCGTATTTGAGTTTGAGAGCTTTGAGTTTAGCGTCGAGTTCGTCTAGGGATTCGGGATTGGATTTGGCTTTGGATTGGGGCTTTTGTTGGTGAGAGTCTTGAGCGTCGTCGTATTGATCATCTTCTTCCTCTTCTTCTTCGTCGTCGGTGTATTGATCTGAGTCGGCGTCGGAGATATCGAGACCCTCGCGGCTCTGAGAGCTACCCATTGTATTTGTTGTTGAATTTGGATTCGGAAGTGGAAAATAAATGAGAATTGAAAAGAAATGTGAGAGAGAGTAGAGAGATTGATTGAAAGGAAAATGATTTTTTGAGAGAATTTGATTTTCCCAAGTTCGGGATCTGCGAATAAAGTTAGTTATAGTTACTCTGTTTGGATTTTGGAGATATTTTATAGGTGATATTACCTCACCGGCTATCACCGTTTTCGTTTTTGCTTTGGCATAGCTCATAGCCTCATAGGTGTGACTTTTTGCGCGTGTGTTTTGTTTTTGTTTTTTTTTTTATTATTTTTTATTTATTTTAACGTTTTCATAAATGTTAATTTGGTCTTTTAACTCCATGAACGTTAAAATGGAGAAATTATTTGGCTTCTTAAGATAAGTGCTAACGTGGTTCTTCTAATTTTTTGAAATGATGTAAAATCTAAAAAATTATTAATTTTACACAATAAATAAAAAATAAAAATTATCAGCTGATGTCATATTTGCATAAATTATGACATTTAATATCAATACACAAGACAGTACCCGTTATATTTAGCTTTCCTGTGTAAGAGATTATTTTATTATTTTTCAGTTCATTAAAATGATCAAAAAAATCTGTTTTTCTTTTTTTGAATCTTAATCAACAAAAGGCACCCACAAAAACAGATAAATGTTCAGAATTTTGCATAATTTCTTAAAAAAAAAAAAAAATTCTTAAACTCTACATTTTTTTTTTTGTCTCAAAATTTTTTGGATCGGAGCTAAATAGTTCGAAAGTCACGTGGAAAAATCGGAGCTCGGAACGAGATCTTTTAAACTATAAATTAATAAGTGTAATATTTTCAAGCGGATCGGAAAAATGCGTATCGGAGCGGATTGGAGCTTACCATTGGAGCGGATCGGAATTGAAATGCGTGGATCGGAGCGGATCGGAACTCTCAGAGCAAATCGGAGCTCGAAGCTCGGAGCTTCGGACATCTGAAATCGGAGCGGATCGGAGCTCTTGCATCCAATCTCGAAGCTCGGATAAGATCGGAGCTCTTGGCATCGGAGCTCGAAGCTCGGAGCGGATCGGAGCTCTTGCATCGGAGCAGATCGGAGCTCGAAGCTCGGAGCGGATCGGAGCTGTTGGATCGGAGGAGCTCGGAGCATAGTTGATCGGAACAGTCCATCGGACATCGGAGCTCGTTGATCGGAGAAGCCAGGTGTTGATGGAACTAAAGATTTTTTGAGGGGAAAGATTAAAGGGGAGAGATGGGGAAGAGAGAGAAAAACGGAAATGGGTACCAGAGAGAGAGACGCGGGTAATATACAGAGGCACCTGAAAATAATAAAAAAATGTGAGGAAATTTATTATTTAATTGAAAAGTATAACACCTGAACTGATTGAGGTTTGTAAAAATGAACTTAAAATCAAAAGAGATTTTTTGTGTAAAATAGACAAAATTTTTACACAAACTGATAAGATTGCTCTAAGATAAGTGCTAACGTGGTTCTTCTAATTTTTTGAAATGATGTCATCTAACTGAGGTTCTTAATTAGCACAATAAATAAAAAATAAAAATTATCAGCTGATGTCATATTTGCATAAATTATGACATTTAATTGATTGAGAAATCAAAGAGAACCACGTTAATAGCTTTCCTGGTAGACCTAATGATTTCTCATTAAAATGATAAATAAAATCTTTTTTTTTTGTTGAATCTTAATCAACTTAAAGGCTAAAATATTGTCATTGTTCTGAATTTTGCATAATTTCATTTTTATTCTTAAACTCTACATTTTTTTTTTGTCTCAAAATTTTTTAAATAGATTTTTTAAATAGTTTAAACACAAAAATATGGAAAAAAACGAATCTTTTAAACTATAAATTAATAAGTGTAATATTTTCAATTAAAAACATATCAGCATAATATAACATTTTTTATTTTTTAGTTTCTTATATTATTTAACCTCAAAAAAAAAGTTTCTTATATTAGAATATTATTTAGTATTCACATAATTGTCCCTATAAAAAAAAATTATCCTTTTATTTTTCAAATTATATATTTGTATCTTGTGCGTGTGAGAGACCATTAAATTTTCGCCCTAACTTGTGTCAAATCATAACTTAGTCAATATTATATTACACCTCTGTCAAAACAAAAATTATATTACACCACCATATAATGGATTGAAAAAAATTTCTTCAAATTTTTTTTTTTTTGGCTTTTAGAGAATCAAAAACAAAACTTGTGTATCTTTAAAAAGTATATTAATTATTCATTTTAAATTTTAAAAAGATTGGTTTCTCTTTGGGTTATTCCAAACTTTATTAGGAATTCAAGCATCTTGCTTGTCCAATTTTATTTGAATGAGCTGTTATATGATCTTACATGGAAATTTGTCTATTTTATTTTAGGAAAAGTTAAATTTGTTATTGTATGTGTTTGAATTATATTATTTACATTAATTTTGGGGTATAAATTTGTAATCTATAAAAGAGATTTGCTGAATGTATTGATTGTACTATCATTATTCACACTTAAGGAAGCTGATTTTGTTGCCTATAATATTGCACAATTTCCTCTTGACAATTTGAGGGAAAGATCCCCTATATCTTCTATTCCGTATTTTAGCTCAGGACCCAGGAATTTCCCTCTGTAATTAATAACTTCTTTTTTATTATTATTATAAAAAAAAGTATAGAAAAAAGAAAAAGAAAAAGAACAAGGCATCTACTTAATAAAAAGAAGGGGTACACATGTCATTAGGCAATGCCACCGGCTATAACCCATTACCGGTTAGCGTTGATTCGACGTCGTGTTTACTTTGGACCGAAGGAAATTATTAACATAGTTTTTTTTTTTTTTTTTTTTTTTGTTTATAGTATTAAACTTTTATTTTTATTTTTTTCCTTTTAAAGAAGAGTACTTTGGTTTTTGGATGTGGGGGCATGTCCCATATATACGCGGCAAGGAAACGGTCACTTCTCCGTATCAATTTTGTGTGCAGCGCGCTCCTGCCGCCCCATTTCTCTTCTTCCATAAACCACAAGAGCCAGAGCTGAAGCTTCCCAAGGCCCACAGATCATATTAGACATAAAAATAGTGGGCAAATTAAGCTCTTCTGACTTGAGATACCCGAAAATGACACTTATCCTCAAATTAGAAAAGAAAAAAACACTCATTTTCTTTGAGATTTGAAAAAAAATAACACTTCTCTTCCACCCCTTCTATTAATATTAGAAATAGAATATTTCAACTTTTTAAAAGATTCCCTTTCTCTTTACCAAAGTTTAACAATGGTCAGTAATAAGAGCACTCACATAAAATAAAAAATGAAAGAGCATAATATAAAAAATGTAGCTTAAGTGAATTTTTTAGGCTCTTCTAGCACCTTTTCAATTGATATTGTTAAAGTTTAATGATCCTCTTAGATAATCGCATCTTTCACCAACACTTCCAGTCAATATGGTGACTTTGGACAAGCATATCCTACAGCCAATAAATTTGAGAAAAATCACTATAGCAAATTGACTTAAGTTAGAGTTGTCAACATTACACACAAAAAAAAGGGTTCCAAAACAAGTTTGCACTCCATTTGCAAACACAACGCTGTCAAAGTGTCTAACAATCACTAGCAATTTTTGCACTCCTACAAGATTGGTTTCCAAAACTTGTCTTCCCTTTCTTCTTTGGTCACTATCTCGCTACACCATGTGTAATTCTTGTTTCCTTGCTAGCAATGTCAGATGCCAAAGATGCTTGCCACAGAATTTACATAGGGGCATGTATATATGTTCATCAAAGTGTTGTTGTGTTGCTATTTTATTTCATTGCAATCTATTTTGGTAGACCAGATATTCATTACACAGGATATCTATCTATCTATATATATATGTATGTATGTATGTATTAAGCTAGTTTTATATTATATATATATATATATATATATGTATGTATGTACATGTATTAAGCTAGAAATTTTTTTTTTAAATATTCATATAAGTCTAAGTTTCTACATTATAGAAACTATATTGTATGATTTGTTTTTTTCTTTTTAGAAGTTCTCAATATTTTTCTGCATCCAAGTGTGAAGGAAGTATGATTTCAGGTGAAGTAGACTTGGGTCAAAAGCCTAAACCACTTACAGTGAAGTAGAAGAATCTTAACTGCAAACGGTAAAGACAAGGCTAGTTTCCAATGGCAGAAAAATACTGAACCTCCAATGGCTAAATCATTAAAAACAATCAAAACGAAGCACCATAAAAGCAATAATCAAAATTCTCCAACTCATTTTTACATTTAGCCAAACTCAAATAATAAACCCCCCAATTTACTACCAAGTATTGTCACTCTGGCTGAATTATTGACAAGTAGCGTCCCTTTATTGAATTGCAAAATTACCTAGCATTATAGGTACAATGGAAATAGTTTAGGCCTTTCCCAAATACTTGAACTACTTCTCAAAAAACTAATTTTGTTATATCTATTAATTTCAAAGTTTTGGTTTAGGACATTCAATAATATAAAATCTTTGAAAAAAAATGCAGAAGAAATAAGATAATAGAGCATAAGCAAATATCCAAAGCATTGTGTAACAAACAAATCAAGCCTTCTCAAACAAAATCCATCAACAGAAATGTGTGTTGAACTTTGAAGTAAACCCATTAATAATAGGAAAAAAAAAATCAAGCTTTTTCAAACAAAATTAAAGCTTTACAAATTTTTTCGAATATTATACTATTTGAGCACATTACAATCTATTTACACATAAATTCCAAAAATCTATGACTTAGTTATGCTAAAATACAAGAAATTTTGAGGGCTTTGTTGATGTTTACCTGGGTATTAAGCTTTTGTTCTATTTACTGTAGAATCATTGTTGGGCCATGGGATGAGAGGTTGTGGGGGACCAATTGAGGTGTATGCGTTACTGTGAATTTGTAAATAAAATTTCTCAGCATCAATCTAGGTTTTCAAAGAAGCAAGAAAGGATGGACGGGAAGGGATGACAACTGAAATTTTGGGTTTTGTAAAACTTTTAAGAATAAGTGGAGGGTAATTTTGAAAATATGTTCTTAACCAAATGATTGGATAGTACACAACATTTTTAACATCAATTTAATAGGATTTAGTTAAATGAATGTTATAAGGGGAAAATGCTTTTTCCCTTTAAGTTTGGGGTGAATATCATTTTTCTAAACCTTAAGAGAAGGGAGTGTTATTTTTCTTAAAAAAGTTTTAAGCCTATATATAATGCCACATTTTGTGTCATAACTATCCACATGATAAATTGTGAGTGATGGAGAAAAAGTAATATGTCTATATAAGAGCGACAGATAACCAGTTAAATCTAACATGTAAGATAGTTATGACAAAAGTTATAACATTTTATGTGATACTAGAACTACTCATTAGACATTAATTTTTTTTTTGAAAAAAATTTAATAAATATCATAAAGATTTATGAAGAAAAAAAAAACTGATATTTTTGGTAGCTATTTATATTTTTTATGAGAGTAATATCAAAATTTTCTTAATAAAATGATTTATTATTAAATGTCTTAAGAGTACCATTTAACCGGATTCATTTATTTTTCAAGGAATAACCTATAATTTGAGAACTGAGATTCATAACCTCACAAATAGCCCTGTTTTGTTAGCTCAAATTAGCTTGGCGCCCGGAGAAGTGTGTTCTATGTAGTTGGCTGATGATGTAGTTTTGCATTAAACAAGGATTAACACATTACAATAATTTTGTGGGCTATTGATGGGCACCTTTGTCCCCAAGGATCCGTTCAAATGGAGGAATAGAAAAGTAAAAGGATGAAAAATTGTACGAGGATAAAAAAGTAAGAGAATGAAAAATATTTAGTTTTTCCTCTTATGTATCCGGTTGGAGAGGTGGAAAAGTGAGGGGTGGAAAAGTCTTTTGTTCGATTGGAGAGAAAAATGAAAAGATAGAAAATGTTATTTATATAAATTGACTATATACCCTTGTTACATAATATGTAAGAAATAGATTTATTTGTACTCATTACATAATATAAAATTTATCATGTCATATATATAAATTTTTATTATTATAATGTAAAAATTAGATTAAGTCACGTTGAAAAAAAAAACGTTCAAGTAACGTTGAAAAAAAAAAATGAAGAGTATTCAGTACCATAAAAAATAAAAAATAAAAAAAAAAAAAGAAAAAAAAAAGATTAGAAGTAGATAAAAAGCATCAAGTGGAATGGGAGCTTTTTAGTAAAAGTGCAAAAGCCAAAAAGATGACCACTTTTCTCCCCCAATGTTTTACTCCCAATTTGGGAGGATAATATATGTGAGCCCGGGAGGAAAATTTTCCTCCCAATTTTTCATTTTTCTTATTTTTTCTCTCCAAACGAACTGTGAAAAATGCTATTTTCCACCCTATTTTTTTCTCTTTGTTTTCCATCCTTCCTATTTTCACTCCAAACAGATGGGATCTAAACCCATGGATGCCAATGAATTGCACGATTACAGCAAATCTGTAGTAAAAAAAACCATCAGAAATTAACGATACATTTTCTCTGATTTCACATAGCACATTAGTGATTTCTAAAATTACATTGACCCTCCACTTTGCTAATCAAATCCCACGTCACTGCAGATATCAGCCGTAATTGGACTACAGATGGCTATTAATTACCAAACCACATAACTCAGTTTGCTTAAGGTAGTTTAAAATAAAAAGGAGCTAAAATTTTAATAGATTATTATAACTCCTCTCACAAGGCGTCACGAGCAGCAATCCGGCATACAATAGCATCTGCAAGTGAGGATATCCCTAGTTCCGGGCCAGTAATCTTATATTGCTGAAAAATGAGAAGTCATTGCTCATTAGTCACTGGAAGCAGCACAAAGAAAAGGAAACAAAACTGGTAAAAATGTGAGCAAGATCGTTGCAAAAACCTTTTGTATCTGGGCCTGGTTTGCTCTGCCCATTAACTCCTCTAAGTCGATCTCTTTTCCATGGATAAGTTTCTCAACAGCTTTCACCTGGTAGAAGACTAAAATTTACTTATACCAGAATGGGCAATTACTTTTTACTGAATACCAAATATGATCTGCTACTTCACTCATAAATAGTGATCTCACCTCATCAAGTGTAGCATTGAAACGAGCAGCTAGGATGTAAGTTGTGATTTCAGAGATGCCACACCTCTTTAAAGATTCTGTTATCTATTCAAAATAGAAGCCTAGAAGTTATCCATCTGACATAACAGGAAAATATGCAAATGAGCCACCATAGTTAACTAGCAAAAAACGATTACATGCTTAGATCCTGAGTAATTGTAAACAAGCTCCGAATGAAGAGTGCGTGTTGTCAATGACTCCCGTGACTTAGACACAAGTGTCTTATGCGCAGCTGCTAGAACAGGGAAAACATCTGGAATCTGTTCATAATTTATTTAGGTGAAATTAGAGAGATCAAACCAAGTGTAGCTTAGAAAAGATAGAGAAATGAAATTGAATGGAAAAACAAGAAATAGGATATAGTATGTATATAAAAAATAATGATAATCGTACAAGTGATGCATTGAGAAATGCAACTTCTGGTTCCAGTGTTCCAGCTTGCATAGAATCAAGGAGTTCCCTGCATAATAAATAGTTCATAAGGTGCATTTCACCTTTATACTTAAATAAGCACTCTATATCGTATGGCCAGATACTTAAAAAAAAAAAAAGAGCTGTTAAATTTACATGAACAGAGAAGGATCTGGGTTGCAAGTGAAATTTTTGACACTGTTCTCGTTTAGTATTACTTTTTGATAGGTAACTAAAAAAATTTATTGAAGATTTAGTATCACTTAAAAAGAGTACAAGTTAAAAGGTCCATTCACTTAAAAATGATGCAGAAAGTGTAACCATTTTAAATGATGCAGAAAGTGTAACCATTTTGGCTAAGTTCACATAACAGTCAAAACAGGATTCTCCTTCCATTTGAATTTGCCTGATGCTACTTTCTGAATCAGAAGTTTCGACTTCTGAGCCCAAGATCCCAAGATCGAAGAGAAAGAGACTGCTTCCACGTTCACCTCTGTCTAATCTAATGGGCAGAAGACATGAACTTGTGCCCCCATCTCATCTAATTCCTCATATAGCCTAGTTCATATCTCCAAAAAAGACCAGCAACACTACACCAGAGATTACAGGATTTTACTTTAAACTTGATTCTTAACAAGGAAAAATCTCTAAAAAGACCCTTACTTCTCCCAACAACTGTGGTTCTCCCTAGATCATGAATAAATTATAGTATTGTCTCTATACACAATTACAACCTCTTCCACTATTTGACTCTAAATAATGCAACCCAACATTGCTTCACTTCATCCCAGAGCACAATGACCACCATCAACCCATTAAGAGCCCCATTTAGGCCTGCAACTTTGCTGATAACGCAGAAAAGTTGACACCTGGATTTGCGTTATTAAGAAAATTGGGTTTTTGAAAAAGTGCATAAATTGGCATCTGGCTTTGCATATTTGAAACAGTGCAAAAAGTATCTTTTCAAATTTAGCTCATGGGGTGCTTTTTTCAACAATTCTTGTATTTAAAGCAAAACTGTGGCAAGTTCACATACATGAACACTCCAGGAAAAAAAAAATTAAGTTTCCCAGTTAATTGGGTGGAAATACACTTAATATTAGTATTAACATCAAAATTTGGAAGTACCAACATTTTAAGAATAGGCTCTAGTTCTTCAGAAGCTAAGGTGGAAAGTATGTTGAAGAATCATGAATGGCATTGGAGACCAGCAAGATCAGAAGAAATGGTCCAAAAGAAAGCTAGGCCTGGTGCAATTAAAAGAGAAGGATGGAGCCATTTGGTTAGCATCCATTCTGGGGTATATACTTGTGTAGCCACTTGGGATGAAATCAGGATTAAGGATGAGGGTCATACCATGGTGGAAGTTAATTGGGTTTTCAGATGCAATTCCTAAACTTGGTTTCATTGTCTGGCTTACTGTTAAGTGTCAAGTAGAGGCTGTCAATGAGAATGAGACGAGTGCAGTGGGGATTAACAGGTGATAGTGCCTGCATTTTTTGTTGGAGATACATCAAAAGCAAGCACCATATATTCTCTGAATGCTCTTTTACAAGAAGAAATTGGAAAACTGTCATGAGGCTATGCTTAGTGAATTCTATTCCTACCATATCCAAACCTCAAGGGAAAAAGTTTTAAAGCTCCATTATGCATAGTATGGACCACTGTATACAATGTATGGATTCAAAGGAATAACAGAATCCATGGTGGTGCTATCAAAACAGAGGAGCAAATCCTCGAAGACATAAGCAGAGACGTAAAAGGCAGAACGGCAACCAGCAACAAAATGAATGGATCCATCCCTTGAGTACTTTGGCATAAATTGGGGCATTAATAAGAGAACATGCTGCAACTCTATGAGGGCTAACAATTGATGGCTCCAGTATGTGTCCCAAGATTTATCATTTAACAACTATACAGATTACTTGGACCCATCACTTTTTGTCGACCATTAACAATAACACAAGTCAACAAGTCGTGAAATTGGGTGTCTGTACTATTGTTATTGCTTTGCCAGTTGTATTTGTAAGTGGTTCTACTCTTTGTTTTCAATGAAATTCAGTTGATTTATCAAAAAAGGTTAATCACTCTATATTCTACAAGTGTCTTAAACATGAATTTGCACTCTGTATTAGTTTTACCTTTTCATAGTTATTAAAAAAAAATCCGAAAACAAGAAAAATCAGACAAATAAAACTGGCATAAAACTGAAATTTGCTTCAAAAGTTTGAACATTTAAGCAACCCATAATCCTTTTTTTTTTCCCAAGAAACAAACGGAAAATTAAGGAAAGAGAAAGAGGCGTACTTGGAGTTGGTGACGTCGATGAAGAGCGCAAGAGAGACTGTGTCTCCATTGATTTCGAACGCCTTCATCGCTGGTTTGGTTCTTTGTTTTCTGATTCATACTTCAATTTCAGATAGGGTTTTAGTTTACGCTACATTCCAAGAAATTTCAAACCGCACCGTTTCGAAGAAACGGGAAAAATAGAAAAAATAAAGAAACGCGCCAGATAGGGGTCGAACCTATGACCTTCCGCTTAGGAAACGGACGCTCTATCCACTGAGCTACAGGCGCTTCGCTGATAGTATAATACATTTAAATATTATATACTAATCTCATTAAACGCACTCCGCACAACAAAACGAGCTCTTCCTTTATTTTGAATTTATTTATGGTTAATAAGGCTACGTAAGAAGAAGTTTATAAGAAACTAATATTTATGATTTGAAATTAAATAAACTACTGGTTTAACGTTTGCTATTTTTTAAGAAAAAAAATGTATCAAACATGTGGAGATATATTTGAAGAGAAATGATATGTCAATAACATTTTTACAACAAATCTTAAGTGGCGGGTTGTTACTGGTTGTTATTGTTGGAGCAAAATAGTAATCTTAGTGTTAGGTTCAAATTTGAACCAATAACAACTAATCACTTATGATTTGTTGTGAAAATATTGTGGACATAGTATCTCTCATATTTAAATAGAGAATGTGCTAATTTTTAGGGAAAAATTTTCTCTGGTAGTTTTTTTTTTTTTTTTGAATTTTGTTAAATTACAATTTTAACCCCATTTTTTTATTTTTTAAAAATAAGGATTATCTATTAGATTAGAGGCATTTTTGATATTTTTTGAAGTCATAACTAACTTTTTGAATCATCTTAATATATAGAGATAGAGATAAAACAATGACGAGGTTGAACTGGTCAAGCATGTTCATAGATTCTGTAAAACCCATTTTGTCTATCTTCAAGCATAGCCCTCGACGTGTCAAACCAGTTGAATTCCAAACCTAACCATGCCCAACGTTCCCTTCTCATTCTTTGTTTGTTTTGAGAGAAAAAATCAACAACACTTCCCCAATTTGCATCCTTTCTGGGTTCCATAACCCCATCGATATGTGCCTCTCCATCTTCCTCCTTTGGCTTGTCAGCATCCCTTTATCTTTATGTGCAAACTCTCTCTCAACTCCTGACGTTCGAGGTATGTATATCACATTTAACCACAACCATAACATTCATAAACATGCACAACATTTTTATTTTCTTTTTGTTAATCCAAAACAATTTCATTGATTACATTATACAAGCATATTATGTTCATTCATTTAATGTTACCAAAAATGTATAACACAAATATAGAAGTTATGAGAGAGAGAGAGAGAGAGAGAGAGAGAGAGAGAGAGGACTTTTTATTTGACCAACCAAATAATTAGATATTTTTGGGGTCGACTATGGATACTTAATAGACTAATTAAGGTTGGGAATGGAAAAGGTTGATACATTCTAGTATCCTTCCAATGTATATTTGTGTTTTTTTTTCATGTACATTCTAGTATCCTTCCAATGCACGCTACAATGTCTTTTGTTATGAAAATTCAATATGACACGTGTATTTTTTTCTCATTGTTTTTCTTGTTAGGTTTTCTTCTAAATTGTGGTGCGGACCCATCTGACAAAGTAATCACAAATGGTGTTAAATACATCTCAGATGTGGGGTTCACATCATCTGGGAACAGAACACACCTCAAAGCCTCAAACTTGTTACCTATACTAACCACATTGCGGTATTTTCCTGACCCGACTGCACGAAAATATTGCTACGAGATACCTGTGATCAAAGGAGGGAAGTACCTGCTGAGAACAACATATTATTATGGACGTTTTGATGGAGGGAAAGAGCCGCCTGTATTCGACCAAATTGTAGACGGGACTAAATGGAGCATTGTGAATACCACAAAGGACCATGCCAATGGACTTAGTTCGTTTTATGAGCTTGTGGTGGTTGCCATGGGAAAGATGCTAAGTGTGTGCTTGGCTAGGAATGAGAAGACTGTTTCGAGCCCATTTATCTCGGCTCTTGAGTTGGAGTTCTTGGAGGATTCCTTATATAACACCACAGATTTTGGCAAGTATGCGCTTAGTACAGTTGCGAGGAGTAGCTTTGGAAGTGAGGAGGACATGATTGGGTACGTAGTAGCTAGGGAAATCAATTTGTTGATTGTTTTCTTTATGTATATGTTCTATCAGTTTTAACTTGTTGCACAAACTAAAATCCTAGCTAAGTGATTTATTTGATGAAATGGAATGCATAAAAAATTAACATTAATCTTGAAAGGTATCTAATATGGCTCTTATCAATCTAAGGTTTGAAATTAGATTTTGAATGTATCTTTCTATATAGTAAATGAATTAAACCCAAATCATCCATGTCATGTATCCATTGGAAAATGTTAAAGCTGCTGCAGTTTTATAACTAAAAAAAACTTTTAAAATGATGTGACTATTAATGTGATTGGTGTCATGTTAATAACATAATAAATAATTTTAAGTTGTTTTTTTGTTGTGTTTAAAAGTTGACACATCAATTATGAAACTTATGTAGTAGTTGTAACATCACTATGTATCAATTAGTTTTATGACGTCTTGTAATTCTAGGATTTTACATTGTTGTCAAAGGATCTTGTTAATTCATTGCATGACAATCAAGAAAATATCATTGGTTTAAACTTGATTGATTTCAAAATATCTTGGCTATGAAACATACATTTTATTTGTTAGATTTATTTTAGTAGTGGCATATTTTCATCTTCAAAAACAGTAGGAAAAAACCCTATAAAAGTAAGTGAACTTGCTAAGAATGATGGACTATGTAATGGACATTATTGACTATTTATAGTTAATATCATGTCAAAAACAACTAAATGTAACTGTAGTAATCTATGATTCAGAATTGTTTTTTTGGTTTCCATATGCAATATTTTTTGTTTAGCAATCAAACAAATGTAAAATGTAGAAAACAAAACATAGAATAGAAGCTTGAGAGAATTCTGATGGTGAATATCTAAACATATGAACCTAGTTATCCTGATGACCAATTCAACCGTTTATGGCAACCATTCATGGACAAGAACCCTGTTGTCACAAGCCACTCCAATGTAACTTCTTCAGATTTTTGGAACCTCCCACCAGAACAGGCATTCAGCACAGCAATCACTACAAGCGAAGTAAAGAAACTCCAAATCATGTGGCCACTTGTGGCGCTTCCTAATACCAGCTACTATATCTCACTATATTTCCAGGACAATCGGACCCCCAGTCCATATAGCTGGAGAGTCTTTGATGTTTCTCTGAATGGCAGGAAATTCTTCACTAATCTTAATGCCACAACCAATGGTGTGACTGTTTACTCGACACAATGGCCTCTATTTGGACAGACTAAGATTGTCTTGACTCCTGCAGATGGGATGCTTGTTGGCCCTTTGATCAATGCTGGTGAGGTCTTTCAGATTGTACCTCTTGGTGGAAGGACACTTACAAGAGATGGTAGCACCTTAAGCCAATCTCATTTCCACTTAAGTAAAGCCAAGATACAATTTTTCACAACTGCTAACATGACAAGTTGTGATTGGAACATCTCTTTACATGGATTCATGATTTAACACCACTTTTATTAGCAATAATCACATCATGCCACTTCAATAGTTGTGAAAAATTGTGTCCTTAGACCTATTGTTTCCACTTTATACTTGCAATATATGCTTTTTGGAATCTTTTATGTTGTATTGCTTTAACCATTTATTTGTTTTGGTATTTAGTGGTGGCAATGGAAAAGTTAGCTAGAAGCTTTAATAGTCCACCTTCGGATTGGAGCGGTGATCCTTGCTTGCCTAAAGAGAATTCATGGACGGGAGTTACCTGTTCTATTTCGGGGAAATTTGCTCGTGTTATCGCTGTGTAAGTTTACCTAAAATTGTTACATGAACCGATTTTTATTAATACAAAGATTTCTATGAAACATAATAAAATCACAAGATTAGGTATGCTTGTGGCAGAATTTGGATTCATTGAACTCCTTTTACTAGCCAATCCAAGAAGTACAAAGTGTATTACAATTTCACATATCTTTGGAGGGGGGGGGGGGTGTTTAACTACATGCATTGAAGCTCTATTGCTATTCAAATAGATTTTATATTTTAATTGTGAATAGGAGGACCTATCCTTAATCAAATTAAGTAGTTAGCCATATTCAAGTGTGCTATAGGTAAGATTTTGTAGTGAATTAAGACTGACTTTGATTTTTATTCTACGTGTTTCTTATATGAAGGAATTTAACTAATGCTGGACTGTCTGGATCACTGTCTTCAAGCATTGACAAGTTAACTGCACTCACCCATCTGTAAGCAATCTAGTCTTGTTAATTATGATACTTGACTACTCCATTAGCTCAATACCACTACATCTTGATGATATTGGGGAGTAATTTGTTTGCAGTTGGCTTGGGGGAAACAATCTCTCAGGCAAAATCCCAGAAATGAGCTCATTGAAGGCACTACAAACTCTGTATGCTAACAAATGTTTTATGTTTAACTCTTCATTTCATATAATTTCTCTACTTCCTTAGATTCATTATTTGTATGCAACATCCTAATCAATTTGTTTTTCTTTTTTCTACTTCTTTTTATTTATTTATTTATAAATTAACAACAAAATTTCCTTCTTATTATTCTGATGAAGGAGTTTGGAGAACAACAAGTTTGAAGGAGAGATTCCTCAATCACTAGGACTACTTCCAAAACTACATAAGTTGTAAGTATTGCCATTTAGAAAACCTACAAATATTATAATCCTTTTATTTGTTTGTTTTGCAAAATTTTTTCAGGAGAGATAACAAGTTTGATGAAATGCTTTGTTAATAGATACCTTCAAAATAACAATCTTGATACAAGAATTCCCACCACGCTACAAAATAGAAAAGACATGGACGTTCTGTAAGCACAATACATCCTCTTTTTTCTCTTAGTTTGCTTTAATAAAATACATCACATTTGCATTTCTATAATTTGCATTGGAAAATGTTTTTAGTTTTGAGTTTTCTACTAATATACTTAAATTTGACCAAGTCTTGCAACTAAAGGCAAGCTGATAATTTTTTTTTTTTCAGGGTGTCTTCTTGATATGATTCAAAGAAATTAACACAATCAGAATGAAGGATGGATGAGAGAGGAGCAACATATTCTCTGCACTAGTTTAGGATGAAATTGGGAAGTTTGATGCCTTGAATGAAACAATACAAGTTGCGTCATTGTAAATGATCGCCTTGGAGGAAAGGAGAGAGAGAGAGAGAGAGAGAGAGAGAGAGAGAGAGAGTAATTAGCCTTGATTTTAGTTCTGTATATTTGTCTCTCTTCTCACTTTTTTACTATTTGTCAACTAATCAAATATACAACTTTGGTATGAGTAACCAAATGTATACAACTAACATGTTATGTTACATACTTGAAATAACTTTAATCTCTAATGAAGGAGTTATTAAAGAAAGTGAGAAACGCATTTTTATGAAAAGTATTTTTATAGCTTTTTATATTTCCCAAAAGGTGGTATCAAAATATTCTTAAAATAGTGTATAAACAAATGCAGTGGCTGTTCCAATAATTTTTTTAGGATAGTCATTAAATTTTTTTAATAAAAATAAATTTTGAATATATTAACATCACAAAAAAAAAAAAACATATGCAAATATATAAAGTTTTAAAATTTCATTTCACAAGTTTTTATATTTTGAAATCGTTGTGTGATATGATAGTTTCACTATTAATGTTATTTGCTACATTTTTTTTCAATGTACACAACCAAGCAATTATTAAATTACCGATTTTCCATTCAATTACAAACATATTGCCTAAGTAAGTATAATATAAATAAAATGCATTATCTTTTTGAAAAAATGTATCACATAAATCCAATAAATACGGTTGAAGACTAAAGCAAGCACTAACAGACTAGCTATTTGAAAAGTGTGGATTTTTTTTTACTTAAAAAATAGCAATTTTAAAATATGTCATTTGAAAAAACAATTTTAAAATCACAATTAAACGTTTGACTTAGGTTTTTAAGCTAATTTATTTGTTTGGCCAATTTTTGGTAAGTGCTAAATCCACAATATTTTTGCAACACTTTCACAACAGGTAAGTTTTTATTAGTTCTAATTTAAATGTACCACTGAAATTAATTTTTCAGTTCAATAATAACAACTTGCTACTTAGGATTTTTTACAAAAATGTTGTAATTATAACATTTCTCGCTATTTTTTAGTTTAACATTCAACGAACCAAAATATTGGAGAGGTTGGATTTTATTTTTAATGGACTTAATTGTTATTAAGATTTAAGGGTATTCAAGTTTTTTTAAGGGTAATCAAGTTTTTTTTTTCCTAGGGTGGTCAAAAGATCCATATTAATTTAAAAATCAAAGAATTATAAGGTATATTATAAAAAAAAAAATTAGGGTGGTCATGTGACCATCCTAATTAACTCTTGGCACCGCCCCTGAACAATTATCCTAAAGACACCCATTGATCGGACCCTTAAAAAGGAATGGTGCATATATAACTTATTTTCTAAGCTTTTGTTAACGACTAGTCGATTGCCTTAAAGATAATAGTTAAGATGTGTTTAAAGTTTTATTAAATAATATTTTTATACATTTTTTAAAGTCAAATTGTGTACAAATGTCCAAATAAGTACTCACACCAACAACAAATTTTTCCAATAAATTATTAACAAGTATATTATTAAATATTATTTCCTTTGTCCCAGTTTGTTTGTCCTCTATTCCATTTTTGAATGTCCCAAAATGTTATCCTATTACTAAAAATAAAATTAATTAATTTACTAATATTCCTATTAAATCCCTACTTTATTTTCAAAACTATTTGAAAAGAAAATTAACAAATATTTAAAAAATAAATCTAATTAGGCACCTTTTTAGTTGTCTCATTAAGAATAACTCTTTTTTTTTTTTTTAAAAGCTGATAAATTTATTTAGGGATAGTTTTGTAAATTTATATATTTTTATAAAGTAGACAAGACTATAATGATGGTCTCTTAAAAAGTTTGACTTTTCAAATAGGACAAATAAAGTGAGACGAAGGGAGTAGTATTGATGTGTATATACCATGTTATATATGCTAGAGTAGATGCAGAAGAGGAAGTATAGAATAAAAACATAAGAACATGAAGGTTACACAGTTTAGCCTTGTTGGCCTATGTTTATAGAGGAAATCTTTAAAAGTTACATTTTTATTATATATATATATATATATATATATATATTTTAGGAGATACTATAGACAGGAGATATTGGGGATGGGGAAGGAGGAAGTGGAAAGACAAGACTTACAATACTAGCACTTACAAAAGGGCCTACATTTTTATTATGTAAGAGTGTAGTACAAGTCTGTGTTATAATGAAGTATAGTATGAGTATATATAGTAGACTAAATCATAAACTTCTAGTACAAGTAGGAGACTTTATTTTATTGTACACAAAGTAGGTGGGCTTGGGGCTATTGCAATGTGCTAATATGTCTAATATATTTTTAGCATATATTTTCTTATTCAAAAAATGTCCAATATTTTCTCATTATTAAACATTTATTAATGCTTGTCCAACATTTTCTAAACTGGTGTGTAGCACATTTTTCTATTGTTGCAATCATGATGTGTATGATCATCATCACAATTAAGTGTTTTTAGTTTCTTTCGAGATGAATTTCTATATGTGATACCTAACCCAATTTTTTATGCCTTATATGGCAATGTTGTGCATTTCTAAACATTCAATAAACTTTCCAAGTTTGAATGTACTAAACCACAACATTTTCTCAAAACTTTTGTGGGGTCAGAAATGTAAATGCATGCCTTTGGGCCTTGGGCCTGATCCGAGGACACTAACTTTGTTCGAGGATGACCTAGCTTTGTTCGAGGATGACCTGGCAACAACAAGGGCACCAAACTTAAAGGCCCACAAGCTCACTGTGGAAGTAAAGGCTAGTGGGATGGTCCGAGGAGAAATGCATCCTCGACTAACCGAGGTGAAGGTCAGAAGGTATAGCAAAATGCCTAGGGAGGAACCCGTAAAGCTTAACAAGTAAGGTTACACTCTAGAGGAATGCAAAGAGGGAGAATAAGTGGGAAGTACCTCGCAGAAAGCTGGTGCCACCGCATTAAAGGCTTCACACCTACCTTCCTGACCGCATTAATGAAGAAGTGACATCTGAGAGGATGGTGGCCAGCCTTATAGCCATTTGGGGAAGATTTTAAGAGGGCGATAGATGGGAAAGACATCTGCATTGATGACTCCATGGATGGAAGCACAAGGAAGAAGAATATAAATAGAGAGGGAGAGAACATTGAGAGGGGGGATCAGTTGTAACTTTTTCTAAAAAAGAACAAGTGTATCCAACACAGAAGGTCCTCAGCACATGTCTGAGGAGTGCTCATGCTACATTGAATCTTCCTTGCTTGTCAATCGTGAACCTAGCCCAACATCTTTGCTTCCCTTCATCCAAAATAGCCTAGGTTTCAAGCCCACTTTCTTCATATTTTATTGTTTGACATCATTTGGGCATGTCCCCTACGCGCATTTGGGTCAGGCTTGATTTGTGTCCTTACAATTGGCGCCGCCTGTGGGAAACCTTGAGGAAAAGGATGTGAAGTATCATGGAAGGCTCAGGTTCACATCATGCAGAATCCATGGGATCCTAGCATGAGGATCACCTTTCACAGCCATAGCGGGAAAGAGATTAAGAAGCTAGTGTGCGTACGGAGCATACTCGCGGGAGGAGTCATGCACAGGCTGGAAGCAGAACCTCCTACGAAAAAAGTGTTAAAGCCATGCAGAAGGAGATTGACCATCTGAAAAAGAAGTTATGTCAGGAGAAACGACGACGTACTCCCTCTCCTCCAGATCCTTCTTCAACAGAATCTCGCAGTAGCAGCGGCAGCCCCAGGTCAAGAACTCCTCCTAGTGAGTCCTTCTCCTATGAGGATGACTACCCTCACGACCCTAAGGGTAAGAAGACCTCTTCCAGGGGCTTGGCCAACGATGCTTTAAGCAATGCGCTCCACCAAATCTCCAAATCGCCTTTTACTCTTAGGATTGAGAAGGGAAAGCTTCCGAGGTGATTTACCCAACCAACCTTCACCATTTATAATGGACGGACGGACCTGGTGGAACATGTGAGTCACTTCAATCAGAGGATGGTGGGCGTTTGGCTCACGTTTCATTACTTGCAGTAGGGTGCCTCGGCCTTTAGATTCATTATTATCCATGGCCATGAAAGAGGGGGAGACTCTCAGGATGTACTCCGATAGGTATTGGGAGATGTTCAATGAGATCGATGGGGACTTCGACGATGTTGCCATAAGCACCTTCAAGGTCGGCCTTCCAAACCACCACGACCTGAGGAAGTCCTTGACCAAAAAGCTTGTTAAAAGTGTACGTCGGCTTATGGATCGTATCGACGAGTACAAGAGGGTGGAGGAAGATCAGTTACAAGGGAAGGGGAAGGTAAAGGTTATCCCTCAAGAGAAGAGGGATTTCAGTTCAGACAAGTACAACAACAGTAGGCCGAGGAGAGATTTCGTTGGGCAGTCTGGTCCGGCCTCTTCTCAGGTGGTTAGCACTGTGTTTCGTGAACCCGTGTAACAAGTGTTTGAGAAAATCCGTCACGAGCCATATTTTAGGTGGCCTAGCAAGATGGTAGGGGATCCTACGAAGCGTAATCAGAACCTTCACTACCAATATCATCAGGAGAGAGGTCATACAACTGAGAATTATTGGAATTTATGGAACTATCTGGAGCAATTGGTAAATGAGGGAAAGTTGAAGCAATTCCTATACCGGCTTAATGGGCAGGGAGAGCATCCTAGTCCTGCAAATCAGGGCAACAATGTTTCAAGACCCCCTTTAGGGATGATAACTGTTATCTCGTTGCTCTTAGGAGGACTGGTTCTTGCCCTTCCAGGGTGATGTCTGTGGCTTGAGCTCTTGCCAAGAACTCTAGCTCCGAGTCGAAGAGGATCAAGGGTAACGTACCTCCAATTCTAGGCTTCTCAGACAAGGACAAAGTGGGGACCATCCAACCACACGAGGATGCCTTGGTCATCATGTTGAGAATAGGAGGCTACGATGTGAAAAAGGTAATGGTTGATCAGGGAAGTGGTGTAGACATTATGTATCATGATCTGTTTAAGGGGTTGAATTTGAAATTGGAGGATTTTTCGGCTTATGATTCTCCTTTAATAAGCTTTGAAGGGAAGGCCGGCATCCCAAAAGGGTAGATAAGGCTGTCTGTACAGTTAGGCCCAGCAATGGTCGAAGTGGATTTCATCGTGGTTGACGCCTACTCTCCCTACATGGCCATTGTCGGGAGACCGTGGTTGCACGCTCTGGATGCTGTCTCCTCGACTCTCCATGCCAAGGTGAAGTTCTCATTTGGCGGTCAGGTTAAAGAAATTATCGGGAATCAATCAGCGGCAAGACAGTGCCTAACAGCCGCAGTTTTGCGTAGGCCAAGGCCAGAGCCCTCGATCTCGGCTGCATTTATCCCGTAACAATCAACATCTTCTGCCATAACTAGGGAGATAGTGGCAAAAGAGCCCACATATGAAGAGTTGGATAGAATTTTTGTAGATAGTGACCCTAAAAAGTTTTTCCAGGTAGGGGCTCAATTGCCAGCTGAGGAAAGGGAGGAGTTAGTTGCGTTTTTGAAAGGAAACATTGACGTGTTTGCATGGGATGCTTATGAGGTTCCTGGGATTGACTTGAACTTCATCTGTCACCACTTGAATGTCAGCCCGACTGCAGTACCGAAGAGGTAACCACATCGACGCTCTTCCAAGGAACATTCCAACGTTGTTAAAGAGGAGGTTATCAGACTCAAGAGAGCTGGGGCTATCAAGGAAGTATTCTATCCTGAATGGTTAGCGCACACAGTGGTGGTGAAGAAAAAAAGTGGAAAATGGAGGGTATGCATGAATTTTACGGACCTAAATAGGGCTTGCCCCAAAGACTCTTTCCCAATGCTCGCATAAATCAGCTGGTGGACGCTACTGTCGGTCCTCCTCGGATGAGTTTTCTAGATGCCTTTCAGTGGTACCATCAGATACCTTTAGCTTCGGAGGACCAAGAGAAGATAGCTTTTGTCACTCCCACCAGCAACTATCATTACAAGGTAGAGCCATTTGGCTTGAAGAATGCTAGGGCTACCTATCAGAGGATGATGACGAGGATGTTCGAAGCACAGTTAGGGAAAACTGTTGAAGTGTATGTGGATGACAGGGTTGTAAAGAGTAAGGCTATATCTATGCATATGGCTGACTTGAGCGACACTTTCCAGGCTTTAAAGAGGCACAAGTTGCGTCTGATTGCCTCTAAGTGCTCTTTAGGTGTAGGGTCTAGCAAGTTTCTGGGTTACATGCTTACTCATAGAAGGATTGAGGCCAACACCGCCCAAATTATAGCAATCTCCAGTTTGCAACCTCTTCGGAATCTAAAGGAAATCCAAAAGCTAACAGGGATGACAGTTGCTCTCAATAGGTTCATTTCTCGGTCCGCAGACAGATGTCGACCCTTTTTCCAGCTATTAAATAAGTGGAAGGGATTTGAATGGACTGAAGAATGTTCCTTAGCTTTTTAGCAGCTAAAGGAATATCTCTCTCGGCTACCCATTATGTCTCGCCCAGATTAGATAAAGTTTTGTTTGCGTATGTAGCCGTGGCTGTTCATGCCGTCAGCTTGGTTTTGATAGAGGATGACAACAGTATACAGAGACCAGTCTATTATGTGAGCAAGTCTCTGCAGGAAGCCGAGATACTGTATTTACCGTTGGAGAAAGCGATTCTAGCTATGGTGCATGCTATGCGCAGGCTTCTGCACTACTTCTAATCTCATACAGTCGTTGTGTTGACTCAACTCCCCCTTAAGTCCATGTTGCGGAGTGCTAACTACTCCAGCAGAATCGCTAAATGGGAAACTATCTTGGGAGCCTTTGACATCAAGTACATGCTTCGTACCTCCATGAAGGGCCAAGTCCTTGCCGACCTAGTGGGGGAGTTTTCTTAGCCTTTAGTGGAAGAGAACCCTAAGGAGTGGGGCATGGATGGAAAATCAATCGACATGATCTCGTGCGAGAAATCCCCGATGTGGAAAGTATATATGGACGGAGCAGCCAACCAAAAGGGGTCTGGTGTTCGGATAGTTCTGATATCCCCAGAGGGAATTGTCTTGGAGAAGTCTTTGAGATTGGTGTTCTTGGCTACCAACAATGAAGCTAAGTATGAAGCTTTGTTAGTGGGAATGGATATGGTTCAAAAAATGGGTGGAAAGGCGGTACAGGTGTTCTCGGATTCGCAGCTGGTGGTCGGCCAGGTGGAAGGAAAGTTGGAGGCCAGGGAACCGAGGATGCAAGGGTATTTAGCCCGCACCAAGTACTTGCAGTCCAAATTTGAATCTTTTGCAGTATCGCATATCTCTAGGAATGGGAATACCCATTCCGACTAGTTGGCCATGCTTGCAACCTCCTCGGCTTAGAGCCTACCCCGGATCATCCTCATTGAAGACTTATTTAAGCCAACAGGGACGGGAGGTGGTGCCATCCAGATTCACCAGATCAGAATGGGTCCCAGTTGGATGGATCTGATAGTGTCCTTCCTCAAAAATGATGTCTTACCAGAAGAAAAGTCTGAAGCTAAGAAGATACAGAGAAAGGATCCACGGTTTTGGCTATTCGAGGATGAGAAACTATATAAACGCTCTTTCTCTAGACCTTACCTGCTGTGTATACATCCTGAAGCAACGAAGCTGCTCTTGGAAGAATTGCATGAAGAAATATGTGGTAGTCACACGGGGGGAAGGTCATTAGCTCATAGACCCCTTACCTAGGGATATTGGTTGCCGAACATATAGAGAGAGAAGCAAGATTATGCAAGAAAGTGCGATCAATGTCAAAGGTTTGCTCCCAACATTCATCAGCCTGGGGGTGTCCTTAATCATTGACTAGTCCTTGGTCGTTTGCTCAGTGGGGCTTGGATATTGTGAGACCCTTCCTTAGGGTAACGGGGAATAAAAGATGGTTGCTCGTCGGGATGGATTACTTCACCAAGTGGGTTAAAGCAGAGGCCCTCTCAAACATTAAAGACATGGATGCAAAGAAGTTCGTCTAGAAGAACATCATTATCAGGTTTGGGATCCTGCACACCCTCATCTCGGCTAACGGCTTGCAATTTGACAATAGGGCCTTCAGAAAGTATTGTGGGTACTTCGGCATCACAAACAGATATTCTACCCCAGCCTACCTGCAAGGGAATGGCCAAACTGAGGCGGTCAACAAAGCGATAGTCAATGGGCTCAAGAAAAGGCTGGATGATGCTAAAGGCAGATGAGTGGAAGAAGTGCCACATGTTCTGTGGACTTATCGAACCACACCACGAAAGTCCACGGGAGAAACACCCTTTTCGATGACTTATGGAGCTGAAGCTGTGATCCCTTTGGAAATGGGGTTTCCGACAATGAGAATGCACTCCTTTAACCCAGATAACAATGACGACTTACTTCAAAAAGGGCTGGACCTGGTTGAAGAAAGGCGAGAAAATGCTATGGTTCGGCTAGCTTGCTACCAGCAGAAGCTCAAGCAAGGGTATGACTCCTATGTGAAATCTAGGCCCTTTGCCTCTGGTGACCTAGTCTTCAGGAAGGTTGTCGATACTGCTAGGAACCCAGCATGGGGTAAATTGGGACCTAATTGAGAAGGGCCCTACCGTGTAACTTCTGTAGCTGGTATAGGGTCATATTATCTGGCCGACCTAGATGAAAAGGCCGTACAACGTCTCTGGAATATAAATAACCTGTAAAGGTACTACTATTAATGGAAGGCATTTTTGCCATTTGTTCAGTTGTTATTATATTGTGTTAATTGTTAATTTTTTAGTTTTCAATATCAAACAAAAACCCAACATTTTTACTAAGTGTTAATGTCAACCTTAGCTACGCCGGGTCCTCGGACTATCTACTTTGGGAAAAATTAACATGCAGTTCGTTTTTACTAAGTGTTAATGTCAACCTTAGCTACGCTGGGTCCTCGGACCATCTGCTTTGAGAAAAATTAACATGCAGTTCATTTTTACCAAGTGTTAATATCAACCTTAGCTACACCAGGTCCTCAGACCATCTACTTTGAGAAAAATTAACATGCGGTTCGTTTTTACTAAATGTTAATGTCAACCTTAGCTACGCCGGGTCCTCGGACCATCTGCTTTGGGAAAAATTAACATGGAGTTCGTTTTTACTAAGGGTACGT
Source organism: Castanopsis chinensis (assembly GCA_032878915.1). Lineage (NCBI taxonomy): Eukaryota > Viridiplantae > Streptophyta > Magnoliopsida > Fagales > Fagaceae > Castanopsis > Castanopsis chinensis. The sequence goes on from JAVQMG010000106.1 coordinate 10,858,933, forward strand.
TTGGTACACTGTAATGATTATTACATAAGAATAGGAATAAGTATTACAAGGAATACATTAAATTAGAATGTAATAAGTATTACTATTCATTAGTTTGGTGACCATTTAGGAGTAGAATTCTGAATATGCATCCACAATTTAGTAAATTATAAAAAAAAAATGTGTAATTAAATAATTTTTAAGTCAAATTTCCTAAAATATACTTTTTTTAGGGTGTTCAAAATAGAGCTAATAATTAACAAAAACGAAAATTTATTTTCTTTCCTTTTGAAGATGTGGCAACTAATAGCTTTTTAGGAAATTTTTTAAAATAGTTATTACATAAAGTGAAGGAATAGATATTCAGCACTTTTGATAAGGAATAGTTATTCCTCATTTTGAAGAATAGCTATTCATAAGGAATAACTATTCATTGTAATAAAAACATAACCAAACAACCGAATAGTTATGCCATAGGAATATCTATTACATTACAGTGTCTATTACAGTCTACCAAACGTGCCCTAAGTGTTAATGTCAACCTTAGCTACGCCAGGTCCTCGGACCATTTGCTTTGGGAAAAATTAACATGCAGTTCGTTTTTACTAAGTGTTAATGTCAACCTTAGCTATGCCGGGTCCTCAGACCATCCACTTTGGGAAAAATTAACATGTAGTTCAATTTTTTACTAAGTATTAAACGGAATCTTAATTGTGCCTGGTCCTCGGACCACCTATTTTTGGGAAAGATTTACTTTTCAGCTTGTTCCTATAAGTGTTAAGTGGGACTAAATCTATTCTCATTTTTTAGTGTTGCATATAGGGGTGCTCGCAGTGCGGTGCAGTGCGATTTTGGGCCATTTTTAGCTTTGCGGTGTGGTTTAGCTAAAATCATAACTGCATCGTACCTTATTTTTGCGGTCACATGTGCAGTACGGTGCGGTTTAAAGTTTAACCAAAACCATAACCGCACCGTACCTCATTTTTGCGGTCACATATGCGGTGTGGTGTATAAGATGCGGTTTGAATGATTTGAAGTTGATATATTTTCGAATTTTGGGCTTTTTCTACCTAGCTCAAAACTAATTTTTCCCTTTGTTTTGGTCCAAGTTTTAAATTATTATACTAGTTTTTCTTTATTTTGGGCTGACTTTCCTAATCAACACTTGCTAGGATTATCTAATCATTTTTTTAACTAGAGTTATCAAACTATTAATAATATATTTAATATTAAAAATAATTAAATATATTAATATACTTAGAGATATTACGGTGCGGTGCGGTTTGTGTGGTTTTCTTATTATAAAACCGCAAATCGCACTGCACCATATAGTGCGGTGCAAAATTACTTGCGGTGCAGTGCGGTTATACCATTTTGTGGGTAGTTTCGGTGTGGTTTATGCGGTTTGGTGAACACCCCTAGTTGCATAGATTCAAGTCCTTAACTAAATCTTTATCATCCTTATGCGTTTAACGGGTCTCTGTGGCGTGAAACTTAGTATAATTCTCCCATACGGGTTACTTATTAAAGGAGTAAGTTTATAAAGTGAAGCCTTCCCCATTATTGATTCACACAGTCATGCAGCACTTAGATAAAGTTGATCGTATTTGTTTATATCTTAAATACCTTCATGGCGTGTTTGCAAGAGATATAAGCAATGGAAGTTACATGTAAGAAATGCTCGCAAAGAAGTCAGAGATCGAAATTCTTGTATTAATCATAACTTGGTTACATAGAAAACTATAAAAAATATATATAAGGGGCAAAAACGATAAAGTGTTTGTATTAAACAAAAATTCAAAAGAGCTCTCAACGGCTCATGTCTTAGCCTTTGATGGAGGATCATCTTTGGGCTTCACCTCAGCCAAATGGATCTTGCCTTCTGCGCTTGGTGGTTCAAGCTCCGCGGGCAGAGAGGCAGCTCCTTCAAGGGTCAGAGGAGCATTAGCAGGTTTCGCCTCTGGTAGGGTCATGGGATCCTTTCCCTTGTCCTTATCGGTTTTCTCCTTTAGGAGAGCATTTTGGCCTAAACCCATAGAGGCCTGAGGAGGAGCAGGAGCTACCAAGGAGGTGGAAGGAGCTGAAGGAGGGGGAGCATCAAATTCGTGGATATCAGGGGGATACCACACGTTCTCAGCCTTTCTCCATTCAGATGTGGCAGGAGCACCTGCCACATTGAAAGCCTCCGACCACACCTGCCTGCAGTACTCCCTGCATAGGTCAGCTAGCTCTTCAACCAGACAGGTCTCTGTCTCCTTGACCCCTCTGTTGAAAGAAGCAAGTGATGTAGCATCAACGGCCTCCTTAATAGCACAAGCCCTGTCCTCGGCCTTTGCTAGCTTCTTCTTCAAGCAGGCAATGTCCTGTTGGGCCGCTGCAAGATCCTCTTTATAGCCTCGGAGCTCCTTACGTTGCACCTCGGCTGTTTTAAATCCAACCTCGGCGCTCCTCTTCAGCTGCTTCTTCGTCGTCAGCCTCTTGACAAGCTTCTCCTTTTCTGCCGCAGTTAGGCCAAGAGCTTTCTCCATCTCAACTCTAACATTGAGCTTAGCATTGGCCTTCTTCTGAGCGTCTTCTACCTATTTTTCAACCACGAAAACCTCCTAGATGGCTTGTACGCACATAGAAAACATATGTAGTACGATGAGCATGTTCCCAAGCTTATATAAGTAAGAAAGGTTGGGTGATACGTACCAAGCCTTGGTCCCTCTTCAGGGAAAGGAAGAGTTGTTGCTGCTTCATCTGCTCGAAGGCTTCCATGTCTTTGGAAAGGAGTAAGGGCTGTTCTAGGGCCTCGGCTAGATAAAGGGAGTGTCATTTCTAGAACTCTCTTATGCTGGAATGGGCAGGAATGAGAGTTCTGTCCAACTCCAGCGTAGGAGACCAAAAAGACTGTACGCGGCACACCTCGGCCTACCTATGGCTCTCTCCGCTCTCAACTGAGGGAGCGCACGTCCTGCCTTTAGCAACCTTTTGTTGTTGTTGTTGTTGTTGTTGCTTCAGCTTCATTTGTTACGCCACCTCAGCCTCCTCGCTCTCCTTCTTTCGCTTTTTCTTAAGGTCAAGTGTAAGAACCTTGGGGTCAGTAGGAGGAAGAGGAGGAGGAGGAGGGGTTAACTGAGAAGGAGGTTGGGATCCAGTGGCACCCTTTTTAGCCACTTGCGCACCTCGCACGTTCATAAGTGACCTTAGGCTAGACATGTTTTCCTCTTCGGTGCTGCTATCTACCTTTGAAATTATTAAACCCTTTATCCCGGAGGCCTTGGTGGGTTCGTCCTCTGCGTCCGAGATATTGACAATGTGACCCTTTTCAGACTTCTCAGCTTCCTCGAGCCTGAATTGGTCTATCTCTTCCTCAAGAGATAGACAGGGAGATGTGGACTCTTCTTGGGCAATAGTTGCTATAGGTAGCACCGAAAGAGGGACTGCTCTAGCAGGAGGCACGTATAGAATTACGGATGGATCGTCGGGTAAGTCGTGTGAGGCGAAGAAGTCGAGCTTGGAAACGTCTATCTATCTACGCCTCCTGTCACCCGCGACGACAGCGTTGTCAATCTCTTGGTAGGCGCTTGATAGAGGGTCGTACCCCAGTATAAGATGGACAGCCCTCACCTGTAGGTCTTCGTTGACGAACACCTCGAATCTCAGTACTCTGTTAAGGTCCGAGATGTTAACTTTCCCTAGACGAGGAGATACGTGCTGCTTGTCTGCAAAGGAGACATCCAAAAGGCCAAGAATGGTTAGGTTTAAACAAACTTTAAGCAACAAAAGCATTAAGTTACGGGCAATTCAAAGGGCTAAGGGAACTGAATCTTAGACCAGAAATCCTAAATCCTAGGCAACCACACCTGGTTTCCCCTCTTTGACGAGGCAATGAAGACCGTCGTACCATCTCCCAGAGATGATTAGGTAGTCGTCCTTCATGCCTTTGTTAAATTTGGGGAGACATGATATCAGTTTAACGACGCTAGACCAGGACTTGAGATAATAACCTACATTTTTCAACTGGTGGCATTCATACAAGAAGGCAACATCGCGCCACGTGAGGTTTAAACTCATCTGCTCGTTTAGAGCGTCGACACAACCTAAGACCCTAAACATAGTGGGTGTACATTGGTCGGAGCACAACCTATGGTTGCGGAGGTATTCGCTAGTGACGTTTTTCATAGGAAGGATCATCCCACGCTTTAAGAAGGCGATAATAGGGATGACAACCTGCCCTTCCTTCCTAGAGTCAGCTACGGCTTCAGGGGGGCAATATTCTAAACCCACTTTCGGAAGAATGTGGTATTTGGCTCGGAATCCTTCCATACCAAATTCAGAATCCACCAGATACTTGAACCTACCCATTTAGTTGAGATAAGAGTGGAGATTTAAAAAGGAAAGGGGTAGAAGCTAACAGCCGAGGAGAAAGGATCTAGTGAAATGAAAACTTACTAGAGAAGGGTGTACGACTCTTTGTGTGCTTCTGGAGAGAAAATGAAGGTAGATGCTTCCAGGATGCAGTTGCTTTTTGGAGTAATGGCAGACTTCGCGACTTCCCAAACGTTTTGAATGTTTGGGAGGCAAAAATTCATGGGGGTTATCTCGCTCAAATTTTCGGGAAAAAACCTAGGCCGTTAGATCTGCATCTCATCGTTGAACGTGGGTGACAGGGAGTTACTTGGAGCAATTAATGAGGGCGTCACAGGCTTCAAGGCGTCAAGAGCCGTTTCAGAACGGCCAGGTGGATGTTTGGCGTGCAGCAGTTTGAGAGGCACATGGAAGCCGTGAATTTGGGTCAAAAATTCATTTTTCTCCTCGGGTGGGAGTAAAATAAATTTTTGAAGGGCTGTTGTGGGGTTAGAAATGTAAATACATGCCTTTGGACCTTGGGCCTGATTCAAGGACACTAACTTTGTTCGAGGATGACCTGGCAATAACAAGGGCACTAAACTTAAAGGCCCACAAGCTCACTATGGAAGTAAAGGCTAGTGGGATGGTCCGAGGAGAAATGCATCCTCGGCTAACCGAGGTGAAGGTCGGAAGGTACAGCAGGATGCCTAGGGAGGAACCCATAAAGCTTAACAAGCAAGGTTACACTTCAGAGGAATGCAAAGAGGGAGAACAAGTGGGAAGTACCTCGCAGAAAGCTGTTGCCGCCGCATTAAAGGCTTCACATCTACCTCCCTGGCAGCATTAATGAAGAAGTGACATCTGAGAGGATGATGGTCAGCCTTATAGCCATTGGGGGAAGATTTCACGAGGGCGATAGATGGGAAAGACATCTGCATTGATGACTCCATGGATGGAAGCACAAGGAAGAAGAATATAAATAGAGAGGGAGAGAACATTAAGAGGGGGGATCAGTTGTAACTTTTTCTAAAAAAGAACAAGTGTATCCAACACAGAAGGTCCTCAGCACATGTCTGAGGAGTGCTCACGCTACATTGAATCTTCCTTGCTTGTCAATCGTAAACCTAGCCCAATGTCTTTGCTTCCCTTCGTCCAAAATAGCCTAGGTTTCAAGTCCACTCTCTATAAATTTTATTGTTTGAGGTCATTTGGGCTTGTCCCCTACGCGCATTTGGGTCAGGCTTGATTTGTGTCCTTACAACTTTCATAAAAAATAATGTGTGGTAAATTTTTATGGGTTATAATTTGAACTTATTACTAAAATTACTTTTTAGCCCATTAGAAACAACGATCAATAACAACGATCAATAACAACCTGCAACTTATAATTTGTTGTGAAAATGTTGTAGACATAGTAATTTTTCTTACTAAAGAAATGAGAGTCAAAATGGACCAGGTTTAATTTGGTCCATTAACTATTAACTATATCAATTTAGTCCTTAAACTTTCAAGATTAAATGAATTTCATAATTGGATCTTATTTTTCATTTAAACAAAATTAACTTCTTTTATTAAGAAAAATGTAAAAAAAAAAAAATTATAATTGAAGAATAAACTAATAATTCAACCAAGTTTAGGTAAAATTTAAAAAAATCCCATCAAAGTTGGATGTTGGAATAGTTGAATCATATTATGTATGGAATTTAGGCAGGTAAAACGACAAAGATTTCGTTGTCGTTTGCATAGTTGCACTTACGTGACTACGTGGACCTTGCCTTAAATCTTAAATCCCCCAATCTTTAAACTCTCAGAAACCAAACCCAAACAAACCTCCACTTCACATAGTTCACAGAACCAGTTCTTCCTGTCTTTCCCCAAAGCGCAAAAAAAAAAAAAAAACCTGAAAAAACTAACCAAACAACAACTAACTATCACCGCGTTTTTTCCACCACCAAAAACGGTAGCGTTTCGAATGTTCGTCACAAACCCTAGCTCCCTCTTCTTCTCAGCCAAGCTCTCCGCCCTCCGCTGCCGAGCCTCCGCCGCCGACATAACCCCGACGGGCCCCACATTCCCTCGCAAATGGTTCCAATTCCCCACCATCTCCGCCTCCTCCGCCGACATCTCCATCGGAATCGGAATCGACTCCGACTCCGCCGTTAACGACGGCTCGGCTCGGCGCGCCGGCAAAAATGGCGGCAAAGTGAATGCGAAAGAGAAGAAATGGTCGCGTGACAGAGAGAGCTACTTGACTGACGATAGCGACGCTCTTCCTCTGCCAATGACTTATCCTGATTCTTCTCCGGTCCCACCCGAAGTTATTAATCAACGACTCCGATGCAATCCTGTAGTTGAGGTTTTTATTTCCTACTTACTCTGTTTGTTTCAAGTGAAAATCTTATGCGAAGAATTTTCCTTGGTAGCGTCACCAAAAAAAAAAAAAAAAGGTTAATATTTGTTATAAAACAACTCTTATCTTATAGTTTTTTAACTAATTTTAAGGTTGCTACTGTAGGAAAATGATATAGTTTTCTAGAAAAATGTTTTTTGGAATATAATTAATTTTTTAGAAAATGTTGATATCGAAACAAACACAACATAAAAAACTCTTATTTACTACCTTTTTGGCTGAGTGGAGGAATACGAACATTCTCGAATTTCATTGGATTAAAAAGTGAATGAGAGATATGCTTCTGTGATGCTTAATAGGATGTTGTTTAATCAACCAACTCATATAGCAGTCTCAACCGAACCCCAATTGTTGAGATGAGATATTTGAAACCCTGCACGTCTCCATTGGATTGATGTATTGGAAACATCAGGAGATGTTATAGTTGAGCTACAAGGCTCTTGCGCTTGTCCTTTTCGTTTTTCTGTTTAAAGTTACTTTTCCAAAGTTTATTTCCGGCTTATTCGGCATGTATACAACTTTTCAAAGCTTTACATTTTTAATTAGTCCATGAAGGCAATGTTGTTTACAACGTTTTTCCTTGACATTTGACATACTTGTTGGGGTTGGTGCATTGATCCATGCGAAACTGATGTTACTCTAATCACAGTAGATCGTATTTGTAGTTGTGAAAAATGTTGTGTACCTAGCATTACTTTTACTTTTTTTGAGGTACACCCAACTTCAATTTTAAGCCCATTAAGGATCTGTAACCAAACACATTGGTGTGGGACTAAGACTTTTTTTTTTTTTTTTTTTTCTTGGTAAGTTATACACGCGTTGAGTGTATTAGGGAAGTTTGATTTTAGCTAGAGCTCATTGAAATATTAGGGAAGTCTCAAAGAAGCTTCTTTTTAAGCAGAAAAAAAGAAAAGAAAAAAAAAATTAGGTGTCTAGATTGAACCGAGACCTCTGTAGTTCCCCTTAGGCACACACACCCCAAAAATAAAAAATAGAAAAATGGAAAAAGAAAATCATTGGATTTTGATCCATTTTTGGATTTGTAGGACTGTAAGGAAGTCGTGTACGAATGGACTGGAAAGTGTCGAAGTTGCCAAGGATCGGGACTTGTCAGCTATTATAATAAAAGAGGAAAAGAGACTATCTGCAAATGCATACCTTGTCAGGGAATAGGTATTCTTCTTCTTTACTAGCACTGCAAAAAGAGTGATATTTTAGTGTTTATAATATGTTGATTTTTCTATAGCTCAAGTTGTTATGTTTGAATGAATAGGCTTGAATAGTGGGGTACCTTTTCCAGAGTGAGTTACATACTTATATTCTCACCCACTTTGTACTTTTAGTTGTAATTGAGACCCTATTATGATATATTTTCTAGAAACAGATTACATTCCAACTGGGAGAGACTTACAGGATTCGTGAAACTGAACTAAAAACATCCCCATGAAAAAAAATGTGCATGGAGCTTGAGAATTATTATTTTTTATAAGGCATGGAGCTTGAGAATTATTGCTTTAAGATGGGGATGGTTTGTATATGGTTATTCATAAATACAAGCATTATACCAGTTTGAAGCAGGCACTAAGAAACACAATTGTGTAGATTATGAAAGTGCTCATATGACGTATAATGTTACTCTTGGTTTTAAAAGATCACTCGTGTCATTTTGACTGGTTCTCAAGTACCCATTCTCTGCATCAATTTCTTGATGTATTAAAATTTTACCTGTATAAGAAGTTTTGTAGTAATTTCCTTGGGGAGGTGGACCTTGACAGCCTAACTCAACTTGCTTTCTAACAGAATAACCTATGGCTAAAAGCTTAAGCATTTTTACCACCAACTTTGAAATATTCCTTATGGTAGATCATATTGTTGTGCTTTTCTAGATTCTAAATCATCTAAGTCGGCCACAACTTTTTTTTCCATCTAACTGTCCGGAAATATTTAGATGGTACTTTTTGCCGATTCAACTTTGCTAGATTCTTTTAAGTGTACCATTCCTTATTCCAACTTCTTTTCAGGTTTCTCATACCATGGAAAATAGGTATAGTAAGGTCACTAAGTTCTTCGCTAGTAGTCATTCACTCAACTTTCATGTTCCAGTCATTGGGATTTGATACTCGCAGCACAACAGCATGTTCATGGTATCTAAACATTGATCACATGTAAAAAGAAAGAGTAAAGTAGAAAAAATGAAACAATTGACCTCAAACTGCTGTGTGGTACAGTAGGATGATTGTAGCTTGAAACATTTGATCATGCAATCAAGTAATGATAGTAAATTGTTCACTGAAGCATTTTTTATGATAATCATTTCAGTTATAAGTGCATCAATGTTCCAAACATGTAAAATCATATCTTACTTAGTAGGAGAAAAATTTCAAAATTGTAAGTTTTGTCGTAGGTCTGCAAGCTGTCGTAATGTACAAAATGACATTTGGAGATTATTCATAAATAACTATTGCTAGGTTAAGTGATAGCTTAGCACTTGTTGAGCGATGGCGCATCCTACAAGAAATATAATTTATAATAATCCAAGTTTTATGCATCTTGAAACAGCTCAATTAATGAAAACACATAACATAGAAAAGTTAAACTTCCAAGCAATAATATATGGAAGTGAGTAGAGTTCCTTCAAAGCTACTTTGATATGGACTTGCTTCTAATGCCAACCGTGCTGAATATATTGATTTGAAACTGAGTCGTTTGGTTTCTCCTTTTTCTGGTTGATATGTACTGATGATTTCATTATTTACTTGGACTTTTGCATTGAGATGAAGCCTAAGTGACTTGTAGTGTAGAGTGGTATAAATATGACACCTGCCTATGCATCATATGAACTCTGTGATATTGGACAAATTGGGGAATTTGTCTACATTTGCTTGTTGTGGGTTAAATTTAGGAGGATTTATACTTATCAAAAAAAATTTTTAGGAGGATGTATAGATTTAGGGTTTAGAGTTGAAGAAGAAAAGGTTAAGGCTCCAAATTGGCTATGGTTCAATGAGTTTTTTTTTTTTTTTAAAATATTATTATTTATTTATGGTTATTTGGTAGAGAAAGTATGTGGGGCTTTTTGGTTTTTGATAGGTAAGAGGAAGGTCTTGATTGGGGGTTGTAAGGAAGAAGGAAAAAAGAGAAATATATGCTGTTTAAGGTCTATATAAAAAGTACCCATGAACAATAGTATGAGAAAGAGAAGAAGAAAATAGAGAAGAAAAAGGGGGAAAAGAACAATAAGGCCAATGTGCCTCAATACTAAAAACACTCAATATTTTTTTGGTCTACTCTATCTATTTCAATGTACAACATTGAGCATAGATTTATATAAAGAGTCCTTCTTGTACAGTGGTAGTATTAGAACTCCTAGTTTGACCAATATACTAAAAGCTTACGAAGTTAATAACTAGTAAAATATTAACATGGACTCAACAAAGAGAAAATCTAAGATATTTTAGGATCTCCTAAACATTTCTAGACTCAACTAAACTACCAAAATATCTATAATTTGCTAGGATTGCTAAAACTGTAGTTTTTCTCCCAAAACAAAATTGATCATAACTTGTTAAATAAAAACCTAAATTAAAAATTGTTTTAACTAGAAGACGCATATAACTAGACCTTTAAACGACATTACTTTTACTTCAATTGACTTCACACGTGGGTCCCATTAAATTAATCTTGAATAGAAAAAGTTGCAAAGTAGTAACACGATATCTTCCCTGGCTGCATCACTCTGGTTTTGATAAGCCACCCATTGTTGGACAGCTAAACTTTAACATTTTAAGAATGACTAACTACCAAAAGTTTATGGGAGACATGTACCATGATACCAAAGATATATAGAACGATTTGATTTATTACTTAATTAAATGTAGCATTCATTGTTGCGTCGAGGAATCTAAGGGGCATAATTTCCAAGAACCTTGTAGCTCACACTGTCTAGTCTCTTTTACAAAGAGAGCCAAGGTTCGAATCCCACCTCTCCCACTTGATATAACAATTGAATTACTTAAAAAAAAATGTAAGGGGACATAGATGACTCATACATTTCTGTGAATCTTTTGAATCACCCAAGTCCATACTCGTTTGGAATAGTTTTTTTTGAAGGGTTAGGCTAGTCCCTGGTCTCTAGGGCATGAAGGTTTTTTTTTTTTTTTTTTTCAACATTGTGGTCAATGAGTTCTATGGTTGAGTGCTGTTTAAGTTTCAGACTGTCTATGATGGGATGGATACAAAAAACACACGGTTTTGAAGAATTAAAATTTTCACTTGGTTTAATGGAATTTTATGAAGATGCATTGAGGCCTTAAACCAGGGATTTCTACAATGAAAATTTTGGATTTCAATATGTGGCTTTCATAGGGTTGAGATCCTTGAGGTTCTGTGCTTTTATCATGAATTGTTTGCGATTATTGTTCACAATATATCAGATGGATATTGAAGGGTTAGGCCAGTCTGCTAATTTTATCTCTAGTCTCTAAGGTATAATGGGTGTGGTTTCAACAGTGTGGTCAATGAATTTTATGGTCGGAGGGCTGTTAAGTTTCATTCATGATTTATTATGGGATGAATTTATGAAACTCGTTGAAATCTGAAACCAGGATCTCTACATTGGAATTTTTGAATTTTCCTTATGTGGCTCTCAGTAGAATTGAGGCCCCGCTTTTATCATGAATTGTTTATGGAAGCAGGTCAGTTAACACATTAGATGAATATGGAAGCTCCAAGTAACACATTGCACAAGTTCCTTTTTCTTCACAATTAAATCAAGTAATGTGCATGGTGCATTGTCCTATTATCTTTTTGCATAGCCGATGAATTCTGGGTGTTAGAAGTATTTGATTAAATGATTAAATTGATTATATTCTAATAGCTCAAGCTATTGGGACAATACAGTGGGCCATTGTCTTCTCACTCTTTAGTGAGTTTTCCTTAGCTTGCCAATTTAATTTTCTGTAAGTGGAAAGCTAAGACCAAGAAAGCAGTCTGTCAACAACTTCTGCATTCTTTCTTTGATATATTTGAAGGGAGGGAAATATAAAGATATTTGATGACGTAGAAGTTCTGTTCAAGTTGAGGATATTTTCTTTTTTTAATTTTATTATTTTTTAAATCTAGGAATCTTTATTCTTCTTTGATGGGTTAAAGAATTTCATGATCTGTACACTTTCTAGATTCCTTAGGTCATGGATGTTGCTTTCTGTGTATTCCTTCCGTATCCAGGTCAAGGTGCTTTTCCTTATCAAATATGTAGCTTTAGTTTTCAAATTAATATTATTGTTTAGAAATTTGCTTGTGAATTCTACTTTAATAAATTGCTATATGTTTCCTCCATGGATTTGTATGTGCGGAGTGTTAAATTCTCTTGAAATTGTGCGATGTTTGATTAGAATAGTTAGTGGTTCTGGAGTTCACACACAAGCATTCGTGATTGCAGGATATGTGCAGAAGATAACAGCTCGCACGGACATTGAAGTAATGGAGGATTTGGATAATGGAAAACCACCATGACTGAATCAATATATAGTTTTTATTTTTTATTTATTTTTTTTCCAACTCGGGAATAATACTTTACCATTGTTTTGATGAGTTGTACTTTCTCCCTCAGACTTTCTTCATAATTTTATGTAATAACCTTTTAGGTTTGCACCTTGAAAGATAAAGCGCTGTTACACACTATTTTACACATTCATACACGCACAAAATGCATTAAACTTGTAACTTGAAGTCATGATTTCCAAGTGCTCATAAAGACAAATGCCTCGAACAGTGGACTAAGAGAAATTGGATCAGAACCCAAAGGATAACAATGGGTGTGGGTGGAAGAATTTCTAACTCGTGGAAAAATTTGGGGGGGCGGGGGATCAGCTTGAAAAATGGTTGGTACTTGGTACATATTTGACCCACTAACACAAATTTACTGTAAGCCTAGCAAAAATCAATTAGCAAAAGCTCTTTTTTTTTTTTTTTGTTGTAATCATAAGTTGATAAAATTAAATTATTAAGGACAAAACTTAGGTACATCACATTATATTTTTTTTATTAAATTTAAACATATAACTACATTGAGTTTACTAAAAAAAAAGTAATAGAGCACCAGCAAGTTGGCAAACTGATGCATTATAAGGTCTACAAGTAATGACCCGATCCAATTCCAAGTAATTCCAACTTAACCCAAATAATCATTCGGTCTGCTTAAATCGCAATCGAGTTAAACCTTAATCCAGCCTAACCCAAATAATTATTCGGTCTACTCAAAAAAGGAGAGATCACAGGACAGGACAAGCCAAAAAGATAATTACAACTTTTGCAAAGAAATACTTTATTTTTTTGGCACCATTGCTTTTCCACAAACCTCATCTGTTCGTCGTACTTATCACTACAGAATATATCGTTACGTGTTCTACCTTTAGGTTGAACAGAAAACAAACAAAATGCCTTACTTCAAATTGCTGCTTTATCCTGCTACCAATGGGAAAAGAATAATCGATCTTTCAAGTATCCCACACTGGCTTACTCTGCATATAAATTGGATGACATTTTGCCATAACATGCACATTGAAGGCTGTTAGAAGTTAGAACTTAGAAGTTCAAATCTAACATAGATTTTAGTATCTCCCTCCCACTCATCAACTGGGAAACAACATCACACAAACGTCGAAGATGAGCTTCCTAGAATTCCAATATAATCTCTCCAAAAGAAAGTTCTTGCGAAAACCGTCCCATTTGTTCTCCTTTGGGGACAGGCAAAGCTCAGGCTTAAAACTTGCTTTCGAGCCGAATTTAGATGAGATGAAGCAAGTGTTTGATAAGTTTGATTCCAACAGAGATGGGAAGATTTCTCAGCAAGAGTACAAGGCCACGTTGAGAGCCATGGGAAAAGACCACATGATTGGAGACGTGCCAAATATTTTCAAAGTGGTTGACTTGGATGGTGATGGTTTTATTAATTTCAAAGAGTTCATGGATGTCCAAAAGAAAGGTGGTGGGGTTAGAACTGTGGACATACAGGGTGCATTTCGAACGTTTGATTTGAATGGTGATGGGAAAATAAGCCCAGATGAAGTCTTGGCCATGTTAAGGAAGCTTGGCGAGAGATGCACCATAGAGGACTGCAAGAGAATGGTGAGAGCAGTGGACACTGATGGAGATGGTATGGTTAACATGGATGAATTCATGACTATGATGACTCAGAACATGCAGCATGGTTAGAGGGGTCAAGCTGTGTGAGTAGAAGGGGGTTCTTTTGCTTAGATTGGCTAGATTCGATTGTAAAAGATTTGCCCAAAAAAATCAATGTGAAAGTGTTTTACTAATGTAGTTTTTATTTTAATTGATTTAAATTCCCTCCAGTGAAATATACGAAACAAATCAGAAATATAATGTTGTTAATTTAGTCACAAAAAGAAAGATACACAAACCATTAAAAGAACACTTAGGATCCGTTTGTTTTGGCTTCAAACCACTTTCGAAAATACTTTTCTGTAAAAGTGTGTGTTTGGTTATTACCGAAAATTGAGTCAAATTGAAAATGTTTTCAGGGTTGACTGTAAAATAAGGGACCCAAGGCGTAAAACCATTTCCGTTCTTATTTTCACTTCAAACCATTTCTGGGCTCACAGACGCGCAGAGAGAGAGAGAGAGAGAGAGAGAGAGAGAGAGTGAGCTAGATCGCGCCCCAACCCTAGACGCGCTGGCAAGATCGCACTCCAGCACCGGCATCGCCTTCGCAATCGCGATCGCGCCGCCTTCTCGATCGCACCGCCTTCACGATCTCAATCGTGCCGCCTTTGCGATCACTCGATCACGCCGCCTTCATGATCGTGCGATCTCGATCTCGCCGCCTTCGTGATCATGCGATCTCGATCTTGCCGCCTTCGTGATCGTGCGATCTCGATCTCGCCTCTCTATCTTCCTTCTTCTCTCTCGGATTTTATGATTTTTTTTTTTTTTGGTTTTGTTTTTTTGTGTTTCTCTGTTGAGAAATGATGTTATATATTTGTTTGGAAGCTGAGAAAATGTGAGCAACAAATAAAAAGTGTATTTTCTATAATATTTTCAAGATCACAACGAAACACCTAAAAATATTTTCCAAAGTATTTTTTAAAATGCCACCAAACACCTAAAAAAAGTTTCCTTTCCCGAAATTATTTTCATCTGAAAATATTTTACACCCAAAAATATTTTACACCCAACCAAATGTAGCCTTAATTGTCTTTTTAGTGCGGAGAAAAAAAAGATAAAAATGGCAATGTAGAAAAAATAAGGATAACTAAAAAGTAGTTAACCGAACAACTTTAATAAGTAACTTAAATTTTTTATAGTATATTTTTAATAAAATGACTATATTTGTTACTAGTTAGCACTTTGCTTTTTGCGAATGAGTCCAATTATACTTGGAGGTTATTTGTGGCTAAAGTAGATTCTTGTTATGAATGTAGTCACAAAAATTAAGATAAATAGGCCATAAGAACACTTAAATTACTTGATATCAGATAGTTGCTTAGAAATGAAGATCGAAAATGGGTGAAAGGATATGCAAGAGCTATAGGTTGGGCCACCAGTGTTACAGCTGAATTATGGGCCTTTAGAGATGGAATTCGCCTATGAATCTCCCTTAAAATCCCAGCGGTGGTTGTTGAGCTTGATGCAAAGCTGGTTGTTGATCTTTTGAAGAAAGACTTAGAGAAAACCAATGGCATTGATGTGCTGGTAGAGGATTGCAGAGAAGGGCTTAAACAAATTCCTGTGGTGCAAATCCAACATTGCTATAGAGAGGCAAATAAGTGTGCTGATGCTCTAGTACGTAGGGTAGCTATTATGGCTCAAGATTTTACTATTTTTATGAAACCCCCATTTGATGTTGTTTTTTTGCTTGGCTTAGATTCTGCTGGAACTTTGTATGAACGTTTTGTTTCCTCTGTTGCAGAGGGTTTTTAGTTGTTAATGCAATATCCTCCTTACCAAAAAAAAATAGAGAAATGTGACAATAGTTATTAACTGGCCAACTTTAATAAAGTAAATTTAATAAAATGCTAATTGTGATGATAGAAATATATAGTCTTCTTTCTCCTCAAGCTCTTTTGAGCCTAGGAAGAAGTAGAGCACAGAAAAAAATGGTGTGAAGAAAAAAAAAGGAGAAAAGAAAAAAAAATAAAATAAAAGTGGTCTAACTTTGAGTGTGACAAGTTTATACAATGGGTCCCACACATCATGTGTTATTACCAAAATGTCATTTAACTCATAACTCAAAATTTGAAAAACACGAAAAGGTTGTTCTCAATTCTTATAATTCATTTTCAATATTTTGAGTTATAAGTGATAAGAATTAAATGAAGAGAATTAAACCAAACAATGCTTGCACTGGTGTGGCTCACATATTTTGAGAACTGGGGGATGAAAATTAAATTTTGGGTAATTATTTTGCTTAAACCAAACGCCCTCTAGGTTGCTGAGTTTTTTTTTTTTTTTTTTGGCTGTATTTGACCATTTGTTTTGTTGGGTAGTGAAACTCCTTTATCTCTTTAATTTGGCTGATGCCAATATTCCAGCTCTAGATCCCTCATCAGCTGCTGATTGAGAGATATCAAAATTCCAGGGCCTTTAATTCCAGTTCTAGATCCCTCATCAGCTGCTGATGCCAATATTCAATTTGGCACAAGTAAAACCAATCTAATCGGTCAAATAAAATTAAAAGGAAATTTATAATAAATACCCTTCTTTTGGTCTTCCTTAACTTACAAGCTAAAATCTAATTGAGAATGTTTAGTTTAAGTAAAACCATCACTCAAAACTCAATTGTCATCATCCAATTCTCAAAATATGTGAGCTCCACTAGTGCAAGTGTTGTTGGCTTAATTCTCTTTACTCAATTCTTATCACTCATGACTCATAACTGAAAATATTGAGAATGAGTGATGAGGATTAAGAACAACTTTTTGCTATTTTTCAAATTTTGAGTTATAAGTTAAGTGGCATTTTAGTAATAACACATAATGCGTGGGGCCTACTATATCGAAACTCCAACGTTTCATACTGGTCAATTTTGGACGTTTTAGCCTACACCGGGCTTACCGGCCACTACAGAGAAAAAAAAAACTTTTTTATAATTTTGTAATTTTCGAATTTTTGTAAAGGTAAAATAGTAACTTATTTGAATTATTATTTTTTCTTAGTATGCAATGAACAATTAAACTTTCTATTTTTTATATTGTGTATGTGTGTGTGTGTGTGTGTGTGTGTTTTTTTTTTTTCTTTTTCTTTTTCTTCTAGTTGATATTAAAGTCTAAAACCATGAATAATTTGTTTTGAATTAAGGTAATGTTTTATGGTAAACTTTTATTTTTATTATATTTATTTATTTATATTTATAAATATAAAAAATTGCGGTAAACCTGAAATGGTATATTTGTATTAACCAATAACGAAACATATCATTCCACTGGTCAAACCAATACAGCTTCCGGTACAAGATTGACTCCCTTACTCTAAGCCTCCATTTGGAACTGTTTCATGCACAACATTCCTACCAAGGACATCATTGAAGAGAGGTTTTGTGGGATAAGTTCAATGCAATGATAGTCGAGAATCAATTCTTCATGTACTAAGAGATGGTCCCTATGTCAAATGCTTTTGGAATAAAACTCAAGCTTGTATGTTCATGCATGATTTTTACAGCCTAGATCTTTGTTTGTGGATGAAAAAGAATTTGGGCACTATTCCCTTCCATTATTCTATGATTCCTTGGAATATATATTTTTCTTTTGCCATTTGCAACCTTTGACAGGATAGAAATAATAGTGTTTAAGAACATTACTTCAAACAATGACTTGAGCAGAGATGTTAATTGTGTTGCCGGTGAATATTTGTTTTGTGATTCTCGGTCTGTAATGATCAAAGAGAATGCAGCGGGTTAATTAGAGCCGTAAATGAGCCGAGTTTTGTCGAGTAGTGCATGTTCAAAGCTCGGCTTGTTAGGAAAAATCAAAAGCTTGAGCTTGTGATAAGCTTAAAAATAGTATTTGAGCTTGAACTCGTGGGAAAGCTAAAAAGCTTGAGCTTGACTTGGCTTGATATCAAGCTCAAACTCGAGCTCAAGACAAGTTTTTGAGCTTGAGATTTAAAAAAATTACATTATTAAATGCTTAAATCTCTAAAATTAAGAAAAAAGAAAAAAGAAAATAGTATACGCATTTTATCATGTGTCTAATCTTACTTATGATTAGCCATTATGTAAATTAATAATTTACATAATTAAATTTATTCATTCATCATTCCTTGTCTACAGCTTCAACAATTGTTCAAAATACAATTTTTACATTCACGTTAGATGGTAAAGGACTAGAAAAATACATGTTTGTAACTATTATAAATGAGAAAATACTAACATGTTTCGTAACTTTACTTTAGATGATTGATAGGGAAGGATCACATGTGGCCTGCTTAATTATTTATTTATTTTTAAATGTAACTATAGTCTAAAGTGGTTCTTGATTAACTTAAAGGGAAGGAAAAAATTAAGGTAATATAGGTAGTGGTCTCAAGTTGGCCATATCATTATTAAAATATGTGTAATGAGTATATTTAGTTAACACATATAAATTTATAAATGAGTATGCTAGAATTGTTGAGTATCAAGCCTAATAGCTCACGAGCTTGTTAGTGAACAATTTTTTTTGTTTGAGCTCGGCTTGTTTATTAAACGAGCCTAAAACTAAGGCTCAAACTTGACTTATTTATAAACAAACAAATATGAACAAGTTTTTTATCAAGCCGAGCTCAAGTTGTTCATGATCAAATTGGTTCATTTGCAGTCCTAGGGTTAATGTTAGGTAGAATAAACTTAGATTGTCTAGTTTAAACTTAATACAAATGGCTCATCTTTGGGCAATCCGAAGATAACTAATGGAGGGGGCCTTATCCGTGACCATAGTGGTCTTTGGATTAAAGTATTTACCCAAAACATTGGCGTGACCACCAATGTTGATGCAGAGCTTTGGGTTACAAAGGATGGGTTGACCTCATGTATAAATCTGTATCTCTTGGAAGTTGAAATAGATATTGATGCCAAAGTAGTGCTTGGCTAGGTTTCTGAAGCCTACAATAGTAATTTATATCATGCTTTTCTTATAATGGATTGTAAGGTTTTGTTGTTTTTGATAATCCACTGTAGACCTTTGTATGCTTCTTTTTTATAACAATTTGGATTTGTATTATGAGAAACTTTATTTTCAAACTTCTGAGTTAATGAAAGTCGGGGTTTACGACCAAAAAATTTTAAAAAAAAATTAATAAAATGATTTTATTTTTGTTATGAGTTGACATTTTGCTTTTATACAAATAGGTCCAATGTATTTTACAGATGGGCCCAATTATATTGGGGATGTTTGAACCTAAGTATCTTGTATATCGTCTATGTAAAATCAATGTCTTACACCATATGAGGTATATATTTATGTGATCTTCACTAGCTACGATACATAAGATACCTGCAAATGATGTATACCCACTCTGCAACCCCTATCACGTGTGCAACTGAGCCTTGCTTGCTATATAAATAAAGTGACAACATGCAGTGCACCTGTGCACATGATCAATTTTCGTCCATCACGGTTAACGCAAGTGCAATGGAATGATGAATTTCATTTCTCAAATTTCATGAGTCACTAACATCAAATTGATACTATAAGGAATCTGTTTAAAATAAACCCAAACAAAATTAAGACAAGAAAATCAAAATAGTGTAGGCATTTTGGAGATTTTGGGGAAAAAGGCTGTCAGTTTCATATTGAAATTGAAGTCAAAAGTTCAGATATTTAAACAAAGAGCCTAAACAAATATCATTGTTCTAAATAGCCTCAGAAAAAGAAAATTCTATAAGAAAACTGTCAATCCAAAATTTATAATACCAGTATACTGAAGAAAAGGCACAAGTCTAACCTTCTATTTAGAGTTACTACTTGGCTAGTTTGAGCTCAAAAACTAGTTCCATTTCATGTGAAAATTCATGAGAAAAAGAAACTGAAAATCATCTCCCTCACAACTTGCACAAGTAGCCAAACAGAATAACTGGTGATGTGGTTTTACAACGGGGATTGCCACATTGAGTTCAAAACTACTTCAGTTTCACGTGAAAAGAATTAAGGTTGAAACTTAAAACAAAATTGAAAAAAAAAAAAAAAACACTAAACGGACTCCTCTGGGGATGCTTTGAATTTAACAGTGCTAGATTGAGAAGATCTCTTCAGAAACTACTTCATTTAACAGGTCTGAAGAGGGGATCACAGCATAATTAATTAACTCAAATGGAGACAATCTCTGAAAGGACTACACATGAAAGCCCCACTTATAGCTGAACCTAGCTGCACGAGCTACTAAACATGAATAAAATACTGGTACACTAGTTTCCTACAGCATACCACTGTTACCACATAAGATAAACTAGTTTCCTCAACTAGATTTGGAGACATTAACTTCTTGACCAGACCACTTGCATTAAGTACTGATTCATGGTTTCTATTTCTCTAGTTGTAGCTTGACCAAACAGCATTCATATGATAATAATAAAGACTGCCTTATTCCATTCTCAAAATTGGAACAACCTCAGACTCTAAATGATAGATGCATTCATGTCTTGTGACATTAAAGATCACCATAACATATAACTCTTGGATCTTGGATCATATCATTCGTTATATCAACATTGCATATAAAGAAATCTCTTAGAACATTTTTAACAAGCTTTTTTGAGTCAACCAACCACAATTATTTCCCGATTACAAGTGTTAAAACAAAAGCCACCATATGATAACCCAGAGCAGAACTAACCAACACTAAATTATAACTTTTATCCAGTACATAGGACAAAAAAATAATTCTGCAATTGAAAGAGGATGTGCTATGCAGGTGAAAAATGAATTCCAAGCAAATAATAAAAAGGTGACTTGAAGTATAGAAAAAGATAAGACAAACAAAAGAAAAGGATGAGAGAGAGAGAGAGAGAGAGAAGTTCAATTTGATTTATTGAGAATGAGTTACACAAGTTGAGCAGTATGTGCACTACTATTTCTACAGGTACTGAACTAAATAAGACCATATAGGAAATTAGTCCAACTGATTACATAACTGTAGGAACCCATCACATAGCAACTGACTGAACTAATCCTAACTGCAATACAACAAGTTTCAATTTAACACAAGTAGCAATTTGCGCTATAACAGATTTTGTTAAGCCAATAGTTATACTAGTCAATCTATTACTAACCAATTTGTTACTAAAATTAACTAATTGCAAACCAATCCGCAACTAACTAATAGCTATTCTCTAACAGCAATCATGTCTACAGATTTCTTTTGCATGTTTGAAGATAAATTGATGGAACAGAAAATTTTAAACACTAAAGGGACTCGCACTATGGGTGACAACCAGATTGCTCCCTGCAATTAATGGGCTTAAACAAATTCCAACTTCATTTACGATTTAGTATTCTACAGTTCTGGATTCAGAAACATATTAAGATGCCTACCTAACCAACACATTATTTGCCTCAATTTTGTCCAAAAGAACATGCCGTGAACATTTTGTACCTCAAGGATTGAGTCTCTTTTATGCCTACCCAATTTTAATTTTTAACCTACACATTAAAAAGAAATGATATCTCTGCACAAAACAAGATTAATATTATTATATTCCAGACGATTCTTGTTAATGGCTTTGAAGTCATATTAAACATAAAAAACAAATATTTTACTAGTATGGAGCATAAAAAGAAACTGAGGAGAGAGGGGGTTGGGATGGTGAGCCAATGGTCACTGCACATATCTTAACAAATATTTGATTGAATGTCAAAGCAAACAGACAATATATCATATGGCAATGGATGGTTCATGTCCTAGTGGAGTCTCTGTCTGCAATATTCCATATGGCTTGGCAACTTTGCACTATACATACCAAAGTGCAACTGGAAAGAAAATCTCAGTGGATACGTACAGAAGTTCAAAGTTCCAAGGACTTCACCAATAATCCCCACAAGAGCATTTTCCTTCCTTGAAATGATGAAACCTTAATTCCCTCCCAACAATCTTAGACATGATCTTGATGGCATTGTGACAGCAGATACGAAGGTTCTTGATGATCCTAAGAGGTGTTCTTGCTGGAGTACTAATCAGACCATACGCAATTGCCAAATGCTCACTATGATAGAGCAAGGCCTGCTCCTTGGCCTCCTGATCAATGTCATGCAGAACATATCTTGTGTCCGGCACATAACCACCTTCTTTCATCCCAGCAGCCTTCAGCTTTTCATCATCCTTGTAGAGAGTTGGGTTTCTGAACTCACTGATCCCGTTCTTCCCATCAAGCATGCTGACTGCAATATATTTTCTGGGAGGTGGGGTAGGGGTCTCATTAGCAACAGCCTTCGACGGGTCAAGAGAAACCATTAACTCCTCAGCATGGTCTTCAAGATCAACATTTCCATAAATCTGAGCATAATTTCTCAATGCATCCCAAACCTCCACAGTGCGCTCAAAAGGCAGTTTCTCTATAAAATCCTCTGCTTCATTAAGATGGCCACACTTCCCAAGCACACCTAGAAGCCCTATATAATGCTCAAACCCTGGCTCAATTCCATACTCACTCTTTCATTGACTCAAAGTGTAAAAATGCTTCTTCCACAACATCTACACTAGCGCAAGCTGAAAACACCGCAAGAAAAGTATCCCTAGTGGATTTCATCCCTAGCTCCCTCATCTGCTCAAACGACTACAACCCATCATCACCCAACCCGTTATTTGCATACGCATTAAGCACTAAAAGCCAAGTGTCCATACTCCTATTAGGCATATGATCAAACACCCTACATGCATCAGTCATCACCTCACAACTGCTATAAGTTTCAATCACCATATGGTTCAAACTAAGGTCACCCCAAACCTTCCTGAATCGCAAAGCATCAGTACATCATTAACCGAAGGCCGTGGTGGAGAATCAACCAGGGCTTGAACCTCAATAGCCTGGCCTCTATTAATGTTTTGGGGTTGTGGGTATCCTTTATTTTGATTGTTCCATTGGTTTGGTGATCTGGGTTGTTGGAAACTTGGGCTCTGAGTGTTGAACTGGTCAGGGTTCAATCCACGGTTGGGATAGTTCTGACCGCCCTGATTGGGATATCCACGATTGGGATAGTTCTGACCCTGATTAGGATACCCACCATGTGAATAGTTCTAGTTCTGGCTCCGTGTCTGTGTTTGTGAGTTCCATCCTTGGTGTTGTGGGGTCCACTGATTAGGGTTTTATGAATTCCAACCCTGGTTTTGTGGGTTCCATTGTTGTTGTTGTGGTTATGGTGTTGAATGGGGCATTTGATTATACTCATTTGGGATTGCTGAGGTGCTTAGGGTTTTAGTTAGGGTTTCAGTGTTGTTGTCGTTGTGATTGAAAATGAAATGAAAAGGGTATAAAGGTCGTATCTTGAAGAATGAGGATGAGAAGTTTGGGGCTCCTGCGCATCGTAATGCCATGATCGACGCCATTTTTGTTGAGCTGAACTGAAATACCAGGTTCAAAACTCTAAACCCGTTCGAGATAAACCCTATCGAAACAGTGCGTGTGAGTAGTAACTAGTAACAGTGTGTGAGACCGTTAGATTGAGGTAGAGTCGCTCAACTCAACGCTTTGCTTTTTAATTTTTTTTTTTTTTTTGGGAATTTGGTGTGGTGTGGTGGATATGATCCGAAAAAAAAATGGAGTAGTGGGCCGAATACAGGTTCCGGGCCTGGACCCAAAGAAATAAAAAGAAAGCATTTTAATAGAAAATTTTTTTTTCTCCAATCTCTGTCAGCACAAGCATCTCTAAACCAGCTGCTATTATTTTCTTTCTTCTTTTCTTCTCTCTCACTCATCTTTTTCTCACCGTTTGCTCGATTTTTTGGCAGTGGATCAGAGGGGCTGTAGATCGGGTCTTGCGATTTGGGGGGTGTGGGCTCGTCGTGGGTTTGCAGTGGGTGTGCTCACCGTTTGCTCGTCATGGGTTTGCTCGTTGTTTACTCGCTGTTAGAGCATCCACAATGGGGCTTGCATATGCCAAATGCAAGCCCCATTTGGCATTTAGGCCCATAAAATGCCCAGCAATGGAAGAGGCCAAATGCCAAAGGCCAAATTTTTTTTGGCATAATGCTACAGTACCATCTCATCTTTGAGATGGTACTGTAGCACTATCTCAAAACAAAAAACTCTATTTTAATTAATATCAACTACTCTCTCTCTCTCTCTCTCTCTCTCCCGGCTTTGCTCTCCATCGCCTCTCTCTCTCTCTCTCGCCACTGTCAAGCTTCTCTCTCTATCCCCTCTCTCTCTTGATCTGGGCATGGTGGTGGGTTTGGATCGGCGAGGTCTGGGTTCGGCGTTTTGGTCTGGGTTCGGCGTTCGGCGTTTGGCGTTCGTCGATCGGCGTTTTGGTCTGGGTTCGGCGTTCGGCGAGGTCTGGGTTCGGCGTTTTGGTCTGGGTTCGGCGTTCGGCGTTTGGCGTTCGTCGATCGGCGTTCGGCGTTCGTCGATCGGTGTTCGGCGTTCGTCGATCGGCGTTCGGCGTTTTGGTCTAGGTTCGGCGTTCGGCGAGGTCTGGGTTTCCGGCGTGGGTTGATCATGGTTTTTGCCGTGGGTTGATCTGGGTGAGATCGGCGTGATCAAGGTGGATTTGTGACTGGTTTTGGCCGTGGGTTGATCATGGTTTTGGCCGTGGGTTGATCTGGTTTTGGCCGTGGGTTGATCATGGTTTTGGCCGTGGGTTGATCTGGTTTTGGCCGTGGGTTGGTCTGGGTTTACTTTTTTTTTTTTTTTTTTTCTCTGGTGGTGGTGGATTTGTGACTGATGTGGTGGCGGTGGTGGTGATTTTTGGTGGCCGTGGGTGATGTTCACGGGAATAGGGGGGGTGTATTGTAAATGATGTTAATTGATGATATATTATTTTATTGTATAGAAATATTATTTTAATGAGTAGGATAGAAAAATAGAAGTTGGGTTGTTGGAGGTATTGTAAAATGGTATGGTATTAATAATAAAGTGGCTTTTTGGGATGGTAAAATAGGATAGAATTGGCATTCCAGCTGTGGATGCTCTTAGTTGCTATGGGTTTGCTCGCTGTGGGTCGTGGGTTTGGGTTTGCTCGCCGTGGGCCTAGGTTTGGCTTGCCGTGGGTTGTTGTTTGTTTGTTTTTTTTTTTACTTTTTTGGTGTTGAATGTTGAATATTGATGGTGGATTGCGGGTTTTTGTGGGTTGATAGTGGTGATGGTGTCAGGTGTGTAGTACAGCGGTGGAGGTTGGTAGTGGTGTTAGTAGATTTGCGGTGGTTCTTGTACAGAAAGAATGAGAAAGAAAAAATAAAGAAATGGTAAATAAAGAATAAAAAATGAATATTTAATTGATGGTATATATTTCTTTGTTCTTAAGATTTATTTCCAAAGATCTACAAATGACATAAAAATATTTAAATCTTTTTTATTAGTCTTGAAATATTAGAATGATTTTAGGTATATTTAGATCTTTTTTTTTCTTTTTTCTTTTTTAAGTTTTTGCAAAGCCCAATATCAATCGCTTTGCATTTCAATTCATTTTTTTCTTTTATTTTTTTAATTGGGCCATGATTTGGGCAACTGATTAGGCCCAAATCTGGCTGGGGTTAGTGGGGCCCAGCGGGACAGGTCTGGGCTCGAATAAAAAAACTCGTTTAATAAATGGGCTGAGTCTGGGTATCGGATTTATACCCGCTGGGCAGGTTCGGATATGAAAAAATTTGGCCCAAACTTGACCTGTTGTCATTCCTAAAAAATATATATATGATAAAATATTAAAATGGGAGGAATGAGGAAGTGACGTTCATGACTCATGTTGGGTGGTGGTTATTTGTACTACGTCAATATCAGTTTTGATAATCTTGTTGTGCATAATTTTCTATAATTTGGGATTTGGGTTGGTTTTCATTTTATGGGTTAAAAAAGACATTGGTGGGTGTTGATCACTCTTTTGGACCACTGTCAAGTTTCGAGTTGGACTCTCAGACTCATTTAAATTAGTGTCCTTGACCGAAAAACTAGCAACATATCCATGTTCTATACTTGTGTTTTTTTTTTTTTTTTTTTTTTTTTTACTATCATGATTTATGGGTAGCACATATGCGATGCACACATTTTGTTTTTCTTAACATTTGTGTATAATTTATTTATTTAAAAAAGAATAAAGCATCAAATGCACTTTCACTTTTTAGCCAAACATAAGGTGATTCTTTTACTATTTATTTAAGACTTTTGTTAATAAATGTCATTGCACTTCAAATAATGACAAATTTATTGGATGCTACTACATTGGAAAACAATAAGAACAAATAAATAAATATTTCTTTAATTGTTTTATGTGTAACTGCATCTAAAAAGCTAATCAATTACAATAAAAAAACTCAACCTTAATCACTGCATTCAGACACTCGTTAAGCTGATCCTTTATTTAGTACGTAATTTTAATGATACTATTTTTTAATATCACTTTTAATAAGCATGTGCATAATGTGAGCATACTACATAAAAAGTAGACCCAAATTCTTCAAGCACAAGAAGCATCATTTTTCTTTTCTTTTCTTCTCTTCCCTCTCTCACCCCAGTCAAGCAATTAAGGACCTTAGTTAGCGAACACAAAGCATTTAAAGGACTATTTGGAGCGGATTGAACTGTGCAAGGCTTTGGGAGGAATGTCAAGTAAGTGAATGTGATTTTTTTTTTCTTGCTAGGCATTGCAACCGAAATGAGCTATTGGAGACTCTACCATGATGCCTGCTTTAATTTACTTGTAAAATTCATAGTGTGCTGGCAGCCTGCCACCATTGCATTGAGGGTACAAACTTCAGAGTTTACACAAGCCACACCTCAATTGTTTAACATCTATCGTCTAATTTATTGAAGAAAGACTTCCTCTATAACATACTACATCACAGATATACTTGGAGTGAACTTTAAAAAACATATGAATTCTATGAGCACACCATAAAATAAAATAAATTTTTTGCACCTGCTACATTTGTGGCACAAATACTTTTTTTCTTTTCTTTTCAGACGAGAATAACAAAAGCAAACACTGCACACAACATATAGCATATATGTACTACTGAAAAGAAGTTGCATAAGCAAACAAGCAAGTAGCAGGAATCAGCAGCAGGGGCCTTAGCCTTGCCTTTCACCTTCTCATGCCTGGTGCCACGATTGGAGCTACTGTAATTCCACGCCGTTGTCTATCCAAGTTGGCTTCCCAGCCTTCATCAAGAATCAGCCACATGAAATCAAATAAAAACCCAGCTAAATAAATTAAGAAGTGGATTAACTTTGAGAAAGTAGCAAGTCGATGCAAGAAATCATAAAATTAACAAGTATCAACGTGTTCCTATATGACGCCTTATCTTTACCAATCACAATCTTTTGAATAGTTTTATATTTTAAAACGGTATTTGTTTTGGTCTGCATCATCAATTATGACATATGGTTGGCTGGGGGTATCATGATCTCAGAAATCATGCTTGTAATTGACCAAGTCATTGTATTATTATGACAAATTGGATTTTTTTTTTCATGGTGAGAACCAAGTTGTCATTAACAAATACACAGTTGTGGATGTTATATGTTTCATTAGTGGGATATGATTTGTCCTCAACTGAAGATACCATTTACGAGGCTAGAATATAATATGCACCCAACTAATCTGTTGGCTGGAGGACTACTAGCTGATGTAATGGTCAGATTATTAAGGTACCAGTTGATGGTTTAAAGACTTATAATTTTGAAGAACATTGACTGGTACTAAGCATGTGGTATCATAATAGTGCATAGTGTAACATGCTAATCAGGTTCGTTACACACTACTGCAATAACAATATAACTATGTTTGGATGCAATTTCTTCATGCCTTTGCTACTTTAATGTCAATAATAAAACAGAACTAAGGCAAATGACTTTTAAGAGGCCAAACTGCAGCAAATTTAGGCATAACGACTAGACAAAAAGTAACATCTTCAAAGTGAAAACACTGGTTTTCCTTCACCAATTCCAAATAACTTGGAAATCAGAAGTATAGTTTACTACAGATATCATGAAATTTTAATTTGAAGTGAGGTTTTAAGTTGCTTAACATAAAGAAGAAAGAGCAAGAGTATTCATAGAGATTTAAAAAACAATGGAATATGGATTTGATAACTAAGAAGCGATTACCTATCCCCATATCAAACCCACGACTCTTGAGCTCTCTGTATTCTTGACACAGAGCACAAGTAGCACAGAAGAAGTGCACTAAGCAGTCTACACAAGGTGCCTCTTCCAGGTCGTATTGCGCCCTCAATTTTGAACGATAAGAGCATGAGAACAGGCATGCAAAACCAGTAAGACCCAGAAGCCCATAGAGTATGCCACTTTCAGCACAATCTAAAAACACCAGCAAGCGATATAACAGATGTAAGTAACCTACAACCATCACTCCATATTCATGAAATTGACAATCAGCAAGTTGTTATTCCTAGGCTTACTTGAAGAACCTCTGGATACTATCTCAGCAATCTGTCCAAATGTGACACAAGGGCAGAAGCAAGTAATAAAACCTTGAAACATAAAATTGAAAGCAGTTAATAAATAAATAAACATGGGTTGATGCTTATGCCTAGAAATTAGTGATGAAGCTAGATGAGTTTTCAGGTCTTTACAATTTTCGGGATTATCACAACAATAGCAAAGACCACTAGACCACTTCCCTGAAACAACACGAGCACTCATGCTGGGGGATACATATGGAGGAGCATACGGTCGTGCGGGCCTTGTATTTGGAATTCCTGAAGCCAGGACAGGACCTGGACCATGTTCACTGGCATATGTCTCATAATCATGTACTGCAGGATACATTTTCTGAGTAACTGAACAAAGGTAGTTGTGGCAACTAAGCTTAGCCTTGTGCTTCTGTCATGAATAATAAGGTTTGGGGCCTAATATATATTGGCAGAATTGTCATTCAATTAGTGGAAATACCAAATATGAAAATAAAAATGCACAAATTTGACCAAATGAAAAAAAAAAAAAAAAACCTTAAATAGCAATCCTCTATATCTATCTAGTATCTGTGGAGTTACTCTCCAGTTTTGAAATACCAAATATGAAAATAAAAATGCAGCATTCCTTCTCCCTGTAAATTCTAAGAAGTTGCACAAAGTCGCATTTCCACTTCTTTGTTATTAAATATTAAGAGATGATTGATGTAGGATTTTGTATTAAATGCAAGTTCCTTGGGCATTCCTGATGCAGATAACAATGACAAGAAGACCAACTTCAATATTTAGCATTGACTTGTGACTTGGTTATTTAATATTTCAACTTAAGTCTATATTTAAACATGGTAAAATAAATCGTTAGGTTGTACGATGCAGTGTAGAAAACAATAAACATTATTTCATTCACAATCAGTAATACCGATTTTAGCTGACATGATAGCTGACAAACATATGGCATTAAGTAAAAATATACTTGGTTTTTACACACAAGGAATTTATTTGTTCATTTAACTGCTACAGTTTCCCTTTAAATCACTGGATACTGCAATGGTAGAAATCCTCATACTAAATACACTGCGCTTTGCCAGTAATAATCGGATAAAATACCAGCTATCCCAAAAGCTTAAACTATTAGGAAAATGTGAATTTGATCACTGAAGTAATATTTGAAGGCTCTCTCTCATGTGTGGGCTCAGAGAACTCATTATATCTTTCTTTAGCTTTTACTTCTTGAACTTTGGGCTAACTTGAGTTGGGTTAAGCCAGATGGTCCTACAGCCAGCGCAATATTGCGTGCTGTTTCAACTTTCAAGGCATTTGCAGCTCCACTGCATCATTAACAAAATTTAGCAGGTTGGGATGCTGACAAAAACAGTATTTAATTATTTGTATAGTTTAAGACAAAGATTAAGGTACAAGAGAGGCTGATATATAATAGTGCCAGTCATTTTTATGTTTTTATTTTAATTTTTAGCTTGATACTAACATGTGGAGAGCTGGTGAGTCCACTGTTCTTTCTTATGGTTTCAAGGTAGATGAAGCTTCCAGCTCCCTACAACCATTGAGCAAAACTTATCAGGTTGGAATTTTGATATCATGGTCTTTGTTTATTTTTGGGGTCAAGACCAAAGGTCAAGAAAGGCCTGATATGGTGAAATTTTTAATTTTTTATCATTCTTGAGTTGCTTAATACTTACAAGTAGAGAGCTGGTAAGTTTGTCTAATTATTAGTGAGCTAATCATTATCAAAAGTTCAACTTGTATATGATTATCATAATTGTACTATACGTAAGGAGCTGACCCATGCAGTTGCTTGTTAGCTTCACGAAAATTATGTCAGTACTCAGTAACCAATGGTGATATAATAGTTATTCTGTGGAGTCAAATTTGGTGAATTCCTTTTATAACTTGGATAAGCAGTCCAATTTTATCCAATTTAGGTAAATTGACCAAAACAGAATGAGTAAGTGGTGCATTTCCATTTTGATTACTGACTTGACTTGAATACAAATCATGGTCAATCTTAATGGGATTAGCAAAATTTGAGCACAAAACTATTTTGAGTATTGAAAACTCAAACCACAAGTCCATTATAATTATAGCCTTACAATATAATTAAGGAGACAGGTGTACTGTGCCTAACTGCAACCAGTAGTAGTAAAATTATTTACTGGCAAAGCATTATCCTTTTGGCTTGTGGACTCAAAGTTGATGAATTCTGATGATGTCCAAAATCCTCAGTAGGCTACACAGTCCGCACGTGCCCTTAATGATGTACCTGCACAACACAAAGGATGAAGACCTAAGAAAGGGTATCGGTGTGATACCGGCCGAAGACCCTTCGAAGGTCAAGTTAGAAACCTTTACTTTCAACACTAGAGTGCTAGAGTTGAGTTATTTGTGCCCCCCCTTTGACCAAGAAGTTCTTTTCCTTTTAGGACAGTGATACTTGGATCCACGTATCTCCAGAAAACGTGTCGTTCAAGAAAAGACTAACCTCGTCAGCCTACTCCCGTCAGCCTGGCTATGCAAAACCAAGGTCGTCAGCTTATAGCTCAACAGTTTGTCAGCATTTGTCAGCTTTATGTCATATTTTAGGATAACCACCAAAATTAAAAGAAAACACAAATCAAACTAAGTATTAATATTTTAAAAAGGGATTAGCCCACCAAAATTAAAAGAAAAAAAGTCAAAGCTTGTCAGCTTTATGTCATTTAGGATAACCCTTATCAAATTCAAACACAAATCAAACTAAGTATTAATATTTTAAAAAGGGATTAGCCCACCAAAATTAAAAGAAAAAACCAAAGTTTTACAAAAGGGCCCACCAAAAGCAAAAAAACTAAGTTTATAAAGGGATTTAGCCCACCAAAAAAAAAAAAAAAACCAAGTTTTATAAAGGGATTAGCCCACCAAAACAAAAACTCAGTTTTACAAAGGGCCCACCACAAAAGAACCTAAGTTTAATAAAGGGATTTAGCCCACCAAAAAAGAAGCTAAGTTTTACAGAAGGGCCCATAAAGAAAAAAAATGTTTTACAAAAGGGCCCACAAAAAAAAAAAGGAAAAAAAGAGGAAACGACTCCGCTGGGGATCGAACCCAGAATCTCTGGTTCCGTAGACCAGCGCCTTATCCATTGGGCCACGGAGTCATTTTTGTTGAGAGTGGGATTTGAACCCACGCCCTTTCGGACCAGAACCTTAATCTGGCGCCTTAGACCAACTCGGCCATCTCAACCTTTGCTTCTACAACTTTCCAAAATTTTATTTATTCAAAGCCACACAACCTCCATTCCTCGCCAACTCACGCACATCTTACCGCCAAATTCGATTTAAATTTTCAAGTCTCTCTCTCTGTCTGTGAAAACTCTCAGAGAAACGAGGAGAGGATTTGATTTTCCATGGAAAACGAAGACGAAGTCGAATTCCTCTCAGTTTCTGGTTCCAGCGATTCCAGCGAGGAATACACCGCAGACCTTGAAGAAGAAGAAGAAGAAGAAGAACTCGATTTAGACGCTAACGAAGACGAAGACGAACCATGTGTGAACCGTTCTGAACCGTCCGATCAAGATCGGAAATCGAAGAACGTCGATGCTCTTTTGAGGTCTGTACAATCTGATTTCGTTAATCAAAAGCATTTCAGCTCCAAGATTCAATTAATTCGTCCGTAAACTTTGCGCCTCTTCCATTTCAACCTAGGGTTTTGCAATTTTTATAGCCATTCCAATTTTAGCATTTCAATTTATAGATTTGGATTTTGCATTTCTGGTTCCAGCGATTCCACACACACACACATATGTATATATATTTTGGGTTTTTGGAATGTATGTATGGTTGGGCTAAGCTATATGCTTGTGTTACTGTCTCTAGGGTTTAGTTTGCTGCAATCAATTTGGGCATTTAGTTAATTTATTATGACAAATTCACAGTATATGTTTAATTTTTGTGTATTGAAGCTTTTTGATTATCATTTAGATTCTAGGGTTTGTGGGTCTAGTGGCGGATGTTGATGTATAATTTTTAATTGTATTTTTCGAATTCGAAGAAAAAGTGTTGAAGTAAAATTTGACGTAAGTTACAACTGTATCACAGAGGTGACCTAGTGGTGAAAAGACAGCCGCTGCTCCCACGAGTCCTTTCAGTGACAGATGCAGCAGCAGTTTGTCGAAAACCCTTTAAGCCGCCATGTTCTAATGGCTATGATGATCAAAATACACTTGCTCGTCGTCTCTGGGCCCGCAAAAGATTTGTGCCATGGGGCTCTTCAAGGCCAGCATTGGTTGCAATTACCAATAGAGTAAATGTAACAAGTACTACTGAGAAGGATGTAGTCGAGGAGTCTGTGACTCTGCCACCTGGGATTGAGCCTTTGGTGTTGTGGCAACCTGAAGAATCCGAGAATGGGGCTGCTAATTTGGTCCCAATAGTAGTTGACCCGTTGCTTGTTCGTTTCCTTCGGCCCCATCAAAGGTATTGCTCCTGATATTAAATAAAAAATTTTATGCATGCAGTTTAAGGAGAGCACTTTTCCTCTGGGCTACATATTTGAAAATCTATTTGTATATATTTGAAACTGACACTGTTCAGCATGTATTATGATTGTCTCCTTATATCTATTGCAATTTGAATGTTAAAGTGCCCAAATTTTCAGTATTTTGGATCAGTTTTCAATTGGTTGTGTTTCTTGTATTGATGATATAAAGTTCTTTTACTCCTATGCAGAGAAGGGGTTCAGTTTATGTTTGAATGTGTGTCGGGGCTATGTAATGCAGCAAATATATTTGGATGCATTCTGGCTGATGATATGGGGTAAATATCTCTCTGTCTGATCACTTTTTATCTATTTACTCGGCCTGTTTTACTTTCATTTTATCATCATTTATCTTTCTCTAATCTTCAGAAGGTTATCCTTCATCATGGCAGTTTGGGAAAGACGTTGCAGTCAATCACCTTACTGTATACTCTTCTTCGTCAAGGATTTGATGGGAAGCCAATGGTTAAAAAGGCCATCATTGTCACTCCTACCAGTCTCGTAAGCAACTGGGAGGCCGAAATTAATAAGTGGGTTGGAGAAAGAGTTCAGCTTATCGCTCTCTGTGAAAGCACCAGAGATGATGTTATCTCTGGAATTGACAGGTTTATAAGTCCACACAGCTCCATACAGGTAAATTTGTGTAACTACTCTTGAATTGTTTAACAGATGCACTTATTTAACAATAAATTCCACAGGTGCTGATTGTTTCATACGAGACATTCCGGATGCATTCTTCAAAATTTAACCATAGTGAATCCTGTGACCTTCTCATATGTGATGAGGCTCACAGGCTGAAAAATGATCAGACATTAACAAATCGGGTATATGTTGTGAATTTATTTGTTTCCTTATATTGTTTTTTTTTTTCATCTATTTGCCAATTTTTTTTAATTATTTTAAAAATTATCAATAAAAATTTCATTGTACCAGGCATTGGCTACTCTCTCGTGCAACCGCCGTATATTGTTGTCTGGAACACCAATGCAGGTAAGAGGCACTTTGTTTTGGAACTTGCTATGAGTAATACTCAATTCTGTATCATAATTGTTTCCCAATACATTTTCCCGCAGAATGACTTGGAAGAGTTCTTTGCAATGGTTAACTTTACAAATCCTGGAGTACTGGGTGATGTTGCATATTTTCGCCGGTACTATGAGGTGATTGATTACTTTACTCTCATATATTATTTATAACTGTTGAGGATGAAATCACATTGTTCAATTGAGCAATTGGTTTTTCAACTTGGTGAGGTTGTTTTTCATATTTTTTTCTCTCTTCATTATTATCCTCCTCTTTATTGGGGTATGGGGATTGGGGAAGCCTGAGTGGTTGCTAAAACTATCTGTACTTGAAACTGGTCTTGCTCCTTGCTAACAACTTGGCAGCTAACAGTGGTGCTTACTCTTCAAATGCTAAACCTTTTCAGTGTATGCTCATTCTGTTTTAAAACTGTGACACATGTATCACTAATCCTGGAATACTGGGTGATGTTGCATATTTTCACCATTACAATGAGGTGATCGGTTTCTTTACTCTCATATATTAATTAAGCTGTTGAAGATGAAATTACATTGTTGAATCGAGTTGTCAGTTTTTTAACTTGATTAGTTTTTTTTTTTTATTTGTTTCTCTCCATTATTATCCTCCTTTTTATTGGGGTATGGGGATTGGGGATGTCTAAGTGGTTGCTAAAACTACCTGTTCTTGAACTTGGTATTGCTCCATGAAGCTAAGAACGAGACAGCTTGGCTGTTAACTTCGATGCTTACTCTTCACATGCTAATGCTGTACTCTCAAATGTTGCCGTTCTCTCTCTCTCTCTCTCTCTCTCTCTCTGTGCATGTTCATTCTGTTTTAAAACTGTGACACATGTACCATAAAGGCACCTATTATTTGTGGAAGAGAACCTACTGCCACTGAAGAAGAGAAGAAGCTAGGGGCTGAGCGCTCTGCAGAACTAAGTGCAAAAGTTAATCAGGTAATCTGTTCTATTCGACATGTAAATTATAGAAGTAAGCTTTATCGCTTAATATGGGTGAGAGTTGCATCAGCATCTTTCATCACTACTCTTGTCATAGAAGATGAAGTTTGTGTTTGATACTAATAGCATATAATTCTATGGAACTGGTGGATAGCTAATAAAGTTCTTTAATCAAGATACATTTGTTGTGTTATTTTCTTAACTAAATAACCACTATTTATTTGCAGTTTATATTGCGAAGGACTAATGCACTGTTATCAAATCACTTGCCACCAAAGGTAAGGCACTTACTTCATCTTTATGCCAAATTTTTCTTATTCTTCACCCCCCCCCCCCCCCGCCCCCGCCCCCGTTTTTGGTAGTCGCTTTTATTTTCTTGAAGATGGCATGATTTTGCTTAATAAAAATTTATCTGTTTATTTGATTGTGTACTGTACAAGCTTTCAATCATAAACTGGAACTTTCTAGTTGTTATCAAGGGCATTTCCTGCCATGAATCTTGATATTTTGTTATGAAGAATTTCATTTTTATGTTTTATTCTGAGTTTTTTTTTTAGTATATGAGTGGAGTGAGGGTGACTAGAGTTCACTTCAAGAAGAGTAGCAGGCAGCTGCTTGTAGTTTTCTCTCTTTTTTCCTTTATTCGAGATTTTATTGGTGTTCAGTGTACCTGATGTGTACATGATAAAAAAGAATGCTTTGCATTCCAAGATTTCACCTCCAAAAATAAGTTTTGAAATAGCAGTCTCTCCATCCAGAGTTATGGGATTTCAACAAGGGTTTCCTAACCTCTTACAATATTTAATATGAAGCTTGTAGATGTGATAACGCCTAGATTTTTTTGTCTTGGAAGTCAACAACCAGGCCTTAGTCCCAAAATTTTGGCATTGGCTACTTTATTAGTCATTCTTTCAATGTAGCAGGACACTAGTAGGGAACACCTCAATGTGTATTTGTAGTGGATCCATTCATTTTAGAGAGACTAAATTTTACATTGGCCGTCGACCTTTTGCGTCCCTACTTTTTCCAGGCTTGGGACTGATTGTAAGCAAAATATATGATACTAAGCACAAATACAATTGGAGTTACTCAAATAGTGTCCCTTGGGCTGAAGTACTATCATTTTCATCAGCTGATTTAACAGGCATGTAAAGTAAATCCAATCTGACCAGCTTCTTGATATGCCTATTGAATGCTTTAAATCATAAAAGATGTCTTTTATGACATTAGGGCAGTCATTTTTTCTTCATATTGCAGGACATTCTTCTAGATCTGAGATCAACCTTATCAAGAGAATCGTTGGACGAGTCCAGCTAAACACAATGTGCATGCAGTTGTCTTTCTTTTTGGTTGTTTGTCTTAGTCTAATTGAATTTTTTGTTCACTAAGCGGCATCATCATTGCATTCACTAACAGAGAAGTTCCAGTTTAGTTTGGTAAATATAGATCTACTTTTTATTCTTCACTAGAATGGTAAACTATGAAGCATATTCATAGAATCAAGTCTGATTTAAACACATAATACTCTATTGTAATGGGAAGTGTCCTTGAATGTGAACCTTGTAGCATGAATCTTCAAGTTGGTATACTAGACTTCCATTCAATGGAAATGAAATCCTTGTGAGTGGCACACTAGAGTATATTGATTAAACAGTTTGGCATGGTAGATTAATTAATTCACAGTTTGGGGCTAGAAATTGTTAACCAAAAATTGTTATATGTTTATTCATACATTGTGTTTCATAGTGACTGCAAAGTTTGGTTAATGTTGATGTTTTTGAGTTTAACCATATGTTTGGACAAAGGGCGATGGGAGGAGAGAAGAGGAGAGGAGAGGGGAAGGGTAGCTGGAGTTCCGAACATACCCTAAGTGGATTGTATTCTTGTATGTCTAGAAGTTAGTTTGGCTTCTATGATAAAATTTTTTATTTGTTTATTTATGTCCCTTCATGTGTAAAGCCCAGAACTTCACACTTCAATAGTTCAATTATAAGAAACTTTATGGATAAATGCTTTAGTTGTACCTTACCTAGCATAATCAGTCAAAATTATTTTCTGAGACAATATATGCAAATTTTCTTGATCATTTTAAAGGTTTGTTAGAGTAACCTTTTCTACATAATACCTTCTTTGTCCTTTTTCTGGGACAATCTAAACATTGTGGTATTTTAAATCTGTGGCTTCTGATCCTTTCCAATTTCCAGATAGTTGAAGTTGTTTGTTGCAAGTTAACTCATCTCCAATCGGACCTATACAACCATTTTATACATTCCAAAAATGTAGGTTCTCACTCTTCTTCAGCTACTGTGCATCTAAGTAATTAGTGGTTAATAACAGGATTTTGTGTCTGACATGGTTGTTATTCCATTGCCCCTAAACATAGGTTAAACGGGCAATTACTGAAGAGATGAAGCAGTCAAAGTCAAAGATTTTGGCTTATATAACAGCTCTTAAGAAGTTGTGCAATCATCCAAAGGTATGAGCTATTTTGGATCTGGGGTAAATAATAATTTGGCTGAGATGATTGCATTTGCTAATAATATATTCTTTATGTTTTCTGGAAATTTTTAAATTATATCGACAAACAGACCTTTCCATTTTGGAATACAAGAGGCAAATCCACATCTTAAGAAGGTTAAAATTAGGTTTGACATCTTAGGTCATAGGCTTTTGGTAAATAGACGTTACCTTGTTTTGTTAGCTTTTTCATTCTTTCATAGTTTATGTTTGTTTTAAGTGTTAGTATCAATTTCATTCTCATGGAAGACGTGTTATCTTGTAGCTGATTTATGACACCATAAAAAGTGGAAGTCCAGGAACTTCAGGTTTTGAGGATTGTATTCACCTTTTCCCACCAGAGATGTTCTCCGGAAGGTAAGCATTCTTGTTTATTTATAAATTTTATACTTTGTTCTCAACCGTTAGTCTTAGTTTCTTATCAAAAAAAGTTATAGTCTCATAGTTTTCTTGTTTCTCATTTTGTTAGATCTGGATCATGGACTGGTGGTGGAGGGGCTTGGGTTGAGCTATCTGGGAAAATGCATGTCTTAGCCCGGCTACTGGCTCATCTACGTCAGAGGACTGATGATCGTATTGTCCTTGTGTCAAACTATACTCAGGTAAGAAGACACTTAGCTAATTAAAGTACTTGGGAAAATGAAATAAGAATCACCTTTTTATATGTACTATTGCCTTTTTTTCTTTTGGTAATGGGGTAAAGTTCTTGATGTCAATCTATGCTATTCCATCAGGAAGCATTTCAAAGTTTGCCAATATTGGAACTGAGGAGGCTATAAATATTTTTGTCATAACCTTATGGAGGAAGCTGTACTGATCAGTGTTGTTAAGCATGCTTAAAGCTCAAAGCCCCAAGGTCTTTTAGCACTTCGCTTGGCCAAGGCGAAGCTAATTTAATAAAGCAAGCCTTAGGCACTTTTTTTTTTTTTTTTTAAAAACTAAAATATTTAAATCATTAAAATTATTGACTTGATCTTGAAGGAAGTGACATGGAGCATTGATTTAATATACAAAAAATATTATTAAGATGTTGTATTACACAAGCAATTTTTTTATTTTCATGTAGAAAGATACAAACAAGGTTAATTTACTATTCTTGTGTTTTTTGGTCTTTGCCTTTTGAGAAACGCTATGTCCACAACATTTTCACAGCAAATTTTAAGTTGCAGATTGTTACTAGTTGTTATTGTTAGGTAAAAAAGTAATCTTAGTGGTAGGTTCAAATTTGAACCAATAACAACTAACCACTTATGATTTGTTGTAAAAATGTTATGAAAATGTTGTGGACATAGCACTTCTCTTGCCTTTTAGATATATTTTTGTAGTTTGAACTGTATACATTATTTGATCATATCCGTCGAAGCTATGTATTTTTATAAAACACAAGTGAATCATATAAAATGTTATGCTTAAACTTTCTATGACTAGATTATTATAATAATGTCCATTAATAACTGTTTTTTAATTTTACTATATAAAAATTCTAAGAAATTGAAATAACTTAACCAAAATTTGAACTTACAAACTTTATACAATTGCACTTACCTAATAGGTAAAATATATAACTATTTTTGTTTTTTTTTTTTTCCTTATATGTTATGAATATTCCTATTAGAGGTTAATATATATTATATTTGAAAAATGCACTTGTGCTTTGCGTTTTGTGTCAAGGCTCCAAGAGGCCTGTGCGCATGATGCTTTTACCAACACTAGAATGGATAAGATAAAATCATATTGCAGTTAGTGCATTGCCTTGTAAAATTTCCTGCTCGCTAATACATGACTTCCATTTCTGGATTAGCTTGTGGAGATTTCCTTTTCCTTAACTAATATAAACATAAAAGGAGAATAGGTTTTATTCAGCTTTTCAGCTGGTTACATTCAAAGATTCTCCATTATGAACTTGAGACTAAATTGTTGCTATTGATGACAATGTTTGATTGAATTCTGTTCTATATTCATTGAAGATGTCATTTTCATTGTCTTCATGCTTTTTTTATTATTTTTAATTGTACTTCTCTCAAGATT
Organism: Castanopsis chinensis; assembly: GCA_032878915.1. Taxonomy (NCBI): domain Eukaryota; kingdom Viridiplantae; phylum Streptophyta; class Magnoliopsida; order Fagales; family Fagaceae; genus Castanopsis; species Castanopsis chinensis. The sequence continues at coordinate 10,898,289 of JAVQMG010000106.1, forward strand.
TACAGAACTAGGATTTAGGATTTCTCTTTTGCTCCTGTGAACTCACGGCTGCTTTGAAATTTGCGTATCCATTCTGTTTGGTTTTGTTTGATAATATTGACTGTGTGTTAATGGTAAAATATTGATACCTGACCAATTGTGTACAAAAATGTTGTATAAAAATGAGCCTATTGTGTAGATGTCAGTGTTAGTCAAACTTTAACAGTTTCAGATATCTGGTAGTGAATGTCATAAAATCACTTACAACCTCAACACCGCCACCCCCCCCCAAAAAAAAAAAAAGTCACATGAAAACAATTTTAGATATTGTTTTGCTTAAGTCTGATGTTTTTAGTTTTCTTGTCATCGTATATAATATCACCACACTTAGTAAATTTGTTTATCTGTTTCACATATCGGTTTTCAAAGTGCCCATCAATTCAGAATCTCTTTTGCTCCTCTCTTCACATATAATTGCTTCAATGAATCAGAAACCTTGAGTCAGCTGCCACAGCTCTTCATTTCAGTGAAAATCCCGCCATAGTTGTTCTGTGTTAGACTTGTACCTGCAAGAATTTTCGATTTGTCAAATTTTCCAATGGCCAATTAAAACAATTGTTTCTGTTCTTTATACAGCCTAATCACTCATTCAGTAGTGACCAAGTCTTTATTTCTTACAACAAGTTTTCCCATAGGATTCAATTTTTTCCCCTAAATTATGGTAACTGTGATGTATCAGACACTGGACCTTTTCGCTCAGTTGTGTCGTGAAAGAAGATACCCATATTTGAGGCTGGATGGAACAACATCAATTAGTAAAAGACAGAAGCTAGTGAATCAATTTAATGATCAATCAAAGGTATACCGTTATTCATTTAGGTTTTTTTTTCCCGTTCTTTTCTCTATTTTTGTTGAGCTCTATTTGGCTTATCTTTGGATTGAATAGTTATAAATTAAAATCTTGCAGGATGAATTTGCGTTCCTCTTGAGCAGCAAGGCTGGTGGTTGTGGCCTCAATTTGATTGGTGGAAATCGACTAGTCTTGTTTGATCCTGACTGGAATCCGGCAAATGATAAACAAGTAATTGCTTGGGTTAACTCTGGATAAACAACTGGGAAGTGAGTTATAAAATTTTCATAATTTTCTCAAATGACATAATATTGTTACTGTCTGCATTGTGTCCTCCATTAATAGGCTGCTGCAAGAGTCTGGAGGGATGGACAAAAGAAGAGAGTATACATCTACAGATTTTTGAGTACAGGATCAATTGAAGAAAAGGTTTGAATTGGAAGAAAATGAATAATAATTAAGACAACCACTTTTTTTCTCTTTCTACATTTGTATAATAATTTGGAGTAAATTGTGTTCAGATTTTTTATATTAATTATTAATTTTCTATAGGTGTTCCAGCGTCAGATGTCAAAAGAAGGGCTTCAAAAAGTTATCCAGCAAGAGCAAACAGAGACAACGCAGGTTTGAATTTTTCTTTATGCTGCTTCATTTTCTCTTAATGGAATGATGTGTGAAACTATCTTAATTTCAGGTGAACTTTCTTTCAACAGAAGATCTACGTGATCTTTTCACATTTCATGAGAATGTGAGGTAATGCATCTTTTGAAGATTTTGACTTAATAAATATTGATAAATGCATCACTGTGAGAATGTTGCAATGTGGCTTGAATTATGCCACGTGAGATTTGTCCCCTTGTATGTTGGTTAGCCTTGGTTGACTTTGTTTTTGGCTTGCTTTTGTGATTCCTCTCCTCCCTGTGTACGACAGAACTGATAAGTACTGCTTAGTCCTACTTGGTTAAGGATTTTTAGTCATTTTACCTCTAAAGTCGACTTGAGAGAAATTATCTAAATATGCAGGTAGCTCTTTGTAAAATTCTTAAACCAATCTTTCTATTTGTGAGAGACATTTCTTTGGGTTTTGGATTTTGTGAGAGTTTTGTACCACCATTATAATTTCTTTATTTTGTCAGTGTGACTTTATCCTTTACGCTGCCTGTGGATGTAAGCCTAAGGCTAGTAGAAACACCTAACTCATGTTTCCGGGGTGATTGTAATTAACTACACTAACAACTGTGAATGAATTTGCTGAAGGGACATGCTGTAAAGTTCAATTAGCTGTAAATACATAGTTTCTGTATAGTAAAAACCAATGAGGCATATTCTTTTTATTCTTGTGATGGTTTTGGACACTATACATGGCCTGATGCCATGGTTTCTCTTTTGTCAGCCAGAGTTGTTACTGTTTTGTAGGTTTCAAATAAAGTGTCAATTTAGATAGATCTATCTTCTGGTCTCCTTCTCTCTCTCCATTAAACGTAGTACTAATTATAACTGCTGGTCCTACCAACAATTGGTCATCCTATCACTAACTGTGACACACTGATACTGCTGAAATAGATAAGATGATATCTAATGACACCTTCTCCAAATTTATTCCATTTTATTTTTATTTTTGCTTTTCAAATCCTCTTACTATTCCCTTGAATAGTTGGTTGAAATGCTTCTTAGCTGCAAAAGTTCATATTCATGCTTGGATAATAATATTGAAATTTACTCTTTCTTCTAGTATAAATATCTGTATTTTATGTGTGTAGGTCTGAAATTCATGAAAAGATGAACTGCATCCGTTGCCAAAATTACAATGAAAAGACTGAGAGCGTAGAAGAGGGAGATGAAAATGAATCAGCAAATGTAAATTGTCAATCTGATCCAGAAACCTCAGATATAGGTGGATTTGCAAAAATTGCTGGATGCTTGCATAAGTTAAAGAGCTCGGAGAAACAGGTTGGGCACATTCATTTTGTAGGTATCACTGCTTCTAATTTTATTTTAGGTGGCTGATTTAATTCTTATTTTTGAGATGATGCTTTCAGGTAGGGACTCCTCTAGAAGAAGATTTAGGTAGTTGGGGGCATCATTTCTTCTCAACATCAGTACCTGATCCTATATTGCAAGCTTCAGCTGTTGATGAGGTGTGACATTGACTATAATATATTTGGTTTAATTGCTTCTTCGAAGTATAGACACACACACACACACACTTAAAGAAAAAATGAGAGCCCATCACCTTTAGATTGGTCACAAATGTTTGCCATGCTTGAAAATTTTCTAGATCCTTTCATACTGAAATATATCAGTTTTTCTGAATCAGAAAATATAGATCAGCTGCACTAACCTTAGTGAAACATCTTCTGCACAGCATTCACAATCACAACCTTTTACATGCTTTTTGTAATCAGTTACCTTTTTTCCACCAAGATGGTTTATTCCCAACATGTTTGCTTAACATAAGAAATTTGTGATAGTAGCATATATCACAGCATGAGTCATCTATGCATTTTGTTGGTAAAGCAACCTAGCTTTGGCACAAATTTCAATTACTCATATTAAACGGACTTAACATTTTTTCCTTATTTGTATCAAGTATTCCATAAATGCAATACCAGAGCATTTTATGCCTCTGTATATAATGCATGGCAAAATTTGGCACACTACTTAATGCATTAGAAATTGGCTTTGCTTCCTTTGTTAGTGAATAATAGTATTACAGTATCGCAAACATTCAACAACTATATTTCTGTAGTCTTTTTTCCTCCAGTGGAAAGTAGATATGCATAGGACTCACATGTTTTTGTTCCAGGTGACATTTGTTTTTACAAACCAAGTGGATGGGAAACTTGTACCTATTGAGTCAAATGTAAACCCAAAGGTGCGGGGAACAGAAGAAAATGAGAATGGTTTCAAATCAAATCCAAACCCAAACAAAAAATCCATGTTATTTTCTCAACATCAAAAACCTCTGCAATCTGTTTTGTGCAATGGAGATTCTATCAGGAGCACATTATGTACATTTTCCAAGCCTTTACCAAGGACAACTATGAAATCAGTGACTACTACTTCTAAAGATTCAGCACATGTAGAATCGAGGACTAATCTCTCTCTTGGAAATCAATTACCCCAAAAAAGATTAACTCCAGATACTTTAGTGCATGATGATGATTTTGAGTGAGATCGGTTCTGCTCATACCATAACTGGGACTATAAACAACCTGCGAGTAAGCAAAGCAGCTATTTGAAGTCTGCTTGTCTGTAGTATTTGTGAAGTGCATGACTCCACAATACGGAAGCGTCTCTATAATCAGTTAATCACCTGAGTCAATAAAACTAATGTTTCAGATTTAGGACTGCAACTTTCTCATAGGTTGCTGAAGCCATCACAGCATAGAGGCATCTATAATAGTGGCTCCAATAACGCACTTTCAAATATGTGGAGCTTTCAGACATGGAGTCAATGAACTAACTCTTGAGAGCATTGTTTAGAGGTCTTGTGCTTGCGGAAATAGCAAAGAGCATTTTGTAATTTTTTATTAGATTTCACAGGCTCTTTTTCCTTTAGGGCCTAAGTTTTCTTTGTTGTAATTCTTTTATATATATATATATATATATACAGTTACACGCATATATGACTAACCCTGATTTGTTAAGAATGCACAGTCAATTTCACCATTTTGGAACAAAGCCTTGGTTGTTTTAAGAGCATCCACTGATGTGGATACGTAAATTTTGTAAATCTAAAGCCTACTTTTTCTATTTTAAGTTTCAATTTTTACAACTCACCCAGCCACCATCATCAACCCACCCAACCATCATCATCAACCCACAAATCGTCAGCTAATTCATTCCTATCAAACACATAAACAGTCAACAAAATAAAAATTGAAAAAAAAACACACACACACACACACACACACAAGCGGCTTGTGAAGCTACCCGGACAGAAAAAAAGTAAAAGGAAGAAAGCAAAAGAAACCCAGGTAGAGAAGGTGTAGATGGGTCTCATAGAGCTACCCCAAGCGGCTTGCTTGGACTTGGACTTGGCAAATGGGTCTCATGGATTATCGAACTCTTCTTCTTCCTTAACAACTCTCAAGTTTGGGCGATCTGGTCTGAGTTTTTGAGCGATCTAATTGAAGATCAGATTGAAGAACGGCGGCATCATTCAGTCAGTCATGGACTCAAGTCACGGCTGCTAAGGAAGAAGAAGAGTGATCGGCGACAGTGGAGGGTGAGGTGAGAGCAACAGAGACAAGGAGAGGGAAAAAATTATTAAAATATTAAATTCACGCTCTAGACCAATAACACTAGCCCGTTTTTTAAAATATAAAAAAGTGCTTAATTTTATATATTTTAATTCAACAACCTCCGTATTAGTTTTTGTAAAAATATCTAAATATATACAATGATTTTGTAAATGAACAGTAACCATACATATATACACGATTATTGTTTACTGTGTAAAATATTTTCTTATTCTTTTTTCTCTTCCCTCATCTCTTTTTCTCATTTCTTTTCTCACCTCACTCTCACAGTTACTGTTTACAGTGTTAAAGAAATGAATATTTTATTTAAATAAATGTGTATAATAGACAAACTGATATGGGTGTTTTGTAAAAATAGGTGTGTAAAATAGAAAAAGTAGGTTTTAGATGTGCAAAATGAAAAAAAAATTTGCACATACTGATGTGGATGCTCTAATCGTGTAAATATACACAGTTATTATAGCTAATGTGTATATTTACACATTTTTACACCCACTAATGTGGGTGTTTATTTACTCAAAATGTGTAAAATATGTTCTTTTTTCTATTTTAGAAGACTATACAAGGGCTGATGTGATTGTTTTAATTCTTTTAGAAAACCTTGACTATAATCTTGGGTATTTATGTTTTTATCTTTTTGATAAATTAGTTATTATTATTTTTATTATTTAATATAGATATGATACCCACATCAATATATATATATTTATATATTTATATAATTTCGATGAATGTATATGTTTTATAATTATTGATCTTAGATCCCTAATCCACTGATAAGAGATTTTGATTGGAACCTGTAATAAATTTAGAAGTTTTCTAGTGAGCAAAGAGAGTTAATTGATATGTTTGCTTTGTTTGTTTTGGTGAAAACCATATATGAATATAGTTTTTCAAGTTTTCATGTATTCAGTAGTATCATAATATAAAAAATAAATAAAGGTAAAAAAAAAAAAATTGTATCTTAACTTCTATTATTTAATTTACCTTGAAATAGAGTTATTTTCCACTAAATTTATAGAAAACAACATTAATCTCACGTCAAGTTAAATAAGAAAGGTTAAGAAGTAACCGACTATATATGAAGAACAGAAAAGAAGGAATAGGTGGTTTGCATGTGGGAGAGTGAGTATTTCTTTTTGCTTGCCAGTTGCCATGATTATATATATTGACGAACGACGGAACGAGGGAGTAGAAGCAAAGCAAATTGGTTGGTGAAATATGCAGATCGAGAACACGGGTACGTACGTGCGTGAGAGATTAATAAAGATTTTCTGCACGTGAATTTATGAGGGAATCAACTGGTAGTGTTGAACTTTCACAAATATATCTAATAACTAATATCCATATGTGCTTTTTATTTTGGGAAAGATTTGCTGGATTCTGCATGGGATTAGGAAGCTTCCTGGAAGTTGCATGGTTTACAAATGCCATACATTATGTACGTGCTCATTTAAAGAGATACCAAAGAAAGGTTCTTTATATAGTTATATACTTTCTTATTTATTTGTGTTAACCATAGTAAGTACTAATTTCTCTTGTTTGAGAATGTAAAGATGATTTTGGAATAGATAATATATATGTTCCTGGGTGCTAGGGCAGAGATTAGAGTGGTTTTAATTTCTTTTGTTCACTTATGGTTTTCCTGTACTTCATCATATTTTCTAGTTACATAGATGGGATTCGATCCTAGGTCCTAACAATAAGAGATTTTAATTGGAACCTATATATGATAAAGCAAACCAATTGGTACGCAATTGCCAAGCTAGAATCCAACCACTTGAATGGAAAAAGGAATCACATGAGGACTCTGACAAGCACAGAAGTTAGAGTCATACTAAATAGTCAAGTATGTGTGGGCTTCTCCTAATTTGGTCTTTTGTAGCTTGCCTTATATCAAGGGATGGGCCTTTTTCACAAATGTACTTTAACCATACCTGACTGCGCTAATTGAAGAACTATGTTGGGGTTTCGATTGGCAAAGTGGCCCAAAACTTAGCATAATGCCTGAAAGTTTGATCGATGATTACAGTTTTGGGCCTTATCTATTGGGTTGGACCAGCAAGTTTAGGCTTAATTGGATTGAACCCCCTTGGGTAACTCTGGTTTGCCCATCCTGGGCTTGTGTAATCCTCCCTCTAGATTCATAATAAATTATCTACCTTCATGTTACTTTCACTTTATTATAATGATATATGTTAAAACAAAAATAAGTTCATTAATTAGATAATCAGAATCACAACTACAACTCTTTAGTAATAACTTAGTAACATAAGTAAAATATCATATTTATATTTTTTCTTTTTTTTTTCTTTTCTTTTCTTTTTTAAGAGTTGGGCCTTAGTGTTTTCGTGATTTATTAACTCTCTGTAAGATAAGTGGATATTATCTCTTTTATGATATGAAAGTTTCTTTGCATCTTATCATTTTGGTGAACTTTGTCTACCATGGGAAATGAGCCACTTTTTTGAAAAAATAAAAAGACAAAGTTATGTGATATCAACTATTACTAAATTGGTAAAGCCTCATGTTACTTTAGTACAAGAGATTTGTCGATTATGGGTTAAAAATATAAAACTATATTCAGTTATCCAAGTCAGAAACTGAATGATACTCCAAATTAACAACAAAAAGTTGCAAAAGAGTCATGGAAATATGGAGTCATCAATATATTTTATCATAGATTTTTTTGGTTCTTTCTAAAGCATGTTAACTTGTTAAGACTGAAGACCAAAGGCATCATAGATTGCGGAGAGTCACTAGTTCGCATCATAACATGTTGGAAAACGACTGCCGAGACAAATTTTTGGGCAACATTCGGAGCACCGAACTCAATAAGTTGAGGTCTTCTCCTGATCTGACATTGTAAAATGAGCCTTAAATTCTTGTTTATGGATGAAAGAGGCTCATAAATTAGAGTACTAAAGACAAGTTTTGCTAACAATTTGGGAGACCAAAAGGGAGACAGTGCCCTTGGACTAAGTTTTGTTCCAGTAACTCACTAGATTGGTACAATGTCTCTAGGTATCTTCTAAAATTCCCACAAAGTAGTCAAAATGGGATTCGGCCACTTGTCGAAAACCCATTTGACAAATCATGAGAAATTCCAACCTTCATGAGGATAAACCATGTGATGGTCAATAGTCCAACAAAAGATTCTTGATAATTCACATATAATAATAGTAAATCCAAAGTCGTAAGCTAGTGCTTTGCTTTGTTGAATGGACGAGATTTGAGAGGACTTGATATATTGCTGCATAAATTAACAATCTAACTAGCCTGATTACACATGGGCCTTTGGTGGTCTCAACAGTCGTTAGTTTAGATAGGAACGAAAAACCCAAATTAAAAAAACAAACATCCAAACAAAAGGAACCACAAGCCTTAACACAGGGATGCCAAGTATACTAATTCTACAATGGCTTTTTGTAAGATTAATTCATCTTTACAAAATTACAGTTATAAACAACAAAAAGAAATTTAAGGGAAAAATATGATTTAGAACAGTTGAGCCATGAGCCTAGGAAATAGTGAGGTATGTAGAAAAGCAAAAACCTTCAGTGCTAAGTTTGTTTACCATTAGTTTGTCATTGAGTTCATAATGCTCCCTGAGTCAAAGTAGTTCAGAATTTCTTACAGTTACTTGGATTGCAAGAAATATAAACAGTATTTATTTCAGGATAACATGCTCAAATTGAGAGGAAACCCGGGAGGGCCTTCAATTGGCAAGAAATTCACTTCTTTCTGGTTCAAGTGATTCCTGGCTCATCCATCCAGTTGGCATGAACATGCAACCATTTTAATCAATGGTTAAAAATTGTTACTGAATATAAAAGTGAAAAAAGGACCATATTAGTCAAAATGTTCGGCTAAAACTGTCTTACTGGCTGATATAGTATGATCACTGTTAAATATAGATAGTGCATTCACCCACTGTCCCTTAAATTTTAAATTGCCTCCATAAGGAAAAAGGCATTAACTGCATTATTAATCACAAAGTGACAAATCTAAGTAACATGAGATGTCTACTAAACACACACAAAAAACAAGCCGCATGCAATATAAATGCAGACATCTGCATGTGGATTCCAACACTGAGTGTAAAGGACTTCAGATAAAAGCTATAGTGACTGTTTGGTCTGAATGTCTATGCCATGCCTAAACATGTTCAACACTGAGAAGCAAGGTCTCTGCCCTCCCTCAGTGGACCCAAGAATATCCTTCTCAAATGATTTTGCAGACATTCAACAACCTTCCAAGCATGATAACATCTACAGAGAAGCTCCGGTTTCCTCAGACTTCGAATTCTCTGTCAAAAACTACACCATGGCACCCGCAGATGAGGTATTCTTTCAGGGAATGCTATTGCCAGTGAAGAATAGTTGCAACAATAACCAGCAGCGAAAGATGACTTTAAGAGATGAACTCTCTGTTGATGATGATTATGAGGATGTGTTTCCAAGGATATCAAAAAATGGAAGCCGTTGGAGAGAGCGGCTCGGCCTCAAAAAGGGTATCTCTGCATCTAAAAAATGTGACAAGAGTGGGGGTATGCTGGAAAGTGTAGTTGAAGAGAAGAGCAATATGTTTGTTCACGAGGACAGCTTTGTTAGCAAGAAAACCCAGGTACGATGAAAATCTTTTGTTTTGATATAGATACTTGAAGTTGAACTTGCAGATCTAGATTAATTGAGTTCACAGTTTGAACAATTAACTAAATAGTGTATAATTGGTTCTTTGTTATAGGAACTACTTTTTGAGGCCTTCAAGGAGGGTTAAGCTGCAATGTTAAACAGAATACGATGCAACCAATAAAAAGGATTGAAGTAAAAAAAAGATGTACTAAAGAAATAGCAGTGGCAATTTTCAAGGGAAGGGGATTGATTGTCTTATAGTTAGCTTATATTGTGAAGTTACTGTATGGATAGTGAGCTCTACTATATGTTGAGGTTTGATTTGACTCTTTGGTTTTTCTAACGCTTGGTTTTTTATTTCCCTTTTGACTCAAAATAACCCCCTCCTCCCATATTCCCATTGGAAAAAAGAAGGGTCGGCTGTTTTTGTTCTGTACAAAATGTTTGCAGTTGAACTCCCATGGATTGAGTATTGTTCAGTTAATGTAATCATCAATTCATTTCTTGTTCATTTTTCAGTATAAATTTTGATATGTTCATATTTCAGTAGTAAAGTTAGGAACTAAAACCTCCCTTCACCTTTCTTCTTCAGTTAATTTTTCTGATAATTCAACAGTTGGGAGATGGGTTTCAAACTCCCCATATCTTCGTTAATAACACCAAGAAGTGATAGTTGGGAATTAGAAGCCGGTTATTTTTGGTTTGGGCACAGTTTAATTACCATGGGCTCTTTATATTACAAACAGATCTAAGGTTTTAATGGTTTGTGGCATTGTTGCTCTAGATCTACAGCTAATTGCTGATTATTGTTTCCCCCAAAGTGCGCTGTAAGCAAGATTCACCAAATTATACTTGATATGGTCTTCTTTTGAATATGGTTATTTAAATTATCTAGATCTAGTAACGAGAGAGAGAGAGAACCTCATAACCACGCAGTGGTGACAATGCAAGTGATATATAAACGGCAGGTTATAGCATTTACCAAAAGACCGCTAACATTTCATTCCACAATTTCCATGACGTATCCTGATTCCCAGTGATTTCAGATGGTCATTGGCAAACCATATATAAATTATAGGTCATAGCATTTCCAATACTTAAATATTATGGCTATGCAAGTTGTCTATAGGTAATGTGTTAACAAACAATCAAACAGGAGAACGAAACAGGACCAAACTGGAAACTGATTTTTATTATTGAGACCAAATCAGATGAAATTACTGATCTCTATGAGACAACCAACCTTTTTCACCAAAATGATAATAAAGTAATACACAATGCAAAAAATTCTTTAAACCCTAACCATTTGAAGTCATGATCTGAGCCTGTGTAAATTTCGTCAAACAGCCAATGTGGCATTGCCTTGACCCTTGTGGTAGCAATGAGTATTTAACTACAAGGACCCCAACATAACCTCCCACGCATCATTGAAATTAATAAAGCATCTTTGCATCATTGAAACCAATATAGTATACCCTGCAAAGTAACTTAATGCCTTCTTGCAGAAACATCTAGGTAAAAACCAAGGAAAAAAATTTCATGTTTAATTCTATCACATACCGTGGTATATTACTAAAAGAAAAGGGTAGTTGAGCATCACCATTTTCATTTTTTCAAAACAAACCAATGATAGCTCGGGTACCCAACCGGGTGAGACCTACAAGTTGAAGTCCAAACCCACCCTCCCCCTTTCAATTCACGTTAAAGAAACTATACCATAGGTGAGTACTTGGTTGATCCATTTGACAATCATAAATGCAATAATTTTAGAATGTATTACACCAGCATGGAACACATCATTCCCCTTTTGGAGACAGTAACATTCAAAAATAGCAGGTTCATCAAATTCCAAAAGAATAAAGAAAACCTTTGATTTACAAAGAAACTCTTCTTAAATAAATTCTTAAAAGAGAGGGCGAATTGATTACTATTGCACTATCACTGATATTTCACAAGAAATTACATGACATGTAATTGATATCAAACACTCTGAATCACAAAACAAGGTCTGCTGAACTATGTACAAAAGAAGCCACTTCAGACGTAATTGAGTCTATAAAAGAATCAATGTGTAACTGGCTATCCCTAGTGTCACTAAAATTACAAGGCTTTTCAGTGTGGGTAAATACTTTTAAGACCATTGCTTATTTACATATTGTACAAAATTACCGTCATGTCTTGTCGAGACGGGAAAGAATCTGTTTAGTAGTTTCATTAACTGTACACCTGCACCCAATAAAACCCAGCACAAGAGTTTTGAGAATCAGCCTGACTGCAGTTAAGCAAACAATCTGTACCATACTAGTGGTTAAGTGAAATGTTTCATTACTGTATAAACTGATTTGCTAACCTGTTGAGGCCCCAAAAAGTTTTAACAATCAACAGTATTTCAAAGTTTATATGATAATTTAGTAGTTCCTGTATGTGAAAATATATGAACAAAATAAAATTTTCAAAATACCATGAAAAACAATTTATACTTGAACTTAGTTAAATGAACTATTGAAATATTCTACAGATTTAAACCATATTTGATAGACCCGAAAATAAAAAATTATTTCAGCATATAATATAATACAGAATGATTTCTTCCAACCAAAAGCAGTATCAAAATTCTTAAGTTAAGAAAAATATTGGTTCATTACTTCATTTACATTAATGATGTAACGCAAAAAGTGTTTCAAATTCTTTAGTATTTTTTATAAAATGATTTGAAATAAAGTATAGTAAGCAAAACATCGTCTGTATCATTATTTTAAAACAATAAAAAATAAAAAGCCTAAATGTCTTCTCTACTTAAGGGTTCCATTTTCATTATATAATAATTAAAGCCCAAAACCAAATACTTATTCTCTCATGTTCATGAAAGCTATAGATAAGAACATAATATTTTGTTACTTCTCCTCTGCTAAAGAGACCAGATTTCTAACCTTTTAAGTAATCCAATATAAAGAGCACGTAAATTCTGAAAGAAGCCAACTCACATGACAGATGGGCACCTCCACGGCAACAAACACGGTTCGTTAACGATCCCTTTTTACGGATGGGAAAGCAGTCCTTCATTCAATGACTCAAGATATGCCCACTGCAAATAATTTAAAGAAGCAATACAGTGGATTGTAGAAGCAAGAGATATTTACAGAAGTAAATATATGTGGTAATCCTGTAACTGATATTTTTAGCTGTATTAATCATGTTCTTGTGACTGAGTGGGACCCAAATATTTCTCCATGGACTCTTTCTTACGTTCAGGATCCAGGCTGCAAGCATGAACACCACAGTTAATGTTAGATTCTAGAACTCTAAATGTTATTATACTGAAACAATTATGCAACGACAGAAAAAATAAAATAACTTCAAAAGGATAACTAACCTATTCCTGAAGCCAAGAATAGCATAATGTACAGCAGTTGCACAAGCAGAAGCAGGAGCTATAGCAGCTGCAGGAACAGCCCGAACAGCAGATGTCAATGCGGAGACAGCTCCAGCTCCACGCTGGTACTTTTTCAAGGGAGTGCCAACTAAGGCAGAAGCAGATTTTCCCAGGCCATCACTAAGGCTCTCATACGCCTGTCAAATTAAGAACATTAATACCTTCTCTGAAGAAAACACAGCACACATTTTTTCCTAACAGATAAAAACACTTATTATCATCCATGAGTGACTTGGTTTCGGCATCCAAAAATGCCAAAAAATGCTTACCATAACTAAAAATAACACTCTGATAAGAAAGAAAGAATTTCTATTAAAAGCATGAATAAACCCCAAGTGTTAACTGAGATCTACAGACATCAATATCACTGTGATGCATCAAAGGCTTATTTTTATGACAAGGGGAGAGTATTACATGAGCCTGAGCCCTGAAGTGCCTTGATACTATAGAGAAAACAGTAAGTCTCAAAATCAATATACTTCTGAAGCTTGATCCATCACTTGCCCATCATAGAGAGGACAACCTATATATTCTACCTAGGTCTAGAAAATAGTCAACATGAGGTAAATTGAACACAGAAGACACAGCATATGGGGGAAACAAATACACACACACACACACACAACGCCTGCAATAAGCAAGAAATTAGGCCGCATCTCAACTTCTCAGGCCCATATAACAAGCTTGATCTTGAAATCCAAAACCTGACATTTTTCCAAATTAGTATACACTGCAGAAACTGAAACTGTGATCAGAAAGAAGACATGACTTCAAATACCCACGATAGTCAAATAGGCATATTCTGCTCATGATCATGAGACTAAATTACTTGGAGCTCACTGCTAAAGCAGCTCCTCATAGAAGAAGGTAAGAATGTTTCTAGTTTTCTTTTTCTTTTTGTTCTTTATATTTCGTTCTTTCTGCTAAGTGAGACTTGAAATTACTACCTACCACACCCCTTTAACACTTGGGCAACCCCCAAAAAGAGTAACTACTTCCCAAAAACAACTAGAAGGATCCAGTAGAGCCACTTGGCCCACCTCAGAGTTTCTTCCCCCAAACAACCCCTCCACCTTTTTTTCTTCTTATAAAGAAAGAACAAGAACATGAGGAAGAAAAAGGAAAAGTGTATAATACAAATGTTTTTTTTTTATTAATAAGTTACAAACGCCCACAATGGGTCTTGAACCCAAGAACTCGTCCTCCCCTATAACTTAGACGGGGAAGGAGGTGCAAGTTGAGCTACAGCTCATTGGCAATACAATAGACATTTTAAAGTGCCATATCTTTACCTCAAAACTCCAAATGTCAAGCCTTATAAAAAGTTTGAATGCATTTAAGTCCCAGACCAAAGTTGACAGCAACTGTAACACCTCTAGATAGCTCTTGACAAAAGACAGATCTTTATATATTGCATTGACAAATAGGATCCCAGTAGACACAGGAAATTTATTGTGTCACATTCAATTGCGTTAAAAAGATGTACAAATACATGGAAACAATATTAAGAAACAAAATGCCCTATAATGCAAAAGATCTCACGAGTAGTTTGAAATGCTCTTAATGCTAATTTCAGCATCTAGAAGTCTCTTCCCAGAAATTGATTCCTCCTAATTAATACGGAAAAATACAGATGGATGATCAGGGTTTAAAAGGTAAAATTTTTGACATATAAGTTTCCGCATATTTTTAAGTGCATGCTTTTATATATATATATATATATATATATATATAGGTATGTTTTAAGTGCATGCACACACAGTTACTATAGTTTTAAGCGGACAATCACACACAAGCCCATACTACAATTTAAGTATTACAAGTTACCAAGCACTGACATAACAATTGACACAGGAATTTTTACCCGTTGGAGTCCTTGCTGGGCATCTTTAGGCTGATTAGATCTTACATTTGTCTTCGTTTTACTTTGTCCAGCCCATGGTCCAGAAGGAGGAATGCTAGTAAGAATACATTCAGCTTGAAGCAAAATGTCATGAACCCCAGCAGCCAAATGTACCCCAAGTCCAACAGCTTCAAGTGAAATGCTTCTAAGAAATGCAACTGTGCCTGGGGGAGTAGAAAAGACTTAAGTCATTAACAAGAATTAATATTACTATTTTATCATAGTAATAATAATAATTTTTTTTATGACCTCAAATATAAAAAAATATCACCAATTAATGTGATTGAGGTTTAGTTGAGAGTTTGAATTGAGTTACACTTCAGTCATCATAATTCTTAGGGTGTACAAAATCATTAATCTCTCTCTCTCTCACCCACACACAGATGGTTGACAGATTCAGCACAAAGATCTGATTGCAGTAATATGCACTATAAGCAGAAGAGGGCCCCTCAAAAGGCAAATAATCTGTCATGATTCAGCTGAAACAGTGCAGCAAATAGAGCTGAATAGCAGCAAAGAATTCTCATTCATTGTTAAAAAAACCTTTGTTGACTTAGGTATTAAAAAACGTTTGGCCCAAATCGGTAGCACTTCAAATAGCAGGTCTCTCCCCTAAGAAAAAAAGGGGGAAAAAAGTAAAGCATAGAAACATTGTAGTTAATCACAAAAACTAGAGCTTCGGCTTTCAAAATAATATTGTGCTGCACAAAATAAATTATCATCAACTTAAGAAACATCTATTGTTATTTTTATTGCCGAAGGTAAATAAGTTTTGTATGCTTAAATTAATAAGTTGTCTTAGTTATGGCAGTCAAATCCCAACAACAACTACTTCCTACTTTTATGAAACAAAATGCACCAGGTGATTGGGCTTCAATGATGAGGAAACCCAGATTTACTGGTAGGGCAATAAATGAAATTTGTTCAGTTCATTTACCTCTTTGCATTCCTTTGAGTAGTCTCCGATCCTTCCTGTAGCTCTCAACTGGCAAAGAAACCAGCTTCGCAGCACCAGAACCAACAGCAACTACTGATCGGATAGTAGGAAGGCCTTGTAATATTTTATGAACCTGCATTTTAGATATAGATAATTTACTGCAAAGGACAAACAGAATCGTTGCATTCTCAATGAGTACAATGAGTCCTACTAAAAACCTGATTTTGTGAAATATCTTCCAACCACTCTCCTATAATAGTTTCAAAAACACCACCCCAGCCATAGATGCCAACAGAATGAACATGCTTGAGCTGTAGCTCAACCCCCTGCAATTTAGTGAAGTATTGTTAGACATTTCATTTACTGGTCTCAGCAAGAATCCCAAGCTTTAGTACCTTTCTCTCTTCTTCCTTTTTTATTTTATTTTTCTCGGGTAAATTTACTCACACCCAAGAGGACTAAACCCTGACCACAAGTTTTATAATTATTACAAAGACTGCAACTCCTACCTTCCAGGGAACAAGATTTACAAGCTCTACATACTTCCCCCCTCTTAGTGCTGCAAGATCAACACGGCGAGGACTGTAGTCAACCCGAACAAGAACAGGCCATATATCGAATTTCTGAAACAAATTGAATACAATCAGTGCTTAGATTCTGAGTATTATAGAAAACAACTCAACAAAGAACCACAATATGAATTATCCAGCAAAATAACAAGTCCTAGTTTTATCCAAATTCCATAGTTGAGAAGAATCATAAATATTGAAAAGTACAATATAGAGTGCAGAACCAAGCAAAGACAAGCAATAGTATAGGGTCTTGCCATCTCTTCTGCTACAAATACATACTACATGACTAATTAAATTGTATTCTGCAGAGGTTTTGATACACTTTCTATTAAATTTATATAAACAGTCACAAAGATATCTTACACAGATTATGGACATAAGATCAACAAAACCAAAGGTACACGGTCCACAAAAACAGAAGGAACTATAAAATATCTAGCATGATACATTACTTATCATATATAATCAGCACTACTTGCCTGAAAGAAAGGAAGCAATGCCTCATTTGCAATTGTATGTCCCTGGGACAATTTTGAACCATCTGCGTCTTGATGACAATCAGGAGACTGGTCAACTGATGAGCTCTTTGCCCCAAAAAAGTTAATGAGAAAATCAAGTTGGGACTGGTGAAGATGCAATAGTATAGGAAGGAAAGCAATGCGTAACCTGAAAGGAAAATTTACAAGAACCAACAGTCAGACAAGCAATGTGATAACCACTTTTACCACATTAATACATTACTATCCTCTGCATTTACAATTTGAACGCTAGAGAGGGAAAAAAAGATCTATGCATAATTATTGACAAATCTTCAATAACACTGAGCACCTAACATGAGGTAAAAAACAGTGTGATGCAAGAAAGGAGACTCCAGGAGAGGGACTTCTTTGGGAAACAAAAGAAGAATAAAACACAGGATAGTCATATTTGGATGGTTATCCCCCATTACTTGATGCGGTGCATTTGGAGGGAAAAGAATAGCAGGAGTTTTGAAGACACCAAAAGTTCTATGCCTGATCTCAAGTTATTCTTTTTTAGAACTTTATTGGATTGGTTTTCAGTCATGTGGAACCTTTCTTTATTTTCAATTGTTGACTTATTAGATTTATGTAACTATTGTAACTGATTGTTTAGCCCAGTAAACTTCCTCTATACTTGGGTGACTCATTTTTTATGATTTATATATTTTTATTATAAAAAAAAAAAAAAGGATAGGACTTACATGAAATTAGAATCAAGCAATAAAAAGAAAAAAAATAGATAGAACCTAGGCATCAGCACCCAGGCCTGCTTGGGATCAGCACCATGCATGATAGGAACCCAAGAATCAACACCTGGGCTTGCTTGGAATCAGTATAAAACACTGGAAGAAAAATCCCAACCCAAATTTCATAAATCCATGATCAACTCCTCACAAGAGTAAATTTTGGGTCCCTCTAAAACGAGTCACCAAATTACATCAAAGATGGAAACTAAATAAACTCATAATTAGATTATATCATATACGAAAGTAAAGCTTAAATATCAATCAAATCTCTCTAATAGCATCAAATTAGTATCAATCAGCATCAGCCATGATCATCCAACAAATTCAAATAGCATTAATGTCTTAATGAGTCTAATCTAGTGTCCGCACCCACAAAATTAAAGAATACGTCGGAGGAGAAAAATTCAAATAAAACAAATGGCATACCGGTACTCCTCAAGAGGAACTAGAGGATCTGGTCTGACAGCTTCTAAGTCCAGTTTGAATGCTTTTGAAGAGGATTCCCTAGGATGATCTTTTGAATTATAATATCCTAGTACCTTCAAATTCAAAACAAAATTTTCAGACCCTGTTCAGAAAAGATACAAAAGGTAAAGACAATAATGTAAAAGTAAAATTATTTCAACATTACCAGTTTCCATGGTGCATTGCTGCTCTTGTCATAGAGCTGGAAGTCTTGAACTGAAAGAGAAAGCTTAGATACACATATTCCACCAACTGGGAAAACGTCATATTGAAATTCCATCCCAGAAAATAAAAGCTCCAGATATACAGTTGTATCCCTTCCATGAGAAGTACTAGAATGCTCTCCAATGTCTCTAGAATCATGCCAATCAGAGCCAGCATACATTCTCCATTTGACATCAATGTTCTTAAAGAGTACACGCCCTGCAACCTTTCCAACATCATCGTGTGTTTTATTATTAAGAGAAAGAAGCTTGCCTTCCACAAATTGTTTCACGCCACTATGCTCACTTGTTTCTGAAATGTGGTTTTCAAAAATTCTTAAGTCCCCATACCATCCACTATTTCCTTTTCCAATATCTCCAATCCCAACATTTGTGGATCTGCAGTTAGGCACCTCAGGCAAAGACTGTCTGCCTATAGATAATTCTGACAGATGGCGCAACTCAGATAAACAATAGCCATCTCTAAACTCTGTAAAGTAACCTTCTTCTAAAATTGAGGTTTGACCACTTTCCAATTCTACTACAGGCATCAACCCATTGAAAGACAGATCATGAGATAAAATTTCAGGAGTTTCAACACAAAAGCTACATGCATCTCCAAGAACACTTTCGTCAAGTGAAACACAAATATGTGATTCAGAAGGATCAAATTGGTAGGCATGATTCTCATCAAATGAAAATGCATCTTCACATATCTCATCCATCAAGCCAACCAACCCAGGTTCACTCTTTGTGTCTACACTTACAATATTCACTTGAGAAGTTGATGGTTCAGAATCACCACTAAAGACTCTAGTATCATCATTGTAATCGTTCCTGTCCTGTGCCTTCTGAATGTCATTCCACCTAGCCTGCAAGTGCACAATTGATTCCTCCACATCAGGAGCAAATAGCTGCTGGAGTTGAGCAGACAAACGAATCAGAGCAGCAGTAGTGTCATGACAAGTTTCCAAGCAAATGTGAGATTTAGAGCATTCCACCTCCCAGAGGAGGCCACTCTTACAGTTAGTTCTCATGATAACTTCAATGAGTGCCTCCCGAGCAACTTTAATATAGCCAACCTTGTGAAGATGTTCCACACTGTAAGTGCCACCAAGATTCTCGGGCACTGACATTGTACGAAGAAGAAGCCCAAGATCTTGCACTCTAATTTTGGAGTCATTGTCAATTGAGTTTACCACAGTTGTAGTTGATAGATTGAAGGAAGAAGCAGCTAACAGACAAGCAACATACTGTTCACCCATACATTCTTTTTCTTTGGCACTCGAAGAACAGCACTTGGAATCAAGAACTTCACTCCCAGCCATCAAACGCTTTAAGTAGGGCTCATAACTCAATCCAATATCAACCAAGTTAAGAACAAAAGAAGATCCACATGATGCATTCAAATCCCCCTTCTGCATACTATTGTCACCTTCTTGTTCAGCTTCAGGAGAAGGTAAACTAAAAAAGGAGGATATTTTGTCCAGCCAATCCAAGCGACCGCCTGTTGCAACAATTGTGCCACACCTGACAGTTATAGATGTAAAACCATGCAAACTCTCTGGATCCCACAGGTACACAATATCAGAACCAGCCAATCTAGATGATAATGCATTGGAACCTCCTCCATCACCGCGTTTCATTGTAGAATTGCTACATGAGATTAAAAGAAACTCTTGACCTGGAACGCCAGTGATGGAACCCCACAATTGACCTTCTCCATGGGCTAGCCAAAAGAAATTGGCATCCCTAATACCTCCTATATTTGATACTGACAGCAATTCGAACTTCTGAATTTTCAATCTCAGACAATACCATGATCCAGGAAGTTCACTCTGCATTGGGCCTCCAATATTCTCCTTTGCATCCAAGCTAATTAGAATTTCTACAGAATCACATTCCACAAGGAGTGAAGTTTGAGACACAGAAGGTCCTTCCCTAGACTTGGCATTATCAGAAGCATCAGAATCCACACATGCCAATCCATTTATCATCTGATTCAACAAATTATGTAATCCATTGTACTGAGAACTGCCAAGACTAATTGTAACAGGAGATAGACAAACATGCAGGAAGAATACAGAGCTCACAATCATCTCTTGTTGAATTCGAGAATTTAAATCTTCCAGATCTTTCACAGCAGATGCAGAAGCAAACTCATATGATTTGCTATCCAAGGACACGTCACATGAACCTAAAGTAGCTAAGAACTTTGCCCTCTTTGCTATCAAAGGACCAGTCACATGACCATCCTGCCAAAGCATACTGATGACAGAAAGACAACCTGTTTTGTTGGTGATAGACAGAATATTCTGAGCAGAAAATTTCTGATTCAGCATGTCGCAGGAGTTATTTCGGATCACACCTTCACTTGCAGATAAAACCAAGTAAATGTAAAGATCACCAACATTCAAATGCAAAGAACTCGTGACCATTGAAAATTGTTTTTTCTGTAAAGTTGCATCTGAAGTTGGACTACGGTCTTCAATTACTCCCTTGTTGGAAGCCAGTGGTGATGATAAATCCAGAACCATAAATTGATCATAGGAAGAATAGTCTCTACTATCTTTGCCACTTTCAAAAGGGAAACAGAGGATTAACCTTGCATTGGGGATTAATATATTTCCGCGCAATCTTTCTGTTGAAGACAAGGTTTGTGGGCAGGAAGTAGAACTTTTTACGTATCCATTAGATGATTTGTGCTTCTCAGTGATGACCACAGACGGAGATTCATTCCTCTTGGTGTTCATCTCAACATATTTTACCACTTCCACTGATAGATTTAGTAATGTATTTACCAAAGGGAAGTTCACCCAGAAAACAAAAGGTGATAATTTCAATGAAAACGATGCTGGACCTGAAAAACTGCCATCTGATGAAGCAGAACTCACAGAAAATTCGCAATGAGTGATGCCTGATGTTTTAAGCAATATAATTTTTACTACACCATCCTTACTTCCAAAGGGAAAATCTGCAGAAACTAAATCATTTACTTCATCTGAATAAGGATCTTCACCAGACGAGGTAAACGGAGGGAGAGCACCTTGAACTTCAGCTTGCAGTTGATGAATCAGAAGACTTTGACCGTTTTTATCATCAGTACAACTATTCAACCCAAAGTTCAGGGCATCCTTTTCACCACTGAAGTAATTAGCAACCACTATAGACTTCACTATTCCTTCAAACTTCATTTCTCGAGAACATACCTGTTGACCTTATCAAATGTTTTAAGTGAGTGTAGAGGCATATAATGCCAAACAACTAGTGTTGAGCACAAAGAAAACACAAATTGGACATATAATTCTGCAAGCACATTTATTACCTGCAAAAGAAGAACAATGTCTCTGCATTCTGCAGCCAGGCAATGAACATTAACCAGATCATCCTCAGGATCACACAAATTCTTTTGGTCTTCATCATGGAAGGAAAGCATGACAGAAATTTCAGCACAAGCTGCTTTTACAGTTGTTTCAACATGCTGCTGTTCTGTAACAATCATTGAGAGCGGGAAAAAAAAAAGATCAAAGGTTTGTCTACAAGCAATGTATAAAATGTCTAGTACAATCCCTGTATACTAGATGTTTTTTAATCCAGTATCAGATTATAAAAGTTTTGACAGAGAACTGTTAAAACCATCAGTCCCAAAGGTTTAAATGATTAGGAAGTATGCCAACAATGTACGTTAAGTGCACCAACCCCCCCCCCCCCCCAACACCCAAAAAATAAATTCACTTCTCATTTTCCAAAATTGCACTTAGGCCACAGAACAAAAATATAAACAAGATCAAACACCAAGCTGTTTTCGTTCACACCAAAGAAAATGTAAAAGCAAAGTAAGATCCAATACTGTGGGCCAAAATGCAACCTCTGCACTAATATGACATCAAGTATTCATGATATAACATAAGAATTATATTATTATGAGTTCAGAAATGCCTCCTCCCTTGTTTTCTCTGTTTGGTGGTGATGCCAAACGCCCTTAGGTGGTGATGGCTAGGGTTTACAGGCAGGTTCTAGGTGGTGAAGCCTAGGGTTTGTTCTTTTGTTCCTTTTTTTATTTCCTGTTTCTACTGTGTGCTGCATCACAATTGCATAAAGTTGAACTGATCCCACACAGTCCATCCAGTTATAAAATGGGGAGAAGAACAAATACCAGAGGGAATAAGCAAAGATCCAGAAGCAAGGCTTGATGCAGCAGTAATTGCACTGAAAACAGAACATGTCCAGTTCCACATCCCACTGCTTGCTAAAGCTGATTGGGAATTTCGCATTCCATCAATACATTCAAAAAACTGATCCACACTGCACATGCAACAGAATGACATGCTAGAGGCGTTAGCATTATTTGAAAAAATATGATGCTAGACTACCAATTAAAATGCGACCTAGGAAATATAGTCATGAAATAAATTCAGGAGTTTCTAACATTAAATCATCATCTACATGTGCCTAATACTTGGCAGTATTACAAAAGATAATGTGTGAACCACCATGAAATTCAATTTGAAAAAGGAAAAGCAATGTAAACTTGTAATGCTTTTAAAAAAGGAAAAATGCTACATGGTAAAGATATGGTTCCAATATTCCAAAGGGAGCTTTAAAGAAACAGGTGAGATCAAAATACTAAATAAAAGGCATGATCCTGAATCTCTAATGTTTTGTAAGAGAGCATCGATACAGAATCTCAATGTCATTTGCAAGAATAAGAACAGTAATCAAAACTAAAAGCCCCCAGAGGGAGTGTAAACAGTAATTTCCTTCCATCACAGTTAAAATATAAACATTAGTAGCACAAGCTTCTAACCTTGCTCCAAAATCAAGTTCTTCAATTCCATCTTTCTGATTTTGATTAGCAGACACCCAGTCTGATATTAAATGTGCCCCAGGTAGCATACCTTCAGTTATTGATTCTTCCAGGGTCAAAGAAGATATATCCAAAGAAGAGCGACCACAAATTTGTATCTTGTCAGTAACATTTGCAGTAGAAAGTGGTGTCGATGAATGGCAGTTGGATGCTGAATTAAAATTAATAGAATCCATTGACCTGTAATGCATATGACTACTACAATCTTTGTCCAGATTCTTTACAGTTTCCCATGAAAGTAAGAGCCATTTTATTGTGCTGGGTTGAAGTCTCAATTCTACAGGATCAATAGAAACATCTGCATCCACTTTGCGAATGTCTAGGGACCCATTCTTCCAAGGTATATTTAATCTTAAATTTCCAGAAAATCCACCACTTTTTCCTGTCACAACTGGAGTTGTAGTATTTGTGGGACTCTGTCCTGAAAAAAATTCACCAAAGCTTGCTTTATCGTCATCATCATCAATTTGAAGAAGCTCAACTATCACTTCTTGGAACTTTATGATGTTAGTCAATTGACTTATTCCAAGAAAGCTCTCCACTCTTGCACTACCATTTGAATTTTCACTTTCAGAAATACAAGTTTGACATTCTGTTTCAAGAATTCGAAGAACTAGGGTTGTGTGACGCCCAGTATTTGTTTCATCATTCTCCAAATACGGATCAAATGCAACAATTAATCTTTTTATCTTGACATGAAAACTTGAAAGCAACCATTTGACCATCTTTGCGATTGTCTTAACGCCTTCATGAACATCCCCAGTAGTAGACTTTGCAGCATCATCCACCGAGTCATATTCACGTTTTCGTAAGTCATAATGGAGACCATGATTACCATCCTGAGATGAACTACAAGTTTCATCTTCAGCTGGTGAATCATTCTTCATACACGGAGCAAGCACAAGCTCAAGTTCATCTACCTCAACCACACAACCTTCACCCTTCCAAGGCATTTTAACTAGCAACGAACCAATGGACCCTTCTTTTATAATTACTGGTGTTGATGCACCAAACTGGAAAAGAAAAAACAAATGGCCATGAGAAAATTAAATAATGAAAAGAAATCCATTTAAGATTCAAATTCAGAGAGCAATAAAAAAAATGGCCTTAGCAACCCTCCAGATCATAAATTATTAGAAAACTCAATTACTCCAGTTGCAGTTCTATGAATTAATCTTCCCTTTGTCAACAAAGACAACTTGGTCCTCCAATTAAGTAATTGATTATTGAGTAGCAAATTACATGTGCAGGTTCCTTTTTTTTTTTTTTTTTGATAAGTATGTGCAGGTTCCATTGTAGCTAGAGCTCATTCACCAACTATTGGGAGTGTTATGTCAGATATATGTTTACAAGTGTTCACAATATCGAAAGCAACCCCACCCTTCCAATTCACACCCCAAAATAATAATAAAAACAACATGCACGCAATACTTGTTTATGCTAGGTAACCCGGGGTATTGATTCCAATGTTCATTTTCACATTGCCCAAGTCCATATTTTCACAAAACAGTTAAATAACAGAATTCATAAATTGTAAACAGCACGGGTGTTCAGCGACATCGAACAAAAACTCCACATACCGTCAAAGGAAAAACAAACCTAAAATTAATGCAAATGTTACAAATTCTTTAAACCCCACAATCCTAAAAACCCTTAATAACCCATGAATTCAAAACTACCAAGCAAAATTATAGTCCTAACATTAAGCCCAAACTCAACCAGAACAGCCAAACCTCCACACAGCTGAGCCTAATGCAATTAATTAAACTAACCAACACAATTCTCACTCTTTTCATTAACAAAAACAAAAACAAAAAAAAACAAAAAAAAAATTGAAGTTTTATATTTCATTATCAAGCTAATTAGAATTGAAAATTCGAAACAGAGAATCAAAAGCGAACCTTCTCATTGAGATAATCGACATTAAGCGCGAGATCATTGAGCTGAATCGTTCCCTCAGTGAGCTGCACGTCAAGTTGTTCGAGGTCGATATCCCCCAATATCAAATGCCCTAATTTCTTCTTCAACACGAACTTGCAGACCTTCTTCAAGGCCCAGCGCGAGAACACAGCCTCCGCCGATCTCCTAATATTCCACGGAAACATTTTTCCCTGTGAATTTGCTTCTTGTAGTTCACAACTTTTGGGGGTTTTGGTGTGGTCTGCGTGGAAATTAGGGTTTTGGGATTAGCGAATTAGGGTTTTCCTCCTCTCTTTTTGTTGATGCCCGCGTTGTAAGGGAAACCTCCATAAAAAGAAAGAGAGAGAGAGAGAGAGTGATTGTTTGGTTTTGCGTAAAAAGATGTAATGGCAGGGAATTGAATTGAAATTGTTTAAAAGTTTTTGAAGGAATTTGAGTTTTGGCCCACTTGGGTTTCCGTGTCAAGTTTGTTCTCTCCTGGGATTTTTATTAAATTTACTTCTTATGAAAGGTAAGAAAAGAAAAATAAAGTAGTATATTTTAGGCTTTTAGCATAACTTTTTTTTTTTTTTAAATTTGGGGATAAAAAAACAACAAATTAGAATAACGTAACTTAATCCAAATCTATTAAATAATGTTTGATTTTGATAATTTAAATTAATTAAAAAAAATTTATTATAAAGTTGTCTTTTTTAAAAACAAATTCCAAATGACTTATTAATTAAGTTTTGATCTTCTTATCTTATCTTATATATAGTATGATTTTTTAAGGGAGATTTTTTTTTTTTTTTAAGAATACTAAGTATTTTTAACACACACAAAAAGAAGAAAGTAGATTTTTTAAATAAACTTACCGTGGTGAATTTGTTTTAAGAAAATCTTATAGTATAATTGAGTAATTTTTATTTTTTTTACTAAGAAGATAGAGTCGGTATATTTAAATAAAGAAAAGGTAGAAGAGGTATAATTATCAGTCTTGCAACCACGAAGAATGGTGCTCCCTCCTCTTATATTTATAGTGGAGTCTGCTCATTAAATTCATGATGGGGTCCATCATAAATATGAGAGGATGGAGCACTATTTCACTGCACTCCGGAACTACTTAAGAATTTTTCAGTATGATTTCAATTAAGTTAATTAGAATCCATATTGATTTTGTCCAACTTCTACATGTATTTTAGGAGTTAGTAGAGTTTTTTTTTTTTTTTGAGAAGGAGGAGTTAGTAGAGTTAGAATATACAAAAATACAAATATACAATTAATCATAGGTCACGATTGACCAATTGCTATATTTAAGTAACTACTTATCCATACGTGCAATACAAAATATTAATTTAAAAATTATATATAAAAATTAAAGTTTAAATAATTACTATTACTATCTTAATTAAGAATTAGTGAGTTATATGACAAAAGTGCCTTAATTTAGGTGTGTACAATGTACCACATCTATATTCAGCCACTTGTCCTGAATACTAACTGAATGTAATTTATAAGTTTTACTACGTTGAAATATAAAATCATGAAATCAAAATCAAAATAATAAAAAATTAGTTGAAATTTTTTATTAAAAAAATTACTTTTTTTTTTTTTTGAGAAGGATTAAAAAAAATTACTTGAAACTTTGGATTGTAGAGTTTTAATTTTGGTCCAACCACAACTTTTATTAGGACAACTTTTATTTTTATGATGAAACAAAGACTCTTAATAGGACAGTGATTCAAATAAGAGTTTTGGAGGACCTACATAAAAAGATCACTCAATCAAAGGCACGAATATTATGTCAGTCTAAGCTTATTTTTTTATACTTAAGTCATTTCACTTAAATCAAGATAATAATAACAAAGATTTTCTAGGGTTTATCTCTTATACATTGGAGTGAGTTGGGTCCGATGTTTGTTTATATAATCTTCGTTTTTAACCGCCCGTCGCATATTTCATTTATTTACTAAAGTCATAGCGTGATTAACATAATAACATTAATAAAAGGCAATCATCTTGAGATTTGTGCTCATAATTAGAGATGATGGATTGTTGTCTACCCACAATTAGGAGTTCATGCCTTTCCATTTGGGGGTCTCATCCTTCAATTGTTGTCTACCCACAATTGATTCGAGCACAATTTTTTGGGCACAACTTTTATTTTATATGATATGATGATACAAAAATACTTTTACTAAGCCATTCGTCCAAACAAGAGTTTTGAAAGACCTGTACAAAAAGATCACTCAAAAAAAAGGCATCAGTATGGTGTTGACTTAAACTTCTTTGATATTTAGCGAGTTTGTGGCAAAAGTTAAGTCTTTTGCTTTTGTTTTGGTCCTTCCAATAGCATTGTTCATGCATCTTCTTTCTTTAATACAAAGGAACATCCTTTGTGTGGTGAGGCCATTCTCTAGGCACAGTGGAGGAAGATGCTGACTGTAAAAAGCACTAAATGGATCAAATGTGGCTATCGTTAAGCCTAAGGATGTCAAAATGAAGATCCTTTCGGACCCACATGACAAGGAATCAACGGCTAGGCCATGACCATGAGCAGACTGATAATGACTAAGAATAGAAATCGAAGCTGTAATGCAACTGATTGTCATTGTTGTCTTCGTTGGTTGAAGGTTGAAAGTTGAAAGTTTAAAACTGCAAGTCAGAGAGAGAGAGAGAGAGAGAGAGAGGACATATTACACAATAGGAAGAGTGTTTGGTTGGTTGTGATAAACCTTGATATGATACACATTACGATGATATGATATTAAAATTTTTTGTTTTATTTTATTTTTTCTAACTTTACTAAAATTTAAAAATACAAAATATATCACATCACCTTAATTTCATCACCTTTCTCTATTTTTTTTTTTTTTTACTTAACAATCTCACCACATTCCTAAACAATGGAATGTTATACTCTTGTATTGAGATTACATTAATGTAAGATTATGATAATATAATATGACAATGTAATGGAACATCACAGTAAACCAAACACCCCTAGAGATGTTAAGTGGTTAAGTTACACATGACATAGCTCCACAAAAATTACATACTTTATTAAATTTCTCTGAGAACAAATGATTAGAAAACACTACTATTTATGTCATTAATTAACATTATTAATGATCATGTCAAGTAACCTGATTAATTCATACTTACATTACTTTTTTTATTTCTCTCTTTTCCTCTTATTTTTTACAGGCTCTCCGGCATTCAAATAATAAAAAACAATTTTGTTTAAAAAAGACCAGAGGGATTACAAGGGATTTATAATATAGGATTTGGTTTATCTCTAGTACTTTCTTAACTGGACATGTCCTTTTATTTTAAATATACAATAGTAAGTGGTAGTCGGTTTTAATCTCTACTTTTTATTTAGTTAATGGGTAGTGTGACAATCTCTCATTAAAATAAAAGGAAATTCATTTTAAAAAAGTACTGGAGGTAAACCAAACCCTTTAATATATTTATTTCTTTGATTCTTTCCATCAAAAGGGCAGTGGGATTGTGAGATTGTCACTCTCTTTTTTATGGAAAATTCTTAGGTACTCTCGAAATAGGGAGAAATTGTGCTGCGTTCTACATCTTCTCACATTCATGCATGAATTTTAATGAATGAACTCAATAATGAATGTGAGATAATGGAATATTATTTTTCTTACTCAGAGAATATCTAAAAATTACTCATTTTTAATTCTTACCATATGGAACCCACAATTATCTTGTTCTTTTTTTAATTATTGGTCTAATTAGAACAATTTCCTCTCCAGGCCCTCTTTCTGTCCTTCATGTATATCTGGCTTCTCATACGGCTTAGTGCAACAAATTACGGAGTATACTTTCCTATAGCATTGCAATTTGCTATGCCTAAAACTAATATCTGTCGTTGAAAACAAAGTACCTAAAGTCCCTGCTTTGGTTTTAACTTCCACAATCTCATGAGTCAAACAATAATTGCCTTTTGAAATTGTCCTTTTCCATTTTTTTTAATGCACTTTGTCTTGAAGATTCACAATTTTGGAATCCATGCCCATACATATCTTCAAATATAAAAAACCCTAAGTTTATAATTAAAAATAAATGTAGACCATCAGTCAATTCAGTTTCAAAATTGTACCCTAAGATTTGTTTTAAATTTTTAAGATGCAATTTCTTCTTTGTTTTTTAAATGAAAAACTTGTACTTTTATTAAGAAGAAGATAAATTTAGTACATCATAAATAACTTCTAATTGTTGAAGGAAAATGAATCACTTGCATAATATCAGCGGAGGGTTGCATGCATGCATTTGTCATGTCTCTGCTTCATAAGTCTCTTTTTTTTTGGGGAGGGGGGGGCTCGTTGAATTTATAGTAACATACGTTTCAAGAAAATGATCATTACTAAAAAATATGAATAAATCATATAGCAATTAGTATTTATATGGATATTCTATTCTCTCCTTAAGCTGATAAATGGGTAAATTTCATCAAGCCTTGTGGGAAAATGTTTGATTATTGACACATGTCATTATAATGTGTGTATACTGCATATACATAATGAGGTCTATGACTCTATGTGACTTCTTTTTTTACTGATCGTTTAAGAACATATTGGTTGAATCAAAGGAAGAGATAAAAAAGAAATACAAACAAAGGAAGAGATAAAAAAGAAATACAAACAAAAGAAGATGATGTCATAATTAATTTAATAATTATTTTAAATATATATAAAAATATTAAATTAGTAAAAAATATAAAAACTAACTAAAATAGTCTAATTAAAACTATAAATTCATATTTTAACTGTGTCTAATATATCTATATCCATCTCAAACCCAAATATGAAATATCTATCCAATAATAATAATAACCATTTTTTTATTAAAAAAAATTAAAAGCATCAGATTGTCTTTCTAATTTTTACTTTATAATGCTCACGCGACCAGTTGTTTAGCTCACATTCACAAACCTAAAAAAGCACTAGAAACAAAGTGAATGAAATTAAAGGAAGAGATAAAAAAGAAATACAAACAAAAGCAGATGAAGAAAGAATTGTTATGTTATATTCACAACATTTTTCGCAATATTTTCACAAGAATCATATCAAAAAATTATGTGAAAAGTTGTTACTAATTTTAATTTGAACTCACCACTGAAATTATTTTTTTACTCACCAATATTAGCTAATAACAATTTATTACTTAAAATTTATTGTGAAAATATTGTGGTAGCATTTCATAATTCCCATTTCTTAATATTAAATACCACACATTTGATTCTCAAAAAAAAAAAAAATACCACACGTTTAAATAAAAAAAAAAAACCACACGATTACATAATAAAAAAATAATATTAAAACTTAAAGATAATAACCTCCACCACACAATAATAATAAAACTTAAAGATAAAACCACACATTTATCACATCCTCTTGAGAAGTTTCATTATTCACATCAGAGAGAGAGAGAGAGAGAGAATCTAAAGCGTCGGTGGAGATCAAGGTGCGCCGGTGGAGATCGGTGGAGATCAAAGTGCACCAATGGAGATCGAGGTCGCCGGTGGAGATTGGTGGAGATCAAGGTCGCCGAAAGAGCAAAGCCAATGGAGATTGAGATCGTCGGTGGAGATCGAGGTCGCTGAAAGAGCAAAGCCGGCGAAGATCGACGTTCCCCATGCAAAACTACCTCGTCCGCCGCCCCATAGCCGTTCATCCTCCTCCCCACCACCGACTAGGTTAGATCGGCTTGTTCTTCTTCTTCTTCTTCTTTTTTTCATATTTGCTTGTTCTGACTCAACTTTATTGTAAGAACTGGATTTTGTTTTGTGTTTCATGTTTGGATTAAGTGAGATGTTTTTTGAGAGTGAAGCAAAGAGAATCAGATGTTTTCTGCGCCAGATCCTTCGTTTTCTGATTTCTTTTTTACGTTTTTTGTTTGGATTTTGTTTTCCCAACAAAAAATAGTAAATACTCCGGTGCCGTTTAAGGTTTTGAATTTTTTTTAAAAAGGGACCTATGAGAACTGCAAGAACTGTTCACGGTTCACAGACCCTGAGGTCCGACCGCGGTTCCTACGGGTCCTTGCATTTTTCATAGAAAGCGGTTATTGAGGTTAAAAGAACCGCAAAAATGAGCGGTTCGAGGTTTTCCCGGTCAGACCGTACGGTCCAGTCCGAGTTTCAAAACTATGCTATACATTCACCTTTTTTTAACATGCATGCCTAATTTTGATTTAATCAATATCATTTACTATTCAATTATAAAACTCATCTTTTGTGTAATTTTCTATAAAAAAAGAAGAAGCGTGAATTAATTGTATTTATGAGATGTGGTTTTTAATCTTTGATAACTTGATATTTTGCAAGCATGGATAAGGAGATAATCTAATTCAACAATAGTTTTGTAAAAAAAAAAACACACACACACACACATTCAATATAATGTTATTGAGTGGTGTATTTCAATTTTTTTATTATAAAATTTTCAAGGCTCTCACCACATAATTTTTAGTAACTAAATTACATGACCTTTTGTTAATCATAAAATGGTCAAATTAATTGTAACAATTTTAAAATTGTATTGTAAACATTCATGCACAAAAAACTCAAAAGTTCAACTTAGAAACAATACAGATTTTAGAGTACATTACATAACTATTTTGTTATTTTTTGTTTCTCATACACTAATTTTTAAGAAGAATAAAATTTCTTTCGTAAAAAACCTTAGTTCAATATTGTGATGCTTCTTATCACATTTAAAGGTTGATAAGAATTTTGTTTCTCAAAATAAAAAGTTGATAAAAATTTTATTAATATTAATTTTTTTTTCAAAATTCAATTTTTTTTTCAACTCTCATTTTTCTCTTATAATTTCTGATTTTATTTAAGTTTGATATAAAAGAGATAATCTATTTATTATATTATACAAGAAATATATCAGTAAAAAATGTAGAAAGAAAATATAAAATGAAAAATTCAAATTTAGTGTCCGTTTAGCAAAGATTATTTTTGCTAACTTATTTTACTATTTATCTTACTTTTGGTACTATTCATAGGTCACATTGTACTATTTCAAATTAACTTTTACATTTATCTTCAGTACTTTTAGCCAAAAAATTTCAACTTCAACAAAATAAGCGGATCTCAAACGGACCCTTAGTCACCTTTCGATCTTTTGACTTTGCCTTGCTTTAAAATTAGCTATTATTCATTAATTGCTTGTATGACTTAAGAGTAATAAAATAATGAACAAAATTACAATTTAAATCATAAATTTTAGAAGTGTAACAAATTAAACCATATATTCTCAAAAAGTAAAAATATTGAATTATATCTTTAGAGTAACAAATTAAATCCAATAGTGTAAAAGTAACAAATTAAACTTCTAAATTTATGTAAGTAACATTTATAAAATTAAAAAAAAAAAAAGAGAGATTTTACAAAGTAACAAATTAAATGCCCACTTTATATTAAACTAAATATAATGTCATTTTACTTAAATGAACTAAGATTTAATTTCTTCCTCAAAAAAAAAAAAAAGATTTAATTTATCAGTTTTAAAAATCTTAGTAGTATTTAATTTATGAGTAATACTACACATTATAGTTACTAATGATGCACAGGAAATCAATAAGCTGAATGCTTCGAGCTTTAATGGGTTAGTGCGCGCTTGGAAGGCCTGAAAAGAAAAAAAAACACAAGAATCAAAGGAGACCGGGGTGAACGGGCCAAGAATCCTCTAATGCTTAAGTTAGATTTTTTCTCTAAGACTCAAGAATTTCAACTTTTTAGGAGTAGTAAAAACTTACCTTTATCTGATGTTCATGAGTCCTTATATAGTGGGTTTTTTGGAATGGTTACTTGCGTAGTAACTTCTCCAATATTTGTGGAAGCTTGAAGGTTCAGACTTAACTTCTACAACTGCTATAAAAGTTAGAATATTCAATCTTATCTTCTACAACTGTCATTGGAAGTTAAATATTTAATAGCGATGAACAAGGGCTTGGTAGGACGTGGTTTGAGTTACAGGTTCTTGTGGATGTCTATTTCTAGAAATATCACAAGTGTTGGGGGTCGTCCAGGCAATTTTCCCTGGACGACCTTTATGTCTATGGACTATCTTCTTACGTACATGGACGAGCGTATCATTCTGGACTGACCTTTGGCTCTAGACCACTCCTTTGGATGAATTGGAGATGGTCCAATTTTTAGTTTCCCATTAGTTGCCCCCTTGTCCAAGGGTTGTCCTATGGACGAATTGGAGATGGTCCAATTTTTAGTTTCCCATTAGTTGCCCCCTTGTCCAAGGGTTGTCCAAAGTACTGTTGAAGTTATTGTTGATTTTTGACGCATGTCGTCACCTCATTGGTTAAATGTTGTGTTATGTGTCATCACTGCCCCAATTGGATTTGAACGTTCCAGATCCTGCCATGTGTCATAATTTGGTTGGTTAGCTTGTCGCGTCTATTCAATTTCTCAAGGAAAAGACCATGTGGCTTCTTCTAGTTGGTTGCACTGTTCCAGATACCAAATTTTGTTGCCTATAAATAGTAGAATTTCTCCCCTACCTTTCACATTTCTTAAATTTTCTTCCCTGACTTTTGTCATCTAGCACCTTTGTCTAGGAGTCCTCCTGCGTCTTTAGGCCTTCGTCTAGATCCAAGTATTCTCTTCTTCCTCATCCTTAGGCTTTCCTTCTCTAGTTTCATTGAAATGTCTTCGACTAGCAATAGTGTTGATAAGGAGAAAGACAAGTATCATGACGACACTAGTGATAGTGGTAGTAGCGAGGATGGTAGTAGTAGCAATAGTAGCAGTGGGGGGAATACCACGGACGAGCAATACACGTCTGTTGTTCTCAGGGTTTCCTTAGAGGTTCTTCAAGAACATCTCAGGACGAGGGCAACTTCAGAATCACAAGCTGGTACCTCGACGAGTGTTCCCCCGTCCACTGATTTGGACGAGGTAGAGACTGTATATAAGTATGTTGTAAACGTCCATTCTAAGATGGACGAGAAAAGATTGGCTTCTCCTAGGAGTTGATATCAGATTCCAGACGATCTTAACCCTAGGTTAGCCGTCCGAGGTGAATGGTGTTGTGACCCTCATCTTGAAATAGGTATCTATGAAGCCTACCTTTTAGGGGGACTTAGGTTGCCTCTTTAACACCTTCGCTAGGGAGTTATCAACTAGGTTGAGTTTAGGAGTGTGTCAGTTTAATCGTAATGCATGGAGGCTAGTTGTCTCTATGCAAATTTTGTGGAGGGAAGTGTTTAAAGGAGATCGCCCTCTTACCGTGGATGAGTTCCTCTATTGTTACAAGCCCTCAAAAATTAGTCAATCCCTTGGTTTTTACCAGTTCACAGCTAGGGGTAAAGATTGTAGATTAATAAAGTCCCTCTTGATGTCTGATAAGAACTGAAAGACAGAATTTTTCTTCGTCTCTAGTTTATGGGCTGGACACCATGTTGAGGTTGGCAGGGATCCATTTGTCCCCTATACTAGAGAGATAGGGAACCTTCGTCCAGAAGGTATGTTTTTTCCTTATTCAACATTTTTCCTTCCTTTTTAATCGTCTAATCCTTCCTCTCTTTTTACAGCTATCAAATGACCATCCTTGGACAGGTTCCATCTTAAATGCGTCCAAAGAGCTCGTCTATACGCTGACAGGAGTTTCCACTCATTGGTCACCCTTGATCGTCTAGCGACTTGGGGACCTGATCCTAAGTCTTCTGCTGAAGCTATTGCCCACGAGCTTACTGTTCATAGACGTAAGTTTCCCTTCCCCCTTCCCTTTCTTTTTTTTTTTGTTTTTAAAGAAATTGTTTGAATATAATCTTTTAATCAATCCTAATATTTTCCTTTTCAGGGATGACAACTATGAAATAAAACAAAGGAAAATGGGTGATAGTAAATGAGGATGCCTTACTAGAGACGGAGTCTCAGCACTATCCTACTGTGGGAGATAAAAGAAAGAATCTATCCAAGACGATTGACTTGGAGAATCTTCCAAGCCGTCGAAAGGAAAAGAAGGCGAAGCACAAGTCGTCCAAGCCTGAGGTCATCAAGCCAGGCCATGTCATCCCCACTGCCGCCCAATAGACGTCTGTCCAGATTCACGATGTGGACTAGTCTGAGCCTGTCAAAGTTACCCAGTCTACCACTGCTCCTACCTCATCTCAGCCTCCTTAAAGAGTTCCTATGAACCTCGTTGAGAATGAGAACTTGGCTTGAGAAAGGTTTAAGAAGGTTGTCACTGATGAGGACGTGGCTGCGTGCTATGACATGTCTTTGAAAGAGTTTGAACATTCTGTTGTTCACGATCTTTTTAAGGTATACAATTTCACTTTTACCTCTTCTTGTCATTTTACACTCTCTCTTTTTCTTTTCTTTTTGGTCTAACATAAATTTCACCCAATTGCGTAGGCAATGTCTAAGTTCATTGCAGCGTCCAGGCAGGCCACAGAGATGGACAAGGAGAGGATTAAGCTTGAGACGATGTTGACACCTCATTTTGCAACTCGCATTTAACCTCAATTGGAGGGTAAAAGAGTAATTTCACCTTGGAGACTCATTTCACCAAAATGATCTTGATGTTGTAACGATCAAATTGACTGGTTATAAGCCCTAATCGGACCATCAGATTGAAAGTTATCATCAAATCAAGTTTTAATGGCCGGGATGCACTATCACAAATTGAGTCCGACCTTATGTGATTATGAACAATTGATTCTAATTGGTTATAATTATAATCAATTTGAAATTAATGATGTGTTATAATTTGATTGGTTAGGACTGCATTTTATGGTATGGTTGCATACACCTAATTAATTAGATAGTTAAACATTAATTATTCAATGAGTAATTTGTGCAATTATCTTTTAATTAGGGTAAATTTGGAACTAATTAAGTCTGAAATAGGAGTGATTGAAGCCACTTAATGTTAATTGGGAGCTAATTTGGGACTTATTAAAGTTAATTGTGTTGAAACCATTGTTTAACAAATGACCTCTGCTCACCATCTCATCGATATTTCTTAGAATATTTTGAATTTGTGAATGAGGTTAATTTTTCCAGAAATTAGAAATCCAAGGCTTCAATTTGAGCATAAGAACGAGACAAGACCGATCAAAATTGAGTCAGATACGATTTTTCAAAGTTGGCTCTACAGGTTGTTACAGCAACTATAGGAAAACCGAATTTTTGCTTGCTCCTCACTCTCACCAATCTCTACATTTAATGCTCCAGATTTCCCCCAAGGCTAAAATGAGGTTTAGGTTCATGATTCTTTGTCAACCCTCATTAATGGCCTTCCATTCATATTTCCTCCACCACTACTATATAAACCCCCATCTCCTTCATTCCAACGAAAGACAAAAGAAAAAACCCCCCTCTCTTCTCCTCTCTTGAATTCTAGGAAGTTGAGTAGTCTTGTCATATTTTGGTCTTCTTAAGACTCAAGGTATTAAGTGAGACTCACTCTTCCTCTCCTAACTCTTCTTTTCCTCCATCCATATGACCTCCCTCAAGAGTCTCCTCATTCACCATATGGACCTTGCATGAAGGTATAATCTCTTTTCCTAACTTGTTTTTTGTGTTGCCATGATAAGAATTTAGGATTAAAGCATGATAGTAACTATTTAAATTCTCTTGAATATGTTTGAATGTTCTTAAATGTTCTTATGTGTTCTTCACATGCTATTGGTTGTTTATCACATGTTCATGCATAACACTAGTTTTAATCTTAAATTCACATAAAAAATATGAAAAACATGTTTGTTTCATAATTCTTTCAAATCTTTGAATCTAGGATATCACTATCCACACACATTTACTAGAATTCATTTTTCAATCCAAATGCAATGCTTAATAAATTGAATTAGGGTTCATCACATGCTTCTTATGTGTTCTTCATATGTTCTTGTTGTTCATCACATATTCATGTATAAGCACTAGTTTTGATCTTAAATTCACATAAAAAATATAAAAAAACATGTTTGTTTCATAATTCTTTCAAATCCTTGAATTTAGGATATCACCATACACACACATTCACTAAAGTTTATTTTTTCAATCCAAATGAAATGCTTAATAAATTGAATTAGGGTTTATCACATGCACACACATTAAATTCACTATGCAAATTGATTGACATATTGGATGATATGATATGAATGTTGGCCACCATAGTCTAGAAGACCGGTTTCATCGGGCAAGGTGGGTGCCTAACACCTTCCCACCTTGTAACATAGCCTCCGAGCTTAGATCAAGGGTTAATAGATCAAATGCTTATCCATGTAATTTTCAATTTTTAGATTGTAACTAGGAAACAAAGCTATGTACTTTATCTTAGATTGTATCTAGGACCAAAGCCATGTAATTTTCCTATAAAAATTGTAAATTCAATTGAAAATTAATAAAATGAGGAATTTTTCAATTTTGATTTTCTTATTTTTTCAATGATTAAATGAGTGGTGACTCCATTGTAAAACCCTTAATCTAAAGGGAAAAATATAACTAGTCGAACCTCCATTTTGAGAGGCAATAACACATCTCCATTCATTCACGTGGGTTTGGCCCAACACTCCATAAAATGGGCCGGGGGCGCGGTCTCTCATAGACGAGGATCCAGGAGGTTAAGGATGACTGCAGGAGTTGGGCTGCGGTGGCAGGCAAGGCCAAAGATGAAGTTAAAAAACTAAAAAATCTAGTCGAGGAGCTGAAGGCTAACATTGTTGAGAAGGATACTCGTCTTGACCATTTTCAGAAGAGGAATGACAAGCTGAGCACCCTTCTTAAGAATGCCAAAAAGGACAGTGTTGAGGAGTTCAATGCTTCCAGCTAGTTCATTAACCTTCTAGACATGAACTACGCTGCTGGCGTAGAAGATTTTCGCATGGACGCTATTGAATGCTTTCCTGAAGTGGACTTTAGCTCCATCAAACTCTAGCTTGGTGCTGTCAGCTCTCTCCTCTAGACGAGTTCTGAAGACATGAATATTGAGGACGATGCTACCATCCAACTGGCCCAGGATGAGCCTAAAATTGGAGATAATCCCTCGCAGTAAATGTTTGAAATTTTACCACCTTGTTTTCTTTTTCAACCTCTTTTTTTTTTTTTTTTTTTTAAGTATGAGGTCCATTGTTTTGGACCACTTAAATTAATCCAAGTACATTTTACTCTTCCACAATCTTGAGGACGGGCTTTAATACATTTATGCTTTACTTTATAAGGGTTTTTGGACGATGGTCGTCTACCCTTTTAAACTTTTATGAATGAATATTTACTATTGAACACGTTATTGTATGGACGAATTTTCCTTATTTACATAACCCATATTATACTGGTTTTAAGTGTAGTCCGCCCGCTCATAAAGGCATTTAGCTTGTCCATGTTAAAATGATTTCATCATGTTCAACATCCTTATTACTCTTTAATTTTTTACAAGTATAACTCGTCTTATGAATGCCATTAACTTTTATAACTTTATTTGTCCAGAGATTTGACTTAGATGGTTCTATTTTTCGTCCATAGGTTGAACGATTTATAGTCGTCTTTAGGCAAGACGTTTCTAGCTCTTACTCGTCCAAAGATTGGACTATTTTAACTAGCTATATTTATCCATGGAT
This sequence comes from Castanopsis chinensis, assembly GCA_032878915.1. Lineage (NCBI taxonomy): Eukaryota > Viridiplantae > Streptophyta > Magnoliopsida > Fagales > Fagaceae > Castanopsis > Castanopsis chinensis. The sequence continues at coordinate 10,937,174 of JAVQMG010000106.1, forward strand.
TTTAAACATTCTTTCGTGCGCACATTTTAGCGTCCATTGGTTGGATGAATATGCTTAGGTTTTGTCTTGTCCATTAGTCAGACGAACATACCTTAAACTTATTTCTCTGCTTTATACTTATTTTAAGGAAAACATATAGACATTACATCCCTGCGTTTAGAGATTTTACTCATCTAGGGCTTTTAGCCTTCTTGTGGATTAGTTTTAATAAGAACTTCAACAACATGAGAATTGAAAATTCACACAACCTTATACATTGTAAATATTACTTACAAAATATCGTCCACAAGTTTTGGCACATGCTTAGAAGTTGGTTCTTTTAAGGAATTAAAGATACAAACAAACCAAATCTATGACTTCGTCCATAGTTCATAGGCAATGCATGGTTTAGAAACATACATTTTTAGGGAACTAAAACACTACATAGAATACTAATAACAAACACAAGTAATGAAAAGTAACACATAACTTCAACTCGTCTAGGATATACACAACGTCTAGGATGATCTCGTCCAGAGTGATGCTCGTCCAAGCTGTTATCCTATTGGTAATACCTTCTTAAATGTTCAACATTACAAGAATGCTCCTGCTTTCTCCCATTTAGGGATTCTAAGTAATAAGACCCTTATCTCTTGCAATTGATAACCCTGTAGTGTCCTTCCCAATTATGTCCCAGTTTTCCATAGGTCCCTGTATTAAGACCCTTGATCTCAGAGACCCTTTTTAGGATGAGATCCCTAATGTTGAAACGCTTGGGCTTCACCATTGCATCATATTACCTAGCCATGAGGTTTTTATATCCTGTTGTCCTTTGCTTCGTATTTACCCTTACCTCGTCTATTAGATCAAGGTTTGAATGAAGTTGCTCTTCATTATCCTCGTCTTGATACTTCATCACTTTATGGTTTGCCATGTGCACTTCTGCGGGTATCATAACTTCGCTCCCATAGGCTAGTTTGAAAAGAGTTTCCCCTGTGGGAGTCCTTACAGTCGTCTTGTAAGCCTATAGAACATTTGGTAGCTCGTCTAGCCATACTCCTTTTACCCCTTTAAGCTAAATCTTGATGATTTTCAACAAGGATCAGTTTGCAACTTCTGCTTTACCATTTACTTGTGGGTGGAAGGGTGAATAATGATTCTTGATTCCAAAATGCTCGCAAAAATCTCTAAAAGGTGTGCTGTCAAATTGTTGTCCATTGTTAAACACTAGTACTCTAGGTACCTCAAACTTGCATACAATTCTCTTCCAAACGAAATTTTTGACATTTTGCTGCGTGATTTTGGCTAAGGGTTTAGCTTCCACTCACTTAGTAAAGTAATCGATCTCTACCACCAGGAACTTCATCTGCTTGGTTCTAAGTGGAAAGGGACCTAAAATATCCAATCCCCATTGTGTAAAGGGCCATAGGGCCATCATCAGGGTGAGATACTCTGATGGCTGTCTAGGGACGTTGCTGAAGCACTAACATTGGTCCCACACTTTGACATAAGCCTTAGCATTTGCTTGAATAGTTGGCCAATAATAATCTGCACGGATGACTTTATGAACCAGTGCTCTCGCTCCTGAGTAGTTTCCACATGCTCCTTCATGAACCTCCCTCAACACATAATTTAACTCATCCCAAGCTAGGCACCTCAAGTACGGCTGAGAGAAGCCTCTTTTATATAATATCTTTTCTATGAGGACATACTTATTGGCTTTGATCCTTAACTTTCTAGTTTCATCCTTATCCTTGTCTTCTATCTTTGAGGTGAACTACTATTGGAGTCATCAAATTTCTTTCTCCTGAAATTTGTTGTACCTCTAGAAGGTCTATGCTTGGCATGTATTGGACTTTGTCATACTCGTCCATAGCCCTCTCTGTCGAAGCTGCCTTCTCCAAGACACCTGTTTCCATATTTTCCTTCTATTGGACTTGTACGAAACTGGCTTCATTAAATTTTTTGATAAGCCGCTTCACTTAACTAAGATACTTCTTCATTCAATCTTTCTTCTCTTCACACATTCCATTTACTTTATTTATGATTAACTAAGAATCTCTGTGGATGACCACTGACTCTACTCCTAGGGACTTAGCCAATTCCAACCCTGTAAGGAAAATTTCATATTCAGCTTCATTATTGGTTGTTTGATACTGTAGACGAGTTGCGTATTTTAACTTGTCCCTTTCAGGGTATTTTAGCACAACTCCAATTCCTCATGCATATAGTGTGGACGAACCATCTACATAGACGACCTAACTTTGAACTTCATCAATCACGTCTAACTCACATTGGTTGGGAGTGAACTCTGCAATAAAATCTGCCAAGACTTGTTCCTTTATAGCGCTTCTTAGTTGATACCTGACATCAAACTTGCTAAGTTCTATGACCTATTGGATTTATCGTCCTGCGGCTTTCAACTTGTTCATCGCTTTCTTGAGTGGATGATTTGTCAAGACATTGATGACCTGAGCTTGAAAATAATGTTGTAACTTCTTGGAAGCTGTGGCCAAAGCAAAAGCTAGTTTTTCTATCATAAGGTACCGTCCTTTTGCTCCCCTCAGCACTCGACTTGTATAATAAACTGGCTTCTGTATTTTTTCTTCTTCACTAATCAATGTTGAGCTCACTGCATGTGAAGACACTGCCAAATGCAAGTATAATTCTTCATATGGTATAGACGAGGCTCAGCAGAGGAGCTGTTGTGAGATAGGCTTTGAGATCTTGGAAGGCCTTTTGACACACGTCCGTCCATTCGAATGCCTTCTTGAGAACCTTGAAAAATGGTAAACACTTGTTAGTAGCTTTGGAGACAAATCTGTTAAGAGTGGCAATTCGCCCAGTGAGAGATTGGACTTCCTTGATGTTCCTTGGTGGTTCCATATTCAGTGTTGCTTGAATTTTATCGGGATTTGCTTCAATTCCCCTCTGTGAAACCATGAACCTAAGAAATTTTTCTGACAAAACTCCAAAAGCATACTTGCTTGGGTTCAACTTCATGTTATATCTTCTGAGTGTATCGAAAGTCTCTTGAAGGGTGTCTAGGTGTTTTTCCTCTTCCAAAATCTTTACCAATATATCATCTACATAAACCTCCACATTTCATCCAATCTGTGGACGAAACATATGGTTAACCAGCTTTTGATAAGTTGCCCCCATGTTCTTCAAACAGAATGGCATCACCTCGTAGCAAAATAAACCTTGGCTGGTAATGAAGGATGTCTTCTCTTGATCCACCTCATCCATCCTTATTTGACTGTAGCCTGAGAAGACGTCCATAAAACTCAGCAATTTATGACCCGCAGTTAAATCCACCAGTTAGTCAATGTGCGGCAATGGGTAGCTATCTTTAGGGCAAGCCTTGTTTAGATTGGTGAAGTCCACACATATTCTCCACTTGCCATTTGCCTTCTTAACCATCATTATGTTTGCCAACCAGTCCGGGTAATAAACTTTCTGGATAAATTTCGCCGTGGTCAACTTCTAGACTTCTTCTTTAATGACATTATCTTGTTTAGGAGCAAAAACTCTTTTCTTTTGATATACGTGTACACAATGGGCAATGATACTTGGGTCAATACCAAGTTAATACCTAACATGTCTTCATGACTCTATGCAAACACATCAATGCTCTTCTTTAAGAACTGGACAATGTCTCGCTTCGTTTTCTCTTTCATGCTTGCTCCAACCTTTGTATATTTTTCAGGGTTACCATTTTCCAAAGGGATGTCTTCTTGCACTTCAATGGGCTCCGCGGTAACTCTTCTCTCGTCTATTCTCATTGTCTACATATGCTCATCCATAACCAACATGGCCAGATAGCATTCTCTAGCGGCTAATTGACCCCCTTGCACTTGACCTATATAATGATCTGTTGGAAACTTAATAGATAAATGGTAGGTAGAGGTTACCGCTTTCCAACTATTTAAGGTCGGTCTTCAAATGATAGCATTGTATGAAGACGAACAGTCCACAACAAGGAAGTTTACCCCTTTTTTTATCTGTTGTGGGTACGGAGTACCACCATAGGCAATGTAATGGTACCCACGGGTTGCACTTTTATCCCTCCAAATCCTATCAATGGCAAATTCACTGGATGAAGTTGATCTCGTCCAAGCCTCATTTGTTGGAAGGCAGGATAATATAAAATGTCTGTCGAACTTTCATTGTCTACCAACACCTTCCTAGTTGTGTAATCAGCAATGAGCAATGTGATGATGATCGCATCGTCATGTGGGTGGTGAATCCTTTCAGCGTCCTCGTTCGTGAATGTAATGGCTTGCTCATCTGCCCCCTCATCCTTAGGGGTTGTCTAGAGAGTTCGACATTTTGCACTATCTTCAAATACGTCTTCCTTGACTTAGAAGACAACCCCGTTGAGGTCCCTCCTATAATAACCCTTATTTCTTCGAGCGGGGCTTGTAACGATTCTTCTACCTTTCCTTTCAACTTCTTGTCCTTGTGATCTTATCTAAGGAAGTTTCTCAATTTTTCTTGTCTGATAAGATTCTCTATCTGTTGCTTCAAATAAAAACACTCATCCGTGTCATGCCTATGGTTTCTATGGTAGCGACAATACTTGTTCCTATTACGCTTGTTGGGACCTCCCTTCATTTTTTCTGGCCACTTCAAGGATGGATCATCCTTGATTTGCATTAGTACTTGTTCAAGTGGCATGTTCAAGGGCGTATATTGTTGACTCTTTGCTGAAGAAAAACTTGCCTTCTTGTTATCTCGATCTTTCTTCTCCCTCGTTCAGGCCTTCTTTGGACGAGGACCCTACTCTGGATGGTGCGGGATATCCGCTTTTATTCTTTCAGCCCTTTTCGTCTTCTTGGCTATGATTGCATCCTTTACATTCATAAAAGTTTGGGCTGAATGGAAGAGTTCAGCCATGGTTTGAGGTTTTTGCTTATAAAGCTTATGGATGAACAAATCGGAGTTAACTCCATTATGGAAGGATGCCAATAACAACTTGTCGTCAATCTCGTCTATAGTTAAGGTTTCTCTATTGAAACGAGTAATGAAGGACCGCAAGCTTTTATTTTCCCCTTACTTTATGGTTAATAGGCTAGACGAGGAATGTTTATACCTTTGTCCTCCAAAAAAATTGTTGACAAACAACTTACTCAATTCTTTAAAAGATCTCATAGTATTTAGAGGTATCTTGCTGAACCACACTCATGCTGGCCCTTTAAGGGTGGTAGGAAAAGCCCTACACATAATCTCACTTGGAACCCCTTGTAGATGCATTATAGTCTTGAAGGTAGCAATATGGCCAAAAGGATCACGTGTTCTACCATATGAGTCCAAGGAAGGAATCTTGAACTTGGAAGGTAGGGGATGACTGTCGATAGAAAGCACAAAAGGGGAATAAGCCCGACGGACTAGATCATCTACGGGATTCGTCTTTCTCATGTTCTCCCTCATCTCATCCAAGGCCTTCCTTATTTGATCCATCTCCCTCTCCAAGTATGGCACCTTTCGTAAGGTGATACCCCTTGACTGATTCTCAGGTTCAACGTTTCTCCTTCCCTAACTTCTTGACTCTAAGCTTGCCCTTCCATGTATCTTTTATGGTGTTGCCTCCTTAAACTAATCTCCCCTAGTTAACTCTTGGTACTAACGAGTTAATTCCACCATGGCGATTGCCATGGACTATATGTGTTGGATGGAAGGCGATTGCATGACAGGTGCTGATTAGCGATCACGGCTGGGATTTCTAGAAGCATTTCTACTCTTTTCATGGCCTGGACTAGTGGCCATTGATCTTGTCCGAACCATGCAGCCTTTTGTCGAAGGAAGATAAATTGCAAAACACAAAGTCAATCTCTTCCCCACAGATTGCGCCAATTAATGATGTACAAAAAATTAGTAGGCTGAATGCTCCGAGCTTCAATGGGCTAGTGCGTGCTTAAAAAGCCTGAAAAGAATCCTCCGGTGCTTAAGTTATTTTTTTCTCTAAGACTCAAGAATTCCAACTTTTTAGGAGTAGTAAAAACTTACTTTTATTTGATGTTCATGAGTCCTTACATAGTGGGTTCTTTGGAGTGGTTACTTACAAAGTAACTTTCCCAATATTTGTGGAAGTTTGAAGGTTTAGACTTAACTTTTACAACCGCTATAGAAGTTAGAATATTCAATCTTATCTTCTTCAACTGCCATTGGAAATTAAGTATTTAATAGAAGGGCTTGGTAGCACGTGGTTTGAGTTACAGGTTCTTGTGGATGTCTATTTCTGGTAATATCACAGGTGTTGGGGTTCGTCTAGGCAATTTTCCCTAGACGACCCTCACGTCTATGGATGACCTTCTTACGTACACGAACGAGCATATCATTCTGGGTTGACCTTTGGCTTTGGACGACTCCTATGGACAAACTGGAGATTGTCTAATTTTTAGTTTCCCATCAGTTACAAATTATTTTAGAACATCTTTATAAACTAATATTGTGGCTAATTTTTACTAGTTCTTATATATGCACACCACTAATATCACTTTTTCACTTATTAATAACTACTCACCACATAAGTTCTCCGTAAAATAGCATTTTTCTTAATTTATTACATAATGAGCTTGAGGAAAATAATTTTTAATCAATTTAGAGTTAAAGCCTTTTTCTTTTAAGGCAAAACCCAATGCTAAAAATTCAAAAGAAAAAAAAAAAAAACCCAAAGGGAGAAATAGTAGAAACAACCAAAGAGGATGTAGTGTAAAAGCACTCGTTGGTGCTTGTATAATAGAAAAAAATACTACATTTTAGCCAATCAAATGCAAAATTCTCCAACATTAGGCCATGCAAATTTGTGTATAAATATACAGTCATACTATAGTATATTTACTATGGCACTACTTATTTTGCACTTTATTTTTTATTTTTTCTTTATGTATTCTAAGGGAGTCCAAATTTTCAGTCTCATTTTTTTTTGCTCCATTCTATACTCCACCAATAAACACATGTAACATGTCCACATCTTTAATTAAATATGCATTTTCTTATTTCTATTATCTAAAATAAAATAACGGTACATCTCCCCACCACCACAACCTTCACCACCACCGGCTTTTGGTTCCATCAACCTCTCCGGTCATGGCCAACCATCGTTTCCGATTACGATAAAACTGCCTATTTAATTAAATCAAACTAATCCCAATCGTAACTCTCAAACCCACCAACCACCATAGTCAAAACTCATGTTTCATACCCAAGCCAAAATCATCACCATAGCTAAAACCCATGCTACAAACCTACTCCTTATTTTTTTCTCTCTTCCTAGCCACTAAATTACTTTTATGTTTTTGCTCTTTCATTTTATTTTTATTTTCATTTTCGTTCTCTACTTCTCTTTTGTTTCCCAATTTTTATACTATGACCAAACCTATTTTGTGTTAGTTATCCTTAAATTGTTTTGTTGTCTTTGATTGATTCGATGATTCAATTTCTCTTTGGAGTTTGGTTATTAGGATTTGATGATATTGGCTTGAGTTTGAAATATGGGTTTCATCTATTGTGGTTGGTGGGTTTGAAAAGATCACGAAGAATTGGGTTGGATTTAATTAAATAGGTGGTTTGGTTGTTACCTGCGATGTTGATGGTATCAGAGGTCGGTGGTAGGAGGATGGTGCTGACAAAGGTTGACGGTGGCTGGTGGAGGTGTCAAGTTTTATTTTAGGTAATTGAAATAAGAAAAATCAAATTTAATTAAATAGGTAGATATGCGATAGGTATTTATTGATGGAGTATAGAGTGGAGTAGAAAAAATTAGACAACTTAAATAAGGAGTCAAAATACCTACTCTTCCTGCTTCACTTTATACTTCACGAATAAAAACATGCCACATGTTTGGACTCTTAAAAAATGAGACAGAAGATCTGGACTCTTAAAAAATGGAGTGGTTGATAATTGTTGTGTTAAAAAAGGTAAACAATTAAAAAGGGGTAAATTACAACTTACTCTCATCTGGTATGACCGAAATTTAGGTTGCCTACCCGTGGTTTAAAATTTAACGCTTTACCCACTTGAGGTTTGACTGAAATTGAAGTTGCCTACCTATAGTTTAAAATTTTATTATGCAAGTGTTCCGCTAGATTCTTTTTAATCTTATTTGATCCAGTATTTTTATGTTTTTTTTTTTTTTTTTTTTGTGTTTTATGAGAAGAGAAATATAAAAATTGAGAAAAATTATATATTTAGCGATAGGTATTTATTGGTGGAGTATAGAGTGGAGTAGAAAAGTAAGACAATTTAAAAAAAGAGTCCGAATCTTCTGTCCATCTTTTTCTGATCCACACTATACTCCACGGATAAAAACATGTCACATGTTTGGATTGTTAAAAAATGAGATAAAAGATCTGAACTCTTAAAAAAGGGAGTGGATAATAATTGTTGCATGTTAAGAAAGGTAAACAATTAAAAAGGGGTAAATTACAACTTATCCCCCTGTGGTTTGATTAAAATTTAAGTTACCTACATGTGGTTTGAAATCTCATGTTGTAAGTATTTCGCTAGATTCTTTTTAATCTTATTTAATCTTGTATTTTTATATTTTTTGTGTTTTTGGAGGAGAGAAACATAAAAATTGAGAAAAATGACATATTTAGCCATGTTTTTAACAAAAGTGAATTATGGAATTCTAACTAAGCTAACCTCATGTCGGTAAAATGTTAAATTTCAAACCATAGGTAGGTAATTTGGCGCGAGTAAGTTATAATTTATCCATTAAAAAATTAGTATTTTAATAAAACAGTGTAAAATAGTAGCAGATAAAATACAATGAATAGATTCCTATGCTACGAATGGTAATACCAATGCTCTAATGCCTGTTTGATAATATTATTTTGATAACATTGTTTGTATTTTTTAAAAATATATGTAAACAAAAATATGCCTAATGTTGGGTAAAACTGACAACAGGCCCTAATGATTAATGAACAAGGCCGCTGTTCACGCCAGACAGAGTCCAATGTAACAAAGAGAAGCCATTTCTTAATCGTATCCGTCGTCTTCGTTTCTATAACTGAAACTTTTACATAACGTATACGCAGCTATTACTACAGCAAATTGCATCACAGTCAAAATCCACATCCTCTTCTTAAACAAAAAAAAAAAAAGTCTCTGCTAATCTCATCTCTGCCTCTCTGTTTTTCTCTCTCTCTTGCTCTGCTATTGCTACCATTACCAATCACATCAACAACAAAAAAAAAATGGAGCTCAAACCTGGTCTTTCAGCTCTCGTTACCGGTGGAGCCTCTGGAATTGGTAAATAATAACCATAACTTTCCTTTCTAGCAAAAATTTTGAATTCTCTCAAATCATCCACATACAATAGCAATGGATACTGCATTTTTTTATATTTAAAATATTGATTCTACAGCGGAGTGTTGTGTTTGGCTTTGCAGAATCGGATTTGTTTGGAAATTGATTTCTTGGTTTTTTTTTTTTTTTTTAATGTGTACAGTTCTTTTGTCTAACTCGTATACTATTGGTTGATGTAGCAACCGAGATGTGATCAAATTATCAAAAAATAAATAAATTTACGCCTTGTAAATGCTATTTCGGTGTGTATGAAATTTTGTTTATGCAAAGTTGCAAACTGATCGGTGATCAACGCAATTGGGTTCATAAATTCAAAATGATTGGTATCTGGCTTTTTATAGTCTGTGAAAACTGATACATAAATTGAACAATTTTGCGGGACATCCAAACAAGCATGGAAACTTCACTTGCGGTGTCTTACCGGTGTTGTATCCCATGTGCCATGTTATAATTTTTCAGAAATTGATCGTGTTGTACCCGTATTTGTGTCTGTGCTTCCTAGCGGCGATGATTGTTATATGATGTGGTCATTTGGTGGCGGTTGATATGTAGGTAAAGCGCTTAGCTTGGCTCTTGCAAAGAAGGGAATATTTGTGACAATTGTTGATTTCTCAGAAGAAAATGGAAGGCAAGTAGCATTCCTAGTCGAAAAGGAGAGTGCCAAGTTCCACTCCAACTTAGAATTTCCATCTGCTATCTTTGTAAAATGCGATGTGACCAACATGAGTAAGTGAAAAATATTTGTTTTTGCTATATGATCTCATTTTTTCAGAGCTTCCGTTTACACAAACACACACCCGTGTGCTAGAAATTGGCGTTTGGTTCATGCTTAGCACTGTAAACTAGATATTCACTCAAAATGAAAGTATAAACTGTTTGGTTTTTGGAGTATTTGTATCCAAAAGTATTGCATATTGTAATGCTGTTGGTTTGCTTGTCTTCGTTGCATCTTCATTAAACAAAGCACAAGTTTAGTATATGTTGTTATGTACTCGAAGTAATGACACAAAAACATCTATTGAAAGACTAATGTATGTCACAGAATTTTGTGAGAAAGCTTTCAAGAAAAGATAGAAAAATACTTGTTCATGTGGCATGTTTTTGTCTGCATAAATTGGCAAGGCATCTGTGCACACGTACACACCCACAAAATTTAATTTAATATTTCTTTTAGTTTTTCTCACTTTTTGAATCTTTGAATTATAAAGGCAAGTAATTTCTTTGACAAGCACATTTATATAATGTGTTTGTTTACGGATAATAAATTTAATCTTTATGGTATGAACAGGAGAAATAGCTGCTGCTTTTGAGAAGCACTTAGCGACTTATGGAGGATTGGACATCTGTATTAACTGTGCTGGAATTAGTAATCCTATTCCATTTTACCAGGATAAAACTGATGGCACTCTTTCATGGAGACACACTGTTGATGTGAACCTGATTGCAGTTATTGATTGCACTCACCGTGCGGTATGCTTAGTATTCTGACTTGGTTGTCCCTTATAGTTGCCTAATTTAGTGTTTTTCTGCATGCTGCAAGAAGCAGTTTGGTTGACAATGTTGAGGACATCTTAGAACCTTCAGATGCAGAGTTGTAGAATTATATTCCTAGAACCTTCAGATGCAGAGTTGTAGTTGCCTGAAATGTTTTAGTAGTTTTTATTGCGTTCTTTACTGTACAAAACGTGTTACCATTATTTCCAGTTTTCCACCAGTAAAGCTTCTTTCTACCAGCCCATCAAAGGGTCATTTAGCAATATTCTGGGGAGAGTAGCTGCCTAGAAATGAGATATGATAACAGGGCTTTTTTAAATTTATACTCAAGAAAAGAAAAAAAATTGAAAATGGGGGCCATTGATGTTTATCCTTTGATTTACTCATTGATCACAATACAGTAATTGGTAAGCAACAATAATCACTTAAAATTCTTAAATCAGATTAAGGCCATGGAATCTGCGCAAAAGCCTGGTGTAATTATAAATATGGGATCTGCTTCTGGTCTTTATCCAATGTACGCTGACCCTATCTACTCTGGTTCAAAAGGTTTGTTCTATTTGTTACTTATTTGGTAAATATATACATTTGATTATGTATCAAAGTAAACACATAAAGAATCCTAAAATGTGTTTTAATATCTAATTAGTGCCTCTTTATCGTATTATTAATACTTGGTTATTTTTTTGTAGGTGGTGTTGTTCTGTTTACTAGATCACTTGTACCCTACAAGCGTAAAGGGATTCGCATCAATGTGCTTTGCCCTGAGGTAAGATTCTGGATGTTCTTGATTACATGTTATCTCCAATTTCTTGGAAAGTTTTGGTGAAATATGATCACCACGTTACTGATAATGGCTGAACCTAGTTGAACTGTATATATTTTTTTGATAATTCAATAGTGAGAACAATGGCAGGTGGGGGATTTGAACCATGGTTCTCCTCATAAAGGACAGCAGGCAATGCCTTTGAGCTACAAGCCTCTCGGCACATTTGAACTGTAATTGAATAGGCATGTGATATGCAAGTGCTGAAAATTATCTTATTTTTTCCCTTGGGGGGTGACACTAATTTTCATTTTTGTGACATCAATTTATATGTTCAATCATATTTCTCATAGTGAAGTTCTTCTACCAATCATAGTTTCCTTCTGAATTTTATATCATGATGCAAATACAATCAGATGTGCAAATTTCAAACTTCATTTGTTATAATTGTAAATAAATTGCCTTCCAGTTTGTGCTTGATTTGTCCAACTGAAAGTTTTCACTCATATGTTCTGCATAAAGAGTGCCTTTAGAAAATTTGTGAGAAAATTAGATGAACCTAACATCGAACCAACTATGCCATGCTTCTCTTTGGATCAGTGGCTGCTTATCTATTTACAGATAGCTGAATACAGATTTATTGATCAGCTCTTGTCAAAATGGGCAAATATCAGAATTGGCTGGCTGAATAAGCATCTTAAGGAATTGCTAATGACCTTTTCCTGTTTTCACTTTTTAAAAAAGATTTGTTCATGGGAGGATAAGTATAGCAATTGTGCTTTGTTCTGACTGTGCATTGATAATCAACAGGAGTTGTCTGTTAAGGTTTTTATAACGTATCATATTGAATGACCCATGAATTTGAATGCAGTTTGTTCAAACTGAGATGGGCTTAAAAATAGATTCTAAATTTGTTGGCAAGATAGGGGGCTTTCTTCCTATGGAAATGGTGGTGAAAGGTACGGGCTATGTCCTTTTCTTTCAATGAAATTTGATTGGAAGTGGCCATGTGTCATTTCAAGTTTCAATAATGCTGTATTAGATGCTTAGTAACTTTCTCAAGTCCATTGCATGCTTCCTTTTATTATAAGAAAGATGCAAGGAAATATTTCTGGTACACATTGGTAATGTTTATAGTGTTTTGTTTGTAATGCACTGAATATCTCTGTTATCTTAGGTCAGCTCTTTTTAGTGGTTTGGCCCTATAGAGAAGTTAAGGTGGGGCTTGGGACAGGGATGGATATAGGTTTTTTTTTCTTTTGCTGATAATGAGAAAAATATCTTGCCTTTTTTTGCTTTGAAAGTCAGTTTTATGTAGAGTGTCAACCGTATGTAGTAAAAAGGTGCGAACTGAAAACCCTTGAGAAAGGCTGTTGGCTATGCATTTCCACATTCTTCTAGTTTCTTGTATATATATATGTGTGCTAGTTTTCTAGGCAGGTACTTCAGGCATATTATTATGAAACCATGTGTTTCTTCTACTTCATTACAACCCTGTAGAAGAAACATTTGATGCAATTTATGATATCAGTGATTGTTTTACTTTTCAAATCAATTAATGATATTCCAAGATATTATGCCTTTTAGGTACTTTTGAGCTTATCACTGATGAAAGTAGAGCTGGTTCATGCCTGTGGATTACCAATCGCAGAGGCATGGAATATTGGCCCAGTCCTCTGGAAGAAGCAAAGTACTTGCTGCATTCTTCAAAATCTAAGAAAAGTTTTCCACTAAAAGTTGCATCAAATTTCCAACTTCCTCATAGTTTTGAGAAAATGTGAGTAACTATGTCAAACTTATATCTTTTTTTATCTGTAAAAGAAACTAGCCCCTTTTTTATGTTATGTGGTTGCTTTATGTGAATCTATGAAGCTTCAGCTAGAAAATGTACAAGAAATGTTTTTTATTTTTATTTATTTATTTTATTCCCAACTCTAAATAATAGTTTACATTTCCTTTTTGGCTATCTCTAAATAAGTTCTTTGACGATAAAGGTTAGAATTTTTACAATTTTTTTTTTATTGGTAAGTTACACTGACACCATATGGATATTGAACCTGTGACCTTACCCTCCACGTTCCTTTGTCAAGGGGACGGTGTGCCATTTAAGCTAGAGCTTATTGGCTGAATTTATTACTAAAGATATTATTGTTTTTTCACATTTCAATTTAAATGTAAAGGGTAGTATTGGAAAGTTATATACTAAGGTATGTGAACTCTTTTTATACTTGTCTTTAAAAGTTGTGCATTTTCAAGTGGGGCTATTATTTAGAGATAGAGGGAGTGATATATAAGAGTTGTCCATACTAATGTTTAATTGGAAAGTTATATACTAAGGTATGGGAAATTTTTTTATACTTGTCCTTAAAACTTGTGCATTTTCAAGGGGGGCTTATTTTTTATAGACAGAGGGAGTAATATAAGAGTTGTCCATACTAATTTTTATTTATTAGATTTTATTCCAACTTGATTATTTTTGTTGATGTGATTTATATATGAAGCTTCTCCCTTAAGCATATGGCCATCCTAACCTTCTATTTAGGAAACTTCTGTGTACCATAGTCCTCTTATGCTTACAGTCAAAGCTCATCAGAGGCATTTGGGTGCATTTTGAACTGCTCAGTTTATGCCAAGGATAGCCAGCTTAGTTCATGTAATTTAGTCCTTCAATTTAGAGATTCTTCAAAATGATCCTTTCTTAATTCATTTGTGCAGACCTTACCCTTATTTCAGCAGTGAAATATATTTAGAAGGGAAAAAAAAAGTTGAGTGAGCAAAGGAGAGCTGATTGGGTGGGAATTAGAGGTCTTTTTTTTTTTTTAAATGGGTAATTACACGTGCACCTAGTGGCTCTTGAACCCACGATCTCACCCTCACTTGTTTTTTAAAAGAAGAGGAGGTACCATTTGAGCTAAAGCTCATGGGTAAGTGGGATATTAGAAACCATATAAGATGAACTTTGGCAAATTTGAATGGAGAAGTTTGTAAATAGTAGTAGCTAATTAGCCATGGGAGCTTAAAGAATTAGTGGCTCTTATGACATAAAAGCAATCTATTTAAGCACATTCACAGTGAGGCACTTGGTGTTTGCGTGAACTTGTAAAACACTCTATGAGGTGGGATTTTGGTTGTTTAAATGCGGTTAATTTAATTTCTTTACTAATGCTTCATTTTATTAGCACTTCATATCTTCCTTTTATATATATATAATGGCTTTTACAAATAAATGAAACATAGAAGCAATCAACATTTATACCTTTATATCAACTTGCTTATTGATTAATTAGTCATGAATTTCTTGAAAGGAAATGGTTAATATATATATTTTTAATTCAAATTAATTTTTTTTACATATATTTCCTTTTTTTATATAATACAGTGGTTTGCTCATTACCTTTTGAAAGTTACTTACTATTGTTTTTGTTTCTTGCTCTTCAGAGTTGTTCACACCTTAAGTCACAATTTTCGTAGTGCCACCCGCATTGTGAGCGCGCCATTAAGATTGCCCATCAAACCACATCATGTTCTTGTGAAAATCATTTATGCTGGTGTAAATGCTAGTGATGTAAGTGTTTTACTCCCCTTGAAAGGATTATTCTGAGTTTGAAAATTTAGTTTTTTGGGACAAAATTGTTTTGTTTGTTTGGTTTTTTTTTTTGGCATCTCTCTCTCTCAGCATATGTCTAAACTTTGTCATGCAATCAGTAAGAACAAAACTGAATTTGGTGGCTGTAGTGGTTCAACTGGATGAATAGCCACTTTTTCAGTAGCACTGTTGATATTTGCTGTGTGTATATATAAGTTGAAAACACGGGCAAATATTGTGCCTTGTCCTGGTGACAGATATGATTTTATTTTTTTTATAAGTTTGGCTACAGTCTACAGATATGATTGCCCATAATTTAGTAATTCAGCAAGCTTAGACATGATTAATAAATTGTACTTAGTGAGCAAAGGCTTCTATTTTATTGTTTTTTGATATGACACTTTGCCTACATATGACATAATTCATATTTTTTATTTTATTTTATTTTAATAATACTACATAATTCATATTCTTACTTTTGTCTCTGTCATTAGTTTCCATTAACGATAGAGTCATTAAGCTTTATAAAATAAGTATAAAGCTTTATAAAATAAGTTTCCAGTTGTAGTGTAACATATCTTAGTAGTTCATAAGAAAACGGTTTGACCAATTACAGCAACTAAGACATCCTGGTACCTGAGATTCTGAGCAGCTTGTTTTGGGGACCCCTTTATATTTTTCTCATTGGATTTTGGCCATGTCCCAGCACTCTTCTCAGTGCTTTGTGATGCAATTTAGAATATGAATTTGAGAAAATGGAGTTTAAGAAGGGAATCAGAGAGCTGTCAAATTAGCAAGAAAAGCCACAAATGTCGGTGGCTGAAAGTTCAATCAATTCCATCAAAAAAGCTGTTGTTACATCTT
Source organism: Castanopsis chinensis (assembly GCA_032878915.1). NCBI lineage: Eukaryota > Viridiplantae > Streptophyta > Magnoliopsida > Fagales > Fagaceae > Castanopsis > Castanopsis chinensis. The sequence continues at coordinate 10,953,181 of JAVQMG010000106.1, forward strand.
CAAAAAAATCGTTATTTTTTTATAAGTAATAAGATTTATTGATATAAAAAAAAGACACCCAAGTATACAGGGAGTATACAGGGGAGTACAGATCAAATTCAAAAATTACATAAATCAAGTATATCAAAAATTGAAGAAAAGGATTGGTTTCTCCACACTGAGAACCAGTCCAATCAGGTTCTAAAAAAGAATAACTTGAGATCAGGTAGAGAACTCTCACTATCTTCAACGCACCTACTATTTCTTTCCCTCCAAATACACCACATCAAACAATGTGGAACAACAATCCATATATGTCCATTATGATGGTGACCAAACCTTTAGAAAACTCTAAAATAAGGCAATAAATTGCTTTTGTATCTAAGATGCAATCCCAATCACTAGGACGTCATTCACATGTCATAAAAATTAAAAGACTTAATATAACAAAATACTTGAGTTCAAGACACAACAACAACTAAAATCAACCAAGATTGATTGCATAATCAAACATAAATTACAATAGGTTGCTTCTGTGTCTAATAAGATGCGATCACAACCATAAGGATGTCATTCACATGCCATAAAAATTAAAAGACTTAGCACAAGAAAATACTTAAGTTCAAGACACAAAACAGCAACTAAAATCAACCAAGATTGATCAGATAATCAAATTTATGGATGTCTACACTTCCTTTTTGTGTTCCTTTTTTGATGATCAAGTGTGTAAAAAGTACTATTCCATATGCTTTGCATCATTTTAGCATGGTTGTTAAGGATTGACAGGCCTCCATATCTGCACCATGTCAAAGTTCAATTGGTCCATTGCCCAATCTTGGTAGGTAAGTTAAAGCATTGGTCAGTCTTCTTTGTTGTGTTGAGAGAAGGGTTATGGCAAGCACTGCTGAGGGGAAAACCTATTGAGGATACAGAGAAGAGATTCTGCTGGATGTGGAGAATTAAATGGGATGGGGGTGGGGGAAAATCTAGGAAATAGATGTCTCATGAAGTCAGGCCTTTTTTTTAAAATATATTTGTTGCCAAGTATTTTGATGTCAAGATCTTTTGCTGCCATTTTGTACAATAACTTCTACTCATAATATAACTCTCTCTCATTCTCATGTGCACACACTGATGAGGATTATTGACAGGTAAATTTCAGCTCAGGACGTTATTTCAGTGGCTCAGATAAAGACCAAAGCTCCAATCTTCCCTTTGATGCTGGCTTTGAGGTTACGGAAAAATGATGCTAGTTCTTGATATTCCAATATTCTGTGGTTCAAACAAGTATGGCTACCTATGGTGGCTAGTTGATCTTCATTTCACTTTAATGTTGCAGGCTGTGGGAATAATTGCTGCAGTTGGAGACAATGTAACTGACTTGAAAATTGGCACTCCTGCTGCAGTCATGACTTTTGGAAGTTATGCTGAATTCATAATGGTACATGATCTTGAAAGACGTAGTTTTTTATGTGTAGAAAAATTTTATTTTATATCTTTATTAGTTATTTGAGGGGTTTCACATCATAGGTTCCTTCAAAACACGTACTCCCAGTGGCCAGACCAGATCCAGAAGTTGTTGCCATGCTTACTTCAGGATTAACAGCATCAATTGCTCTAGAAAAGGTTACTCTTCATAAACACACTTGAAATATTGTTTTCGTTTTAGGTGGACCCTTTGTCATCACATTTGCTATCTCAATTCACTATAAGTATATAGTGTTTAATCAATAGATTCTTTGTTTTGTATCCTTCAATGTTTTCTGTTATAATTTCTTAAGACCTTTTATCTAGAGACCACATTTGCCTCTTCTAACAATATTGTTCCCATGTGGAACATTCAGGCTGGACAAATGGAATCTAGAAAAGTTGTTCTTGTGACGGCTGCTGCCGGAGGGACAGGTCAATTCGCAGTCCAGGTTTACTTCTGACTATGGAGATACTTTTCTATGACATGACTTTGCTGTTTCTATGAATATGCTTGTATACTCCATCTTGGTTTTGGGAGAAACCTATTGAAATCTGTTTTTAATCACGTTATTATATAGATAGTACCACAATTTTTATTACAGAAGAAATGAATACAATAGAGAACATTAATCTCATCACTAACATTTTTCTTTTTATTGTTACTGGCTCTTTTTTAGTCATTTTTCTCCCATTGATTAATTATCTTTCTTATATCAAAAGGCAATATGAAATTCTATATCTGCAGCTTGCAAAATTGGCTGGAAATACAGTGGTTGCAACTTGTGGAGGTGAGGAAAAGGCCATGCTATTGAAAAATTTGGGAGTTGATCGGGTGATAGACTATAGAGCAGAAGACATTAAAACAGTATGTCTCTTTTTTCCTCATTTTTCTTTTCCTTTATTTTATTTTATTTTTTTTTTTTGGGGTACTTGGTGGGTTTGGAAGTTGAAAGTGAATTTGACTTAATTTTATGTGAGGCAGCAAGTTAACTAAATCATCCGAATGGTTTGACTACATCAACTTCTAGTTTTATAATTTTATTTGATGATTTTCAGTTTTCATGGGCTTATAGAATAAACATGTGAAATGAAGCCATTCATATATGCATGTGCACAATTGTTGGCCATTAAGATAAATCACAAATTCAAAAGGCAAAAAAAGCACTAGTGAACAGTTAGCTTAGCTACTTTAGCAACTTGGCTGGTTATTTGAGATTCCCAATTATTCCATTCCCTGTTATTAGCAATTTATTGCAGTCAAATTGGATCATTTTCTTCTTGAGACATTTTACTTCTATATTTATGAGTTTTTATAATTCATTAAACTAATGCGTGCAATCGGCTATATAGTTGTTCCGCAGTGGTGAACTAATCTGTATGAGATTTACAAAATCATGTAAACTCAAGTAAAATTGATTTTGGATCTGTTTGTACATTCCCAATTTTTCAGTGTAGCTTCCATATGAAATTTATGTTATTCTTGAAATTATTTATAGAAAGCAGCATGAATTTGCATGAGCCAATCATATGTCTTCCAGATTCTGTTCATTAAGTCTTATTTAGAATTCAGTGTTTTGTAATGCACTTGGTCATCACTTGGAGATGCTATATGCTTTGAATCTGAATCAACCCAATGAACATGTCATTTTTTCTACCTTTTCTCATGATTTCCCAGGTTTTGAAGAAAGAATTTCCCAAAGGTCTTGACATCATCTATGAGTCTGTGGGTGGTGACATGTTCAACCTGTGCTTGAATGCTTTGGCAGTCTATGGTCGACTTATTGTAATTGGAATGATATCTCAGGTTCGGGGTTTTTTTTTTCCATTTTTTTTTTAAGTTAGCTTCTCAGGCAACTGATGTTTCAATGCATTTCTTTGTGCACCTTAAACTCTAAAATTTTGCAATTAACAGCGTGATTTGAGAATAGTTTGCAATATTTTCCCACGACCCAAATCAGTGGTGCACATTGCAAAAGTTCTCAAAGTTTAAGTTCCACATTACAAATACCTTTTTAGTTTAGAGAGCACATTACAAACACTCTCATAGTTTAGGGTGGATAGTTACCCACTAAAATGTTAAATTTGACACTAATGTAGACGTTAGGGTAGACATTTCAAATTAACTTTGAAGATTATTAATTTATGCATTTAATATGAAATCTTCATATCTAATGTTGGCACCATTTAAGATAGAGTTTCAATTTTGATCCAGTCAGCTGACAACTGTACCAATACAATAAAATATAATTAACTACTAAGACCTAAGATAAAATCCAATTGACTATTAAAATTAGAATAGATTTCCAAAATTAATATTAAAATAAATTTTCTTTTACACTCCTGAAAATTTTCCTTGTTAGAATACTTACTGATTTTTAACTTTTAAACTACCTCACTAATAATATGGTTTGAGTTTAAAATTATATTGGCAGCTCATATCCTGTATGCCTTTGCTTGATCTAAGTTAGATTTAGCTCCAACAAGACAATTCTTCAGAAGTAATAAAATTTTTACCACCTTGCTTACAAACATGGTTAAAGATGTTGATAGTCTTACTTGAATTATGTGTCCTATCAAATTAGTCATAGATCAGAATATTGAATAGTAAGCTTAGTTAAAATGTAAGCCACAATAGGTCAAAATATATGACATGGATTCCTGTCAGTAATAGATATCATTGCCTTCATATTTGTAACTGAATATGTTACAATGATTTAACTCTCATGATCTTTTTCAAGTTTGATAAATTACTAATTGTTCCAAAAGCTTAAACTATTTGGAAATTGAGAATTTAAATATTTAACAATAATTCCATCACTCTCCCACTTTTGTGGGCCTAGACTCCCCCTTAACAAATCAGGTCCAACATGTGGAATTTTCAACCTTTTCAATGGGAGGGTATTATTGAAACAAGTTTTAAACTCATGATCACTTGCTCTGATACCATGATAAATTACTGATTATCCCAAAAATTTTAACTATTTAGGAAATGATGAATTTAATCATAATACCTACATATTCAAAAAAATTTAACCATAATACCAACAAAGTTCTAAGCCCTGTGCCACAGATCTTATGATTGACAGGTAACTTGGGAGAGTTCTTGTGCTCAAATGTATACTGACCTTGTAGACCCTGAAATATGCTTCCCAAAAATTTGTTGAGTCAACAATAGAGCAAAATGTATACGTACCACTATTTTTTGTTAGCCTTTTGTTTCTATGTTTGATGACTGTTCTTGTGCATGGCATCACTGTTTTCGATTTTTCTCCAATAAACTGATTCATTCTGGTCTCAGTATCAAGGGGAGCATGGATGGAAGCCATCAAATTATACTGGACTATGTGAGAAGATTTTGGCTAAAAGCCAAACTGTGGTATGTAGCTGCCAAAAGATCAAACTACTGTTGTTATACATTGTGATTACTCAATTTTGTTAGTTTTGATTTCTTCCAGATGTTCTCTCATTTAACTTCTTACATTGTTAAGGTACTAACATATGATTTCTGGTCCAAGTTTCAAACCCTTGACCCCATCATAAAATCTTATGCAGACAATCACTCTCCAAGAAATAAGTGTTTTTCTTGGTCACCTCTAGAGAATGTAACTTGCATTGTGCTCTTACTGGTGATGTTGTCACTAATTTCTTTTAGGCATTGAAATCACTCTTTTATATATATATGTACACATATATATATTTGAGTAAAACCTAAATTCTTGCTTTTAGTTTATCACATTACTGGGTAGTAGTAACTTTGTGAATTGTTACACTCTGAATTTTATGACTGTCAGCATTTTGAGATTCTAACACCACGTGTCAGCCTTTGCCTTTTGAGCCTTGATGCAGAGACCTGACTGGTATGCACTTATGTTTGTGTGTCTCCCCCGGAAAAAAAATTAATAAAAAGAGAAGAAATTTAAACTCATGCATTTTTTTTTTTTTAAATTGGGTCATCGAGCAAAGTGTACAAAAATAAGTCTGCAAAGTTTTCATATGATAATTGTTTAGACCAATTCTTTTGTGTTTGTTAAAAATTAAAAACAAGTGAGTTTCTTTTTCTGTGATTCTTAGCAACCAAAAGGAGATCTAAATAAAATATTTTGGGGTGACATGATATTGGACTTATTTGCAATTTTGTTGTTTTAATGATATTAATGTTTTCAGGCTGGTTTTTTCCTAGTACAATACAGTCACTTGTGGCAAGAACATCTGGACAGATTATTTAATCTTTTCTCAATGGAAAAGCTGAAGGTAATGCATATATCCTGGTGTATGTTTGATACTTTTCTTTTTTGGGGGTGCAAGTGTGCATTTGTTTTTGTCTAGATGATTGTGACAAGGTGGATAAACAATGTGGAGTAGCATTATTGTTCATTTTTTGTGTCATTGTGTGTATGTGGAATCACTTTTATTGCATATTGTGCTGTGCAGAAACATAACAAGAAAATTAAAGCTAATGCCTATTATGGCATTTCATGAACTTCGTCATTATACATCATTAGCAGGACATGATTTACTATTGCTCTTCTATTTATTCATCCCAACATTCAGACTAGGACATGTATCCCCCACTGCCCCTCAGCCCACCCTACTCCTGGGCCTAGATTATCTCGAACATGTATAACTTATGGTCAATAATAGTAGTTTTCAGTGGGTTGGGGGAAGAGCCAACATTGGACCAGGCTGCTAATGTGTTAATACTTGTTGATTATAAAATTAAATATAGGGACAATCTATAATGGGGAAGGGCAACACCTCTAAAAGGTGATGGTGGCTTCATGATGTTCTATGAGAAGTGTTTGATCTCTCTGACCGTTACGCTTGTTTAATTGTCTATTATACATGTGATAAGAGGAGAGAAATGAGTAGAATATCTCCATTCCTTGGTAATCTAACTTAATTTTTTAGCTTTTGCATTTGGCTAGACCCCCCCCCCCCCCAAAAAAAAAGAGAAATATTTAAAAAAAAAAATCTCAGTTTATGATTTTTTTTTCACATAATATTTATTCACAAGTTACTGTGATGGGTAAAAAATAGGGATCAATAATCCTATCAACTCACTGATAGACCTAAGACCATGTCATTGTTAGCTTTTCCTTCAGGGGAACTTCAATAGTTAAATGAACTTAGGTGATCAGATGTTCATGTTCTTCTAATTCTTTTGTGTTAGGTTGCTGTGGACCCAAAAAGGTTTTTGGGCCTCCATGCTGTTGCAGATGCTGTTGAATATCTACATTCAGGAAAAAGTGTAGGCAAGGTATGCATTTCTGGGAGAAAAAAAAAAAAGAGAGACGTTTTTCTTCTTATTCTGTCTCAGAATGGTTTAGTTGCAGAAAAAATTGCCCAAAAATGTTTATCTTAAAATGGGAAACTTTTACAGGTTGTTGTTTGCATTGATCCATCCTTCAGTCAACAAATGGCGAAATTGTAAGCAAGTGTTGTCAAAATATCTCAGATATAATTTTCATCAACTTTTGAACAATAAAATGTCAGTGTGAACAAAGAAGATTGTGGGCTAGCTATATATACTGCTATTATCTGATGGAGCTAGTCTCAACAGCAATGATACTTATAAGAAAGCACCGGTGATAACATCTTCAGCTTGTTTCATATCATTTTGTCATTTATTGTGAGTTACTGTTGGACAAAAGCAAAATAGAATAGAAAATAATAGTACTATGAAAAGCTTTGGTGCAAGTTTTGGTCCATATAAGATCCAAATCCGTTCTGTTGTATATATACCTTCTAATAATGTTCACTACCCTTTCTATTTATCAAACAATGAATTAGATGTAACAGAAATTCAAGGCTCTTGATTATGTAAGGAATTCCAAGCTTTATATATCGATTATGAATGGAATTGTAAGGTCATGTAGAAGCATGTTAATGTCTATTTCTATTGTTGAATGTAAAGCAATTTCAAAATTCTTGATGGTGGAGCTCATTTCTGTGCATGTTGGGTGATTAAGAAGATGTCTCAACTTCCAAGGCGCTCTCCCAATTAAGTTACTGTTTCAAGCATAAAAGATTTCAATTTCCAGAAGTCATAATTGTACGCTCTCCAATTTTGAGTATTCAATGCTTATCCATGTAGTTTCAGTGCGGCTAATTGAAACTGATGCGAAATGAATCTAATCATCGATGCTAAAGAGAGCAAAGAATTCAAGTACAAATGATTACTGCATAATGCAAATAAGATTACAAAATAAGAAAGGGAAGATGATATAGGAAGTTGAAACAATTGAAGGTTTGAAGCAGACATTGTCTAACCTGAAAAGAAACACAAAACATTCAAAATTTATGGATAAAATATCATTTTCGTCTGATAAAATTTAGCTTAAAATTTGGAAGTTACTACCCCAAAAATTTAAAAGGAGCCAATTTCATCTTTCTATTATCTAAAAGAATTTCGTGTGAAGATGAACTAACAGGAGAAGTGAAATTGATACATTATTAATTTTTCAAGTATTTAATTTTGGGATGCAAAAATTGAACTTAGTCAAAATCCTATAATTGAAAAACATATTTTAAAGAGAAAAAAATGTGGCATTTTGTGGAACCATAAAATCTATGAGTATTAGTCAAAACCTCTATATTTCAATTGGTCTTTTTAGGCATTTCTAACAGAGACATTGAGAGTTCAAATATTTCATTTTTATTGTATATAATATCTATCCAGTTATTAAAAAAATAAAAAAGAGATTGTTTTTGAATAAAAAAATCTTATTACACGCTTGTTATTGCACTTTATACACACTTTTTGAAATTTTGTTTTAACCGTGTATGAGTATCAATGTATCATTAATCTTTTCCATTTATGGTAGAAAACTCGTCGTGTTTTGTGTCAAACTCCAGAGGTAAAGTTGTGTCAAAACAACCTACAAAATATCCCCATTGTTATGCATGCAAAGCAGGTTGAGGAACGATGTCGTTCCAATCCTACTCCGTGAGGTTGATCGGATTTTGGCTCGTTTCTCTAAGAAATAATCATTTATATCTAAACGTATCAGCAAGAGCCCCTATAGCTCAGTGGTAGAGCGTCAGTCTTGTAAACTGAAGGTCTGTAGTTCGATCCTGCATGGGGGCACGCTTTTTGCTCTCACATTTCCTTTTTATCTTTCTGTCGGATGCAATTTCCTTTTATCTTCAAGATCAACAACTTAGCGATAAATTAAAGATCAACAACTCCTATAAAAAAGAAAAGAAAAGAAAAGAAGATCAACAACTTATGTGTCCAACATTGAGCACCATGTTGTTTAAATCTATTTCTAAACAATGTAAAAAGTTAGCTCAAGTTTTGCTACTTATGCTAAGGAGTTAAGAGGAACCGTTAGTTTAGTTTGAGGATTATCTGCCTTCTCTCCTTCCCATTGGTACACTGATTCTTTCTAAATTCAAATGCTAAAAATATATATCAAGCATTAGATTTTTTTTTTTTTTTTTGAGAATGAAGCAAGCATTAGATATAAAGTGTGTACCTAAATGAAAACTCTAAAAAGAGTACACAGAAAGACCAATGAGATTGCAACTTGCAAGTAGTAGGCCCAAGAAAAAATGAACCCTCAATTTAACAGGCATTAGACATTCAATTTACAATTTAGGCTTCGCTCTCATCAAACTAGCCATTTGTTGCCTAAGGTTGGAACATGCAATTGAATATCTGGCAGAGACCAATGGGATTGCAAGTATCCAATGATCTTATTCCACACAACCCCTCCCCACCACCCCCCCCCCCCCCCCCCCGGGCCCAAAAAAAGAAAAAATTTAGTGATCTCTTACTGGAAAAAAGAGCGCACAGAAACCTGCACAGTTTGCTTTCTATTGAAGAAGAAAAAAAAAGCCAGGTGGTGGAAAGAAGAGCAACATAACCTAGCAACTAAATATAAATTAAAGCTTAATTACAATATAAGCTTTTTATTTACAAAAATTATGCAAATTTCATTGTACAATCAGAAAAAATAGTCTTTCCATAAGTATAGGATAAACAGAAATTGGGGTCCAGACAAGCAATTTTTTTTTAAGAGAATAAATCCCTTAACATTATAAGACATAATATTACAGTCACTGCTATTATATTAAAATACATTCGATTTATAAAGCTGGCTAATTAAAAGAGCTGAAAAAGCATTCCTAAATCCCAAGTATACTAAATAACAATGTTAAGAAAAAGTTAACACAAAAACCTCAAGAATGATGAACCAAAATTGGTACATTGCAGAGGAAACACAAAATTCCAATTCTGTACCACAGCTTTCTTGAAGCAAAATAAGGTGGAAATTCCAGTAAGGCATCAAGTATCAAAGACTACGCTTTCTGCCTGGCAAAAATAGATATATATGGAAAGTGAAAACTGTGAACCATATCAACTAAGTAGTTTGGTGAAATATTACTTTTATCAGTTGCCATATAAATTTTAAACAAAGGGACTTGAAAAGGTTTCAGAGTGGAAAACAATTACTTGCTCTGGTTCTTTTGGCAATCCTGTCTAACTGGGAGGCATCTGAATCCTTGTCCTTCTCTTTGTTGTCCAACTTTGAGGCGTCTGAATACTTGTCCTTGTCTTCGTTGTCCAACTTTGAGGCATCTGAATCCTTGTCCTTGTCTTCATCGTATGGTAATTCAGATGCCCTAATGATGTACACCTAGGAAGGACAATTAAGGTAATTACTACAAAAAAAGAGAGCACATTTATGTTTGAGATTCAATTTATACAAATGAGGTTTCATAAGTGTATAGGAAGAAAAAAATATTTCATTAAATTGTTAAATCATATCGAGCTCCAGAACAAAATATTCTCCATTTGTTGAAGACAAATCAACATTATATTCACAGAATGGATTGAAACCTTCTACATATAAATATTCATTTAAAATATATCTAGTTTTGTGTAATAGAAAAATGCATGGGGCAAACAATTCACATAAATATTGTGGAACCTATACCCCACGCCTACAATATTATCAGTTGACGTGTCCCATTTGAAATTATGGATATTACAGTTTAGTATCCAGAAAATTACAAATGACAAGGAATTTTAAAATATGCAAAAAATTGAAGCCTGAAGGCCCTGAACAAAATTGTAGATAGCCCAGATTGCGCATATTGAACAAGGAATCTTTCAGGGTTATATACTAGCTGTTTTGTTAATATTCAACATTATTACATCATGCATACCCCAACAGGCAGCAAATTTGGTTGGGATTGCATCTCATGAAGTTGAGGTCATAGATTCGAAATTACCCATGCAATCTCTCCTTACGGCCATTCAATCCTAAGTAATGCATGCAATTCAAGGAAACTCAGAAAGGTGTTGTTCCAAATGAGATTAAGCGAATAAAGTTAGTGCTGCCTTGTGAAATGCCTATTCTTCTACTCATAAACACATCTGTTATTGCAGAAGTATTTTAAGTGACCATTTTGCAGTAGAATATTTAAGTTATAAAAAGGAATGACCTAGTACAGATTTTACAGAAATTTGTCAATATCAGAAATCTACCCACAATTGTCAAATAAATTTGTCAACACCAGAATTGTACTTCAATTTTCAACATTTGCATATAGCAAAATTTTCCATGCAACATTAACGCATCTTTTATGCACTTGTAATTGCTTTAAAGCTCTAAAAGGTACCAATAAGGCATCAATCTGAGTCCAACTGCTCACCTTAAAAGTAGTAGGGTTAATTAACTGGAACACTAATGCATCCCCATCAACTAGTTCATGATCAATAGCAAACCCTCTCCAACCACCGCTAAGACCATTTTTTTCAGCAAGGTATTTTGTTGGGAACTCATCTTCATCCTCATCTACCAAAGTTATCATCTCATCTTCGTCAGGAAGGTGTTCCTTGCAAAAGTAGACTGGCAGACCCTATTGATAGGTTGTAGCAGAGATTATGGTAGAAAGTAAGAAATTACATCCACTTGTATCAGCTATATGAAACATAAATAAAAATTACCAATAATTAATGCTATTATTCATTCTTCGAAAAGAACAACAAATCATGCCCAATTTATTTAAAATGAAAATCAATGCAATGCCCGAAATACGGTCAATTTTATTCTGCAATTAAAGATATTTTAGTAATTTAGTCCTAGAATATTCTAGGAGATCCAAAATATCTTAGGTTTTATTTTCTTTAGGTCTAAGTTAGTGTACAAGTGGGAATCCTAATACTTGAGTACAAGAAAAATTCTTTACATAAATTGTGTTCAATGTAAGGGAGATGGAAAATAGACCAATAAAATTGAGTGTTTTGAGCATAAATTCTTCCTCATTTATTCTTATTTCTTTCTTCAATTCTTTTTTTTTTTTTCTCCAAGTTATCGTTCATGGGTACTATTCATATAGCCTTGAAGAGTTGAACACCCTAGATTTCTCTCTTATTATTCTTCTTTACACCCAAATTATGCCCTTTCTTTTATCCTTCGAAACCCCAACATAGTTTCTTATATAAATCGGCAACTCATCAAACCACCTTTGGTTCCTAACTCAATCCCATACCCCTTCTTAATCAATTCTAAACCTAGATTTATAAGTTCTCCGAACCCAAAGCCCAAATATTGAGGAATTTTTCTTCATGTGGTTGTGGTGGGTCAAAGTTTAGCAAAATTTGTAGAAATGGGATTTCGAGTTGGGGAATAAAGAGTTTTAGTGTTGTATTAGGAATTAAAGATGGTTGGATGAGTTATTTGATGGCTATTTGGTAAAGAAAGTATGTGGGGATTTAGGGTTTTGATGGGTAAAAGAAAGAGCTTGATTTAGGGTTGTTAAGAAGAAGAATAAGAGTGAAATTTAGGATGTTCATGGGGTGTATGAACCATACTCATGAAGCTTGACTTAAGTGAAAGGAAAGAAGAAGAAGAGAAGAAAGCATTAGGACTCCTATATTGTGATCTCCTAGAAGATTCTAGAATTAACCAAATTACCAAAATACAATAAATTGATTAATTCAAAGGAATTACAAAAATTATAGATTTTCCCTTGAATATAAAATTTCCCATAAATAATCAAATAAAAAACTTTTTTAGGTTCATTCGTAGACAATTAAAACCACATGACTTTTACTTCAATTTGACTTCATATTGAGTAGGTGAATTTGCTAAATAAAAGCAAATCCATCTTCATGGCTGCATCAAATATATGAACAAGTTCCATCAATAAACTACATAGGAGTCCAAGAATTATAAGTGAGTAAACACCCAACCACCTATACATTACTAAATAAACAGTCTTACTCAGAATATCACTTATTTTCAAGTACAAGTCATTGACATACCAGCCAAAATCCTCCAGTGACATGTGACTGGAGCATGGGCTTTAAAAATGTTGGGAAATCAGATCCCAAATCCGATTCAAGCTGTTCTGCTCTCTCAATGGCATCCTGCCTTGCACCATCTGAAGCATAAAATCGGCTCAACAAAGATCCCCGCCGATAGCTCCTACAAGTGAACCCCACAATAATCATACATAAGCAACCCACAAAATTCTCAGTCATTTATTGATTAGTAACATTTTTTTAACAATGAATCACACATGTCAACCTTCTGAGACTCCCCAAGAGTTCAATTGGTACCTGCCATGAACCAAGAAGTTGTCATATCAATCCAAAATAGAGACAGAAAGCATTTCAACAATATAAAGGTATGTCTACCATCCATTACTACCCAAAACATTACATCCACCAATTTAAAGAAAGAATACAAATACTGAATTTGTAATGGAAATCAATCACTATAATGACTTTACATTGAGTATATAATACAACAGCTTAGAATAAAAAAAATACAGAGAAAGCAGAGAATAAGACAATACTAAATGCTAAATATGATGAAACTCAAACCTAATGGTTGCTTTATGTAGAGTTGATTATAATAAATAAACCACACATGAAAATTAGTAGACAACATCAAACCATCTTGGGTAAATTGCATCTTTGGTTCCTTACATTTCAATTTTGGTCCCCTAAATTAATAAAGAAGCTTTAATTTGGTGATTAAAAAATTCAGAATGGGAACAATTCCATTTCCATCTCTAAAAATTTTCTACCGTTTTCTTGCTTGCAATTTTGGTCCCTTAAATATGGGTTTACTCAATACTCCTCAGTATTCCACTAGTTATGATAAGGGGCTGAATTATAAAAATTTGAGGGACCAAAATCGAACTTTTTAAAATCAAAAGAGACCAAAAATTCAATTTACCCAACTATCTTCTTTGTAATATTTACAAGACTAAACTAGTAGATGCCCAAAAGACATGCAATTTGCAACTCAGGACTTGATAAAACAAAATCTATAACATTCAATCTGAAATCAAACTAGTAACTAATAAGCACCTTAAATCTTCTCTAACGAAACGGTTACATTTACCAACTACTGATTAACTATATTCAGCCAACATTATTATCTTAAGAAAGAATAGATGGAAACTTTAGGTAAAAGCAAAGTGATGAGAGAACTGACTTCCTTGTAATTGGGAGGGGGCTTGTTGGCAGTTCGACTCGATCTTCGGACCGGGACAGAAGAGACGTCAAGTGATACTCTTGGCCGCTTCACCTGCTTTGCCTGTCCGAACAGAAAGAAAAAGTAAAAACCAGAGAGAGAGAGAGAGAGAAAGAGAGAGAGAGCAAAAGAGGAGTTATGAAGGTATACCGGAGAGGACTTAGGAGTGGAGGAGGCCTTGAGAGCAAGAGCAAGCTTGCCAATATTGAGCTCCTCCATTCTTTTCTTGTTCTCTTCCAGCCTCTGTCTCCGGCATTCCTCGTAGCTTCGCTTGGATTCCACCATTTTTGTTCTATCCAAATCCAACCAAACCAAAAACAATTGATTTTTCTCTCACTAGGACTAGGTATTATGATATGAGAAGCTCAACTCAAAAGATGGTGGAAGTGAAGTAGTGATACACATACACTGTACTAGAAGTAGATGACCGTTGGACTTGGGCCGCCCTTTAAAATAAAATAAAAAAAGCCTTTGTAATCAATTCCTACGGCTATGCTTGACATGACTACACGAGTAGGACTCGTGTTTTGAGCGCCATTTTGTGTAAGTTTTTGAAACTTTAAATTCAAAATGTGACAACGTCACTCAGCACTCACTCAAACACTCTTCATAAGTACAAAACACAACAAATATCAGTGGATGTGGATTTGATTATTACTACATTGATTATTCTTGGAATTTTGGACATCGAGCCGAGCTGTTCCTGGGATTTGGTTACTTGCTTTTACACTAGTGTAGCGACAGTGAAGTGCTGCCATATCCGAGGCCGCATTGGTGTGCCCAAAAGTGTCTGGTCTTTTTTTTTTTGAAAGTAGTGTCTGGCCTTTTGGGTTCATATGTATTAACTTTCTCAATTAAATTCCGACTTATCAAATATCAGTTTTATAAAATAATAAAAAAAATATTGGAAAAGATGTATGTGTTGTAGTCAAATTAAGTTAATTAACACAAGTCAATGTAATCATATATTTAAATTTAATAGATCCAGTTAATGTATGCCCTTGTGACACACATTAACTATTTGTTTTAAGAAATTTTTTATGAAAAATTAAAAAAAAATTAACAAAAAAAGTTAGCATTTTTCTATAAAAAGTTTACTAATGTATAATTTATTAATGTATGTCTAAAGGCACATGTCAGTAATACCCAAATTTAATTAAGGAATTGAGTTATGGTATGGAATGCACTTTTAAACCAGTTTATTGTTTATTTTTTTTTATTATTTGCAGCTCATATGAGTCATTTATTTATTTTATTTTATTTACAGCATTCTTAAATAAACTGAACGAAAACTTTTTTTTTTCTTTATGTTTTTGGTAAGTAAAGACTCTGACAGGCTAATGTCTTATTTTTTGGAATAAAGTTTCATTCTAACCCTTTAAAGGTAAGACTATAAATAAGTTGACCTGAACTGTGTAACAAAAGTTTAAGAATATTCATTCAATTCTATTTGGGAATCAAGTTTATCAATAAACTTGATTATATGTTCAAATTGTCAAACAAGTTTGAACCTGTTCAGAAGCATTTGATTATAACTTTGTAGTGATTATTTAATTTAAAAAAAAAAAGACCCTGCAATCCGAAACCCACACTAACAACAAACTTGGTTATATGTTCAAGTTTGACATTTATCTGAAATGAAATCCCTAGCCAAGAGAGGAAGGAGGAGAAGATGCTTGCTTGGTTTCGGATGGCGGGTCGGGTACCGTTGTGGCTTGATTGCAGGATCCGGTGAGCATTTGTACCACTTCTTTGAACGAGGAAAGGTCAGCTTTCACGAAGGCCGTCGGGTACGGGTCGGCGGACTCGAATCTGATGACGGGTGGTTTTCGAGTAGGAGGTTTGTTGTGTGAGAGATTTTTGGCGGTTCGGACTCGGGTCTTGCTGGCGATCCGACTCGATCTTCGGACCGGCATTGAAGAGATGTCTGGAGTTACTCTTGTTCGCTTCACCTGTCCGTACAAAACAACAAGCAATTAATCTCAAAGTTGGAAAACCCAAAAAAAAAAGAAAAACACAGAGAGTGAGAGAGTTTTGTGAAAGAGACCGGAGAGGATTTAGGAGTGGAGGCTTTGAAAGCGAGAGCGAGTTTGCCTAAATTGAGCTCTTCCATTCTCTTCTTGTTCTCTTCTATTCTCTTTCTCCGGCATTCCTCGTAGCTTTGCTTCGATTCCACCATTTTCCTCTTCTGAGTTCTATGGATTCACTTTCCCTCTTTGACTTTTTTTGTTTCCTATGCTGGAGTTGGACAACAAACAACAGGGAATAGATTGGCAATAATCACTAGACTGGGCAGTGGGCAATAGTAGTCATACAATACTGTTTATTTCATTGTTTACTTCAACAAATCTTTTGATAATTAGATAGTCACAAGAGAGGTAAATTTAGTAGTGTCAGTTGAACGTCTCGATAGAACAGTAAGTAATATCAGTTGAGCTTAGTTGGTAATTGTGTTGCTCAACCGACACTTTAACTAACAAATAACAGTCCCCATGGTGAATTTCATCCATGAACGTCTCGATAGAACATTAAGTAGAACCAGTTGAGCTTAGTTGATAATTTTGTAACTCAGCCGATATTTTTAACTAACAAATAAATTTGATCCTTAAACGGCACGATAGAACATTAAGTAGCATCAATTGAGCTTAGTTAGTAATTTTGTAGCTCAACTGACATTTTTTACTAACAAATAACAGTAATTAATGTTATTACTCATTAGAATTACTATGGAGTTGCGAAAAAATACAAAAAGGGAAAAGAAAATAAGGCTAAATTAGTCATTTGGTCGTACAATTGTGCAATAAGGTCTTATATGGGCCCTTGATTGATATGTGTCAATCTTGTCCATCAACTATCAAAATTAAAATCAAATTTATTTCATAATGGAGTATGTTCTACTTTTAGTTAAAGTTTTAATGGAATTATGTAGTTTGAAATTAACTTTATTTTGAAAGTTAAGGGACAAATGTTACACAAAAAATAGTTGGGAGACAAAATTGAAATAATTAATAATTAAAGTAGGATATATGATGGTTGGGGGCAAAAAGGGTGATGATATAAAGATAAGGATAAAAAAAATGGTTGGGTAATTACCATTTTCCTTAGAAAATAAAACTCAATGGAAAGAATGTGGGGGTGGGAGAGTACAATGTACATATATTCTCCCCAGTTTTATCACAGGGGGTTAGCCGAGTTGGTTGGGCTCTCGGTCTCAAAGTGCTTGTACTGGGCTCGACTAGGTATGTTCCCTAGTTCGAGTCCTACTACCTGCACTTTGAAAAGAATTTCTAGGGTCAGCGCTTTACCCTTCCGTAGGCCCACCCGGCGTGAACAATGATTAGTCTCTGGTTACAAGCTTTGAAGAAACACTGTGGGAAACCAAAAAATATATTCTCACGTTTCCTGGCTTGGAAAAGAAGGGAAATTTATAAGGTATAATTTCAATTAATTCAATTAATCAAAAAATTCTTATAGAAAGTGGATGGACTGAGAAAATAAAGTAAAATAAAAACAATAGTTGGATAGTTGGTAAGGACAGCAAGTTATTGCTGTGGTTTGATAAATGGTTGGATAGAGGTCCGCTCCGGAGTTTAATTGCTGGACCTCTTAATTAAGGTTTTGAAACTCGGACCGTTTATTGAACCGTAAAAGGGAGAGGTTTAAGGTTTTTAAGGTCGAACCAAGGTTGGACCGGGGTCGAACCGTGATAATGCCATAATTAATTAAAGCCTAAATATAGATATTAAATTTTATAAAACTAGAAAAATTGACTAATATATCTATATATGTGAGGGAAATTTAATGATTTTCAAGCATATATTTAATAATTAAATTAGAAAGTTAATAATATAAAATAATAACCATGAAAATATTAAAATTTATGATTAATTTTTGAAGTAAAGTTGAATATCTTTGAACGATTTAATTATAATTTTTTTTTTATTCCTTGTAAGAAAGGATAATTTAATTAAGTAGAATAAAATTGTGTTAAGTTGTTTTTATTATTAAAAAAAAAAAATTTTGCTAAGGGGTTGGACCGCACGGTTCTTGACCGGTTCGTACAGTCTAACTCCGGTTTTAGGGGTTCACGAAATTAACTAAAAATACGGTTCTTTACGCTTAAAAAAACCGATTTTCATCACGGTTTTCAGTTTTCACGGTCCGACCTCTCGGTCCAGTCCGATTCTGAAAACAGTGCTCTTAATAGGGGGGAAGAGCAGATTGCCTTAAAAGATGTGGCCGGGTTCTCGTGTTGGACTTGGAGTGGTTGTTCTTTTACCTTCCCTGACAGATTGATCTCAGAAATCAAAGCTACCCCCATATCCTTTTATACGCAATACGAATCGCATCACTTGGTCTTCTTCTCTGAGTGAGGTTTTTGAACTAAAAGAAGCTTATAAACTTGCTCAGTTGGAGGAAGAAGGTCATTACAAAGGCTGTTTTGATGGGGGCTGGATTTGGAAGGCTTTCACTATACCAAAAATCAAGCGCTTTGTATGGCAGTGCTTACACAAAAGCATTCCGGTCAGTACTATTCTTGCAGCAAGGGGTATGGAAGTTTCTCCAGTATGCCAGCTATGTAGGGAAGGTACAGAGTCCATTTTACATGTTCTTAGAGATTGCCAAGTTGCTCGTAATCTATGGAATTCTTTATCCCCTCCTATGGTTGATTCTATCTTCTTTGGTTTAAATACTTCGGATTGGCTTCGAAAGAATTGCTGCAACTCTAAAACCTCTCTTTTTTCGAGTATTAGTTGGGGTATTATCTTTTCTTTTGGCATTTGGACTCTTTGGCTGAATAGGAATGGTGTGGTGTTTAGACAAGAGAGTGGGCAGCAAAATTTAAAATCTGTTGTCCTTACTAAAGCAACGGAATTTGCTTACATTGGTATCAATGAAAATCATCCTACCAATCGAAGGCAGATTGCTGTTAGTTGGCTTTTCCCTCCCCTTACCTGGTTTAAGCTTAATTCGGATGGCTCTTCGCTTGGCAATCCCGGGAAGGCGGGTGGTGGAGGCCTTATCTGAAATGGTAAGGGAGAGTGGCTGAAAGGTTATGCTAAAAATGTGGGGTGCTCGACTAGTGTGGCAACGGAACTTTGGGCACTACGTGACGGGCTCGAATTATGCATAGTTCTCAAGCTTTCTTCTGTGATCATCGAGTTGGATGCCAAACTTATTGTTGATCTTCTGCAGAAACTAGATGGCCATCGGAATTGCATTGATGCTTTAGCAAGTGACTGTAAGACTAAGTTAGGTAAGATTCCTAGAGTCCAAATTAATTATTGTTATCGCGAGACGAATAAGTGCGCTAATGCGCTAGCTAGAAGGGGAGCTTTGCTTTCCCAAGATTTTGTAATTTTCTTAGACCCCCAAGCAGATGTTTCCTTGCTTTTGAGTCTTGATTCTGCTGGGATGGCCTATGAACGTTTTGTTCCGTCTTAGTGTTTTATGAAATTCCCTTGTTTACCAAAAAAAAATAAAAACAATACAATCACTTTTATACATTGTCATATTTACTAATTTAACTAATTACATTTTTCCTTATGTAATACAAGTATGATAGTAATTTTATAAAACCTATATTGTTTATTTATAACTGTCCACTTTTTTATAGAGATAAAAATATTTTATTTCTTATATATATTTTTTATCACTCTCATATTTTTCATCCCTCCTCAGTTTTGACTTTCCTATCATTCAAATCAAACAAACCATTGATATCAACCAAAGGACTACCTAAACACCTATAACTCTAAGCACTCTTACTTTTAGGTCACGAGGAAAATGACTAAAATGGCATGTCAGCACAAATTTTAGGTCATATTAATCTTTAAAATGATTTACTAATTGGAATAAACATGTGGGAGCTAGATTTAAGTTTGGAAACTCTTAGAACACCAGGGAATGAAGCCAAGACATGATTGTGTGCTTATGTGAGAGATTGCAATAGCTCATAAAACTCTCCAATAGTTACATCATTATCATATGTAATCCAGAGGATTACAAAAAGAGAGAACCAATACGTACATATTCTGGCCATTACTAGCAGTTGATGACTGCATCAGGAGCATCAGTGTCTACAGTGATCACTGTTATAAATAGCCCAATTAACTTCTGACTTACAAAAGAAAGCAGCTTAAAGTTACTGTGCTGATATACAATGTTCCTTTTTGAATTGATGTGCGTGGAATTTCACAAAAAAGCTATACTTACAAAACAGCTCTTCACCATGAAGCATTGAATATTCCTAGTCCTGGAACATACACCTCTAGTTTACAAAAAAGTTGTGAATCAATGACAGAAAAGCTCCTCATTACCAAGGGGCATTAGCCACTTCTTGGAACACAACCTCAAGCTTGTCAGCAGCAACATCTAGATTCTCAATCTCAGCATCAAGGCTATTTATTTTCTCCTTTACTTCCAAAAGCTTTGCCTCCAAAGTTTGCACCTCCTCTTCTGCTTGAGCTCTTACAAGTGTAGCTTCTTTATACCTCTTTAATTTCAGTGAAATATTCAGAAGCTGCTCTAGCCGAGCACGCAGGAAGCCCACATTCATGCCTAGCACCTCAAAGGCTTTCAAAGTCTTGTCCCAAGTGGACAAACTTTCTTGTGAAGTGGAAATTTTGCAGGCTCTAATGGCATCAGCAACATTAATAGTCTCAGAAATCATTCCAGCTGCCAATTTACAGTTAAGACCCTCAAGTAGATGTTCATGAAGAAATGATTTCTGACTGCAACAGAGCTCAAAGTACTTGGTCAGAAGGAATTTGGGGAGCTCAGAGTTTATAACCAAACCATTAACAAGAACGGTGAAATCTTCAATGCTTCTAACTTGTTTAAAATCAACCGCTGAATCTGATATTCTGATTCCATCCAAAATTTCTGAGCCAATATCACTGTCATCTTCTGAAAGATCCACTATAGGCCCAGGATCAGTAACACAGACAATAATACTATTCTTTTGAGTATTTTCTTGAGAAAGAGTCTTCAAAGCCTCATTTACTGGCTCTTCACAAGCCTTAGTATCCTTATCTGCATGATTTACACAGTTGGAAATAAATGACAATATAATGGAAGAAGAGTAGCATGTTGCAGTTATTTAAAGAAGATCAAGGAAAACAAGAACAACATAGTGAACCGCAAAGCAACTTACCACACTTCATAAGTTTCATGCCAGCATCCAATTTTAAGAGGGCAAGAGCACCATCCACTTCATCCGAACCATTTGATCTGACAATGTATACCTAAAATTGGGCAGGAAAAAGATGCACAG
Organism: Castanopsis chinensis; assembly: GCA_032878915.1. NCBI lineage: Eukaryota > Viridiplantae > Streptophyta > Magnoliopsida > Fagales > Fagaceae > Castanopsis > Castanopsis chinensis. The sequence goes on from JAVQMG010000106.1 coordinate 10,974,406, forward strand.
CTAATATGCATTGACAAGTAATAGGCTAATAGCTCCAAACAGCATGTAATAAATTATATCCTACAAATTGACATGCTAAATTCCCCAAACGAAAAAGCATATAAGAGTGGACGAGACCTTTTTGGGTTTTAATTTCTGTTAAGGAAAAATTCCAAAACAAGAGATTAAACCAACATTTTAGGTCCACCTTTCAATTTTTTTTCCTAGTCTCTGCAGAATTCACTTATAAAAAGCAGGTACTTTGATGCAAGAGTCAACACCCAATAAGATAAACAATATTTACTAATTGAGTTGAATTGGTTTTTAACTTCCACTCTATAGACTTCTCTCCAACCAACAGATTCAACATCAATTCTTATACTTTCTTTATTACTATTTTTTCTCAAAAATGACCACATATATATATATATATATATATGATCTTTAATCAGACCAAATCACTGTACAGGCATAACATTGAATACAAGCATTCTAAGCAAGTACCCAAGGAACATTGGGTGGAAGGTAGTGTTGGTAAGTCAGTTTGTAAACCTCTTGTATTAAAATTGGTAATAGCTTTAGCATTTGTAAGGTAATGTATTAGTAGTAACAAAAAGGTTCAAATAACTACCTTAAATCTGGAAGGCTTGACTAAATGGAAAACGACAATATCTCCCTCCATTAATTTGTGAGAAATGGAAAATCCTCTCCATCCAGCACTTAGTCCCACCTTTTCCGCAAGATATTTTGTTTCAAATGCTTCCCCATTTTCATCTTCCAGAACAATTGCTGTATCTTGCATAGGCAAATGTGCATGACAAAAGTGCTTTGGGAGACCCTGTCATTTAAAAGCAATTGACACATACAATAAGTCTGGTGATTCCTACCCAATTCCATAGACAACGTGAGGTTTACCAGCCAAAATCCACCAGCAACATTTGATGGAAGCATAGTCTTGACAAGGCTGGGGAACTCAGGTTCCAGATTTGCTTGAATCTCTTTTGCTTGCTCTAATACACAAGACTGAGCTTCGAATGTATCATATAAGCTGTCTACTGTTGCTCTCTTCATCCGCTTAGGACTGTACTTAAAAAAAAAGGAGGTAGCACTGTTAAAGTGTCATTAAATCTCTCAATTTATCATAGCAGATTAACTGGGAAATCAATCTTACTTACCCTTGTAACTTCTTATTATTGACTGCCTGTTCAAGAATCCACAAAATCTTCCATTAGTTCAGTACTATAATGCATTCAAAAGAATATAGAGATATTAGACAAACCAATAGAACATAGTTACGGTATAATACAAAGACAATAAACCGTAAACTAATTTGAGAAATGTAGTATAAGACTAGCCAATGTGGTACTTCACTACATGTATCAAGCTGGCCAGCACCAGAAACTACAATACAGACTGCATTTGGTTTAGAAACATTTTCAGAAATAAGGGGTACGTAAAGTAGGAGACTAGTGATTATGTACACAACAAAACAGATAAATTTTCTTCATCACTGATACATTTTCCAGGACTCCCAAAGGAAGAGCAATGCTAGAGGTACAGAATTTTTCACAACTTGCTAAGGCGATAAGTTGTAACTAGAGCAACATCATTATCTAATGAGGCCACCACTCGCACAGATTTCATAATATACCAATCACAACAGACCCCGTTAATCATTGTGCAAAAAAGTTTGAAATTTTTGTATCATTAGATTTGTTGCACACGCAGTACAGAAAGTTTGTACATGTTTTCAATAAACCAAAAAAGAATGAAAAACGTGTATCTCTTTCGTTTTCTAAAAGCTGTTTTAAAACCCAGTTCCAGTTTAGGCTTAAGAATCAGTCATTTCCCCAAATTTCAAATTTCTTACTGTGTTCATTTTTCAACAATTTCAAAAAAATAAAAGAAGCATATTTCAGAACAAAAATGCAGTTTCAAACAGACTGGTACACAGAACAGACTTTTCAACACTAAACAAGATGAAAGTTTTACATTTACTTTTGTTCAAAAAAACAAAACAGAGGACAGTGATTCTCACTTGCTTATCAGCCATTTGGTTAAAGCCCGGAACTTTTTTCAGCAACAGCTTTCCCATGGTCTTTGCTGGCCTCCTTCGCTTCTGAGAGTTAGAAAGAAAAGCAAAAAATACAGTCATGAACAAACAGTCAAACAAATGGCATAATCAGATAAAGAGAGAAAGTGGGTGAACCTTGGGAGAAGAAACAATTGGCCATTGGCTCTGCTTTTGATCAGCTACAGCCATGGCTTTTGTTGAAGGTTGATTTAAAACTCTGAGCTTCTTCTCTTGGGTCTTTTTGACTTCTTTGATTTTTGTTTTTGGGGAATAAGCAACAGGGAAGCATTTGTGTATATAAAGTTCTAGAGGGAAAAACCAAGGACCGTTTGATTTAAAATTGTTAGCTAAATTAAAGGCTGAGTTTAAAAATTGCCCAGAAATAGTAGGGGGCTGACTGGCTGAGCCGGTTACGTTTGGTACTGAGCAGTGAGCTTATTTTTTCCTTTTCTTTTTTTGTGAGGATTTTTAGTCTATGGTGTCTACTCTTAATGGTAGTTTTTTATCAACCGATCAATAGACCAATACACCAATCGGTTTTTAGTGTGAGCCGGTTACGTTTGGTATTGAGCAGTGAGCTTTTTTTTTCCTTTTCTTTTTTTGTGAGGATTTTTAGTTTATGGTGTCTACTCCTAATGGTAGTTTTTTATCAACCGATCAATAGGCCAATACACCAATCGGTTTTTAGTGTAAGCGAGGATCGAATCTCAGAACTTTTATTCAATCATCAAAGATTTTACCAGTTGAGTTAATTGGAATCCACGAGCAGTGTTAGCCTTAAATTTTAGGATTGAGCCCTGGTGATCCTACGCGAGATGTAAAAGTTGCTAAGATTATTAAAAAAAATTTAAAAAGGTTAAAAAATAATTGGATAAATTTTATAAACTTATCTTGAGTTTTTGGTTAATGTCAACCAGGTTCAATATATTTCAAAATTGATTAATTTGGGCGTTATTTATTTTTCTCTTTCTCTTTTAAAGACCAAATTTATCAATTTTGAGATATTCTAGACATCTTTAACAGTAACACAAATCTCAAGGTAAGTTAATGAAATTTACCCAATCAAATTTTACATTTCACAAGGGTGGTAATTACATGGTAGATCCAAACCCAAATCTTAGGTAGTGGTGTTTGTTGGAAAAACTAGTTCTGCATTACATACAAAACAAGTCATAGAAGCAATACAAAAATCTACTCCATTCATGAGAGATAATATACAATTTTAAATTCTAGAACAAAGGATAGAAAGTGTACCTTGATGTAGTGAAAAAAAAAAAACAAGAAGTAGATAGTATCTTGAGAAGACCATCAGTTTTTATCCCAATTCCCCATGGTGCCCAAGATGTGTGGTTCAATTCTTACGTAGATTTATTTTCCTTTTTAAAAAATGTATTCAAGAGATGTTTCAGAGAAAACTATTTCTCTTCTTTTAATCATACGTACGTTTTAACTGTCTAGACAATTACTTTATTTAATAACTTTTATTAGATAAATAATTGATTATCTAATTGTGCTAGTATTTTGGGCCAGCCCAATTTGAGCTTTAGTATGTGACTTGAGATAAGATCAAATGGTCAAATAAGACTCTAACTCCAATGAGCTTTGAGCTTCCATCAACTCTAAACAAATCTAAAGTTATCATTAATTATATAACAAGTATCACTATAGAAATATAATTGCACCCTAGACCTTATTAATAAATTATATCTCAAGACTTTAATATAATATCATTTGACTCCTTTATGAAATATCCATAGTGAACAAAGTCATAATAAACTATCACTTTGTAAATAACTATTTTATTCCTTGAGTTTCCTGTTTAATCTTTTAGTTATTCATATTTATGAAAATTAATTTTATTAAATATAAACTTGAGTAACTCTTTATTAAAGTGGCTGGCCTTGAATCACCAATTCCAATTAAATTTATCTAAAGGGGATATTTCGTGTCTTTATAAAAAAAAGATTATGAATTCCATTTTGAGAATATGTGTTTTTCTAATACTACATGCAGTTACCTAATATACTGAGGTTTTGGCCATTAGATTAGATCTCACTCCTAATATATTAAAGTAATTAACATTTCATGATTGTGTTTACAAACCCTTAGGATTGAGAGTTTAAGAAAATAAAAGTAGTGAGATTTATTATTGATGGGTATGATAAAATACAACTCCAATTTCGTCCATGGAGATCGTCTAGGACGAGTAAGGTGCAGGGAGGAGGCGTTGCATGGTCAATTGAGGGCCTCAGGACGAGGTAAGTTGACTTGAGGGCTTCAGGACGAGGTAAGCATAACTTGAGGGGCCCAGGACGAGGTAAGCTGACTTGAGGGTCTCAGTACGAGGTAAGCATGACTTAAAGGCCTTAGGATGAGGTAAGTATGACTTGAGGGGCCTAGGACGAGGTAAGCTGACTTGAGGGTCTCAGGACGAGGTAAGCATGACTTGAGGGGGCTAGGATGAGGTAAGCTGACTTGAGGGTTTCAGGACGAGGTAAGCATGACTTGAGGGGCCCAGGACGAGGTAAGCTGACTTGAGGGTTTCAGGACGTGGTAAGCATGACTTGAGGGCCTCAGGAAGAGGAATTCTAGACGACACATTGACACTTGGGAAAATTTAGGAGTGTGTAAAACAACTCCGTGTCATACGTGTAACTCCCAGTGACCGTTACGCATAAAGAATGTAACTCCTAAACAGTTGAGGAAGTTATATTCGAACACATACATCTCCTCAAATCTGGGGGAGGCTACAAACCCAATAACTGCTCTTAGGACACTATATAAACGCTGATTCAGACCAAGAAAAAGTACGTTCTATGATTCCTAAAAAAGTTGGAACTCAAAAATAATAGAGAGAAAACTGACTTTGTTATCGGAGGGTTATTGGCCGGCAACTCCGGCCACCTTTGATTACTGTTCTTTCTTTTTTAGGCCATCAAGACAACCGGTAGTCCTCTCTAATCCGAAGCATCCAGCCTACTGATTTTCTTCGCATCATCAATTATTAAGGTGACAGTTGTTAATTGAATAATTAATCTCATAGTAGTCCAGTTCAAGGTGTCTTACACACTTAAGACACATCAACACATCAATCAGAAATCTCTACGTCAACGATCAAGACAAACCATCTTAGTTAACATGTGTAGATGCTTATTTTACTAAAAGCCTAGCAAGAGGAAAAGGCCAAAAGGCATGGGCAGAATAAGAGTGGGATAGAAACACCATTAAAGCTCAAGCAGTAGGAATAATGGATCATGGGTTTGTAAAGCAAGTAAATGGCCATTTGAGAAGCAAATGGGCATGATATGGCCTGGAAGAAAGGAAATAGCAAATCCATGGGCGGTATAGACGTAGAAAAGTGAGAATGGGCTACGATTGTCACAACAAGCCAAAAGCAATGTAAGCAAAGAGAGTAAGGGGCAATGGAGAACCTATAAGCCCCAAAGACGAAGAATAGAGTACTTGGGCTGGGGAAGCCCAAGGAATTAGTTAGAGCCCATGGGAAGCATAGAGTTAGAAAGGGCCGCGGATGCCGCAAGGAGAGTAAACGGGTCAAGGATGCCCAAAGGAAAAGCAGGCGGGACAAGGGAGCCCGCAAGTGGTAAAAAGGCCCAATGAGATTATTGGGCCATCTAAAAAGAAACAAACAGTGAAACTCAAAAGAGGCCCAGCAAGTTTATTATTGTTCATTTAATATTCATTTCGTTGTTATTGCTGTGTGAAACGGGCAGCCTCGAAAGCCTACCTGTTATTTTGTCTGAATCTTAAAGGAATATTTTTTTACCATCTTTATTTCTTTGCCTGCTTGCCATAGTCAATGTAATAGTTTTGCCTATCATGAGCATGTGATTAAGGCCTGATTTACTGTGGCATTATTTGCATATAAGCCGGACCAAGTAGGGTTGTTCTTGGGCCGGTCCCAACTCCCTAATCCAGAAACATTCGGGCCTAGTGTTGCGGCAGACAGCCCAGCTCAGTGTTTGTAAAAAAGACCCACACATTTAAATTGGCGACTTCACTAGGGAGTTGGGAAACAGACAGGATAAGAAATTCTCGTGAACAAATGCCACCAAAATCCAGAACAACACATAATATGAGTGCTATCCCCTTGCAGACTGAGTCGAGGCCAACAGTGCCTCTTCAGCCCAATCAGGTAGAAAACATCAACGAACCAGGGGTTGAATCCCAACCGCAGCCAAGGAATCCCGCCAATGGTACCAATGCTTTTGTTGAGATGCTGCAAGCATTACAGCATTCCCAGCAGCAAATGATGAAGGAGATATGTCAGTTGAAAACAGAAAAGACCAAGGAGAAAATAAGCCAGCATGTTCCAGAGCATGCCGCTGACAAAGAAGAGACACCAGTCGGAGGCATCCCGCAGGCTAAAGGACAGCGCTATATCACCATGGCTGAGGTGGCGACTCTCCTAAAGCAGGAGAGAGTCAGAGTGCCCAAGGAAAGGTTCTATGTACGGAGACCTCCTTATCCCTTAAAAGTGCTTAGCAAGCCATATCCAAAGAGATATGAACCACGCGCTTTTGCGCAATACGACGGTAGGAAAGGTATTGCTGTTGAACATGTAAGCAAATTCATCGACACTCTTGGCCCGTATGCGGCAGATGAGGACTTATGTATGTGGGAGTTCTCAAAGTCACTATGCGACCGTGCATACACCTGGTACATAGGCCTAAAACCAAGATCAATCCCAACTTGGGATGATATGGTGGATATATTTTGCACTACGTACTTCCATGAAGAGGAAACAGTGACGCTTGCCACTTTGCAAACTACTAAGCAGAGAAATGGAGTAGACTTAATGGAGTACATTAAGAGATTCAGGGACATAGCGTTGGATTTCTATAACCATTGCGAGGAAAAGACGTTGGTGGAAATGTGTATGACGAATCTGATTAGAGAATACAGAGTTGTGCTGGAAAACTTAGAAATTTCCCAGTTTGCACAGCTATTACAGAAAGCCAAAAAGACCGCCCAATCAGTGAAACCAAGTTCCAACAAAAGGAACGCCTCGCAGGCTATGACGGCATCCACTAACAAAAGGAAGAGGAAGACAAACTGGAGGGAGTACGACACCCTTCCACCAATACCATGCACTCCTAAGGAGCTGGATGTGCTCTTAGATAGGTGGATAGTAGACGGAGTTTTCAAACCCAATCGAGTCGCTAGGGAGCCCATGGAAGAAGAACGGAGGGACCCATGCTTTTGTCGCTTGCACAATTATGTGCAACATCCTACGGTAGAATGTTGGGCACTTCGCAGACTGGTGCACCGCAGGATAAAGGAAGGGACCCTAAAGCTGACACAGTAGGAAGTTCAGAGGAACCCATTCTCGAACCACAAGGAGAAGGGCGTGGCGGCAGTGGTAATCTGTGCAGACCTAGGAGAAGATGAAGAAGAGAACCCAACCCTGCCTGCCACAACAATCACCACCTTACAGAAAAGCTTTAAGTTCAAAAACTTGTTTGACCAACTAGATCTTACAGCAAAAGAGCGGAAGACAGCTACAGAGGCCCTAGTAAGTATTGCTTCTGGGGCAAGAATAGAATACTTGTCAGCAGAAGTTGCAGATGATAGGGCTCTCCTACAAGAATCAACTGAAATCATCTTCAGTGATGAAGATATGGAGGTGGGCTACCCTGACCACATAAGGCTTCTTTACTTAGCTGAGTCCATAAACCAGGTCCCCATTAAGAGGGCCTTGATGGATACCGGTGCTTTGGTAAACCTGGTACCGTTAAGCACCTTGCATGCGGTGGGGATCTCAGAAAGAAAAATCCAAGGGTGCCCGATGAAAGTAACAGGGTTTGGAGGAAGTGGTGAATACACAGCTGGCCACATTCAATTATGTTTAAAGGGTGGCCCTATAGCTTCCTTAGCCCGATTCCATGTAGTGAAGACAGAAGTTTCATATCACGTGCTTTTAGGGAGGTCGTGGCTGCAAAAGCACCAGATGGTGCCATCTACTTACCACCAATGTGTGAAAGGGAGGTTGAATGGTAAAATGATACGTATAGCGGCAAACTCATCACCATTTGAGCAGGCAGATGCTTATCTAGTAGAGACCATGTTTTACGACCAGTGGGCACCATCTAGAGAAAGCTCATTATTGAAACCAAGAGGCACCTTCGAGCCCAGGTGGGAGGACATTCAAGATGACCCAGAACCAGACCTAAGAAAGCTACTCTCTTAGAAGAAGAAAAGAAAAGAGGCGCTTGCTGCAGAACCAAGCAATAAACTGCAATGCGTTAGGGTCCGAGGCCCTGATGGCAAGATCGTTTACAAACTATGAAGGTGCGTGGGGCCCATGAGTGAAACACGAGCGGGCCCCAGACAAGAAGGGCAGCATAAAAGCCTGGTGTGTTGCAAAGCTCAAGAAGGTTTAGAAGGAAGAAGCCATGAAGAAAGAGACAAGGAGGTTATGGCAGACAAGGATGTACATGTTACAGCAGAGGAGAAGATGGAGGAAGTTAATTTGGGATCCGACGCACATGAGCCGAGGCCCATCTCAATCAGCTCAAAGTTATTAGAAAGAGAAAAATTAGAGTTCATACTACTGTTGAAAGAATACAAAGACGTCTTTGCTTGGGATTACAGTGAAATGGCCGAATTGGACCCTGGGCTAGTAGTGTATACATTGAATGTGGACCCAGAGGCCAACTTTCCACATTGAAATAGATGAGCAAATAGTCAAGGAAGTACAAAAGTTATTAGCCGCAAGATTTATCAAACCCATTCAGCATCCACGTTGGTTATCCAACATTGTGCCAGTGAAGAAGAAGAATGGGTAGATAAGGTGTTGTGTGGATTTCAGAAACCTTAACAAGGCTTGCACAAAAGATGAATTTCCACTGCCAAACATGGATCTGTTTATAGATTCTGCAACAGGTAGTGCCATGTTTTCTTTTATAGATGGGTTCAGTGGATACAACCAAATCAGAATGGCACCAAGGGATGCAGAAAAGAACGCTTTCAGGACTCTTTTAGGCAACTTTTAATATACAGTAATGCCATTTGGGTTAAAGAATGCAGGTGCAACTTATCAAAGGACGATGACGGCTATATTCCATGACATGATCCATCAAGAATTGGAAGACTATGTGGATGACATAGTGGTGAAATCAAGAAGGGGGAAGAGCACATTCAAGTGTTGAGGAGGGTATTTGAAAGATGTAGAGCTTTCAAACTTAGGATGAACCCTCTCAAATGCACATTCGGGGTATCTTCAGGGAAATTCTTAGGTTTTCTGGTCCACAGCAGAGGAATAGACATAGACCCAGCCAAGGCTACAGTCATAGCCATTATGAGGCTTCCGACCACAGTAAAGGAGTTGAAAAGTATCTTGGGAAAGGTCTTATACATTCGAAGATTCATTCCTGGACTAGCATCCATCACCTCTGCCTTCGAGAAGCTACTAAAAAAGGGGCAAAGCTTTCAATGGGGGGAAGCACAACAGGTAGCCTTTAAAAGGCTACAGCTAATTCTGATGAATCGCCCTACCGTGCAAGCCCCAATTCGCAGGAAGCCACTGCTGTTGTACTTAGCTACCAACCAATATGCTGTAGGTGCGCTGATCGCTCAAGAGGATGGGAGTGGAACAGAGCACCCAGTTTACTACATCAGTCGAGCCCTGAAAGATGCGGAAACTCGCTACCCAAGAGCAGAAAGGGCATGCTTGGCTATTGTATACGCCTCACAGAAGTTACGACATTACTTCTTGGCCTATGAGGTATGGCTAATGACTAAGTCTCATGCCATCAAGGCCTTGTTGCGGCAGGCAATTCTTTCTGGTAGAATATCCCAGTGGTTGTTGCAATTATCGCAATACGATTTAAAGGCAGAAATGCCCAGAACAGTAAAGAGCTAGGCTATAGAGGATCTATTAACGCAGTTCCCTGGAGAGGAAGAATTCCAGCTTGATGATGAAGTCTCAGGGGAAGTAACTGCGGCAGAAGAAGTTAGAGAACGATGAGTGATGAAATTTGATGGGTCTTCTACTACCCAATCAGGGAGAGTAAGAGTAGTTATGTATCATAAGGAAGACAAGGCTGTAGCACTATCACTCAAATTGGAATTCCCCTGTTCAAATAACACGACAGAGTACGAAGCCTATCTAACTGGGTTGGCCACGGCTCTTGAAATGGGAGTCAAGCACTTGAAAGTAATAGGAGATTTGAACCTAGTAGTTTGCCAAACCAAAGGAAGTTTCTCCTTAAAGGAACCCAGCCTAGCCCCTTATCGAGCAATGATCCAGAAGATGGAGTAAAGGTTTTCGACCTTTGAAATAGAGCACACGCCAAGAAGCAAGAATCGGTTTGCAGATGCACTGGCTACGTTGGGATCATAAATAGTATTTGAAGGGGGTAGTGCCCAGATAGAAGTCAGTAAGAGGAAGGAATCTATTGTTGAGATGTTGAAGGAAAGGTTCCGGGAGGAATGATGCGAAGAGGATTGGCAGAATTCTATAAGAGAAGTTTTGATGAAAGGAAGTGAGCCTACGGAGCTAAAGGTACTAAAAGATTATGCGTTGGTAGGAGGAGAACTGTACCGTAGGATGCCAAGAGGGATCCTGTCAAGATGTGTAGGGCAAGAGGAGGCCCAGAGAAAGCTAAAGGAGACACATGACAAAACCTGCGGAGAAATCAACCTTTACTGCAGACTCCAAAGGGCAGGCTTTTACTGGCCAAATATAGGAAAAGATGCGAACCAAGTCCAAGTCCAATGTTGGACCTGCCAGCTTGCGGCTGACAAAAAGGAAAGCTTTGCTGTGTTCATCAGCGAAGATTGGAGAGAAACATTCATTCAGTATTTGGTAGAAGGTGTCTTGCCACAGAAACACAGTGAATGATATAAGCTTAAAAGGCTAACAACACGTTACTTTTTGCACAATGGGGTGCTCTTCAAAAAAGGATATGATGGAGACCCACTGCGTTGTCTGGGCCCCGAAGAGGTAAGGAATATGATAAAGGAAGTGCACACAGGAAAGTGCGGGGAGCAACAAGGGAAGAAGAAGCTATACAAGTGTCTGCTGCAAATGGGCTACTACTGGCCTATCATGAAGAAGGACGCGGCATAATTTGTGAAAAGATACCATAGCTGCCAGGTACAATCAAACTTAATCCACACCCACCCACAGCAATTGCACAGCATGGTCACCCCATGGCCATTTCATACTTGGGGGCTCGATTTGGTGGGATCAGTTAACCCACCTTCTCACGGATACATATGGATTTTGGTTGCTACAGAATATTTCACCAAGTGGGCTGAGGCAGTGCCACTTCGCAAAGCCACCAGAGAAGCGGTGGAAAACTTTATCAAGAAAAATATAATAGTAAGGTTTGGAATGCCTCATAGAATCATCAGCGACAACGGCATGCTGTTTGTTAACAACAATGTAAGGAGGATGTTGTAATTCTACCAAGTGAAGCACCATTGATCATCACCCTACTATCTGCAAGGAAATGGGCAAGCAGAAGCGACAAACAAAGTTCTCATAAAGATCATTAGTAAAATGAGTCAGGAGTATACGGGAGGATGGGTAATGCATCTGCCAGATGCCCTTTGGGCTTACAGAAACTCGCCCAAGTCAGCCACAAGATTTTCACCCTTCTCTCTGGTTTATGGGACAGAAGTGATGGGCCTTGCAGAAATAATGACCCCTTCCTTACGGGTTATGCAAATGAAAGAAAGGGAAAAGGAGAAGGAGAAAGAGGCCTTTGTCGCAGAAAGATATGAGGACTTAGAAGGGCTAGACGAGAAGAGAGAAGAAGCTCAAGAACGCAGCTGCAGATATAAACAGAAGATGACTAAGGCTTACGGTAGGATGACTAAGGAGTGGGTATTCACAGAGGGACAACTTGTGTTAAGGGTGGAGACTATGTCAGGAGAGGCATGGCAGGATCGTCTAAGTTTGCACCAAAGTGGGAGAGACCTTTTTGATAAGGGATGCTCATCCCATTGGGTATTACCGCTTAACCCCGGCGGATGGCAAGGACTTGATGGATCCAATCAACGGAAAGTGGCTAAAATGTTATTATACGTAAAAAAAAAAAAAAAAAGAGAATGAGAGGTCATCGCCCTTTTCTTTTGTTTCCTTTCGAAGAATTTAAGGTTTCCCTTTTGTTTTCTTTTGATTTAACTTGTCTTTCAAATGACCATACCACTAAACAAAAAGGCATGTAACATGGTTTCATGAAATATGTAATGAAAAGTTGTGAGGTATTATGAAACATTCCATGTCATAACAGTAGCAAGAAAAAAAAAAAACACTATAGCGTTTTATAGTTACAAAGCCCAAGTTGTGGCAAATCCACCAAATAAGTGCCAAAAAAAAAAAAAAAACAAAAGAGAGAAGAAAGAGAAAAGGAAACATAAGAGGCACTAGATAAAAAAAGAAGAAGGAGAGAATCACATCATCATCAGTGCAGTAAGGAGATAAGAGTTTGGTCACCAAAAAGGCTAGAGCCACTGGTGCTAGAAGCTAGACGCTTACGACGGCCCTCCAAGTCTGCCATCTTTTTCTTCAGAACCTCGAGGCCTGAATTAATGGCATCTATAGCAGGTTAAACCTTCCTCATAAAATAGGCATGGGCAATCTCACGAAGATGGTCCAAGATGAACTCTACAGAAAACCCCACACTGACAACTCCTGAACCGCTGCTCTCTACTGCAGGATTCTCTTAGTCGAAACAGTATCAATGAAGTTATGCTCAATATCGTTCATAACACTCCCTAGCAGCTTCAAAAAATGCTCCCTGGTAGAATGACCATATCTGAACTCTCGCATAAAGTCACCACGGCTACTATAAATGGCCACAAGATAGGAAGTGCAATCCTCAGGAACTCTAAAGCCATGGAAATCAACGTAAGGAGGCCTGGAACGCCAGAAATCTGCAGGACCAAGGTTGTTAACCTTGTCCTGGTTGAAACGGGAAAAGAAGGCTGCAGCCTCACCCGCCGGATCTGGCGCTGTGAAAGAACTGCTACCCACCTCACACTGAGAAGGAACACTAGGAAGCGAGCCTGGTAGAAGGAATAACAAGTGAAACAAGTATAATGTGAAGCAAGCAAACTGAGGACAAAGGAAAGAGGAAAAGGGGAACTCACCAGGGCCTGCGAGAAAAGGGGCTGTGGAACATCGGCGGCAGATGCTACAGGTGTGGCTGAGGAAGTAACCGCGGGCATAACCTTATCTGCTACAGCTTCTAGCTCTCTAGAAGTCTCTGCAGTAAGAAGGAATAAGTATACAAAACAATGGGAGACCGCAGCAGGAGGAGTGTCGCCGATGTGGGCAAAGAAGAGATAAAAAAAAAGGGGGGAAACTTGGCAACACGTAAGGAGACATACCCATGAATTCGACTACGTGCCCAGAACTCTCCTCTTCCTCCTCAGATTTGGAGACTCTCTTTTTCTTGGTGGGCTCATCGTCAAAGTCCTCTAGAATGTCCTCGGATTCTTCGGAGGACAAATCCGCCTCAGGACCACGTGTGGTAGATGCAGGAATGGAAGAAGGAGTGACCACTAAAGAGGAGTCATCCTTCACAGCTTGGGATAGAGAGGCAGAAGGGTCGCTGGAGGAGATAATGAGAGGTCTACCGGGAAAAGGATCTGAGCAGCAGCGCTAGGAGTAACCTTTTCTTAGGAAATGGGCGTAGAGGCAGGGGTAGGGATGGTCTTACTAACCCCTTTAACAAGAGCTACCTGTGGGGTTGCAAGAGTAGCAGGGGTCGCGACAGGAAACGCCACATCCGTCCCATCAAAGAAACCTTCTAGGGGTGTCCCCTTGAGAGCAGAAATCTCTTCGACGGTAGAATGATACATAGAGAGGGGTTGAGGATCAGCCTAAGAAAACGAAAGATGAAGGTCAGGGATGCGAATATACCAAAAAAAAAAAAAAAAAAAAAAAGGCATACCTCAAACTCAGGCTCGTCAAGCGGAATAGGATGGGTAGCAAACGAGTCCTTCTTGTACTTCGATTGCAAGAAGAAAATGAGAGAAAGGAAAAAGCCAGCAGGGACAAGGGTTAGCCGTAGAAAAAAAATCCTTAACAAGAATGACAAGGAATAAGAGAAAGTTAGAGATGACATACTCTCCGCTCAGTAGTGATGGGCGCTTTGGGAGGTGAAGTCTGCCTTAGCACCGTGTCCTGCTGGAGGAAGAAGCATCAGTGGATGGCCGGGGAATGGTAGACCTTGTCTTGCCTGTGGTGGAACACTTGCTAGAACGAGTGCGAACAGAGAAGGGAGTAGTGCTTTCTAGTGCTATGTTACTCATAGGAGGCCGACCGCTTTCAAAAGGAACAATGTTAGAGCAATTTTTAGAGGAGTCATCACCCACCTTTTTCTTTGCAGGCTTGGGCTTGGAAGGACCTTTCTTCACTGGCACAGGGATATTAATCACTTTCACCCTCTTTTCCCAGCCGGCGGGGTAATCGCTACAGTGCCAATACCACCCCTTCTTTTCCTCAACCCACTCAAATATGGCAGAACGTTGTTTCTTAGCATAAGCCCGAACAGATGCAAAAGGAAGAAGCAAACGAGGGTTGGCAGAGATAACCATGCTAAGATCGTTAAGAGGGATGAGGGAAAATCCACAACTACCCAACAACTCTTTCTCAAAAGAAACCATCACTGCTAGCCAGTACCCATACATGGTAGTAGTGCAAACACCTTTTCTCTGAGAGCCTGGAATAGTAACTGCATTAAAATGTTAGCTCTAATATTCAAAAGCAGTATACCGCAGGAAAGGCCGGACGGAGGTAGGAGACTTCGCAAGAAAAGATATGTCATTAAAAATGTCTTGGTCCAACTCAAATTGCCTCCTTACACGATTGGTAGGATAATGGACGAACCTAACACCTTCGTCAGCCAAATAAGGCAGTCACCCAGTGTTAGTGGCTGCCAAATAAGTTATACCCCTTTCTTCGAAGCTAGTCAGCGGGGTGGTAGTGCCAACAACATCAACAAACGCACCCATAACAGAATCTAAACATGTATAACCAGCACTTGAGTTCTTGTAAGCCCTCAAAGAAAACCCAACTCCTTTATCGAAGAACTCAACAATGGGATGACCGATCGGCTTTAAACTAGCCCAACGAAAAGCCAAAGGAAAATCAAAATCAAAATCAAACTTGCCACAAAAGTCCGTGATAACCTTCGGACACGAACTGTACTTCCCTTTGGCAAAGCGGACGGGTCTACACTTCATCAGGTGCTTGGCACAACGTTCGTACAACATGTGCTGCAAAATAGTGCTGTGAACAGAAGTAGTGATCAAGTGGCAAGAACCTGCCTGACTCTCGTCGCTCCGCAGAATATCTAATTGGATATAAAAATGCCCCAGGAACATAGGTGCCAGCGGCAGGCTTACCCCAGCAGCAATCTTAATGGCCAAGCAAGAATACAGGGGTTTCACAACATAGTGGGGTGAGAACCAAAAACGAACTTACAAAACCAAAATGCAACAAGGGCCGCGCGGCTAGCGGCGACAGAAAGCTTTGAGGGAGAACTAACCCAAAATGACAACTTGGCGTTACTGCTCATCTACTTCTTCAATTTGGCTTCTATGGCTTCTTCTTCTAGAGAAAGCGCGAGGGTGGCAGGATCGACGTTGCCTAGAATGGGCAGAAGCAACTGATTAGCCACGTCCTCCAAAGTTACGGTAATCTCGCCACATGAGAGAAAGAAGGTGTGGGTAGTGGTGCATCATCAGCGTACTAAGTGGCAGAGATTAAACAAGTTTCTAAAATTGGCCAAACAACGGGAGAGAACAATGGCCTTCAACACGTCGACCTGCTGAAGTAAACCCATGAGATTCGTGTCCGATAACTTTCTGTCTACCTATTCCTTCCATCCAACCCGAAGCAGCACCAGACCCAAACTTGAAATGGATGGGTACAGGGAGTGAAAAACCTTGGCGGATAGAAAGATCGGAGATCAAGGAGGGCAACAGAGCCCAAGAAACATCTGGGTTATGCCGGCAGAGAACAAGCCACACATGGCCCGGCGGCGGTGGCACGTAGTCACCGAGAACCTTAGGGAAGTGGCCGTGAACATCATACCATGGATCAATGAGGGGGGCACACTCGCTGTTGGGGTTGCGCTGCTCTACTTCCTTATCGGAATGGTCCGATTCGGAATAGGTTACCTTTTCACCTGCCTCGTATGCAGCAGGATCATCAACGACCTCCTTCCCCTTATGGCGGGAAGGGGTTGGACCTTTGTTGGCGTCATGGTGTATCGGTTGATAAAGGAGGGCGATTTGTGGTGTTTTGGAAGAAAGACACAGAGAAGAGAAGAGGAGAGGAAAGGCATTTTTGGCCGGAACCTGAAAAGACTCGGTCTTAAATACCTGTGCCATAGGGAATGGTGCGAAGGGATGCGATTGGTCAGTCAGCAAATAAGGGAAGGAGTTAATGAAGCGGAGGTTGTGTTTTAGACTAACTGCTAAACTGAGAAATTCGAAGAGACAACACTGTTCATGGCAGGAAATTAAAAAAAAAAAAATATATATATATATATATATATAAGTTGGGGGTCTACTTTTTGAAAAAGCCCGCGAAGGAAAAGAAGAAGAAGAAAACGGAGGGGATGGGAAATTCTTTATTCACATATGAACTGTAGGAGTATTTCATATGCTCAGGGGGCTAAATGTAGATGCTCATTTTGCTAAAATCCCAGTAGGAGGAAAAGCCCAAAAGGCATGGGCAGAATAAGAGTGGGATAGAAACACCATTAAAGCTCAAGCGGCAGGAATAATGGATCATAGGTCCGTAAAGCGAGTAAATGGGCCTTTGAGAAGCAAGTGGGCCTGATATGGCCCGAAAGAAAGAAAATAACAAACCTATGAGTGGTATAGATGTAGAAAAGTGAGAATGGGTTACAGCTATCACAGCAGGCCCAAAGCAATGTAAGTAAAGAAAGTAAGGGGCAATAGAGAACCCATAAGCCCCAAAGACGAAGAATAGAGTACTTGGGCCGAGGAAGCCCAAGGAATTAATTAGAGCCCATGGGAATCATAGAGTTGGAAAGGGCCGAGGATGCCGCAAGGAGAGTAAATGGGTCAAGGATGCCCGAAAGAAAAGCAAGTGGGACAAGGGAGCCCGCAAGTGGTAAAAAGGCCCAATGAGATTATTGGGCCATCAGAAAAGAAACAAACAGTGAAACCCAAAAGAGGCCTAGCAGCCCTTGGGTCAAGCAAACCTCATGGTAGGAATGACAGAATGTTACGGTAGAAAGGGCTGGGAACAAAAGTATGGGGCAGACCACGAACCGAGCAAGGCCCAGCCCATAAGGGAAATAAACAATGAAAACAAAAAAGCAGTCAAGGGAAGCAGCCTACAAGAAGCCAAAGACGAACGACAGACTGGGTAAATTAACCTTCAGACTGCGGCAGACACATCAACAGCGGGCAGAATTTAGAAAAGCATGGAGCCAGAGCACGTGCAAGACCCAGTCACCACTAGCCTGTACCTAGCCAATACGGGAAATGGTGAGGTCATGGGTCAGAGGTAAGAGGGTATGATTTAGCGGTGGGGAGGGAAAGAAAACCCATTTTTGTAGTTCTAGTTCAAGCTCTTTTGGAGACAATGTCGTGCTGGGATGACATGTTGCCCTAGAGAAGCAACACTGAGTTGGAACCACTAGGTGCATGCCATAAGGGATGAAGAGAAGGAGAGTACTTACACTGTGGCAGGCTAAAGTGCCATGGCAAGCAAACAAACAAAAGAGCTCTCTTTATCTAGTGAGGTGGAGTGGCGCGGCCAGGTAAGTGGCGTTGGCTAGGCAATTGACCAGTCAGTAATGGTCGGCATGCCAGACAAAAACAGTTAAGGGCTAAAATGGTAAAATCAAGCACGGCTGGCACTATATAAGGAGCTTTGCTGTGCACGGCAAGGAGGAGAAAAAATTGAAAATTGGAGGAAAGAGAAAGAAGAGTAAGGAAAGAGAAAAAAGAATTAAAGGGAATAGAAAGAAGAGTAAGAAAAGAAGAAAAAAACAGAAAGAATGAGTAAAGGAACGGAGAGTAAGAAGAAAAAAAAAAAAAAAGAGGACTGAGTAGCGGGCGTGCACCAAATGGGTCGATCTCCCTCTCCCTCTCCAACCCATGCTTTCTGATGACAGGGAAGGGTCTCATGAGTTACCGGTCATTTTGGTCCATCTCTTCAAAGCTGCTAATTTCCTTTTCTGAGAGATTAGTCGCGTTGAAGAAGTGATTATCCTTCTTGACTCAGACTTAACGGTGTAGCTTAGTGCGGCAGATTGACATTTATTTCCTTTAATAAGTTTATTATTGTTTATTTAATATTCATTCTGTTGTTATTGCTGTGTATAACGGGCACCCTCGAAAGCCCACTTGTTATTTTTTAACCATCTTTATTTCTTTACCTGTCTGCCATAGTCAATGTAACAATTCTGCCTGTCATGAGCATGTGATTACGGCCTAATTTATTGTGGCATTGTTTGCGTACAAGCCGGACCAAGCAGGGTTGTTCTTGGGCCGGTCCCAACTCCCTGATCTAGAAACATTCGAGCCTAGTGTTGCAGCAGATGGCCCAGCTCAGTGTTTGTAAAAAAGGCCCACACAACATGTTATAGTCTTCGCAGATTAAACGTTTAATTTTATCACTGACTACGAATTACATTTTTTATTTTATAGGGAACTTGCGATTTATATCTTTTGTAATTAAATCACATACAATGCATCTCAAGGATTATATGATAATGTCCAATTAGGCCATATACAAATAGTCTCATATAATTAAACAATTTAATTATTTATAACATGCTAATAATTAGATTTTAGAGCACAAATCCTAACAGTAACTTCACCTAAAGAGAGCTACTTAGTAGAGTTAGCTTGTTCAGTAATATTGTTCTAATAATATTGTTTAAGTGTTGTGGAAATACGTGTGTGTGAAAAAGTATTATGGAAATACATGTTGTATTGTTTAAGCAACGACAATTGTTGTTTAGACAACACAACCAAACAAGCTTTACAAAGGTACTCTTCTAGATTTCAAGACCCAAATTAATATTAAGAGAATCTTAGTAGTGGGGGCTTGAAAAAATTGGTGAGACATTTGTTCATTTGGATATCTCATAATTTTTGGTAGTTTATTTGCTAAATATATGACATAAAAGATATAGTTTTTAGTAGTTTTTATTCTAAATTTGTGACAAAAGCTAAAATCTAACTTTTTTTTAAAGTTAGTTTTATTTATATATTATTTTTCAAAAAAAATGAAACAAAAGACGAAAATTTAGAAGCTAAAACCTAAAAGTGGCATCAAACAAAGTTATTCATTTTGTACCACATTTTTGGGTTTTTTTTTGTTTTTTTTAACCACTGTGTTATGCACTGTTCATGGGCCATGAACAATGTATTTAGGCCAATGAACAGTACTGAACAGTAATAAATAGTAAAAAAATTTATTATTTTTTTATTATTTTCAGTTTTCAGCAAAATAAGCAGTATCTAAATGCACACTATACCGGATCAAAAGTTTTCAAACTAGTTACCAAAACTGGTATGGTTAAGCGCCTTGAAATATTTCAGCTTAAATACCTATTTCAACATGTTTGGGAAATACTTACGGTAAACACAATTTGGGCCAACACAACTTTGCTTTCTCTTAACTTTGTTATGTAAAATGGTAGTTGCGTCATCTATTCATTGCTTTTTCTTCCATCATGTGAAGTTATTGAGAGAATTTTGACCCACAACTTTTGTGCTACAATTATTGCCACGACACGATATAATTCCGGTCATTGACTGCAACTATTCATTTTTCCTCTATTTTCTTTTCAAATTGGGGAGATAGAATTTTAGTAAGGCTGGGAAAAAATACCTGGGCTCTACTAATTTTCCATCATCCTTTCTCTCCAACTAAACACTCATAAAATCAATTTTGTTTTCACTTCTCTCCATTTTTTATCCTCACTGTTTTATCCCAACCAAACAAACCTTGAAGTCAACCACTTAAACAAGATCTGGTCCCAAAAGAATTGTGAAGTTGTTATGATACTGTGGTGTTTTCGTTCACTCTCCTCATATATATATATATATATATATTGATTATGATGATGGGGAATATATTTTTGGGCTAACATATTGGACTGAGCATGGGTTTGCAATTTTAAGTGGGAGACATACGTATGCAGCGTGATACACAATGATCATGATTCATGAGACGAATTACACAAGCCTACAGCCGCGCACAATGAAGTCTTATCTCTGTCATATTGAAACCACAATGCTACTTTTTAGGCGATCAATAATAAGAATTCAATCTTAATTTCAACCCACCCAGATATGGGTATTTAGGTGGTTGGTTTTAAGTTTTTACAAAGAAAATCACGCTCCTTTATATGAGAGAAATGAATTGAAAAAAGACAAGAAGATGACCACTAATACAAAGTAGATAACAAAGAAGATGAGGACTAATACATGAATAGATAAAGAATTAATAATAGCTGTCGCCTGTCAGCTTTGGTAATCTTTCGTGGACACTGATATTTTTATGACTTCAGAGCAACATTTTAGAATCCTGATTCCTTGACTTTCAAGCCTTTATTTAAGAGTTTCAAAAAACATCAAGAAGCTTTTTGCTTAAAAAGCTTTCTCAAATAAAACGACTCTTTTTTATTTTTCAAATTCTGGGTTGAAATCTTCATTTTCTAGATCAAATATATTGAAAAATATTTTTATTTATTAGGATGATATCCAATTCCTTTTTTGAGAATATTGGAATAAGAATTTTTGAACTTTTTTTTTATAAAAAATTTCTAGCTTCACTGATTTTTCAGTCACTGATTGCTGACATGCGGGCTATATCAAAACTCAAAAAGCTTAAGAAAATAACATGACAGAGTGTCAGTGATGCTACATAGCAGTAGAGACATTAGAGATACTTCTCATTGCTTGGATTCGTTAATCTCTTCCTGTGACATAAGCTAACAAGTTCCACAAAAAAAACCATATATATACATATAACTTCAGAAGCACCTTCTCACCATGGAGCATTAACTACTTCTTGAAACACAATCTCATGCCTCACCACATTCACCTTCAAAGCTTCAATCTTATCGTCAAGTCTTTCTTTGGTTTCCTTTAATTTCGAGAGCTTCAATTTGAGAAAATCTATTTCTTCTTCTGCATGAGCTTGCTCTAGTCTAACTTTTGATTTCCTCCGAGGGTCCTTGACTGCCGCTGCTTTCATAGCAATGCTCATCAGCCGAGCCACTCGAGCACGTAAGAACTGAGCATTCATGCCCAATATCTTAAAGCCTTTCCAAGTATTATCCCAATCTTCAAAATCAGCTAGAGGGGTCAAAAGTTCACAAGCTTTAATGGCATCCACAATGTTGATAGTCTCAGAAATTATTTCAGCAGCCAACTTACTATTAATATTTTTGCGCAGATTTTCATGCAGAAATGAATTCTGAGAACAGCAGAGATCATAATACTTAACCCTCTGGTAATCTGAGAGCTGGGAGTCTATGGTTTCACCATTCACAAGAATGGTGAAACTGCTGATGCTATTAACTTCTTTAAAATTAGCAATTGACCCTGTAAGTCTTAGACCACACCGAACATCTGAGCCAAGATTTTTTCTGCCATTTTCATACTGATTTGCTGCATTCCCAAAACTACTAGTAGTATCTAAATCCTTCAGGTTGTTTATTTGAATAGTCTCTCCAAAAATGTCTTGCATAACATGGTCAAAATCAGGGCCGGCCCAACAAAATTTGGGGCCTAAGGCGAAAATTTTATATGAGGCCTATTTATATGTAAACATTAATTAAATAAAATTATATAATAATAATTAAATTAAGACTAATTTGATGTAAATATAGAAATTGTTGAATAATACTAACTAAACTAAGGTTAATTTAAACAAAAAGAACTAAAAAAATATTATTTTTTAAAAAAAAGAAACTTACTTTAGCTTGAATATATGACTATGCATAGTTAAGTAAAATTGTAATCTAAATTTTAATTTTGTATATACTTTTTAAGAGAAAGAGATAGATATTATTTGGTGTGTGGCTTAGTAGGAGATTAGTTTAAAAAAATTAAGCTCCCAAACTATTAGAGGAGATTAGTCATCATTGATGATTTATCACATTTGCAGCATTTTTTTTTTTTAAACATTTTTGCGTTTCAATTGGTTTAAATTTTTATTGGTCTCTTATTTTGGAAGCCTTGTCAGAAATGAAAATGAAAAATATTGAAGATGCTACAAAATGTTCACAATATAATGTGATAATGATTGTAACTGATGAATTTCCAACTTAATTTTTTGTATTTGAATTACTTTTTTATGTGGTTGGTGACATATCAATTAAACCTATAATAAAATTTGTAGTATTTTTAGTATCACTCTTAAAAAAAACTACCAATTATTTAAAAAAATGTTATATTTTAAAAAACTTTTGGGCCTTTTACAAAGAAAAATGAGGCCTTTTTTTAGTAGGGAAATTTTATTTTGGTTGTGGGGCCTTAGGCCTAGGCCTAAGTTGCCTAGGCCTAGGGCCGGCCCTGGTCAAAATACGTAGTGTCTTTGTGAATTTTGATCTTCTTGTCTTCAATTTTTTTTTTTGTTCCAAGTTCAACATCAAGGAGAAAAAAATTATGCCATCAGTTAATTATGGGGGCAGAGAAATTCAGGAGTAGAACATAGAAACAAAATACCATACCATAATCATTTCCTCTTGCGCAAGCATCTAAATTTGGAGGGCCAAAAAGCCCATCTACTCCAGCTAAACCATTCAATCTCACTGTGTATACCTATGAGAGTGAGATGGGAGGCAACAATTAACCTATATCTTTTTATTTTAAGGAAAACATATTAAGAGTTTGCAATAGAATTTTAGTAAATAGACCCAAAAAATAAAAGGCAAAATAATAGAAGGAATCCGTATCTCTAGTACAAATCCTCGGAGCAATTGACAAATCACTTGAAATTTGGTGATCTAAAAGGGAATCAACGTGGTGGTAAAACTCATTACAGTCATGATCTTAGCTGCTTTTTAGCTAAATTCCATCTTTTACACCTCTGTTTTGTTGAATTTGCAATTTATGGTCATTTTTCTTTTTGTTATAACTCTTGAAATAAAAGTCATGAACTCGTAACACAGTCCTATAAATTCTAGGACATTTCCTAGAGTCCGTAGTATTAGTTTATGTAATTTTCTCAATTTTTCCTTTTCTAGTGATTTTCCAAATTTTTAGCCTAATTTTCATACCTAACACGAAGTAGGGTTTTCTTTAAGGATTTTCTAGCCACCTTAGGATTTCTTTAGTATCTTCCTATAAGATAGTGATCGGCCTAATTGAAAGCAAGTTATTCAATAATACAATTTGAGAGAGAGAGAGAGAGAGAGAGAGAGAGAGAGAGAGATTCTCTCTTTTTTTTGGCAGACTCTAGAATAGTTCTCCTTGTGGATTCAAGGAACCTCTTAAGGATTTAGGGGTTTGTCCTTGAAATAGATGTGTACTTTTTCTTATGGCTATCCCGCTGTGTGAAAAATGAAATGCTTCTTCCAGGATCTCCTTTCCAAAATTGTGGCAATAAAACAAGTCATAATCAAAACCAGTATAATATAGGAACAGTGAACAATAAGTCATTTATATACATGGACAGAGATAGACATACACCCAACTTAAGAGACTCAAATAATTACCTTGAACTTGAAAGTCCCAACCAACTGGAAAACCAGAACATCATCTTGGCATAATTTGTGCGCAATTGAAAACCTTCTCCATCCAGAACTCAATGCTGCATTTTCTGCAATATACTTTGTTTTGTACTCTTCCCTACTT
This sequence comes from Castanopsis chinensis, assembly GCA_032878915.1. NCBI lineage: Eukaryota > Viridiplantae > Streptophyta > Magnoliopsida > Fagales > Fagaceae > Castanopsis > Castanopsis chinensis. The sequence goes on from JAVQMG010000106.1 coordinate 10,998,299, forward strand.
TCATCTTCCAAAATAACTATTATATCATGCCTTGGCAAATGCATTTTGCAGAATTGTGCTGGAAGACGCTGCTAGTTAGCAGAAACAAATCTGTCTGGCACCCAGCTATTGTTACGTTCTTGACCTTGGGATAGAGTTTTGAGCTTACCAGCCAATAGCCACCAGTAACATTTGACCTTACCAAAGTCTTGATAAAACTAGGAAATTCTGCTGGCAAACTAGCTTGAACCTCCATTGCTTGCTTCAAGGCAGAAGACTTGGCTTCCATGCGGTTGTATAAGACCTCAACCATGGCTCCATTTTCTTTAAAGCTTTAAGTAATTACAGAGGCATCAATGCAAAAGGAGAATTTTGTTCTCTTAGGCATTGACTTTAATAACCAAAAAAAAAAAAAAAAAAAAGAAGAAGAAGAAGAAAGAAGAAAAGCCAACCTCCAGGGCTTACATGGAACAACAGATAACACCTGCTCATAATTCACAAAATAAATATTTCCCATCAATATGTCAATTAATTAAATGAAATACAGTTATTCCAGATAAACCAACCAAGGAACTGGGAAATTCAGATGTTGCAGTAGAGACATAAAAGAGATCTAATAAAAGACAATCTCTATAAATGTCTACAAGATCAATTTCTATTCCAAAGGTTATAAGGCTTATTGGCTCACACCATCAATTTTGGGGCTTTTGGTATATTAGTTAGGTACATTATGGCAGGTTGTATACCATGCTCAGTTTAAAAACTTAGGCACAACTTATGGGGGTGGGCTTTCAGTGGATAGACTCCATGCTGTTATAATGACCAAGTTTATGCCTTAATTATCTGACAACCATAAGCAAAACGAAAACAGATCTAGACCATTAAAATTAACACGTCCCTAAAACTTAATTAAGTGAAGGGACCAAATTTGAAAATAAACCCGTACCAAAATGTATACCTAACAAATATGAGACCCTACAACACCCCTTCTTACTTCTATGCCACAAATACACAAACAACACGAGCATGTAGAGCCAAAAAACAAACAAATTGGTCCCTAATATCATAATTAATTTCTGCTTTTTAGGAAGTCTCACATTGTTTCTCTGGTGTGAGTTTATGCATAAGGTGAACATCCCTTACCTAGTCTTTCAAACAATTGAGAAGTCACAATCTGTCAAGAATTACAACCTAAATGGGAATAATAACTGCAATTATCACGGCATACAAGGTTGGATTGCTGTTGCTGACTATGGTGCGGTCCTAATGGAAAAATGACCAGAAAGCTATGGACTACACAGACATTGGTTACCTTCGATTAAAGTGAGAGCCTAATTATACTAGGCTTGATTTTTATAACATGCATCCTCCTGGCTCAGGGTTCATACTTCAAATTAGTCCCTTAATTCTCATAAGCTTGCAATTTATATTTTAAATAAATTAATACTTAATCCCATAAAATTCCAAAGGTGTCCGGGGTTAAAGAACAATCATTGTACTCATAATGGCTTAAGCTCGGAATTAGACTGTGTTAGAATATTCATATGCCAAGTGTGGTTAGCTAAGTATGGAAGTAACACATGGGATGCTAATAACAAGAGTGGAAGCTAGATATAACATAATTGGACCAAACTCATTGGTTTAAACTTTAAGGGGGTGGTTGGTAGAGAATTTTGAAATGAGATTTTTTTAGTTTTTAAAAATATACGTGGGTGAAAAAATGTAAAAAAATGTGCGTAACATAGATTAAAATGTAAAAATGTGAATTGAGATTGAGATTAGAGACCAAACATGCATAGGTAGTGCACAAACTGTTTCATGCACACGCCCCCTAAAAGCAACTAAATTATCCCAAAAAGCAACTGAAATTTGTTTTTTGGGGTGTGTGTTTACCCTTAAACTTTTGGGTCAAGTGACAATACGTTAGATTAACCCCTCACTTTGGACCCAACATCGTTTGGACCATTTTGTCAAGCCTAATAAAACGGAACAAACACTAATAAATTTACTCAAAAGATAAGCTCTCACTTGTTCAGTTCCACTTCCACCCTCAGAATCCAAACGCTTCTCTTGGGTCAGGAACATCTTTGAGTCGGTGGGCCAGCTTTCCTCTGCTTAATCTGATGGGGTACAATAGGTGGAGAGAGAAAGCGTTAAGGGATAGAAGAATCACAGCAAAAGCCAAAAAAAAAAAAAAACAGAATCAAAGAATGCAAATAATGAAATGGTATTTTGCCTAAAGAGAGAAAATCTGTACAATCACTTTCTGTTGTTGTTCTGCTAATTTTGTCATCCATGTGAGGTTGGCTCTCTCCTCTGAACTTTACTTTCTGTTGTCAAGGGTGAGATGCTCAAGGCCTCGAGTCTTTTGTCCAAATATTGGTAAAAATCAAGTTTTTTAGGATTATAAGTACTGTTGAAAGTTATTTAGGGAATTGAGGAGAGAGACTGAATTTCGGCAACGGTATTGCCGAAATTCTAAGAAAAAAGTAAGAGAGAGAAAGAGGGAAAGTGAGAGAGAGAAAAACTGGAATTTCGGTAACAGCGTTACCGAAATTCTGCTGCCCAACCTGCCCGTGAGCGAGTGTGTGTGCGAGTGTGCGCGAGTGACGGAAAGAAAATAAATGAGGAATTTCGGTACCGGTGTTGCCGAAAATGGTAGAAAAAAAATTGGGGAATTTCGGTAATGGTAATACCGAAATTGGGGAAAAAAAAAAGAAGGATAATTTCGGTGCTACCAGCACCGAAATTGAAAAAAAAAAAAAAAAAGAATAATTTCGGTGCTGGCAGCACCGAAATTGAAAAAAAAAAAAAAAAAAAAAAAGACAATTTAGGTGCTGGCAGCACCTAAATTGAAAAAAAATAAAAATAATAAATAAATAAAAAAAGGGATAATTTCGGTGCTGCCAGCACCGAAATTATCCCTTTTTTTTTTTTTTTTCAATTTAGGTGCTGCCAACACCTAAATTGTTTTTTTTTTTTTTTTTTCAATTTCGGTGCTACCAGCACCGAAATTATTCTCTTTTTGTTTTTTTGTTTTTTTTTTTCAATTTCGGGTGCCAGCACCGAAATTATTTTTTTTTTTTTTTTTTTTTTTTTTTTCAATTTCGGGCTGGTAGCACCGAAATTATTTTTTTTTTTTTTTTTTTTTTTTTTTTCCCCAATTTCGGTATTACCATTACCGAAATTCCCTAATTTTTTTTCTACCATTTTCGGCAACACCGATACCGAAATTCCTCATTTATTTTCTTTCAGTCACTCGCGCACACTCGCGCACGCACTCGCTCACGGGCATGTTGGGCAGCAGAATTTCGGTAACGCTGTTACCGAAATTCCAGTTTTTCTCTCTCTCACTTTTCCCTCTTTCTCTCTCTTACTTTTTCTTAGAATTTCGGCAATACCGTTGCCAAAATTCAGTCTCTCTCCTCAATTCCCTAAATAACTTTCAACAGTACCTATAATCCTAAAAAACTTGATTTTTACCAATATTTGGACAAAAGACTCTCAAGGCCTCAGCATTGCTGACTTGCTTTTGTTCTGCTGTTTTTTCCACTTTATTATTCGCCTGTCTGCTTGTTTGAGTTTATTTTAGTCTTCAAGGAAATATATACTTTTTTTCTTGGGGGTTGTTTAACTGTACTCTTAAACCTTTTTTTGTTGTTGAGAAATTTAACAAAAAAAGTTTAAAAGTACAGTTAAACTTTAATCTTCCATCTTAGCTTAGGTATTTAAAAAAAAATTTCAATCTAGGCTTAAAAAAAAAAAAAAAAAAAAAAAAAACCTCAAATGGTCATAAATACTTGTGTCAAAAGTTAATTCTTGCTATAATTTTGAGTTGAGTTTAGGATCTTTTTGACACAAACTTACATGTACAAAGACTAAAACAATGGGTTTTAATTGGGTCAACTAGTAAAGTCAAAAAGAAAATGGTGAACTAGTAAAATCTTGTCTTAGACTGATGATTTTTTATTAAAATATATTATAATTTTTTAAATATAATTATAATATACTGTTAATTCTGCAATTCAAACATTTTCTCTTTGAACTTTCAATTTTTCTTTGAACTTTCAATTTTTTATGTACAGGGAGGTATCAATTCAGGTAGACAGCCAAAAAGTAATAATTATAGAGCGAACACGATAAATTTAATTCTATCATATCTATAAGAAAGAAAGGTGATTAAAAATAAAATATATCAAAAGAAGAGTACTAATATTTATATTGAAACATGTAGTAATGATTGAGGATTAAATGTGTAATTAAATATTGTGGTCTGTGGTCTGTTTGGATGGAGGGGGGAATGAGGGAGAGTGAAGGGAAGTAAAGTTTGCTAAAAATAAGCTAATTATGTGCTAAATCTACCCTACTCTACTCTACTCTTCCTCCCTTTTCTTCAATCCAAATGGACCATTAGTTTATTGAGCTATATATATATATATATATATATATATATATATATATATAGACACACACAGAAATGGGTCTGAAGGCTAGCTAAATCTGCAAAACACGGTAAACATAATAGATTGTCAGTGGTACGTGTATATTGGGACTATAGGGTGACTTTTTGAACACGAGCAAAGCTTGGGCCCATTATCTTTAGCGCACTAATGCAATGGACGTAGTTAAAAGTAGACATGGGCACCATTACAATGGATTCAGTGAGGGTGAGTGTGCTTTTAAAAAACAATAATTACACTTTTTGTGATTAAATTATTGTCACATGAGTATTGCCTAAGGGCATTCTCATCAAAAATTCTAAAAATTTTAGCATTTAACACTTCAAAAACTTATTTTATTTATTATACCACCCCACTTTAAGAGACATCAAACATCAAAACTTCTATATTTTTTACAATTTCATTTAAATAATATAAACTACTTATTAAAATAATAATAAAACAAATACACAAAAAACTATAGCGACCAACCAACCACCTCCTCCACCACCCCTACCACTGCTCCACTTGCCGTAACCACCATTGTAGCAACCACAACCCACCACAGCCACCACCACCACAAGTCACAGCACCACCGTGGCAATCACAACCCCTTGTAAGGAGAACAAAAAAAAGAAAAAAACCAAAGTATAAACACAACCATCCACCAAAATCACAACCAACCACCACCCAACCACCACAAAAACAACTAGCAAACCCACTAGCAGATCCATCACACTGAAACAAAACCCACAGGAACCAAAACCAGATCAGTGAACCAAAACCCATCACACACACAAACCCAGGATTGGTGACCCATGATCCATGCCAAACCACAACAGGAAAAAGAAGAAAAAAAGAAGAAGAAACCTCCATTGTCGTCACTAGCAGATCGATGAACCAAAACCCACAGGAAGCAAAACTAAATCGGTGAACCAAAACCCATCACACATGCGCAAACCTAGTAGATCGGTGACCTATGACCCATGCCGAACCTCCACCATGACCATTGGACTGTCGAACCCATGCCCATTGGACCACAATCGTCGACCATCAAACCATCACTGCCATCACCCACGACCATCGAACCATCCAATTGGACCCATCAGACCATGACCTTGAGCATCGAACCAAGCTGAACCACAGGACAGAGAAGAGGGAAGAGAGAAGTGATAGGAAAGAGAGACAAATGGAAATAGATTCGTTGATGAATAATTTTTTTTTTACAATCCAGCTATAGTGAGCTGTTCACTGTAGCTTGGTGCTAAATCTTTTAACATTTAGAGCATTCTCATCAGGTGTGTTAAATGCCAAATATTTGGCATTTGACACACCAAACACCAAAAAACCCCTCTCATGAGATGTTCCAAATGCCATAATTTATACCACATATGAACAGTATTGTTCCATCTTTGGAATAGTACAGATTGAAATGCTAAAAAAAAAAAGTTTTTTATTCATTTTCTCTTTCATCCTTTATGTTTTTCTTTCTTCTCTCTCTTTCTTTTTCTTCTTTCTTTCTCCACCACTCCTTCATCTCTGTCACTCTCTTTTTCTCTTTTCTTCTTCCTTTTTCCTTATTCTTTCTCCAGAAGCTTTACCTCTCTGTTTTTTCTTTTTCTTTTTTCTCTCTTTTTTCCTTTTTTCTATCACTTTTTGGTTTTTTGGGTTTTATTTTTCTGGATTTTCCGGGTTTTATTTTTCTATGTTTTCTGGGTTTTAATTTTTTGTTTTTTTGGGTTTTATTTTGTGGATTGGTTGGGTGGGATTGATTGTGATGGTGGTTGGGTTGAGGTAGTCCGGTGGTGGTGGGGTTGTGTTGTTTTAGCCACTCACAAATGGTAGGTCTTGGGTAATTTTTCAAATTAGGTTCATGGGTTTTGGGTTGTGATTGTTATTGAATCATGGTGGTGGGTGGAATTTTTGTGGTGGTGGTGAGTGTTTTTGTAAATGGATTTGTTTGGGGTATTTGGCTGGATTTGTTTGGTTTTGTTTTGAATTATGTTTTGGATTGTGAGCGATGGCCTTAGTTGTTGGTTGGTGGTGGTGGGCAGTGGGCAGTGGTTGTTGCCTGTTGGGTGGCCACTGTTTTGTATTAGGATGAATTTTAAGAAAATATTATTTTAATGTATAGAATTAAAGAATAAAACATATGATGAATGAGATATTGTAAAATGATGTGGTAAAATACTAAAGTATACTTTTGGTGTGTCAAAATGATATTTTTTATAGAAGAGCTAAAGAGAATGCTCTTAGCATGGTTGATGGAAGTGGATTTTTATCATTTGAGGTGCAAAAAATGCTAAATGCTATTTTTTAGTATTTTTAGCACCTTTAATAAGAATGCTCTAAAGTGCTCATTTGATATACTGTTTTTCATGACTTCGAAACATAATGTGGGCAAGAGTTTAGTAATACATAGAATTTTTTTTTAAAATTATATATAAATTAAATAAGCTGAAAAAAAAGCCATAATGAAGAAGCTCTAAAGAGACATTTGTCTGTTCATTGTATCAATTAAAATAAAAACCATTTGGGCAGGGTTATAAAAATCGAGAGGTGCTACGTCCACAACATTTTTACAACAAATTATAGGTGGTTAGTTATTATTAGTTCAAATTTGAACCTAACACTAAGATTACTTTTTTGCCCTAACGATAACAACCAGTAACAACTTGCCACTTAGGATTTGTTGTAAAAATATTGTGAAAATATTGTGAATATATCATTTCTCATAAAAATCACTCAGCCCAAAAAAAAAAAAAAAGCGTTATAAAATTTGGTCCTCAATTTATTGGTCTAATCAAGGTTGACCGATCGTTGGATGTGATGTTATAAATAACTATATTAATAATTAAATTATAGAAATAAATAAAATAAATATATAGTAACTCATAATATTTATTAGAGAATAAAAAAGAATCTAAATAGTTTTAAGGGAGTTTTTATACGTGTTACTTTATTTTATTTTTTATTTTTTATACAAGATAGAAATTTTATTTTAGTATAATTTAAGGGTATGTTTGTTTAGAAGTCAAATAAAGTGGATGAAAAACTTTGAAGAAAAAATGAGAAGAAAAACTTTTTAAAGTGTGTTTGGTTGTGTGGAGAGGAAAAAATAAATGATAGGGCCCGAATATTTTCTCTTCAAACTCATCAAAATTTTTTTTCCAAAATGAGAAATAGTTTCCATTCCCCCCCCACCTCCCCGCTTTCTTTTTTTTTTTTTTTTTTGGGTGCTTTCCTGTGCATGTTGCCACTTTCCTGTTCACGTTGCCACTTCCTTTTTTTTTTCCTTTCCTGGACATTGCCCTTTTTCTTTTTTGTTTTCATTTTTTATTTTATTTTTTAGGCTGTGGGTGCGATAGTTGTTTTGTTTTTTTTGTTTTTATTTAACTAGACATGACTTTTTTTGCGATATGATTTTTATTTTTTAATAAATTAGGTGATTGTTTTTTTTTTTTTTGGTTGTTTGTCACTTTTTTTTGTTTTAATTGGCCATCATTTTTTAACAAGGGTATATAAGTAAATTTATATAAATTCACTTTTTCCATCTCTCCATTTTCCACTCCTAACCAAGCAAAAAGGAAAAAAATTAAAATCTTTTCTATTCTTCTGCTTTTCCATCCTCTTATTATTTCCTTCTTTATTTTTTTGAGAAAAAGTTTCAATCTATGGCGTCCATTTCTGATAATAGCTCTTTATCATCAGACCAAAACACCAATCAATTTTTAGTGTAGGCGAGGATTGAATCTCAAATCTCTTATTCAACCATCAGAGACTTTATCAATTAAGTTAGCTGGAATCCGCTCCTATCATTTCCTCCTAGAGACTTGAATCCTAGTCTTTACCATTCATACCCTACAAGCACATATACTTGTGAGACACGCCAAGGGTGCGTGGTCGTCATATATTATTACATTAAAAAGGTAGAAAAAATATAAACAATTAAATTAGCATTATAATAATCCTTTCATGGTAATTTTTTTCTTTATAATTTTTATAACGTAATTGAGAATAAGAGGATTTGAGTGAATATATAAATTTCTTGTAAAGGCTCTAAAATAAAAGAGTTTGAAATTAGATGTCAGTGACTTAAACTATTCCTTGAAAAGGAAAAAACTGGTTTAGACCCCCAACGACCATAGTCTTTAACTACAAAACTTTAATTCATATAAAATTTTTTATTTATTTTTTATTTTTTATACAAGATAAAAATTCTATTCTAGTATAATCTAAGTGTATATGTGTGTGAAACTCCCTTTTGGAGACTTGAACCCCGGCCTTTGCCCCTCACATCCCATAAGCACTTATACTTGTGGTATGATTATCGCACTATAGGTGTGCGGTGATATTTAAAGTTTTAAACTATTTCTCGAACAGAAAAAACCAGTTAAGACCCCCAATGACTTTTTTTTTTCAGGAACAGACCCCCAACCACTTAATTGCAAAACTCTAATTCATTAACTCAATTCTTGTGTAAGGTAGTTAATTTGACAAAGTTTAATAACAAATAAAACACAAATAACCACAATCACACTAGAGATAAAGAATTTGTATACAAAGTGAAAACCATTTTAAAAAAAATTACCAAGGTAAAAATACTTCGAAGATGAAACCCCAAAAGGCAAATACGCCGGAAAAGATTGTTGCAATACAAACTAAAATTACACTACACACCATTCGAGTATATAAAAACTATACTCAAGCTCCCCGTAACGTTCCGGCTAGCAACTGTAGACTCCTACCATATGTCTAAATGAACGATTTTCACGTGTAGAATCTTGCCCAATTTTAGAAATATATATATATATATATATATTTATAAATAGTGGAAATCATTAATTAAAAAGAAGGTGACTATTTCTCTCTAAACTTACTCTACATAAATTCTATTAGAAAGTCACTTAAAGAACTCCCACCAATAAACCCATGAAGTTCTTTACCAAAAACAACTCATTCTTCCATTCAAAAAATACCAATCCTTCATTCCCACATTCATTCAAATTTTTTTTTTTCCATATACTTGATTAATTCAGATACCAACCATCTCAGCATCTTTTGTCAACATTCAAGCACTTCAGTATATCTAACACCGACAACAACACAACTACTCCATGGAGGCCTTGAGGACAGTCTGTGGATCCAGTGATTAACAGAAGATCTTGGCGACCATTGAGGAGTTTGTGAGCTTTATCTGATAAAACTATTAGCAAAGGAGAATTTTCCACTCATACCTATGACGGAGGGTGTGCATGCAGGCAATTCCTAAGCTCGTATCTTTCTTATGTTTAGCATGGTCTTTCCTGATTTAAATTTATTGTGATTGGATTGAATTCTTTGAAAAAAGAAAGAAAAAAAAGATGTATTTTATCTTGATTTTAAGGATTCCATAGGTTATGGTTGATGTTAGTGATAGAAATTATGATAATTTTGTTTTGATTTTTACATTATATTTAATTTGTTCCTTTTTCAGATTCCATGCCATCATTAATTGTTGCCATGCATGTTAATACGTTCATCATATAAAAACATAATAATGTGCATTATAGATCATTACAAATGGGAAATGTTAGATTAGATTACATAGGATAGGATTTAATATTTTTAATATGATAAATTTTCGCTACATTTGATTGGGATTTGTCGTGATTTCACTCTCTTATATCCATAAATCCATGTATTTAGGACGCATATGATATGTGTTTCATAAAACATTTAAAAATGATCGCTTGAAATGATGTCACCCATGTATTAGTACAATTTTTATTAGAAAAAGAAAAGTGCTATGTCCACAATGTTTTTATAATATTTTTACAAAAGAATCATAAGTAACATGTTATTGGTTCTAATTTAAATCTATCTCTTAAATTACTTTTTTGCCTACCAATAAATACTCGAAATAATCTGCCATTTATGATTTGTTGTGGTTTCTAAAAAAAAAAAAGGATTTATTGTGAAAGTGTTATGAAAATATTGTGGACATAAAATTTTTCTTAAAAAACATAGCAATAAAACTCAAGATAAAACCTGATTTTCTTTCTTGCATGTAAATCACATGTTCTGTATATTAGGTTCATGCATGTTCTTTCTTCATATGAAACAAGAGAAAATTCACTGAGAAAAAAAAAAAAAAAAAAGCTGCATCAAAAGAGTCAAAATTCCAGCATGTGGATAAATGGATAATTTAACATTAAAGTCTTTCTCTTAGGAGCTACCCTTGAAATGACCTCATGCATAAGGTAGAAATCTTATCTAGGATTTGTATTTCAATATTTTCACATTCTCATGCATTTTTAATATTGTTGTTGTAAGATCACAAATTGCACCCAAATCCAACAATGAGAAGGGGATGACTTGAAATCTAGGTTATAGAGCTATTTAGATGACAAAGATGATGGGTTTGGTCCCAAAATTACATACATGAAACTGTTTATATGACAGAGTTTATCCTCGGACGTAAGTCGAGGATGACTTGTATTATCTCTCTTAAAGATAGATTACAACTATAGATGGTTATGTATACAGTGTTTTCTTTCTCTCTTTTTCCTCTTCTTTTCCTGAATGTCCTTCCTTCCTTTTATACCATCCTTCTTCTTTTCTTTGTCCTCCACGTAAGGGTTAGATTGCTGGTTTAGATAGTTGTCTCATCCATCTCCCCTGAAGTCTTTGGAGGCAGTTGTGAGGCTAAACTCTGATGCTCAGACATCACTTCCTCATTAATGCAGTTAGAGGAGTAGTTTGCAGAGCATTTAATGCGGAGGTAGTGGTAACAACTTTATCTTAGATATTTTTACTGCCATTCTTCTTATCTTCTACATCTACCATGCTTACCTTTACCTATAGGACCTTCTAAAATATTGCGGGTGGACATTAACCAGCCCTTCTCTTACATAGCCGAGGATATATTTTTCCTCGGACCACCTCCTTGGATGACCTTGATCTGACACCACTTTTTCATCTATCTGTAATGCTCTATGGGTTGATATTTATACGTTCTCGGACCATTCAGTGTCCTCGGATTGGGCCTTTAGCCCAAAAAACATTCTTGGGCCAACCCAACATATATTTCGGGGCCCATTGACTCTACTGTTGTAAATATATAGTAATTAATTCTTTGAGAGGTTAGATTTCTTTTGACTATCATATTCTTTCAATATCATTTATCATGTGATTATATATTGATTGTAGTATGGATGGGACGAGTATTTATAATGGTCATTTAATCGTACAAGACTGGTTATTGGACCAAGCAAGGTTGGTGCCTCCACACCTTCCCAATCTATAATACTTTTTTTCATTGTCTTAATATTTTGGCAGTGACTAGGAAAATGAGTTTTGTAATTGCATTTTAGTGAATTTGTGCTCAGGAATCAATATTGTGTAATAAAGTTTGTTTTGCGGTTATCTTATTTTTTATTGTATAAATTAAGTGGCAACTCCATATGATGATATGAATAGGCTATGGGGGCATATTTATAGTTGAATCTCCACCTTGAGATTCGTTACTGGAAGTCTTGTCGCGATTCTCACACACCCATTGAAAAGCTCTGCTTTTGAAACTGTGACATTCATATGTGGTCCTGTAAACTATAGCCAAAATTTTAAAAATAAAATAAAATAAAATTTCTTTTTCTTATATATCTAATTAAAATATTTATCATGACTTTTGTTATATATATATATATATATATATTTAAAATAGAGAGAGGAGAGAGAAATTTAGAATTAAGTTTTACAAAGTGCTACCTTGCTTTCCAAAACTTGTTGAGCACTCTAGTATTTTGTAGAAATTTGAATAGCATGGGGGAGATGTGAATTATTTTTTAGCGTAAATGCACTTTTAGTTCTTATATTTTGACTTTTTTTTTTTTCATTTTAGTCCCTACATTTTATTTTTACCATTTTTAGTCTCTAAACCAATTAACGCAGGACATTTTAGTACTTGAAGCACAATTCCGTCACCAAACTAACGAAAAACTGACAGATTAATAAAATAATAATAAAATTTTTAACCTTCTTATTTTTTAAAAAAGAAAGGAAAAAAATCAAATTAATTTTTTTTTTCTCTTTTTTTTGGGAAGAACATGAAGAATCTAGAACACGTGTTCCTCCCTGTTAATCATGTTCTTCATTTTCTTTCCAGCAAACCTTGCCCAAAAATTTAAAAAAATCAATATTTTTGTTTCCTTTCTTGCATTTCTTAGCAACCAAACATGCAAAACACACAACAATCTTCAAATGAGAACAAAACCCAACAATCACAAAAATATAGATCTCCTGCAAAATCAATCTCCAACAAAGATCCAAACCTAAATCTCCAATAAAACAACCAAACCCATAAACCTAACAAGCAAACTGATCTCCAACAAAGGAAACCTTAACATTCAAACCCATAAATCTTCTTGGGAAACAAATACAAAAAATCTAGATTGGTTGAATTGTGAGAAAGAGAAAATGAATCGTTAATAAAGATCGAGTCAGATACTGACAAATGAAGCCGAACACCGCAAGCGAAGATTGGGAAACAAATACAAAAAATCTAGATTGGTTGAATTGTGAGAGAGAGAAAATGAATCGTTGATAAAGATCGGGTCAGATACCGATAGATGAAGCCGAACACCGCAAGTAGAGATCGGGACTTGCTCTGACGTTGGTGCGGTGAAGTCGTCGGAGACAAAATACAAAAACCATAGCAAGATTGAATCGATCCCTTCTCTCACCAAACCCTAATTGCTGTTGCCATTAATCTCTTCTCTCTCCTCAAACTCGGATCTTCAAATACCCAACACTCATAAGCTTCTATCTCAGCTAAGTTTTTTTGTGTTTAGTGGGTTTTGATCTTTGTGGGTTACTGGGTTTCAATTTGTGGGTGTAGATATTTGGATGTATCATTGTGGGTGTTGATTTGCTTTTTTTGGATTTGAGGGTGTCGATCTGTGGTTGTGGGTGTCACTCAATGGCTTACTGGTTGTGAACGTCGATCTACCGATGCATCGCATCAAACTGAGTCCAAGAACTGCACCGCTAGAGGCTAGAGAACCGACCTTCGGCGGTGATGAGTGGAGCTGACGAAGGGAGAACTAACTCACGATGAGAAAAAATTAGACCCTACGAACCAAATCTCTCTTTTCTTAATCTTTAAATCATAATTCATTTGAAATTTGATTTTTAATTCTGTTTTTATTTTTTTATTTAGTTAAAATTAATAAATTAATTTTTTAAATTTATATGCTGATATGTCAGTGCTACAGTGAATTTTTATTATTATTTTATTGATTTGTCAGTTTCCCTGTTAGTTTGGTGACGGAATGGTGCTTCAAGGACTTAAATGTCCCGTGTTAATTGGTTTAGAGACTAAAAGTGGTAAAAATAAAATGTAAGGACTAAAATGAAAAAAAGTCAAAATATAAGGATTAAAAGTGTATTTATGCTTTTTTTTTTTTGGGTGAATCTTTACTACAGTATTCTTTAATTTGGCTAAAAAAATGCTTTTGAAGAGCTAGATGTTATATGCTCTCGTTCTCTCTGGCTGAAATGCATTCAAAATTAGAAAATTTGTACTTTATATTATTTCAAATTGTAGCAAGTTCTCCTGTGATTACAAGCACTTTTATTATGTACAATATTTCCAATGGCTATCACCCTGTTCATGGCGAAATTATAGTTGCCTAATGGGTGTATGAAAGATGACTTGGGACCTTAACATCTACATATAAGCGTTCAAAAGAATTGGTTGAAGTACTCTTGAAGCTTTTCAGTTGATTGCAATCCTGAACAGCTTATGAAAATCTGCTTTCTTCCCAATTGCCTGAGTTTTTCACACTGGACTTTTCCAAACGCATCCTGGCATTTGTATCATCCAATACCTTCCTGCTATTCTTTTCAATCGGAGATGGTTTCAAATGCTTTTCCGCAGCAGTTACTACTCACAAATTCAAGGGCAACAAGTGCAGATATTATAGAATATACATTTGGGGCCATTCACAAACAATATATAGACTTAAGAACATGACTCTGCAAGATCACTCACAAACAATCAAGTAGCATTTAAACTTACCAAAATTTGATCCTCTTAGGCGAGCTAATTTCATCAGCCCAACAGCCCCATCTACTTCAGTTAAATGAATTTCTCTAACTATGTATACCTATATAGAAATAAGAGATGAGACGGCAAATAGAGGGAATTTATAGTTGAATCAATTAGCAGCTTAACATAGCACTAATATATTATTTAGACCAAACAATCCATTTGTGCACATGGGAAGATGTAACAAGAACAATGAAAGTAAAATTGCTCAAGAAAATGTCTTGATATATTATCAAAGAACTTTTTAGTCTGCATCATGATAAGCAACATCAAACTACAACAAAATTAGCGCTTCGGTCAAATAATTCAATTTGAATTATAAATCTGCCCAACTATTTATAGTATTAGAAATTATTAGCTATGTAACTAACACTAAAAGACTGGCATCCTTTTCCACTACAAGAGGGTTTAACTTAAGCCCTATTCTGCCATTTACTAGCTTAAAAATCTTTCTGCTGTACAATTTCAAAGGTTTTGGAAGTGTTGACTGCCTCTGACAAGTACTTTCAAGGAAAATCAAAACAGGAGGAGGAAATTCACAGTACCACAGTGTGTTTTTTAGAGGATTACCACAGTGAATTTAAAGAATGCACAAAAGCATGACAAAGAAGTTTACATGGTTACCTTCAACTTGAAAGGCAGGACCAATTGAAATACTAGAACATCTCTCTCACATAATCTATGCGCAATGGAAAAACTTCGCCAGCCACCACTCAGTCCCTTCCTAGCCTCTAGATAAATTACTTCAAATTCTTTCCCTCTTTCATCTACCAGTGTAATTATCGAATCATGGCACGGCATGTAATCTTTGCAAAAATCCCTTGGTAGACCCTAAGATGCAATAAGTTAGCACATACACATCGGAATTGCACTCCAAAAATTGTATAACATAAATCGAAGACATAGTTTGGGGTGTACCAGCCAAAATCCACGAGTAACGTGTGAGGGAAGCATAAATTTAACAAAGCTAGGGGTGTCAGCTGCTAGATATGCTTGAACCTCTTCTGCTAGCTCCATGGCAGAGGACTTGACATCAGCACGTTTGTAAAAATGATCAATGATAGCCTTCTTTGGTTTATTGCTACAAGTAAAACATGGATTTAGCATTTTTACAAGCGATTTAAGCTCTTTTATATTGAACCTAATTAAGAAAAATTTTAAATATATTCTAACCTTATAGACGTCCTTCTCTTCTTGGATCCTACCTGCTCAATATCATTCCCAATTAGTTGATGATTCCAATCCATGAAAAGACACTACCAAGTAATTTGTTTAGGAGAATTTACAAATTAAACCGTGCAAATAAAATGGCACAAGAATATCTACTCCAAAGTGTGTGTGTGCACGCACGATTACATAACACAGCCATTTGGGAAATCTGGAACCATCACAGCCAGATTCATTTAGGATTCCTTTGGACCAATACAGGTCGTACTCAGTGCACAAAATTCTCACTTCTACAGGGTCTGAAAGAGGTTATTGGTAAAAAATTTGGTTATAAATCCAATTGTTGCAGGAGAAGGAGAGAGGACTTGTAAATTGACTCTCCTTATAAAAGAGACTCAATAATGTCACTGAGATGCAAAACTTTTGATGACACCGTAGTAATATGAGGTTCAACCCAAGGTAAATGTGCCACCATGATATTTATGGATTAAGGAGACAAGTACATTTATAATTTTAGCGAAAGATAAGTAAACAAATGTGATAGGCATAAAACAACTATTATAATATTCTTTGCAACCAAAGCAAGAAAAACCTAACTAAGGTTTATTAAAATTTCTCTCCTTTGCTTAGTAGTATATGTATACTCAGGCCATTTCTGCTGTCCAAAACTTCTAATTCTTAGTCACTGATGGGTGTTTCTCCTAGTCACCATTACAATGAACAAATAGCTAGTATGCATGATCAGATCACAAAAAAAGTAATAGGGTAAAGAGGAAATGCAGAGGGAAAGAGAAAGAAACCATGGGGTTAGAAAACCAAGCAAAAGCCTGTTGGTCTTCCATATTAGCATAACCCTCTTCTAGTTTTTCATGTTTGTGTACAGATTCATCCAATTGGACGGCCTTCATAGCTGTCACACACAGATCTCTCTCACTCTCTCTCCGTGAAGTTGATTCCCTCAATGAATAGCACCCAAGTCTGAGTCTCTCTCAGTCTCTGACCTCACTTTCACGGTAATGGAAGAGAGGAAAAGAAAGTGTAATTTTGTGTAACAATAGTCTCTAGACGATTGCTTTTTATATGGCCAGCTTTTTCTCCATCATTCAATCGAACGCGTTATAAAATTGTGTGCATAGACTTCTGTCTCTTTGTTTACTCGGTGGAGAAAAGAGGTAGTGTTGACCGTTTTGTTTTGAAGTTTACTTGTTTTGGTATACGGTTGATCCCGTTGTCATACTCACCATTCCGTTTTGGGAAAGAGATAAGCCAATACAATAGACTTCTTTAGTCTTGAACACATGTTAATAGTAACTTTTTTTCAAGACCTTCGTTGTTCTTTCGTTTTTTATTTATTTATTTATTTATTGTTTATATATTTATTTAACTACACCTGAGATGAGATCAACCAGTGTGGTTAGTCGATGGTACTTCAATTTGGTCAAGTTAGAGACAAAACTTTGATGGAAAATATTGACCAAGTGCGTACGAAATTTTACTTCCTCAATTGAAATCTGGTGTTGGTATAATTAACTAGGTTTGGTATGAGAATACATTCTCCTTTTGGCTTTTTTTTTTTCTAGGTTGCAGAGTAAAAGGCTTGTCAAATAATATTTAATGCAATTAAGTTAACATTTATAAGTGGTTCTAGTATCACAAGTTCACAACTGTTTTTATTACAATTTTAGTGTGGCAGACTGTGAGTGGTTATCTATTACTTTCACATAAACTCATCATTTTTTTTTTCTATCCCTCACAATCTGCCATGTTATAATTGTGGTAAAAAAGTAGGTGGTCCTAGAATTTTTCAACATTAAATGTTGAGATGAACGGAGATGCAATTGGGAAGACTCTTGGCTTACTTTTTACCCCAACCTCATTGGCTGAAAGCAATGATTTCAACTGACTTCCCTAGTTTTGGCGGGCATATCAGTCGGGTTGATATCTTTTGCCGAATAGGTGCATTGTAGTTCGATTGAAGCCAATTTGAGATGCCGAACAGAGTGGGGGAAGCACTCAATCATGGTCTCTAATATTGTGTCATAACAAGGCACTTATGTTGGGCTTTGTGATTTGCTTATTCCTTTGTACCGGTGCGCCTCATTCCACTAAGCTCCACCCCATGCCCTCGAGGTAAAAATTCTCAATTTTAATCACTTGAATTTGATTAATCAATTTGTAAAACCTTGCTGGAATGCCATGTGATTTTGTCAAATATTGCCAATAAGCAATAATTATAACAAAAAGGTTATGGAAGCTTTAAAAAAAATGAGGCAAAAAGCCATCCAAACACTCTGAGGAGACTAGAAGTACTTCTATAATTTAACCAAAAAAACGAGTAAATAAATGCAGTAGTCATAAAGCGAAGTCCTATTAACATATTGTTTGCAACCAAATCAAGATTACTTAATTAAGATTTGTTAAAAAGTCAACATTATCCTCCGTGGTAGATTATGACTGGTTATCTATTACTTTCATATATAGTTTCACTACTTTTTTTTTTTTTTTTACCACTCACAATTTGTCATATGAAAAATAATGGCAAAATTGTGATTTTTTAGGTGATCCTATTCCTAAAAACAAAAGTGGTCCTAGAAATTTTGATTTAATTCCTCTAGTTTGCATAGTATTATACGTATAATTAGAAGGCCATTCCACTGTCCAAAACATCTAATTCTTAGTCATAGGGGTTTATCTTTGTTTGTGACAATGACAAACAACTAATATGCAAGACCATACAAAAAGTAAAAAGGAAGGTAGAGATAAATAAAATGAATAATTCTAAGACCACACTATTTACCAAAACTATTTTATATGGTAAATTATGATTGGTTACTTGTTACTTTCACATAAGCCCACTAACTTTTCTTCACCTGTTCTCATAACCGACATATGTGTATGTGTGTGAATGTAAGGTTGATTCCCTCAATGAATAGCACCCAAGTCTGTCTCCTAGTCTCTCTTTCGAGGTATTGGAAGAGAGGAAAAGAAGAGTTCTTTATTATTTTCTATTATTATTTTGAGCTAAACGTATGAGAAAAAGAAAGTTGTGTCAACCGTTTTGTCTACACTTACTTGTTTTGGTATACACTGAACCTACTCTATGACTCAGACCATTCTGTTTTGAGAAAGAGATAAAGCTATATACAACCACTTTAGTCTTAAAAAGACTCTAAAGTCTAATCAGGAATAAAGTAATAAGTGGGTGTAAAATCATAGACTACGTCATAAATTTAATGAAGCAAATTGTAAGTGATTGTACTATCATTTACATATGAATTTATAATTTTTTTTTTTTCGTCACTCACATTCTATCAGTGTATCACATTATAATTATGGCAACAAAAATAGTATAATAATTTGTCATACTAGATATTTTCAATAAACGATAATTTCTTCTTTTTTTTTCAGAAGAAAATTATAGGATCTTTCCCTAAAATTTGTGCCGGATTCAATTCTTGTAGGTGGATGAAAAATTAAAGTGGAAGCAAAGTCGAAGTTGCAGATGATGCCAGTTGTTAGCCAGAGCTATTGTAGATGAAATTTGACTTGCAGGGAAGCGAAACCTAATCGAAGCCAGAAATGACTTTCGAATCCATTTATATCCATATTGTCTATATGAATACCAAATATTAAATTAATACACTCTATTGTCCAAATACCCTTGTAATGTAAAACTACTACTTCAAGTTCTTCAAGTCCATTTAAGACTTACTTGCAATCAATTTGATACTACTTCGACCTTATTTAATACTACTTTGACCTTATTTAAACCTACCTCAATTGAAATAAATTAAAATTCTTTTACTAAAACTTATCATTAACTCAAATAACTAAAGTAGAAGCTCGATGAAGGATTAAGTTAAAATTTGTGCCAACGGATCACAAATTAGTTATAGATCTTGCTGCGGTTCAAGAGAGAAACGCCTGAAGAAGGGGTTGTGGTTGGACAAACTCTATGCAAAATCATTTCTTAAAGATGAGATTTCACTTTTTTATGAATCTCATCTTGAGATTTCAACTATTCATAATTAGTGAAGATAAAATTTTAAATGAAACTTTTAATTAAATCGCATGTTGAAGATGCGTGAGAAATGCTATCAAAATTCAAATGGGATTATAATTTTTAGTACCTCTGATAGTGATTTTGGAAGCCCAACTATAGAAATTAACCCCTAAGAGTGAGGTATTTACAATAGAGACACATGATTTATTTTGGACAAAAATAATCGGTAAAAACCTTAAGAAACTACATTGCCTTGAAATCATAGCACATTGCTCCAATGCATAAAATAGAGATTACAACCCCATTTACCATTTAAAAATCAAAGTACATGGTTTTATTTCTTAGTTACATTATAATGAATGATATTTACATAGATAATTACTGATGTACATTCCTCTATTCAAATTCAAAAGCTAAGCAGAAGCAGTAGGATTGGAAATTAGTAGACACCCATCTTGCCCAGTGCAAAGACCAATCTCATAAAACATGATGGATAATGGTGATTTACCCGCTTACTATAGTTTTACACATAATTACTATACAAGATCGCAAAGAAGAAGAGAGAAAATAAACACATCGGTATTCATCGTGCGTCATGAGAATCACAAAATACCCATAGAAGTAATAGGGAATTGGGGTGGACCTAGGGATATGTACATGTAGTACACAATTTAGATATATTCTACTTTCGACACTCAAATAATCCAAACTGTTACTTGCTGGCATAATATTTAAAAAAAAAAAGAAAAGTAAATTGCAAATTACACTCCAAAACTTTAGAGGTCTAATTTGCAATTTATCCAAAAAAACAAAAAAAACTAAAATGGGTTCAGGTTAAACTCGAGTTTAACCCAAAAATTGAAATTATATGAGAGCAAGACCCAAACCCGAAAGTTCACCTGACTCGCCAAAGCCCTTCGGTTCAAGTCAGGTCGAGCGAGTTTTCCGGTTGGGCGGTTTCATGCCCCTTCTAATTGGTTTAGGAGATCATTTTCAACTCAGTTTAGGACGAAAAGATTGTTCTATATAAGGATGTACTGCACACATATTGCTAACAAAAAATTTCAATTAAATTTAGGTTAGTGATGAGGATGGCCCGACAGCAGAATTTTGCAGAAGATGGTGATATATTCAACAGTCTTCTTGAATCCATTGTTCATCGCATTTTTTTTTTTTTCCTTGCTTAAAAGACCGTTCACGACTTAGCTGTGTATCACAAAGATACAGATAATTATGTATATCCACTCCATATGTGACTTTGAGTAACACCAATTTCACTCGTCGATTACTCTTCAGTAACTTTGTGGCGGGGGTGGCTTGATGCTGATGGGCCTAAGGTGAAAAATAAATTGAGGTCTTTTATATATTTAAAAATAACTATAAAAAAATTTAAATAATACTTAGGGTCTGTTTGAATATCGTTTATTTTGCTGAAAACTGAAATCGAGAACAATAAAAAAAAAAAATAAATAAAATTACTGTTCACGCGCTTGGCACTGTTCATAAGCCTAAAATTACTGTTCATGGACAATGAACAGTACCAAGCGCGCTCAGCTAAAAAAAAAAAAAAAAAATGTAGGAAACGCAAATGCTCACTTATCCAAACGCCACCTTAGTGTTTGTTTGTTTTGCGCATCTGGCGCGCGCATTTTGCACTTCAGGCATTTTTTTTTTTTTAAACCAGTGCCTATTGCATTGTCCGTTGGACATGATCAGTGCAAATAAGCATGTGTATAGTGTTTTCCTTGTGAATAGTAATTTGAAAAAAAAAATTTTAATTGTTTTCAATTTTCAGCAAAATAAACGGTATTCAAAGGCACACTTAAAATCTATTCTATTGTTAGATGCGAAATTACTAATTAATATAAACCACCTAGATTTTTTTTTTTTGAGAATGTCTATAGATGCAAAAAATTTGACAAAACATTTCATACATTTTGATGTGGTAGATTAATAATAGTAAGTAAAAAAGTGATGTTGGTGGTGGACCTAGATGAGAATTTGTAAAAATTTTTCAACTTAATTGTTGTGAAAAATCTTGGGAAATTTTTTGTGTATTGCTCAATTTTTTTAGAAGTGCTAAATTCATAAAATTTTCACAATAAATTCTAAGTGTTAGGTTGTTTCTAGTTCTAATTTGAACCTACTATTGAAATTATTTTTTTAACCACCAATAACAGTAGTAACATCCTTCTACTTAGAATGTATTGTGAAAAATATTGTAAACGTAGAATTTCTTTTTCGTAAAAAAATACTATTTTATTTATTGGCTAATATTTAAACTCAATTAATAATATTAAAATGAAAGAAATAACTTTATTGGTTAAAATTAGGGTGCTTTTTTTTTACCCTAGCCTTAGGCCACTACCTCTTTTGTTTATGTTAGTGTTTGGATAGAACTTATACTGCGTCCATGTTTGCGTTTCAACTTTTTTTTTTTTTCCTTCGCACGTGTTTTAGTGGGGGACAAGAGTTGCTGTGTGTGGATATTGTTCAAGCACTGTTTTGCATTGTTCATATATTGTCCACGCACTTTTCAACAATTTTTTCATAAAAAATGGATCTCATAATACTATTTACACGTTTAAAAATTATTTTATTATAATTTTTAATTTTTAACAATAAATTCTATTTAAATAGACCCTATATGTCAGAGCAGGTTGTGCTTTGTGGACAGGCTTTTGTCTCGCTGCAGATGTCACGGGCTAAAGATACAAAATTTTTTTATCCAATGGTCTTTCGGAGAATTCTTTGAAGAGGAGGCGTACAAGATCGGCACGTGGTTGTACCATGTAGTGAATTCAGGTGTACAAAAAATTGCACTTCAACTAAATACTAAACGCTTTGCCTTGCCACAATGTGTTCTAAATTGTAAATCTACAGTAACTCTCTTTATCAAGACCAACAACGGCATTCTCAAATTACCCTCTACATCGTCGGCAGCTGGCTTTGGCATCAATACTACGCTCCAGACGTTATTTAATTTCTGTTCCAATCGAAGACGAAAACTGTTTTGGAGAATGGCTTTCACAATTCATGTCCCTTAAGGAATTGAATCTTACAAGAGTATGCGGAAAAAAGAGTTAGGGCATGTTTGGTTTAAAGGAGTTTTGAGTGATATGATCCAAAACTCATAACTGAGTTATCAAAACACATGAGGCCCACACAAATTTTTTTGTTTGGCTTGGTTTTCAACCCTTATTATTATCACTCAATTCTCTATTTTTTAGTGATAAGTTATGAAAACTGAAAACACATTTTAGATGTTTTCAATTTCCAAAACTTAGTTTCCAATGTCATGTTCGTAATTAAACCCAAATTTCAGCCGCAATATTTGACTTGGTTTTTTATTTTTGAAACAAAGCCCAGCCTCATGCCCAGCCGCATATCTTGACTTTTTAGTTTCATATTTTTTTGAAACAAAGTAACAGCAGAACTGAGTGATGAGTGCCAAATGGGTGAGGTTTGGGAAATTTAGGTATCTTAAGTGATAAGTGATTAAAATTGAGTGATGGTAACTTACAACCAAACGGGCCCTTGGTATCCACAACTCATCGTCACTTGGTTGTGGTATTGATAATTCGCTCAAGAAATTAACTTTAGAGAACTTTAGATTCTCTTCAAATCGAAGATGACTACTTTGGAGAATGGCTTTCACATTTCAAGTCCCTTAAGAAATTGATTCTTACAAAAATAAGCGGAATAAAGAGTATGAGTATCCACAACTCGTCTATTGATGTGTTAGAAGTTAAAGATTGTAATGACCTTGTGGATATTATAATAACTCTGGTGTCTTTGCAGAGAAACTCCGACAACTTCATATACTTTGGTATCCTTATAATAACTCTTCTAGTTTTGGATCATTGAAAATCTCTGCTCCTAATCTGGAAAGTTTTCGTTAGGGTGGAGATGTCGTGGATTACTATTGCAGAGGGGATTTCTCGCACAAGTTGAATCTCACAATTGATCTCAGTTTATCTGATCAATTATACAACTCTTCAACCAAGAACTATTTGCATAAAATTCTTCATAACATGCAAAGGGCCGAAGTTCTGACACTACGGGATGAGTTTGTTGAGGTAAAATAAACTCCCCTCCTTTTACAAACCACATTCATTCTTTCCTCAATGTTTCTTCGAGTATTAAGAAGTTGAAATATTAAAAATTTCTAGATGCATGAGTTATGGTGCAAGCTTAGTACTAAATGGATTTCAATTCTAAGAATTGAAACTAATGTGTTTAGAATTTGAATTTACATTATCTTTGAGACAACATTTATAGTGAAAGTGGAAAGTGAGACTGTTGAAATTAATCACATTCATACTTATTTCATAGCTTATTAACTACTGATAAGGGTAATTCTTAAGGTCTAAGTAAAACTGACGGACCTAACAATCTGTAAACGACACCATAAAGCTGACGAGTCCATCCCAAAGCTAACGTGTATGCCTCAAGGTCCTTGGCGTGTTTATAAGATGACCAGAAGACATAGACAAAATGAGAAGCTAACAACTTGAAGCTGACGGGGGTGAGAGAAACTCTTGACGGGTCCAGCATGTCTTTTTCTTGGGCCACACATATGAACATATAAGGAAATATCTTGTGCCCACGATAAATCCTAATAAAAAAGACTCCAACAAGGAAAAGATTCCGGAAGATACGCTAATTAAGGAAGATCTCCCTCATAAGAAAAGATCTTCCAAGCCAAGAAACGAATGTCAAAACTATGCTACTATAAATACCTCAAGACACTCTCAAACCAAGATACGCATAATTCACCCTAACTTTAGCACTCTAGAGTTGTGAAAATTCTCTAACCTGACCGTCAGAAGGTATTTGACTGGTACCACACCGGTACTCTTCTTAGGGTTTTCTTCTTCTCTTTGTATTGTGTAGGTCTTGTTTAGAGCACGTGTGGACCGTGTAGCTTACTGACGATTCTCGGTATCATCAGTTGGTGTCGTCTGTAGGGAAAACGATAGGAAGTAAGCCGCACTACCGCTTCCCGGACAAAGAGTTGCATGGTACTCACTCGCTCAATGGCAACCACCACCAACGATCACGAGGATGAACCACGTACAATAGCCCTCGAGAGACAAGTTCAGACGCTTGCTACGGCTGTAGAACGCCTTACCAAGCAAAACCACGACTTAGAGGAACAACTGCGCCAAAAGAATGCTGCGCTTGACACTCAGGAGGAGGACCAGGAAGGAACTAATGCCGAGAGAAGGAACTAAGAGGGGCCGGAAGGCAGCAATGCCCCAACTAGACAAGAGCGATAGGATACAAGTCACTTGTCTGCTACAGATACAGCTATATTGTCACATATAGTTGCCGAGATGCAGATGATGAAGGAACTAATGGATTTCATGATGAACGCCCTCAGAGGGCGGGTATCAAATGATCTTGATGTGTTAGTCCATCGTACGGACTCGCTTTACACCGCATCTGTGACCTCGTTCCCTCTTCTGCCAAAGTTTCACATGCCTCAAATGGAAACTTACTACAGTAGTCAGGACTCCCTCGATCACCTGGAGACTTTCAAGACATAGATTCACCTTCAAGGGGTGGTAAATGAAATCATATGCTGGGCCTTCCCGACTACGCTAAAGAGCCCTGTAAGGGTGTGGTTCAGTAAGCTGACACCAAATTCTATCGGCATCTTTAAGGAGTTAAGCGCCCAGTTCGCCTTACATTTCATTGGAGGGCATAGACACAAGAAGACCACGGCGTGCTTGATGAACATCAAGCAATGGGATGAGGAGACTTTGAGATTTTAAATAGTGTGATTCAACAAGGAGGCGCTCTTGATTGACGAAGTCGACGACAAGATACTCTTGGCCGCGTTTACGAATGAACTACGTAAGGGTAATTTCCTGTTTTCCTTATACAAAAATGACCCTAGGACTATGTCAGATGTACTTTACAAGGCAACTAAGTATATGAACGCTGAAGACGAGTTGCTAGCCCGAGAAGATAGACCTAAGAAAAGGGAAAGACAGGAGGAAACGCAGTAGGACAAAGGACGAAAGAGAACAAGAATTGGAGATCGACGTGAAGATGGGCGTTCAAAACCCCCCACTAGGAGATTTACGAACTTCACGCCTTTAAATGCCCAGATCGATCAAGTCTTGATGTAGATTAAGGACGAAGGAGCCCTGACATTCCCAGGGAAGCAGAAGGGGGACCCCAATAAGAGATCTCGAGACAAGTATTGCTAGTTCCACCGAGATCATGGACATGACACATCTGACTGCTATGACTTGAAGCAGCAAATTGAAGCCCTTATTCGACAAGGAAAGTTGCAGAGGTTCGTCAACAAAGAGAAAATGGACACCCCACAGGAGCAACCCATAGGGTGAGAGAACGAACGTCCCAAGTTGCCCATAGGAGACATAAGGATGATCGTAGGTGGAACTACAACCTCCGGCTCCACTAAAAAGGCTCGCAAGACTTACCTAAGGATAGTTCAAAACGTCTAGCTCACAGGAATCATCCCCAAGATGGCATAAGTCGACAACCCCATCATTGGGTTTTCAGAGGAAGACGCTTGCGGTCTCCACCACTCACATGACGATGCACTAGTTGTTAGCATAAGGGTAGGGGATTACAATACACACCCGGTCCTGATTGATAATGGCAACTCTACCGACATCCTTTACTACCCAGCTTTCCAGTAGATGAAGATTGATAGAGAGCGGCTGGTTTCGACTAATTCCCTGATTGTTGGTTTTGGAGGAACGAGGGTACTCCCCCTCGGTGCGGTCATGTTACCTGTTACGATTGGTCATTACCCCCAGTAGATCACCAAGGACGTGAAATTCCTTATGGTCGACTGCTCGTTCGCTTACAATGCCATCATAGGACAGCCTACTCTCAACTCATAGAAAGCGGTAACATCAACCTACCATTTAATGATCAAATTCTCTACTGAGTACGGAGTGGGGGAACTACGTAGAGATCAGGTGGCTGCTCACGAGTGTTACATAGCTATGTTGAAGATAGACGACCACCTTCAGACCATGAATATTAAAGAGCATCAGAGGGTGGTAGAGCCCATTGAAAGACTTGAGGAGATACGTCTTGATGAATCAGGGCCCGACCGCACAGCTAGGATTGGCACCCTTGCCAGTCCGCCTGTCCACTAAGCACTCACAACTTTTCTCCAGGAGAATCAGGATGTCTTCGCTTGGAGTCATGAAGACATGCCAAGGATCGACCCCTCAGTTATTAAAAACAGGTTGAATGTGTCCCCTACTTTTCCACTTGTCTGACAGAAGAAGAGAGTATTTGCCCAAGAGCGAGACCGGGCTATAGCAAAAAAAGTCCGCAAATTGCAAGACTCGAAATTCATCAAGGAAGTGTATTACCTCAAGTGGTTGGCCAATGTGGTGATGGTCAAGAAAGCCAACGGGAAATGGAGAATGTGCTTAGACTTTACGGACCTTAACAAAGAGTGCCCCAAGGATAGCTACCCGCTATCGCGGATTGATGTTCTCGTAAACTCTATAGCTCTCCACCAGTTGTTAAGTTTCAAGGATGCTTTCTCTAGCTACAACTAGATCAAGCTAAATGAAGCTAATAAAAAAAAGACTTTATTTGTCACGAACTAAGGGTTATTCTGCTACAAAGTAATGCCATTTAGACTAAAAAATGCAGGTGCAACGTATCAAAGGCTAATGAACAAGATGTTTACACATCAGATCGGAAGGAATGTTGAAGTCTATGTTGACGACATGTTGGTAAAAAGTCAAAAGGAAGATGATCATTAGAACGACCTCTAGGAAACCTTCGACACCCTCCGCTCTTACAACATGAAGCTCAATTCAAGCAAGTGTGCATTCGAGGTGATGGTTGAAAAATTCTTGGGGTTCATGGTGTCCCAAAGAGGCATCGAAGTTAACCCCGACAAGGTCCAGGCCATTATGAAAATGACACAGCCAAGGAACATGAAGGAAGTCTAGAGCCTCAACAGCAAAGTAGCAGTGCTGAATAGGTTTGTCTCACGGGTAACGGACAAATGCCTACCTTTCTTCCATACATTGAAGAAGTCTTTTGAGTGGACTACCAAGTGTCAGCAGGCCTTCGAGGATTTAAAGACCTACCTCTTCTCGCCACCATTGCTAAGTCCCTCCAAGCCTGGGGAAGAGTTTTTCCTAGTTGGTGGTATCCCTAGCTGTTGTCAGCGCGGCCATGGTTAGGGAGGAAAATGGAGCATAAATGCCTGTGTACTACACTAGTCGAGCACTCCAAAGGGCAGAGGAGAGGTACCCACCAATGGAGAAACTCACATTCACTTTAGTTATCGCAACCTGTAAGCTGAAGCCATATTTCTAGACCCACACTATCATTGTCCTAACTGACAAACCTCTGCGGCAACCAATGAGTAGTCCTGAAGCCACCGGACAAATGGCGCTATGGGCAATAGAACTAAGTGAGTTCAACGTACAGTATTGCCAACGCATCGCAATAAAGGGGCAAGTAATCGCCGACTTCATTGCGAAATTCACTAATATGGAAGGCCATGGGGCAGAATAACGTCAATGGAGCGTTCACACTGATGGGTCATCTAACAGGCATGCTGGAGGAGCCGATGTAGTGCTCCATCCCTCGAAGGAGATGAAGTTAAGTACATAGCCCGCCTTGACTTCCCGATAACAATCAATGAAGCCGAGTACGAAGCATTGGTGGTAGGACTAGACCTTGCTAAAGCTGCAGGAGCAACAAGTGTGATTTTACACTACGACTCTCAAGTGATCATCAGTCAGATAAACAACGACTATGAGTGCAAAGGGGAAAGATTGAAGAGGTACCTAGAGCAAGTCCAGAAACAAGCAAGCAAGTTGCACGCCAAGTTCATCCAAATCCCAAGGGAGGAGAACGAACAAGCTGATCGTAGAGCTAAAGCCGCATCAGCAGAACCTATGCTTATCCCCGGTAAGACGCTTTCTTTTGTTCAGCTTTCTCCTTTGATTGATGACGTAAGTATACAGGAAATAAACTCGAGAAGCAACTGGACTACACTAATAGTCTCTTAAGAAGCAGACTATCTCATGAGAGAAGCCCATAAAGGCATCTGCAGGAACCATTCAAGATTGCGGTCCTTGGTTTATAAAATGATTCGGGCCGAGTACTACTGGCCTACCATGTAGAAGGATGCACATGCATATGTCAAAGCATGCGACAAGTGCCAGAGGTTCAGTAACGACATCAAATAGCCCGTAGAGGAACTCACCCCTATGGCACCCCATGGCCTTTTGCTCAATGGGGACTAAACATCATGAGCCCTTTCAATAGCAATGAGATAGTTAAAGTTCTTAGTAGTCAGCATGGACTACTTCACCAAATGGGTAGAAGTTGAAGTGCTGGCCACCATCACAGAGAAGAACGTACGAAACTTTGTTTGGAAAAACATCATCTGCAGATACGGGATCCCTAGGGTCTTGGTTTCAGACAACTGGAAGCAATTCGACAACGACTCCTTTAGGGACTTTTGCTCACAATTGGAGATCAAGAACCACTACTCCTCTCTTGCCCATCCTCAGGCTAACGGAAAAGTTGAGGTCACAAACCAATCCTTGCTACGTATCATAAAGACTCGGCTTGAGGGGACAAAGGGTATACGACTCGAAGAGTTGTTAAGCGTACTATGGGCATATAGGATGACAACCAAAACTCCCACAAGGGAAACGCCTTTTCAATTGGCGTACGGAAGCGAAGTAGTCATCCCAGCTGAGGTTGGGCTCACAAGCTACAGAGTGGACAATTATGATGAGAGGAGGAACGATGAAACCATACGTCTACAGCTTGACCTAGTTGATGAAGTAAGGGTGACAGCTGAACAGAGGCTAGCGAGATATCAGGACCTTATGGCCAAGCACTACAACGCCAGAGTCAATCACAGAGACTTCCAGGTTGGAGATCTTGTCCTAAGGAAGGTCATGGGAGCCACGAGAGATTCGTCCTAAGAAAAGTTTGGACCCAATTGGGAAGGACCTTACAGAGTTACGTCGTGGCAGAGAAAAGGCGCTTACTACTTGGAGACACTTGAAGGGGTAGAAACTGCGCCATCCATGGACTGTTGAGCATCTCAGGAGATACTACTCATAGAAGACAGCATGAATGATGCTACTCCTCATTTCCAGTTTATTTTTTTTTTAGTCATTTATTTTAGTTTACTCTTATCTACAGTACTTTTTAAGCTCAAAGGGCTAAGTTTTATTCTTTTTGGAACAATTTGCTACTTATATATGCATTCATCACAATAAGAGAAGTTATTCAGATATAACGTATATGCATATTTGTCTCTACAAAGCTACATTTGAAGTCCATAAAGTGGACGAGTTTACTATAAGCCCACAAGTGGACGAGTTTCTTATGAATCCACAAGTGGCCGAGTTTATTATGAGTGCACAAAGTGGATGATTTTACTATAGAGTCCACAAGTGGACAATTTTGCTACAAAGTCCAAAAAGTGGACGAACCTATTATCAAGTCTGCGAAGTGGACGAACCTATTACCAAGTCCACAAAGTGGACGAACCCATCACCAAGACCACAAGAGTGGATGAGTATTATAAGCCCATAAAGTAGACCAGTTTATCAAATCCACAAATGGACGATGCTATTAGGTCCATAAGAGGGCGGATTGGTAAGGACAACAAGTGGACAAGTTAGTGCATAAGTAGACGGGCTTATTATGTCCGCAAGTGGACGAGTCAAAGTCAACAAGCAGACGGATCCAGAAATAAATATACAAAGTCCTTGAGAAGGACACTTTCGCATAATAGAAAATAAACTCAATCAAAATAGACAGAGATTAACTAAAGCAAAGGGTACAACATAAAAAGTGTTTACAGTAAAAAACCCCAAAAACACAAGGGCATTAACATTGTCTGGAAATTGGACAAAGTACATAGTAAATTATGAAAAACGACAAAGCTAGGGGTCTTGGATGTTCTGGGCTAATGGATTCTCGTCATCCTTAATAAGAGAGCCTTGGACAACTTGGATAGATTGGTTTTCAACATCTTGAGCTTCATAAGACGAGGTCAAAGGAGCGTTAGGCTTCTCCACTGTAGGTTAAGCGAGAAGGACATTGTCATCTTTCGAATCCCGCTCTAATTAGGCAGAGTTGTGATTCTCCTTGGGGATAGTGTCGCAAGCTGGAGTAAACGGTAAGGGATCGTCCATGATGACCTTGAAAATATCCAAGTATGGGTAGACAGACTCGGCCTGTTTTAGGTAGTTCTCAAACCCGTCACCATAATAGACAGCGCAAGAGTCAATAAACTCCTACGAAGACTTGAATTCCGTCACAGCGTCAGCTCTAGCCATCTCCACCTGCTCACAGAGACCCATCAGCTCCTTCTTTAAGTTTGCTTTTGCCTCGTCAGCTTTCTCTCTGAGACTGGCCTCCTTCGTCTCCTTCATCTTCAACTCCTCCACCTCCTTGTTCAGAATATGAAGGGCCTCCTTGTACTATGCTTGCTCGTCGGTTAAGGTATCATTATGTTTCCTAAGACAATGGATTACCCCTTCCTCAGCAACACACCTGTCTTGGAAGGCCTTCATACGCACCATCACTTGCAAAGCAAGATAACCGTCAGCTAAAAAAATAAAAAGTCATAAGGAGTATGTGTCAAAGGGAAGAAACGTACCCTAGAAAGGTCAAAAAGACCTGACGACCCGAGGTCCTTAGTCTCCTGAATGCCACAAGGATCTAGGACTGTCTCCTTAATGATCGAATCGACCATCTCAATGGCGTAATCCTTGTGAGTAAAAAGACGACGGGTTTCCTTGCTGATAGGGCCTGTCGACGTCATCAGGCCTTTGCCTACCCCGTAACCTTGCTTAGGAGGTGACAGCTTCTTTAGATATTTGTCAGCTGAGGGGGGCAACCTTGCCCTTCTTGGGGGGCTGGTCCTCCTTCCTGTCAGCCTTACACTTGGGCGCCCCTTTCCCAACGGCTTTGAGAGCTGACAATAACACCACCTCCTTATCATTCTCCTTTTCCTTCTCTTCTTTCTTGTTGGTAGTGGCTGCCTTTACTGAGGCTCTCATTCTAGCTGCCTCCATTTCTGCAAAAAATGACTGATGAAGTTAGATGCGCACATGACATGCTAATGAC
The DNA here is from genome assembly GCA_032878915.1 of Castanopsis chinensis. Classification (NCBI taxonomy): domain Eukaryota; kingdom Viridiplantae; phylum Streptophyta; class Magnoliopsida; order Fagales; family Fagaceae; genus Castanopsis; species Castanopsis chinensis. The sequence goes on from JAVQMG010000106.1 coordinate 11,030,106, forward strand.
GGTAGGTAAAAGAAGAAGGATGAAATACTTACATTAACGAGAATAGTTGTTTAGTCTATGTGTTGCTAGCGTCGGCTCCAAGCTCCCAAAAAGGTGTGAAGACTGTCAAGGGTAATCAGGTCCCTGCACTTCCATTGCTCAAATGGAACTTCAAGAACCCGACGGATACTTGCTCTTCAGTTATACGTGGGTGGACTTTGGTTAAAAAAGAAGCAGATGACATAATAAGAACTAAAAAAGTAGACGACGTTAAAGGTAATAGATGCAGGTGAAAGTGAAAGCAAATGACACTAAACCTGATTCCTTAACTATGCCCCAGTTTTTTGTCAAAACCGTTAGGCATGGTGACCCACTCTTGTGGACGACATACCCAGTTCGTCCCTTGCACAAAAAAGTACCTACTCTTCTACTTTCTATTAGGATTAGGCATGCCTGAAACCAACCTAAGTGTTTTCTTTCTTGCTGCAAAATGAATTATTCTTCTTGACGAGGTGATGTGCGGGGGACAATAGAACTAGAAGAACTTGTCCAATGTAAGCTGACGGTTTTCGCCGATAAGACGACCCTAGAGGATTTCTGCCCCAATTAAGATCCTCCAAGCATTGGGAGCTATTTAGCTGACAAATATTCCCAAAAGGTTGGCCAGCTGACAGTGTAACGCTATTAGTGGCAGCCTCAACCTAGCAACAAACATGGCATCATACATGCTGACGTCTGTAGTTTTCCATGAATAACATTTCTTATACTTTTCAGGGAGACGGATGGGAATATCATCTGGAATTTCGTAACGGTTCCTTAGGTCCTTAAAAATATTCTGTGTCATCGTCGACTTGAAATTGTTGACAGTTCATATCTTGGGCAGGATAAACGGACGGGTATGGCCAGTTGGGCGTCCTGAACTATCTCCCTTAGTAGCCCCCTCGTCACCCTGAATCTCGTCCTCGTCGTCCTCGTCATCCTCTTCTCTCTCACCTACCTCTCCATCGTAACTCTCTTCTTCTTTATTTGGAGAACGGGCTGACGGCTCCTTTTCTAATGACTAGGAGAAGCCTTCCACAAGTTCATGACCTGACTGGAAGACTTTGTCATAGCCCGCTTCCTCACAGACTGACGATTGCTCAGTCATCGCTTCTCTAGACATCTACACCTACAAGCGTCGGAGGTGTTCTAAGAACCTAAGTTGACGGCCTCTCTGAAGAGGTAACGACCAAACTATAAAAACAAAATATAAAATGAAATAAAAAGAGGGGAAGACTTACAAATATTAGTAGACAATCTCTTGGAGAATGACGGCCTTAGCGAGGCGACTACAGCAAAAGCGATAAGATTAGTAGAACGATGGAAGAAAAATGACGAGCTCTTTCTCTCTCAAATCAGCAATGTTGAAATAAGAGGAATGAGGGGATGAGGCAAGATATATATAGGATAAAAGGTGCACGAAAGACAAAGCGACACCCTCGTCCAGAAACGAGGCCAATTAACTTAAGCCATATGTCCTAACATTTCATAATGGCTGCTCGAGGAACAAATCAATAAATGCCTCTTTTCTTGAAAAATGTATTTATGTAAAAGAACGGCAAATCAAACTCCATAACCTGTCAGCTAAGACTGACGGGATTATGGAGTAGGGGTAGCTAATAAGGGTAATTCTTTAGGTTTAAGTAAAGCTGAGGGACCTGGCGATCTGTAAACGACACCATAAAGTTGACGAGTCCATCCCAAAGCTAACGGGTACGCCTCAAGGTCCTTGGCGCATTTATAAGACAACCAGAGGACGGAATGAGAAGCTGATGACTTGAAACTGACAGGGGTGAGAGAAACTTTTGACTGGTCCAACGTGTCTTTTGCTTGGGCCACACGTATGAACATATAAGGACATATCTTGTACCCCACGATTAAACATAATAAAAAAGACTCCAATAAGGAAAGGATTTCGAAAGATACGCAAATTAAGGAAGATCTCCCCCACAAGAAAATATCTTCCAATCCAAGAAGCGAATGTCAACCCTATACTATTATAAAAACCTCAAGGTACTCTCAAACCAAGGTACGTATAATTCACCCTACCTTTAGCACTTTTGAGTTGTGAAAATTCTCTAACTTGACCGTCAGACGATATTTGGCTGGTACTACACCGATACTCTTCGTAAGGTCTTCTTCTTCTCTTTGTATTGTGTAGGTCTTGTCTAGAGCGCGTGTGGACTGTATAGCTTACTGACGATTCTCAGTATCATCAACTACTAATATTTTGGCCTCTGGTTTTTTTCTAATGGAAAAATAATCTAGAACATAGCTAAACTTTTTTTGGGGGGGGGGGGGGGTAAATACACAGTTTCTTTTTTAACTTAGTACTGCATATTATCCCTTTTAATGAGAATTGAATTTAAGCCTGATATTAATAATTCTAAGAACGATAAGATATACAAAAATTAGTATTTACTCTCTAAGAGATGAGAGTTAGGGTTCTCATATGAGAATTGGATGCTCATTGAAATTATAATTTTCAAAATTTTCGTTAAATGAACCACCAAACTTTTCACAAATTCCAAGAATTGACCAATCTCATTCTATATATTTGTCTAAAAAATATACCCAAAAGTTTAAATATTTATTTTTCTACAAAATTAACTTTGTTTCTCTTTGAGTATAAGGTGTTTTTCTTTATCCTGAATATACCTTGTTTTATTTGCTTTAGAGCAATATAATTTTGTGCATGTTAAGAAATGTCATTTAACGAATTTTTATTTGCTTCGGACATATTTATTTTTGAGTTAAGAATTGTCTTATAATTTTGTAGGTTTTGTTTAAGCATGGTTGCTTGCCATATTCATTTGATCATTTAAAGCATTTGGCAATAGTACGAATGTCTTCCTTTGAAGACAAAATTCCAGCATTATTCTCATTTCTCAAAGAAACAATCAATCTGAAGAGACTTGTTATATTAAACGACGCAAAGGTAAGTGAAAAAGTATTTTATAGTTTCTCAAACTCTTTAATAAATTTCTGTCTTTTATAATTCAATCAATTTCATTTTTTTAAGGTAAATTCGATTAACAGATATTAAACCATTGCATACTTTTGGTGCGATGGTCATTCCACAAGTATAAGTGCTGGTTGGATGTAAGGTGTGAGGGGCAAGGGTTGGAGTTCAAGTTTTCAGAAAAGAGCTTCATACATATATACATTTAGATTAGGCTATAGTAGAATTTTTATCTAGTAAAAAAAAAAAAAAAAAAAACATATCCAGAAGTTTGAGCTAAAACTAACCAAGTTCAAGACTTTTAAAAACTAACCAATTTGGTCACTAAAACCAACTTAGTCCCTAAGACAGTTAACAAAAAATGACTAATTGGCCTAACTGTGTTTAGGGACTAAGTTGGTTTTAAGAACCAAATTAATCATTTTTTAAAAGACTTGGACCTACTTGGCATTAGCCCAAATCTCATGGTATATTAATAAAATTTATCCTTTTTTTTTTTTTAATGATTCTCAAAAACAAAAGCAAAAAAAAAAAAAAAAATCACATTCTTTTTAATGTTGTAGTTTAGTGATATTTCTATTGTTATTAAAGAGGTATAGCATTAATTTTTCTATTGACGGATTTATAAGGATTAAAAAAAATTTCTTTGACCTGTTAAATTAAAATAATTACAAAACTAATTATGTTCTGTCCTTTTGATTTTTTTTTTTTAAGCAGGTGGCAAACTCAATGCCTTCAGGGAAGCTCTCATTTAAATTTGAATATTGGGAATCTCAAAACCTCATGTTTACTAATCAACTGAAAATTGTAATTATGGAGCTTTCCAATTGGGGAAGTGATGTAGAACTGATGAAATATTTGCTCAAGAACACGAAAGAATTGGACGAGGCGAGCATCATATCGTCACCAGCAGTGCCAACAAATCTCATTATTGAGTTATTAAGTACAAGGCACCTCGCACAAAATTGGTTCCCCATCACAAATCATCAAAAAATATGTTTCATTTATGCAAAGGATTTTTTTTACCTTTAGGATTGGAATCTGTATGATATCTAAGAGAGTGGCCATGACCTAATGTTGATTTCCACCCATATCCTAGGATTGTTGGTATTGAATATTGCAGGCAGGGAAAAGTTTGTGACTTTTTTTCTCTCTCTCTCTCTCTCGTTAAGTACACTTCATGTTGTTGAGAGTGGGTTTTACATTTCTTGTATGTTAGACACGCGTCTTGATGTTATTAGATGACGTTTAGTTTAGGCTTTTTCTAAGAGGGAAGTTGGGCCTGTCGCTCCGCAAAATGGGCTCTAAGGTACATTTTGCCACTGCCAATTTGTGCGCAAATGTTGAGTCCAAAGTCCAAGGGAAGACGCTGCAAAATTGGTTTATTCTCCGATTCTGCCGCAGAAGGAACTTTTCTCTAGATTCTACCATAGCACTGATTTTTCTTAACTTTCTGTTGTGCAGTAAAGTTTTTTGCACATTTCAATAGCGTGAGTGACCCTTCTCCATCTCTACCGCAAAAGGAACATTTTTCCAACTTCTGCTGCGGGACTAACTTTCCTAAATGTTTTGCTATGCAGTAAAGTTTTTTGCACTTTTCTGCAACGTGAATGATTACTCTTCATTTTCTCCTGTAGAAAATATTTCTCCACTTCTTACACATAAGCAACTCTAAAATCCAAAGAAAATACCCATCAAGCAAATGTTAGTGTATTCTCAAATATATACATACATATATTCGTATATGTATACTTATACATATTCACATATACATATATAAAATATACTTTGCAGAATATGAGCTACAATGTGTGTGTGTGTGTATATATATTCATATACTTATGATAGAATAATGATTAATTCGTATTAAAAGAAAAACACGTAATAACAAAGAAATAGTGAAAGCTTCAGCAGAAAAGGTTTAGCTAACATAACAACTAATACAACAAATATGATAAAAAGGTGCAATAATAGAATAACTAATACAGCAAATAAAGATACCATGGCAGAACAACTGATATGGCAAAAAATGATAAAAAGTTGTTGCAGTAGAACATATGTAAAATTTTGCATCTTCTCTCAAGAAGTAAACCCAAAAGGAACCTGAACCCCAACTTGAATAACCTTGTTATAGGCTTTGCTATTAAAGTTATGCATATTGGGGAATGAGCCTAAATGACTACTTGTTACTGCTTTTGGGATTCCAAAGAGTAGGTTTGTTGAAAATGGAGGGAAAAGATGGTTTATTGATGCATGTCCCTATTTCTGTCGTGTTTTCTCTCTTCTTTTTACCACTTTCTTTCTTTCTCTTCGTTCTTTTTTACTCTTAATTTCTTATTGCTATCTTGCCGTGGGTTCTCCCTTCTTTTTACCACTTCTTTTCCTTTTTTCTCTGTTACTCCTATCTTTGTTTTCACTACGTTCTTCCCTTGGGTCCTCCCTCCCTTTTGGGTACCTCCTCCCCTTTTTATAGTGGACTGATTTAATGAGATTTCTCCCTTTTACCCCTAAGGTTTCACCATCTGTTTTTGGTTTGTTGTGGGCATTTCTTCAAAACTACTCACCAACTCATCGGTTGCCCAGCTACTACCATTACTCAGCACACGTTTGCTGCATCACTACTTGTTTCATTACAAAAATCCTCTTTGTTTGGTTTTGCCGTGAGTCTCTACCTCTCAGTTCCAAATGGATAAGAATTTGGGTTTTTCTTCATATAGTTCTATGGCTTGCATCAAGTGGTCCCAGCCATCTACTATCTTTTTGGGTAAGATACCATCCTAGCAGGGTATATTTTAAAAAGAAATCACAGCTGGAAACCAAATATAGACCATTTTTCCTCCCACCACCAAACCACACCTTTTGAATCCCTTGTCTGTAGGTACACCTCCCTTGTATTGGCTAGGTACAGGTTGGTGGTGCTTTGACCTTGTGTGCTTACTACACTATCCTCTGTTTTTGTTTTCTTTTATTCCCACGCTGTTTTTGCTATTACATATTGGTTTTGTTTCGTCCTGCTACGTGTCCATTTTACCCATGTTTATCCTCTGTGAAGAGGGTATAGGTTTTTGGGCTTATCTTGTTTTCTTTTGTCTTTTTTTCCTAATTTTGCTTTCTTTCTCCTTCGTGTATTTTTTGCTACTAGCTTTGTCTTATTTTTTCATGTGTTTCCTACTGTGTTTGTCATTCCCTTTGGTTTGGCTTTTCTTTCCTTTACGTAGTGCCTGTTGCTGACACTTTCTACTGTTCCTTGTTTCTTTTCATCATGTTTCTTCATATTAGTTTTCACTCCTCTCTTTTTATATAAAAGAATTTAGGCCTTTGTGGGTCAAATAATATTTACTAGATCAAAAGTGGTCCAAATTTGTTTGGATTTGCCAAAGCTATTATGCTGAAGAACTGTATGCTGTTGCAGATCTATATTCTGCTGCAAATCTGTATTCTGCTATAGATCACTTTCCTTTACATTTCTTTCGTATCCCAAGCGTAAGTCTAGGCTTTTATTTCTTCTCTATTTTTTTTTTTTGGGCCTTTCTTGCTCTTCGGTCTTCTTGGCGGGCCTTTGGACCTTGCTTTTTTATTGGACTTTCTTCCTTGTGGGCTTTTGAGCCTTGCTTTTTCTTAGACCTTTCTCCTTATAGAGTTTTGGGTACGGATTTGCAAAAACAAGCATCAATGCAAGTTTCATCTCAAATAATAATAAAAATCACTGACTCTTTATATATTTTCAATTGAATATTTCATTTTTTTTTAATGTAATAGCTTGCTTTTATTTGTTTGGATTTGACTGACGGCAAAGTACATATATAAGAAGGAAATCTATAATAGGAATTGATTTTTATTTTATTTTATAATTGGAAATAAAAATATATAATTTCCAAAGGAGTAATTATTAGGTACGGAGCATGGAAAATGGTGTTCTTTTCTCTCACATTCACCACGAATGTGAGAGGAGTGATGCGGGATGCAGAAGTGTCATAAAGCAAAACACGTCTACTTCTAAAAAACGAAAAACAAAACGTGTTTGCTTCCAAAAATAACATCGAAATCTACAAGGGTTCCTTGAATTAATCCACAAGGAGAAAGGGTTTGGAATTCACCAAAAAATAAAAAGACAAAAGTCTGAATTTTTATTAATTGAATAATTGTTAAAGAAACATTTACAAACTTAGGGAGTCTATCTAAGAGCTTAGTAAAACTTGACAGACAAGAACATATAATCTAAAATAACTCCTATTAATACCTAACCTTAACAAAAACCAAATTTGACCTAAAAAGCACCTAAAAACAAGAAAATGATAACCCTAAACCTAAAAAAATGAAAATTACAAATTAAATACCAAAATTAATAAATCAATATATATATATATATATATATATATATAAGCTGAGACTTTATACAGAAGAGCATGAGGTTCTGCTATGTGCCGCACTTTATGAAGAGAATTGAAATACTCTTAAGCCACATAAGAGATAAGAACAAATCAATTATTGACTTATTTGTTTTATTTGGTTCAATGTTTTAAGACTTTTCTAATTAAAAAATATATATTCTTTGTTTTCTTTGGTTCAATATTTCAAGACTTTTCATCTCTCACGCATACATACAAAACTCTTTGCATTTTAATTCACTATTTTCACCTTTTGCACTTCTAACTCTTTATATATACCTACCCATAGCCCTTCATATCATTCCATGTCAATTACACACAGAAAAAAAAAAAAAAATGATGTCATTTACCTTCAATCTTTTGGCGACACCTACTTAGCTATAATTCTACCCCGTTTGAGTTTGCTACAATTAAGGAAGGAGGCCTTGCATTTTGTATTAAGTGACAACGATGATTATGATTTTGATGTTAAGGTCGAACATTGTGAATTTGTGAGTTTTGTAAATGATAATACACATTTTATATCAAATTTTGTTCTATAATTTTTCTCCAAAGTTTTTTTTTTTTTTCTCATTACTTCAATTGAATAATTATATTAGATATGTGTATGCAATTTATAATTGTTGCTTTTTATGATCAACTTATTACTAATAAAGTTTTATAACAATTATGCTATAATATATATACAACATTCTCTAAAACTATTTTACATAAAACATTACAATATTATCCATGTATTGCATGGGTAACTTACTAGTTACAATAACTAAATAGTAAATTGTGTCCTACATAAAAGAGGAAACACCATTTCTCTATGCTTCAAGAGCACCTAAGAATTTTCTTTTCAGAAGACGATATTTTTTGGATTTAGGAACACTATATTAGGGAATATAACGTCAAACCCGCCAAAGGTGTAAAAACTTAAAATAAATTTTTAAAAAAAAAATTTCATGATTAGGTGGGTTGGGTTATACTGGAGACCAACTTGAAACTCAAAAATGCTTAAGAGTGAGACTTGAACCCAAACCGAACGTCCACCTGACCTGTCCAAAGCCTTTCTAGTCGGTCGAATTAGGCAGGTCTCTACTCACCCCTATGACCTGTTGCACAAGGATAGTTTTGTTCAAAAGGCTAGTCACTTTTGTATTTCCATTTTCTCTCCCAAATTCTCCTCAATTTGGGGAGATTGTATTCTAGTGAGCCCGAAGAGAAAACCTATCACCACCAATTTTTCCTTCTCTCTCTCTCTCTCTCTCTCTCTCTCTCTCTCTCTCTCTCTCTCTCTCTCTCCAATAAAAGACAGCCTTTGGGTTTGGAATAGGGATGGTAATTTTCCCCTGCCCCGCTTGACCCGTTTCTCCTCACTTCGCTCCACTCAGGTTTTCCCCACCTTGCACCACAAGGCGGAGATGGGTTTAGACTTTTTAGATCCAACCCATCTTCCCCCCCCCCCCCCTTCCCCCCCTTGTCCCTCATTGATAAGGGTTAAATTGTAAATTTTTCATACCTTAAAACTCTACTATTTAAACAAACATATCATCAGCTTATTTTATTCTACCCAATAAGGTTTTCTGAAATAAGGTACCAATTTTAACATTTTTTTTTTTTTTTTTGTCTTTACTATAAACAAATTTGTATACTATTGAATCTTTGATTTTGTATTATGAGATTTTTGTTTTTGTTGTGATATTGTGTTGTTAAAACATTTTTATAATATTATTCAATTTTTGCTAAAAATTAGTTTGATTTGATTGGATAAATTTATTTGTAATTACAAGTATATTTTTATTAACAAAACATGTTTTATTAAAAAACAATTGTAATAGTTGTGAGCAAATTAACAAAAAGTAAAGTTTTAAGGGGTGGGGCAGGGCTTTGCGTGGCCCCAAGAGGTGGGAACGGAGATGGGGCAAGAAAATTTTCTCTGTCATGCGGGGCAGGGCTAGGCTGGAATGGGGTAAGATAAAACCATGCGGGGCAGAGGCGAAGATCCCATCCTTCGGACTCGCCCTATCCCGCCCCATTGTCATCCCTAGTTTGGAACAATATTCAACAGCTATAGGAAAAACAAAAATGGAAAGAGATAATACGTGTGAGCCGAAAGATAGTTTTTATTATTATTATTATTATTATTATTATTATTATTAGGGTTCTCAGTTTGGCATTGTGTTATGCGTATCATACAAACTAATTCGTGTTGGCATCGGAGATCTTTCCGAATCGGTTTAGGACTAAAGAGTGTTCTATATAAGGATGTATAGTACACAACTTGTCAACTACACATATATTGCGAAACAAAAATTATCAATTAGCTCCTTTTTTTTTTCATAGCGATAATGTTGAACAAACTTCCAGACTCTATTTTTCATCACATTCTTTTCTTTCTCCACACAAAAGACCATTCACGACTCAGCTGCGTATCACGAAGATGCAGAGACTTATGCATATCCACTCCATATGTGGCTTTGAGCAACATGAATTACACTATAACTGATATATCTCGTCGATTTCGCTTCAATAACTTTGTCGATAGGTTCATGTCTCGCCGCAATTGGCACGGCGCTAAGTTACACACCTTTATTCTCCATTGGTGTTTCGAACTACCCCTTACAGACGAGGCATACAGAGTTGACACATGGTTGTCCCATGCAGTGAATTCAGGCGTACAAAGAATCCAACTTGAACTCTCAGGAACTGAACGCTTTCCCTTGCCACAATTTATTCTTAGTTGTAAATCCATGAGTTTTCTCTCGGTCAAGACCAACAAGAGCATTCTCAAATTACCCTCTACATCATCAGCTGGCCGTGGCATCAATACTACTCTACAGATTTTAATTTTAGATTGTCTTCAAATTGAAGACGACTTTTTTGGAGAATGGCTTTCACAATTCAAGTCCCTCAAGAAATTGAATCTTACAAGAATAAGCATAATAAAGAGAATATCATTAGTTGGTTGTGGTATTGATACTTCACTCCAAACATTAGTTTTAGATTCTGTTCAAATTGAAGAAGAGGACTCCTTTGGAGAATGGCTTTCACATTTCAAGTCCCTAAAGCTATTGAATCTTACAAGAATAAGAGGAATAAAGAGTATGAGTATCCACAACTCGTCTATTGATGTGTTAGCGATTAAAGATTGTGATGACCTTGTGGATATTAGTATCTTTGCAGAGAAACTCCGAAAACTTCATACACTTTGGCATCCTCATAATAAATCTTCTAGCGTTGGATCATTGAAAATCTTGGCTCCTAATCTTGAAGATTTTCGTTGGGGTGGACATGTCGTGGATTACTATTGCATAGAGGATTTCTCGAGTAAGTTGAATCTCATAATTTCTCTCAGGTTATCTGATCAATTATACGAATCTTCAACCAAGTACTATTTGCATAAGATTCTTTGTAGCATGCAAAGGGCAAAAGTCCTAACACTACGGGATGAGTTTGTTGAGGTAAATATATTATACTCCCTTCCTTTTCCAAACCACATTCATTCTTTTCTCTTTTACCTTCCATCAATGTTAATTTCTTCGAGTATTAAGAAATTGAAATTTTAAAAATTACTAGATGTGTTATGGTGCAAACTTAGTACTTACAAGGATTTTAATGCGAAGAATTGACACTAATGTGTTTAGAATTTGAATTTACATCATCTTTGAGACAACATTTATATGAAAGTGAAAAATAAAGTGAGATTGTTTAAAATAATCACATAAATACTTATTTCATAGGTTTTTTTTTTTTTTTTAGTAAATAGTAATACTTATTAGAACACACACGAAAATGGTAATATTAGTTTTTAAAAGTGGGTTTATAATACATTACATAACCGAGTACAACTATAAAAGGACTTAACATTTGTAGTTGTAGACTGGGGTTATAAACAGCAGACACTAAACACATACAACCAATATAGGATAAACATCCTTTTTTTTTTAGTAAACAATAATACTTATTAGAATACATGAAAATAGTAATATTAGTGTTTTAAACCGGGTTTATAATACATTATATAATCAGAGTACAACTACTAAAGGTCAGACCTTTTTGTAGTTATAGACTGGGGTTATAATATTTCATAGGTTAGTAACTAATATTTTGGCCTTTTGTTTTTTTATAATGGAAAAATAACCTAGAACATTGCTAAACATTATATACGTTCTCTCTTTTAATGAGAGTTGAATTTAAGCCTCATATTAATAATTCTAAGAGAGATAAGATATACAAAAATTAGCATTTACTCTCTAAGAGGTGAGAGTTAGGACTTAGGATTCTCATCAAACTTCATGAGAATTTGGATGCTCATCGAAATTATATAATTTTCAAAAATTTCATTAAATGAACCACCAAACTTTTCACAAATTTCAAGGATTGACCAATACCATTCTATACTTTTGTCCTAAGAATATACTTAAAAGTTTAAATATTTATTTTTCCTCAAAATTAACTTTGTTTCTCCTTCAAACTATAACATGATTATCTTTTTCCTGAATATAAGATGTTTTATTTGCTTTAGAGAAATTTATTTTTGTGCATGTTAAGAGAGAAGAGAGAATAAAAAAAAAAAATGATTTTAGTAGTAGCAAGAATAGTGTCTTGTTGGTTGTGGTAAGTTCAAATTGAATGTTGATTTTTTTTTTTTAGTTTGTTGAGACTGATGCGTGAGCCTTTTGTGGGTTTTTAGCAACATTATTAACCTCAGATTAATTTATTGAAACTTAAATGTGAATGCTTTAAGATATGCCATTTAGTAAATTTTTATTTGCTTCGGACATATTTATTTTTTATTTAAGAATTGGCTTATAATTTTGCAGGTTTTGTTTAAGTATGGTTGCTTGCCATATTCATTTGGTAATTTAGAGTATTTGACTATACTACGAATGCCTTCCTTTGAAGACAAGATTCCAGCAGTATCCTCCCTTCTTAGAGAAACAATAAGTCTAAAGTGGCTTTTCTTATTAAACGACACGAGGGTAAGTGAAAATGTATTATGCTTTCTCAAACTATTTAATAATTCTCCGTCTTCACAATCTAAAAATAATAATAATAATAATAATAATAATAATAATAATAATAATAATTCTCCGTCTTTTAACTCAAATCAATTTCATTTTTTTCATGATTCTCTAATAATAATAATAATAACATTCTTCTTAACATTGTAATTTTAGTGATATTTCTATTGTTATCAAGGCCAGCTTAATGTTATAGACAAATGAGACGGTTGCCTAAGGCCTTCAAAATTTTAACCAATAAAGTTATTTTTTTTAATTGTAATAAAATTAATTAAGTCCAAATATTAACCAATAAATAAAATAATATTTTTTATCAAATGAAAAAAAAAAAAAAAAAAAAGTGAAAAATGCTACGTCCATAATATTTGTTACTTATAAAGAGGTATAGCATTCATTTTTCTATGACCTGTCAAAATAAAATAATTACAATACTAATTTTGTTCCTTTTTTTTTTTTTTAAAGCAGGTGCCTTCAAAGAAGCTCTCATTTAAATTGGAATATTGGGAATCTCAAAACCTCATGTTTATTAATCAACTGAAAGGTATAGTTATGGAGATTTCCAATCGGGGGAGTGATGTAGAACTAATGAAATATTTTCTCAAGAACACAAAAGAATTGGAAAGGGCGATCATCATATATCCACAAACAGAGCCAACAAATCTCATTATTGAGTTAAGAAAGTGCAAGACACCTCCGACAGAATTGGCTTGTTATCACAAATCATCAAAATTTGTACGTCAAATACGCAACATACATGTTGACATTTAGGATTGTTGGTATTGAATATTTCAGGCGGGGAAAATTTTGTGACTCTTTTTTCTTTTTCTCTCGTTGAGTGTACTTCATGTTTCTATTTCATGTTTCAATATTTAAACTAATGGGAAATAAAAAACTGTCAAAACATTTATTGTTTTACATTTTTTCATAAAAACTTTTATATATTTTAAACTAATAATAAAAAACTGTGACTCATTATATATTTTCTATTGAATATTTCATTTCTTTTTCTTTTTTTAATGTAGTAGCTAGCTTTTATTTGTTTGGATTTGACTGACGGCAAAGTAGATATCTAAGATCTTGAATTAAGATAAAATCATATTGCTCAATTTAATTTTTAAATCGACAAAAATTGGTTCATGCATAATGATGCATTTGATAGGATTCTTCCAACACAAAAAATACTTAAATTTAATATATAAAAAATGAAAATAGAACAGTATACACTCTTTTTATTAGCCTTCAAACTTATTTCAAACACCTTCTATACGGAAACATAAGCCTTCAAACTTAGGTTTGGGGATGTAGACTCAAGTTTCTTTTTCTTATAATTTTTAATTTTTAGATTGTAATAAGGTCAAAAAGCCTTATCATTTTAAATTTCTTAAATTGTATTTAGAGCCAAATCCTTGCATCATTTTCATTGAGTTGATGTAGTATTTGTAATTTAATAAAATTTTGCGATTTTTTTTTTTATTTCTTAAAGTAAATTAAATGACGACTGCATCACAAATCTCTTAATCTATGGGTGAAAATGGGCAAATGCCCATTTCGCGCCACAAAAAAAAAGGGCAAATGCCCCATTTCCTAAACTAATTAGAAAAATTTCCTTCTTTTGAAATTCGATTTTCACAAAATTGAGTTTAAAAAAAAAAAAAAAAAATTCTAAAGTCCTATAGCGACGTTTTAAGAAGCCTATAATGACGTTTTAATGACCTATAGCTGCGTTTTGTACCTATAACTCGAGTTCATGGAGCTTGAGTTACAAAACGCCGCTATAGGTTCTTAAAAACATCACTATAGGTTCTTTAAAATGTCACTATAGGGCTTAACTCAATTTTGAAAAAATCAAGTTTCTAAAGAGAAGCATTTCTCTAATTAGTTTGAAAAATGGGGCATAATGTTGTTTTTTTTGCGTGAAAAGGGCATTTGCCCATTTTGGCCTTAATCTCTATGAGGGACTATGACTCAGCATGTCCATACTCCATAGTTTAGCTACCCCTCGAATTGTGGTTCTAGTTTTGCCAACTCCCTGTAGGATGGATAAATGAATCCTTGTAGGACACCAATCTTGAAGTAGTGATTTTCGATGTTCCCTTTTTGATCTTCTTTCTACATTTGAGGTGATCCTCCTCCTTGAGTCTTTCATGTTTGCTCATGTTCAAAACAATATGAGACAACTTTGAATATAAGTCCCCAAGTTTTGATGAGCCCCCAAGTTTTGATGCTGCCGAGAAAGACAGAAAAACATTCTTGATAAAAAAAATAAAAAAAATAAAAAATAAAATTGGCACTTTCCGCGGATAAAAGTTTGTTGATATGAGCATATCTGCATATGGCAATAAAGGTTAATTGTGTTAAAAAAAAAAATTGAGATAGAGAAATTTAAATGATAGGAAAATGATTGTTTAATCAATCACTATTGAGTATTGCTATCTAAATTAAAGCCAACTTAGTGATTGATTGTCAATTTTAAATCAAAGTTTAATTGATGGCCCAGTTATGTCAGTTAATATCAAATTTTCACTTCCTAATCTAAAATGCTAGAGTTGAGTAGTCAACCCAACCCGATAGGATCCTTCCTCCAAATCAGTTTGGAGGAATCTTCTCCCAATGAATTAAAGGTGTTTTTTTTTTTTTGTTGGGGGGGGGGGGGCAACTATTTTCAAAGCCAACCAAAATTGTTAAAAAATTATCATGAGAAATGGAGAAAGAGCTTATGGTATGCCTCAATTGGTAGTTCTCTGATAAGCCATTAGATTGGAAACTATGTTTACCCTTGGGTTCTTTTCATTAAAAATGGAAGCTAAGCTTGCCCATAGGTTCTTGGATCATCTTATGTTAGGAACTCTTGCTTCTCTATATTAAGGAAAATCTGGATCTCTCTCTATACTATAGTAAGAAAATTTGGAAAGAGGCTTCGATTCTTTTCATTAGATCTGGAAACTAAGCTTGCCCTTAGGTTCTTAAATCATCCTGTGTTAGGATCTCCTGGTTCTCAATAGTAAGTAAAATCTGGATCATTATAGTAAGGAAAATTCGGTAAGAGGCTTTGAAGATGGCATAATTGAAGGGATATTTAAACCCTTGTTCCGTTAATAAATGAGAGTTGACTATACCATTACATGGCTCTTGAATTTCAAGATGCAATACAATTGGTAGAAGAATTAGTCACTTATAAAAATTTAGCAGCAAGCTTGGACGCAGATGCAGTGGTGGCATCCATGATCCATGAAAACAATTGAGTTTTCTCTGCGTGCTTAAACTTCAGGGACCAGTCTTGAGCCAACTTATCTGCCGAAAGATTTTGTCATATCAAATTATGGAAAAACTGATCGTCATTGTCATTGTCATTGGTATTGGTAATATTAAAAACCAGCGACCAAGCATACCTTACATTCTGATTTATATGTAAGTAAGTTAAAATTTTACAATAATGAAAGGCACAAGCGTTTCACATTTCATCCATATTCATCAAATACATACGAAATTCAAACATCCAATCTAAAGGAAACATAAAACAAAAAATACGAACTACTATTTAACTTTTCCTCTTACTTACGAGGTACAAATTCTTCAGCCTCATGCATAGTCATTCAAAGCTAGTGCATCTATCACTGATGTCTGAAGACTCGGAACCACACCCACGGTCTAATATCAAAATGGTGATCTTTGTACAGATTACTGCTATACACAATCTTATACAACCAACTCATTATATCAGCAACCACAGATTAATGATTTCCTGTTCAGAAGCCTTACCTCTTGGTGACAGTATCTATCTCCCAGCATAAGCTGATCACTCGTACATGATATGGCATATTGGATGGACAAATCATATCACGCATAAACCTCACTATATGATCTTATCCTCATTTATTCTCTACGCTTATTATAGCTTATCAGATGGCAGAGAGATCATAACAAACATTCACCTTCCTGTACATGAATGCTGTTATGCTTATTTAACTGTACATTTCATCAAAGGATTAATTATTAGCTTTAAGTCGCAGTTAACTAATTCAGTTGTTCCATAATATGTACAAAACTACCTCCACTGAAATTCCCAACGTCAATTCCTCAAGCATCTTGCACTAGTTTGATTTGCTTGTAATCTCTTGGATGCTGCTGAACTATTGTGCAAACTTATAGGAGTTTCCCAAAAATTCTTAACCACTATCAACGTTATAGTCTTGACCGACGATTGCATTTAATACCATTGAAAGGAGAATGTCTTCGAGCAGAAGCAAATGGCTGCCCATTTACAGTGCCTCCAAATTTAATATCCCAACCTTCCACATTCTTGGGAACACAAACATCAAAGAGGATTTGGCCAAGTACACTATGTGCATTAATGCTTAGGGGGTTAGGCATATAAATTGCTCTCTCTTTTTGTTCATCTTGTAAAGAGGAATCTCTATCATTGTGATACTCTGCTGAACTTGGCAAGAAGAAGTGGTCACTTGGCCCTAGTGCTACTCTTCTTAGGCTCTGGTTTGAGTCAACTGCCACTTTCTGGAGGTCCCAGATTAACTCAGATATCTTATCATGCATACCTTCTGTGCCGGTTCTTTCTCCCAGTATTCGAATTCTTTGAGAAAAAACTGAAACTGCCTTGTCGAGCAAGTTAGTCACAGCAGCCCTATATTGGATTGGATAATGCTTGTAATGACCTGAAGTAATATACGAATCACTTAAGTTTAGTTCTAATGAGCCACAATGATTGCATAAAAATTTTATAACGATGGAGAGATTGAAAAGGATGTGAATCATAGGAAAAGAGCAAGGTGGATGAAGTGGAAAAATGTATTAGGAGCATTATGTGATCTTAGAAAACCTATTAAGTTAAAGAGAAGGTCTTATAAGATTGCCATACAACGCCCCCCTCTGCCTCCCCCTTCCACTCACTTAGCCTACAACCCCTTCGTGTGTGATTATTTAGATACAGGGATGTTCATTGAACCCAAGGAGACTCAGCCAATTGGATTTAATCAGTTTCGATGACATGCATATGGTCATGGTCGTTAAAATCGGGATCCTATGCAGGATTGGTGAAATTTTTAGTGGATTTTATCAGGGATCATAAGATTTTACTTTCCAAAAAGATATAAGTTCAAAGCTCACCATTATTTATGATGTATGTTAAATCGATGTTGGAAAGAAAAAAAAAAAAAATATATATATATATATATATATAATATAGACAATGAATTTAATGGTGTGCTGGGTTCAGGTTTGGGATACTTTTCAACCCAACCAGACATCCTAAGGTTGAGAAATTCCCAACCCTTGATTCCATGACAGATCTGAAAACCACCCAACCTAACCCGCAGGGGTTGGGTTGGGTTGGGTCATCAGGTTGAAGCAATTTTGTCAAGCCTGTAAAAATAAATATCAATTCCTTTGCTTCAACTTCATTTCCTCAACAAAAATCAGTTCAAAAATAAATTATGAATGCTAAACAGGCACACACATCCCTAGCCATACCATCGCTAAAATACACTATAAAAACTAGAAACAAATATAAAATTAAAATCAAACAAGCATATACTTCCATAACCATCAATAAAATTCAACATGAACATATTAACAATTAAACTAACACAACACCTACCTCCAAAAGGACCAAAACCCTGAAAAAAATTACTACCAAATACACCCAAATTTAGAGAAAAATCATTGATAAGAAAACCATTCAACCATAATACCCATTCATCAAAAATTTCATATTTGCGACCCAAATACCCTCACCCAAACCCTGAAAAATCATAAAAAAACCCTCAATCAATGGCCAATCGACCCATCCATCCTTGCACACAAAAAATCAATCAACCCAAACAAACACAAGCTGAGAAGAGACAAAGAAGCATTACCATGATGTTAACAGAGGTCAAAAGACTGAAAATATTCAGAACAAACTTCTGGCAGCTAAAAAGAGTGAGGATTTCAAGCAGAGAGAGAGAGAGAGAGAGAGAGAGAGAGATGAGAAGTGGGATAGAGGGAAGAGAAGGGGTTGTAGGCTAAGTGAGTGGAAGGAGGAGGCCAAGGAGGGTGTTGGGGATGAGAGATGAGAATGCAAAAGAAAAAAGAAATTACAGTACGCCCTTAGCAGATTAGGCAGGGGGTTAGTGTAGGAGAAAAAGAACTAATTCAAATATACATAAAAAATCATTTTCTAGCTTGACTAGAGTTGAGTTACTTGAGTTTAAAAGTTCATCAATTTTTTACCTGACCTGACCCAACCCAACCCAACCCAAAGTTCAAAAGAAAAATACAATAAAATAAAACCCAACCTATCAATTCACAAAAAGCAAGCCCAAGGGGTTAGGTCGAGTTCATTGCATTGCATTGGTGGGTTAAATGCACACCCTTACATAAATTACTGAAAAGTTAATAATTTATTTATAAATCGCCAAAACATTAGCAAAAGAACAATATTTCCAAACTTCCAAGTTCCAACACCACAATATTTCCATCTACAAACCACAATGGATTGTTATTTTCATCCCTAAGTTCAATTTTTGTCAGTTTACTCATTGAAAAATAATTGTTTAATTATTTCCATAATGCTTTGAATATCAAAGATTTTAGGCCTATCAGCTTAGTGGGCAGTGTGTATAAGCTTTTGTCAAAGGTTTTGGCAAACGGATTGAGGCGGGTGCTGGATAATCTTATCTCGGAGTCACAGAATGCTTTTGTTGGTGGCAAACAAATTTTGGATTCAGTGCTTATTGCTAATGAATGTTTAGACAGTAGATGAAAGTGTCTTACTCCGGGGGTGGTGTGTAAGTTAGACATTGAGAAAGTGTATGATCATGTAAATTGAGACACTTTATGTTATTCGTTGGAGAGGATGGGCTTTGGGGATAGATGGAGGAGATAGTTAAAGACTTGTGTCCTAAGAAGCACGGGTGCGTTTCGAGACTCGGGTGCGGGTGCGGGACTCGGAAATTTTTGAAAAATGTGGGTGCGGGTGCGGCGGGACTCGGCAATTAAAAAATTATTAAAAATATTTTTATTTATATTTTTTATATATTTGAACTATTAAAATATTTTTAAAAAACATATTATTATGTCTTAATTCACAAAACAAAGAAAGAAGGAGGCAAGAAACACAAAACAAAACACAAAGCCAAAAAGAAAACACAAAAGGAGCAATAAATATTCAAAATAAAATTAAGGAAGACAGATTTAGGGTGTTTGGGCCTCATTCAAAGCATATTTCGGCCATTCCGGTATCACTCAAGGCATATTTCGGCCTGTTTCGGCCGATTTCGGCCTGTTCCGGACGTTTCGGCCTGTATCGGCCGTTTCGGTCGCCGGCCGATACGGACCGATACGGCCTGTTTCTGGCCGAAACTGACCGGTTCGGCGCGAGTCGGCCCGAATCGGAGCCGCGTCGGCGCGAATCGAGCCGAGTCGGCGCGAATCCGTGAAAAAAAAAAAAAAAAAAAAAAAAAAGCCAGACGCGGCACCGACGCCCGGGCAACCGCGTCGGCCGCCGCGTCGGACGCGGGTGCGGCACCCTCCCAGCCGCGTCCGTGCATTCTAGCTTGTGTCTCTACCGTTCGCTTCTCAGTTCTGGTTAATGGATCTCCTGTTGGTTTCTTTAGTAGCTCTAGAGGTCTCAGATAAGGTGATTATTTGTCTCCCTTTCTCTTTCTTTTGATCATGGAGGTCTTAAATCGTATCCTGAAGAGAACTGAGGAAGGTGGTCTCATTCAGGGTTTTCAAGCAGGTCTTATTAATGCTACCGGTATCCGTGTTTCTCACCTTTTATTTGCTGATGATACCATTCTTTTCTATGAAGCCTCTAGAGAGCAGATTCTTACTATTAGGCTGGTTTTAACTTGTTTTCAAGTTTTGACTGGTTTGAAGGTGAATGTGGGGAAAAGTGAAATGGTCCCTATTGGGGAGGTGCGTAACATTCAATCTTTGGCTAATATTCTTCAATGTAGGGTGGGCAGTTTGCCTATGACTTACTTGGGTATGCCTTTTGGAACTTCATATAAAACAGCATCTTTTTGGAATCCAATCCTTGAGAGGATGGAAAAGAAGCTTTCAGGCTGGAAGCGGCTTTATTTGTCAAAGGGTGGTAGACTTACCTTGCTGAAAAGTACACTTTCAAGCCTTCCACCTTATTACCTTTCCCTTTTTACTGTCCCTAAAGCTGTGGCGACTAGATTGGAACGTATTCAGAGGAACTTTTTGTGGGGTTCATCAGTTAAGTGTTCCAAATATCCTTTGGTAGCTTGGGAAAAGGTTTGCTTACCGCGTGAGTTGGGTGGTTTGGGAATTCGGAATTTGGCGTCTTTTAATCAGGCCCTATTAGGGAAATGGCTTTGGAGGTATGGCCATGAAACCACTCATCTGTGGAGAAGGGTCATTGCCATGAAATATGGGGAGGGAAAAGGGGGTTGGTGCACTAGAGCTTGTCGTAGGGCTCATGGTTGTGGGTTATGGAGGAGTATTAGTGAAGGGTGGGATACTTTCGCAAAGCATATCTCTTTTGTGGTGGGAGATGGTTCTCGTATCCTTTTGTGGCATGATAAGTGGACTGGAGATGTTCCTCTTAAATTGCTTTATCCTCAGCTATTTCTATGTTCAGCCAATAAGGAGGCCTATATTTCGAATGTGTTAAGCCCTCCTAAGGGTGAGAATGACAAAGTGTGGAGTTTAAGATTTTACAGGGGCTTCAATGAATGGGAGTTAGCGGCTTCCTACTCCCTTCTTCATCTCATCCATACTCGTACTCCTACGGGTGGTGGGTGTGATAGGCTTAGCTGGAATCTTAATGGAAGTGAGAAGTTTGATACTCGGTCTTTTTATCATAAGATTCGAAATGCAGCTCCTTCCACTTTTCCTTAGAAGGACATTTGGAAAGTTAAAGTTCCTAAAAGAGTGGCTTTTTTCATGTGGATAGCAGCTCATGGTCAGATTCTAACCTTGGATAACCTTATGCTTCGTGGTCATCCTTTGTGAATCGTTGTTGTATGTGTTGTAATGCGGAATCTGTGGATATGTTACTTTTTTATCCGATAGCTCATTCTTTGTGAATGTATATGCTTCGGTTGTTTGGGATTGATTGAGTCATGCCAGGTTCAGTTGTAGACTTATTATTTTGTTGATATCATTGGCTTGGGAAGCATAGTTCTGACATTTGGAATTTGGTCCCAGGTTGTTTAATGTAGACTATTTGGACTGAACGGAATCAGCGGTCTTTTGAGGATGAGGGGAAAACTGTGGTTCAGTTATTAGAATCTTGCTAGTAGACCCTCTTTGATTGATCTCGATGTTGGGGTTTCTCGGATTATTCTACCCTAATGGATTTTCTTTCGTCTATTAGGATAGACTAGGGGCTGCTTTTGTCTTTTTGTTTCCTTTTTCATGTGTTCACTACCGTGAACTCTCCGTATTTTTCTCTTATTAATAATATTCTCTTCTTACTTATCAAAAAAAAAAAATCCTTGAACTCTTAACATTTCTATCAAATTGGTCATTTTCGTCCATTATCATCTAAAAAATTGCCATTAAGTCCAGTAAAATGATGCTGCATCACATGTGAATATTATCAGTTTCATAAAAGAAAATGGACGGAAGGACCAACTTGATAGGATTGTTAAAGTTTAGGGACTAAAATGACAATGACCATTCACCCAAACTTAAAAGGAGTAATTGGATTTTAGCCTAAAAATAATACAAGATGGATTTTAGTTCAAAACTTCAGATTACAAAGTAAGCCCATATATATATGTCACTCATATTTAATGAATCAATACCAAACCTAGTCACACATAGAATTAGTGAGTGAGAGAGAGGGAGATACTTGTGTTCTCTTAGTCTCCTATTTTTCAAGTTGTCATCCAAAGAAAGCATGAGCAAAGTATTGGGAAAAGAAAGCACAAAGAGAGAGAGAGAGAGAGAGAGTTAAGAAACATAGAGAAGCATAATGAGATTACTAATTTAATCATTATTCAAAATGAATAATTGTGTTAAATGGTAAATGAAAATATTGTTTCTAGAATTCTTTTTTTATTTTTTAAAATGGTCATTGGAAAATATTGAGCTTCTTTTTCGCTAAAATATATATATATATATATATATATATATATATATATTACTTGCTCAATTACCAGGTCTAACCATATTATTAATCTAAATATTCTTTTTTCGCCATCTAAAAAACAGGGGAAAAAAATAAAAGAGTCACAAAAGGAGACAAACTAGTTTATGCACCAAGACCAAGGTGTCCTTAACTCAAGTAAGAAAACCCAGCCCACTAATAGAGTATCTAACAGCCAAACAGGAAAACAGTCAGCAGATTCAATTTCTTTTTGTGATTGCTTTTAAAAGCCTGTTCCATTCTAAAGTTCTGTCTAAAAGTGAAACCACCAAGCTTCAAGTGGTGAGAAACCTCTTGTCAATGGCCAACCCTCCAGCAGGCACGTCATGATCAAGATTTAAGAGGGCCAACCTGCAGGAGGCCTTCAACACCACCATCTCTGTTAACCCCCCGCATCATCTCTCTTTTGGGTTTGATTTTTTTTGGAAATTGTAAGTTCAGTATGTGCGAATGTTTTTGTTAGGCCTTTGAGAAGGATGATGTTTATATTTTGGGCTGAAAAAAAAAGGGGTATTGATTTGGGCTTGTGGTTCAATCACCCAAGATAGGCTGATCCCATGATCTGGCCTACGATTCTACTTCAATTCCACTATATAATTGATTCTATGGTGATCTAGATCGCAATTCTAACAACCTTGAATATGATTTCCTAAGAATCAAACATTTGCATGAGTTATGGAGGTAGCTTACTAATGTTGATATTCTAAAACTACAGCATGTTGAGGTAATAACAAACAATGGGTTTGAGACAAACCTATATGAGGGGAACCATTCAGTTTCACAAGTTTAACATCCCCCCCAAGATCTTGTAGGCGTTGAGCGAAATTGCAAATAATTTGGTATGGTGCAAGCTCATCCTTCTCTGAGCATATGATGAGAAAAGGTGCACCCAAGTTCTACAAAACAAGAGAAAGAAACATTAGACTAACCAAAGGAAATGAGGTAAAGACAATTTTAATGGCTGAAAGTCAAGATAATAACTTACAACTGAGGAGTACAAAGCCTGCCAATACTCAACACGTTGGGCTTCAAACCTTGTAAGATATAGTGCATCCAGACCAGAAGCAATGCCTTTTGCCACCCAAGAAAAAAGTTTCAATGATCCAGGCATTTTCAGGATGGAGGGGTGTAAAGCAAATTGTGCACCCAAATCACTTGTAAAATCTAGTGGACTAGAATCATATATGTGTCCAGAAACACAATTTCTGACCAACTGATAGCCGCCCTTCAACAACAGAAAGGGGAAAAAAATAAAAAATAAAAATATAAAAAGAGAGAATTTAGTGAATGAAATAATAATCTAATAGAGTAAACATTTTCAACAAAAAACACAACACATGGCCCTAAAATTTTAACCATTACGAAGAAAAAAATTCATACCGCATACATCTGACCCTCACATGTTCCATTAATAACCTGCACAGTGAATGGTAAATCATTTTTGTTTGGCAGTAAAAGAAGAAATTCATTGATAAAAGAAACAGGGGGAGGGCACATTTGAAATAAAAGTAATTATCAAGTTAACATTATTGGATATATATATATATATATAGCCAAAGCTGAGCAAAAAATCCATTTATAATCCAAATTGGATTTCAATTGGAGTTTAATTTTGTGCCATGTGTCCATCTAATCTTTTAATTTCTGTGTCAAATGAGTTAATTTAATGCAAAATACGAGGAGTCCAATAAACCATAAGAAACTCAATCACATATCTAAAATTAGAAGAAGAGAGTTTGAAAGATTAATCTATCCAATGCCATTTGTTTGTCTAAAATAATACTCTGAACCGTCATTATTTATTAGGTAGAAACTTATATAAATGGTGTTTGTGTGTGTGTGTGTGTGTGTGTTTTAAATTGTACCTATGCATGGGTTTCTAAACTAGTATAATCTATGAGGAAAGCTTGGGTTACAGTTCTTAGCTCCCAAAATATAAAATTTGATGTCAAAATGATTTCACAAAGTTTACCTGAAAAAGCTTGTACATGCAAGCTTTAGGACCACCAGAAAAGGCTACAAACACTAATGGGCATAAATTAATCCTTAGCTCCTGCACATCCAAAACCCAAAAAGCAATTTCGTATGCGCCACCAAATGTAAGCAAAATTGAAGACTATTAAAATTTCCTAATTCCTCAATAAATTACAGAATGGATCAGAATTTGAAAGTGTGGCAAAACGTTTTAACTAAACTAACCTCAACAAGCTCATTGAGAACAACAAACGCTAATGACATAGCTCTCTCAGGATAAAATCTGCATATATAATTAACCATTAACAAACAACAAAGAACACATTCCTGATCAAAACGCAGAGAATAGCTTGAATTGAAACTCATTGAGGCTACGAAAATGAAGGAACATACGCATTGAGAAAATCGGCATGGCAAACGAGGGAATTCCATCGGAGAGAGGCGTACAAATCGACGTAGGTCCTCAAATGGCGGTCCTGGATCGAAGCCCAAGCGAAGATCACAGCGATTCCTCTGGATTCAGATTTCTCCTTCCTTCCCCAATAGATATCACCACCGCCGCCGCCGCCGCCGCCGCCGCCACCGCTCCACATGTTTTCAAGAATGGAGATTATTGAAGAGGCTTTGGTTTTGGTGGGGAATTTCAGAAAGTTTGGGAAATTAGGGTTTGGGAATTTGAGGAAGGTTGGTTGAATTGAATGGTTGGTGTTGGTTTGAGCCACTCGTGTCGTGTGGTGTGGTGTGGTGAGGTGAGAGAGTGTGAAAGCTTTTGCTTTTGATGGTTATGGTGGTGATAGCTAGAGATTCCTGTGTAGGAGGATCGTAAAAATGAGTTTTGGGGGTGCCACGTCAGGTTCTACGTCCCTCGACCATCTTCGTATGGGGATAAGCTTTTTTTTTTTTTGGTTTTTCTATCAGGTGGGATTTAGGGACAGGCTTATTTTCGCACCCTACTTCTCAGTATCTGTATCTTTTCACATTTTTTATTTTTTTACTTTCTTTTAATATATTTTATTTAATAGTTAAAATTGAAAGTTGTTTTTGTTGATCTAAATCCTCTTTTAAGTATGTGGTAATCCATATAAAAGTGCTAAAATTGAAGGTTCATTACGAATAAGTTATTCTTATGAGGATAAGTTATTCTTTGTTTTTGTACCAAGTGTCATTCCACACACCCAAAAAAAAAAAGACTTGAGATTATTTAGCTCCATTTATTTATTTTTATAAACATGTAAGCTAATATTAAAGAATAATAATTTTTTTTGTAAAAATGCATTTATCAATAAGTCATTTGTTTGTAAGTACTATTTTTTATAACATTGTTTGTAAGTACTTATTTATTGTGGTGTTTATTTTTTTAAAAAAAATTATGTGCAATTGAACTTTACTTTTTTAAGTTATATAAAAATATCATTTAATAAAATATTAGATGTACCTATGGTTTTAAAAATCGGAACGATCAAAGAATCAAAAAATTGATAAATTCCTAATTTTTACCAGTTTAATCACCATTTTTTTTTTTTTACCTAACTAAAGTAGGGTCCTTTTCTTGTTTGAACCAATCAATCTGATCTGGTTTTTAAAAGTATGGATATATCTTAATAAATACTCTTAACAAACTACTACTAGCAATAATATTTTTATCAAAGATACACTAATTACAAAAAGTAAAAGAAGCTTCTCATAGATAAATCTTTAATAGATATATCATATATGCAACAATAATCAAAGGTATATTTAATGGCTTATTTAGTTTTTAAGTTATAATTCTTTTTTGAGGATTTATTATAAAGTTATATTAAGTACAATCTTTTAAAATCTTTTTTAAAGTACAGTTAGCATTTTTTTAAACATATTTGGTAAGTAAAATAAATCAATAAAATAAGTCATCTCAAACATATACTTGGCGTATAGACTTACAGCGTATTCAAAGGTAAAACAAACGGTAAGAACAATTACTGTGTATATAAACATTAAAATGTGCAAGTTGACTTTTTAGCATTTTTATTATCAATTTATCACTTTCTACCCTTTTAATAAAGAGGTACTGCACATCCTTGACGCGGTGGCTACTCCATAAATATAAGTACTTGTTTGGTGTAGGTGTGGAGGGTAAATGTCAAGATTCAAGCCTCCAAGAGGGAGTTTTATACACGTATACATTTAGGGTACGTTTGGTACGCTATAATAGTTCATGTAATATAATAGTTATTCATGTGTAATATCAATTTGGTCAGTTGGTTACATCTTTATTACATTAATTAGTTATTATATTGGAATAACTATTCTTTAGATTGAAAAATAACTATTCCTTTTTAAAATAGATGTAATAAATATTCCTTGATGTATATAGTAGGTTTTAAAATTAATATATTTCCAAAAATATTAAGTTTCCTAATACATCATATTTTACAAGCTTTCTATATGTACAACCAAATTTATGAGTAGTAATAGTTATTTCATTACAATATTTTTTATTCCCAGTAATAAAGATTACTATGCCTAATATAATCTATATTCAGTATACCAAATATACCCTTAGATTAAATTATAGTAAAATTTCTATCATGTATCAAAAGAAAAAAAAGCTAAAAGAAAAAGAAAGAAAAAAGAAAAGAAAAAGATTTAAAATTGTAAATCAAGCTAAGGACGAACTCGCTAAAATGCAATGTCAAAAGGAATTAAGAAAAGAAGAATCTTTATAGTATCAATGGATCCAACACTCCAGAGTTCTACTTAAAATCAACCAGGGGCTTCGTAGGTTTGGTCAAGGACAGTGACGAATACGGACAAAATCACAGTGATGTAGTTGAGGATAGTGATGAAGATTTATACCAACGAAGAGATGGATGCGTCTAGACGATTCACTGAATCATCCAACAATATATGATTTTCAATGTCTGCCTGGAAACAATTTAATTAGCTTTTTGTTGAAAACTTTTTGTTTATAGTATGTTAAAATATACTTATACTTTAAAAATATGAAAAAAAAAATAGAAAATAAGATTTTAAAAAATTGCATATACAAGTTTTTTTTTTTTTTTTTGAAAGAACTATAGATAAAAGTTAAAATAACAAAAATTTAACATATAAATTGTATAATCTAATGCGAAACAGACATTTAATATTGTGTGACAAAATAATTGAATCTAACTGTTTGCAAATAGTTTGAATTTCGTTTGAAGCTCAGAGCCTATATAAAAATATATATATATATATATATATATATATTTGTAATTCTAAGAACCAAGGCAGATTCAACTTGCAATATCTTGTTATAAAGTTCTTGTTTAATAATAAGAAAATGTTAACCAACACTTTAAAGGTATCGAGTTACAAGCTATTTTTAAAAATATTTTATTAAAATAATAATAAAATAATAAATATTATTGACTGTTTATAATATTTTTTTAAGACATCGGTATCAAAACTTCTTTATTATGATCTTATTATGAAACAGCTGAAGTGAGTCAAAACGTAGCTTGAGATTCTATTACGCAACCAGCAGAGTAAACTTCATACAATTCTTAAAGTCAAGAGCATCTTGGCATTTTGCGACGGCATCTTTTTTCTGCATTGACTATTTTACTCTTTTTTTGGTCGGGCCTTCGATTGAATTCTTGACCCAGCCCAATGGCTATCTGGATTACTGTTGGAGCTAATACCTGTGGGGCTTTTCGGCCCAAATTTAATGCTTATAGCGGAGCTGAGTCTGGGTATACAAACAGATAACAAGGTAAGCCCATACGCCCTCATTCCAACCCAATTTGGAAGAATGCCCTTTCTTGTAACCCAAATTGTAGTAATATGGCTTTCAATTATCTTGATTTTCCCCCTCACTAATCACCATTGGAAGGGTGTCCTTTCTTGGCTTTCAATGATTGTTAAGACTCCTCAATTTTTTGAAATGCTAACTGAATAATTATCTTTCTTTTTTTCTCCTTTCTTTTTGGGATTTGGGAGTGTGTTGAGATTGAAATATCTTTTTTATTTTATTTTATTTTATTTTATTTTATCTCTTTCAATATAAAACTCATGGACCTATAGTACGGTAGATTGAGCCTAAAACTTCTAAGACTAATGAACACTCAACTCGAGAAAAATTGTAGGCTTTTTAAACTAAAAGAAAATCACAATATGTTAACAACTCTAGAAATTAAAGCATCAATTACATCATCATTTATATTCTCAAAAGGATTAGTCAAATTATAATTGGAGTTTCTCATAATCACTTATAAATTATTGATGTGTGGATTCAAAAATGCCCATACCATTCACACTCAAAATCCATATTATTTGGGGTATCATGCATATAGTTCCTAATTATAACTATTTACAGAAAAATGACATTTTCATTCTTTTTTTTTTTTTTTTTAATATTTTCACTTTCTTTGTGAATCTAGAAGTGGTTATATGTTATAGAAGTAAAGTAAACAAAAATTGACACAAAAATATTGTCATCCTATTTATATTTGATGATGATCCACAACAAATAATATTCGTCCATAATGGTTGTCCAAGACCAGTAACATCCAAAATAGCCTTTAGAAAAGCAGAAAGGGGAAATATACACCACAAACATAAAATACGGATGTCCCAGCATATCACTCGTCGTCCAAAAAGAATCCTATCATTCAAAGAGAACCAGTCATCCATACCAAGAAGGTATGGACAACCAACAAACACTTTGTAAATTTCTAAGTGTTTTTCACAATCTCAAAAGGTTTAACCACTAATTCTCACCTCAAAACATGGGGTGAATTCTCTGAAATTCACTCTACTCTCCCAACTAAGTCTACACATCTCCCTCAATATTAGTGGCACTTAATGAGTAGACCTACTATAAACTCTCTATAAAAGAGACCATGCATCATCCAACCAGGGTAAGTTTTTACCATTTATCTACTCACTACACTTGTATTCGAGAGAAAAAATTGACTTCATCGTCGAAGGGTCCTTAGCCAATTCACTCCAATCACCTTCCATAGTTTCTTTCTTTCTCTTAAGGTCATTCAACTGTCATTGCAACCTAAAGCATTCAACCTATTAATTTTTTATCATCATCAATATCTATAGTTGGCATTTTGTTTATAACAAAATCTAATAGTTAGATGGATTCCAGTTAGTTCAACTGGTAAAATATTTTATAGTTAAATAAGAAATCTGAGTTTTAATCTTTATTTACACAAAAAACCGATTCGTATCTTGGTCAACAAATTTTTTTTTTTTTTTTTCAAAATTCGTGTGTTTAGCCGTGGCAAAGAGATTAGTTGTACGGAAACTCGAAAATCAAAATGGAGAGAGAGAGCACTAAATTGGTCATGAAACATTCTTACCCAAAGTGGTACATCAAAAGCTTTGCATGGTTCTCAACTATGCGTAAATTTAACCAAAAATTGCATAGAAGGCAACAAACAATCTTGAAGTAACAAATAATGCACCTTCAAGCACAATAAACCATTTTCATGATAGAAAACGGAAAGAAACACCAAAATCGAAACCAATCTCCGTCATTATTAAGCAACATTCTATTATACTCTTCCCCACCACCTCTCTTCTCACCTATCTGTCTCTGTACCCATTAAAATATAGCAAAGCCCCAGATCCAAAGCAAAGCCTTAGTTAGGCGACCACTTCTCCACCACTGCACGTGCAGACCTTCCCTCTTTTTTCATTATCTTTATTCTTTTATGCTTTTTATAAAAAACACTTTTATAAAAGGCGTTTTTCTTTTTAATATTTCTTTCTTTTCTGTACTTTTAAAAGTGTATAGAACCGAGAAGGCTGGAAACCCCACATGCAAATGAGACTACTTTTGCTTGCATTGCATTTGACACGTGTGAGACTGTGCATGTACCTGTTTTCATTTGTTTCAGACATATAGACAATGCCCTCTCTCTGCCACTGATTCGAGCCGACGACAGAATTTATTTTGTCCACCCCCATGTTTGATGCTTCATAAGGGCGATCTAGGTTTGTTGCTCTATGATAGCCACCAAAACGCATTAAATATACAAAGCATTAAAAATAAAAAATAATAAACCAAACAAAACCAAGAAAAAAAA
The DNA here is from genome assembly GCA_032878915.1 of Castanopsis chinensis. Lineage (NCBI taxonomy): Eukaryota > Viridiplantae > Streptophyta > Magnoliopsida > Fagales > Fagaceae > Castanopsis > Castanopsis chinensis. The sequence continues at coordinate 11,060,645 of JAVQMG010000106.1, forward strand.
AAATTAATTTTGATTCTTTTGTCTATTTGCTCCAAAGGTACAAACTTTACAAGCAGTCCTTATCCATATTCTGTAAAGTGAATATGACCCCCCCGCACTTTGTGTGCTCTAAACAGAACCCATGGCGGTCCACCTCATGCATGTCAACTTCAAAACTCAAACAATTAGAATTGCATCAAATTCACAAATATGATTTTAATAAAAACCTAAATCTTTTTTAGTTTTACTAACAAACTTCTATAGTGCATACATTAATAAATTATTTTAAAAAATTATTTATACAAAAATAAAAACATTACTAACTTTTCTTACAATCTTTTCAATTTCTCATAATATTAACTAGACCATTTTTTAATGGATCACGCTGACGAGTGTCCTTAGAGCATTAATTAGCAATTTATTTTAAGAAAATTTTTGACACCACTTTTATTAGAAATAAAAAAAGTTGTCAAAATATTAATTGTTTTTTTCTTCTCAAATAAAAACTTTCTTTAAATAGATTTCCCTTTTTTAATTACTATTTTACTGATTATTATAATTAACAAAATAAGTTTTTTAATAGCCTTTTTAATTCTCCATAAAATATTTCAAAAAATTGATGATTAATGTATGCTATAAGGACATACATTACCCAGAAATTTTTTTTATACTATTTCACTAATTATTATAATTAACAAACGCACTTTACTTTTTGACAGTTTTGCTTGTGGTTCCTAGACCAAGTAAAAATTGTGATTAATTTAATCCACAACTTAGGTACAACAACAATTAGTGGAAACATCAAATTATTCTGTAGGGTAAAGCATTACAATTTTTTGGCTAGTGTAAACGTCTAATCTCCTCGTTTCCTTTTGTGGTTTGTGTCATGCATATACAGTGTGTGTTGCTGAAGTGAAAGCTTCAATGATAGAGAGTGGAATGTGGTAGGCCTTATTTGCAGACTCACAATGTAAGCCTTATAATTCTAAGCTTGTTTTATTCAGAGCTAAGAATTGGAGCTTTTTATACGCGGTCCCAACAATCAAAAGAATCAAAATCCCGTTATTGAGAGAATATTCCAAAACAGGCTCAAATCATTGTGGGGGAAAAGAAAGTAGTGAAGGATAAGAAAATCAGGTACCGCAAAAAAGCAAAGCTGAAAGGGAAATCTCTCTAAAAACAGCCCAAACATAAAATTCTCTCTCTTGTACAAAATTAAATCAACCCCATCAATGCACAAACTTTATGAATCCAAAAATAGGATTAAAATTCACTTACTATTATTACTGTACTAAGAAATAGATTCAAGTAGAAATAGAAGCTTCTATCTTTTTACTGTTGTAGGACAAAGCTTCGCTTTTTTTTTTTTTTACATAGTACCCTAGTGGAAAAAGAGAAAGCTGTACAATAATAATAAATCTAAAACCACCTTCTTCCATTACTACCACCTAAACCCAATTGCATGCAACTCCCTGTGCTAACCAGTGACTTTAGCAAATCTCTCTTTCTCTTTCTGTTACTCTCACAGTCTCACTCCCTCATGGCTTCAAACGAATCCACTGGTAACGACCCTCCAATGGCACATCCTTCACAATGTCATAGTTGTACCTGTAATTAAAAAAAAAAAAAGAGGTTGTTAGTTAGTTAGAATTTGATTCCTCGCTCAGCTAAAATGCGCTTCTACAGTGAATCCTCTTATCCTGCGCATCCTCTTTCCTTTTTCTTACAAACGCAGACAATGAGAGCGAGAGAGCTAGAGAGACTCACTTCTCTGCGAATCGCTTTTGCTCGTACTTTTCTGCAACTGCGAAGAAAGCTTCGATCTCTTCTTTCGGTGGCATCTTCGCCGGAGGATTATTCTTCGTCGCCGCCGGCGAGTCCATTTCGTCTGAGTCTACACAGACCGAGCTCGACGGTGTGCCTTCTATGCTAAATAGGAAGAAAAAGAAGCAGCAGCTTAAAGAAGTAAGAATCGAACGGTTACGAAACGTTTGGTTTGGTTTTGAATTTGAACAATTTGAGAGAGTGAGAGAGATAAATGAACCTGAATTTGTTGTTGTTGTTTATGTACGTTGTTGAGTCAACGGTTTCGAAACTCTTGGCCTGAAATACACATTCAAGAAGCGTAAATAAATACGGAATATAAAAGCGTTAATTGATAGTATAAGCAATTAAGATTGAGTACTGGAATTTCAGCTCAAGTAAGCTTAAATTGACAATTTCGAATTCTTAGTTTTTTTTTTTTTTTTTTTTTTTTTTTTTTTTAAATTCATTTTTTTTATCTTTCTCAGCAACCAAACGGAGACTAACATAGACAAAATCTTTCAGAAATTCAAAAAATTTCAAATTCGGAAATTCACCTCCAGATCTATGAGCCTGAAGCCATCCCTGACGACCTCGCTCGAGTCATTGCTAGAGCAACAAGAAACCGGAAACTGGTCCACACAGAAGCTCGTGCACGAATCACCAGTGTTCATTTCTCCGCCGAAATTCACTGTCCTCTCCGGCGAATCAAAGCAAAAACGAGCGTCGTGGAGTTCCACATCCGAAGAAGTCAAGCCAATGATTCTCCTTTTCTTCGAGACCGCCATGGTTGTGTTTGAGCCAGAGCCAGAACCATCCACCACCGCAATTCGCTTACAATTTCTCACACAATCGCCCATCTCTCTCTCTCTCTCTCTCACTGTACGCACTCTCAAATCTCAATTCTCTCTTGCTTTTTTTTTTTCTCTCGTTTTGTCCGTGGGTTTGCAATATTTGTGTCTTGGAAAAAGGTCGAAGGAAAAGACTGTGAGTGGGAGATCCAAGACCAAGAGTAAGAGAAGATGTTGATGTTGAGGTTGAGAAAGGTGATTATTATGAGATTAAATGGACGGTTAAGATTTGATGCTAAAAGTGCGGGTGAGTTTGTTACTACAAGTTTGTTACCGTTTTGGTATATGGGTGTGGTCCTGAGTGAAAAAAGAAGAAAAAAGAAAGAATCGGAAGGAACGGTGGGTGCTGTGCTGCCGTTTTGGGTGTGTAGAAGCTGTCACCAAAGATCTAGCTGTTGAAGGATCCCAGGTTCATACCTTCATTCTCGTAGTCGTGGCTTAGTCTTATAATATACCGCTCACACGTTGAAACGCTTCGTTTTTCCACTATTTATTTCTTTTCAATGCTTTGTCCCCCTTTTCTTAAATTTTTTGTTTTTAATAAATAGATAGAGTAAATAGTAGTAACTACCAAGTTTAAAAACACACCAATAGACTTATTAAATTCAATATAGGGTTTTAAATTCAAACCCAAAAAAAAAAAGAAAATCGTTTTGGTAAACTGGAAAAACATTTTAATCCCAATACAAAAGAATTATAAATAGGAAACACATCCGCGGTTAGAGCATCTGCATCCAAAATTCTAAATCTCCAAATATGCTATCTAGCAACACAAACACAACAAAACTCGTTATATTCAAGTTGTCAAAACTAAAAATTCTTGCTACTTCTTTTTATTCTCTCTGTCGTAGTTTTTTTTTTTTTTTTTTTTTTTTTTTTGAGAAACCTCTATCATAGTTAAATGAATTTTTATTTGATTTTTTTATGTTATTTTAATGAGTTATATGTTAAAATAAGATATGAGATGTAAGATGTATTATTAAGTAAAATGTTAAAGTAGATAAAAGTAACTTTTTGAAGTATTAAATGCTAATTTTTTTAGCAAACCAAATGTTAATGCTTGATAAAAAAAAATTTGGGGGGGGGGGGGGGGGGGAGGGGGGCATCCAAAAACAGTCAAAAGGATTTGTAATTTATAAGACTATTTAGTGTATAATATAAATAAGAGTCATATGATTAATTAAAAATATCATGTAGCTAAAAAAAAAAATAGTGGGTGGTCTTTTCAACCTTCACATAGTAGGTTGAAGGAAGTTTCCTCCTCATTGATTTAAAGATGATTTTTAAAAAAAAAAAAAAAACAAGATCAATTAAATCAGGTATTTGAATTCAAATGGAAAAACTAATATATTGCAATTAAAGTATTATATACCTAAGTTTTATCATTTACTAAATGGCAAGTATGTGTAAATGTAACATATAAATCCAAACTTTGTTCTAAACCATAACTTCTTTAATAGAATATTTCATCTATCCAAAAAAATTATACTCAAACTATGTACAAAATGATGCATTCTCCTTTGAGATTGTATAAATGAATACAAATATTTTTAAATATGGAATATTTCATTAGGCTTCATGAGATGAGAAGACGCACGTATTTGTTCAATTTATACAAATCTTTAGAGGGAGTATCATTTCGTCCATAATTTGGGAGTGCGTTGTTTCGTGAGATTTTAAGAGATATTAGTGTATTTTATCCCAAAGAGAAAAACTTGGATTTTTTTTAAACGAGATAGAAAATCTACTTTAGCTTAATCTAAGTATATATGTATGTGAAACTCCCTTCTAGAGAGTTGAACCCCAAGCCTTACCCACACGCTCTACAATCATTTATACTTGTAAAGTTTCATCTTGGATTATTTATAGATATCCATATTTAGGAATGGTAACAAAGTCGAGTTCATGGTTGTCAAAATCGCAATCCGGATCGTAAAATCACACAATTTTACGATCCCATCTCACCAAAAAGTTTAAAATCGTAGTAGGATCGCAAAAATATTAGGATCATAGGTGGGATCGTGTAGGATCATAGGATCGTATGGGATCCTACTGATCCTAGCATTTGGCTTTTTTTTCTCTCTCTTTTTTTTTTTTTTTTTTTTTTTTTTTTAAGTGTGATTCGTTTGGGTAAACCAAAACCCACAAGCCCAACGTTTTTTAAGTATGATTCATTTGGTAAACCAAAACCCACAAGTCCAAGTGCCCAACAAGTTTTAGAAGCCCAAGAAGTCTCAAATTAACCCCTTTGTGAACATACAATCTCAAAAAAAAACCTATGGTATAAGTTTAAGGTTTTCAAAAACAAAACCTAAATTATTAAGAAACACAACTCTAGCACGCACTTCTGTCCTACGCTTAAAACCCAACACCTCTCAGCCCTATTAATGGTGAGCCATCATCACTGCCTTTAAGCTCAACGTTTTAAAAAAAAATAATAAAAAAAATAAAATAAAATAAAAACTCAGTCAAAAACCTAGCACCTCAGTTTCACGCCTCCTTACTCCTCTGTCAAAAACCCAGCACCTCTCAACCCTCTCAATGATGTTGCCATGAGCTACCTTTAAGCTTTCTGGTAATTTGTTTTGGTAGTTAATACTTAGTAGTTTATCATTTATTTGTACTTTGATAGCTTGATTCTATATTGTTCTGTTGTGTATATGATTTTGACCAAGCTTTTAAGGTTTTTATTTCTCTATTTTGTTAACTAAATTAAGTAAAATTTGAAAAATTATGAAACAAGATCTTCAGTAATTGATTCTTTGAGAAATATTAGTAAACATAATTAGTAGTTTAGAATTGCACACAACATGTTTGATGAATTCTCTGTGTGATTTTTTGAACATGCTCTGTATCTTGGTGTCTTTCTTTTGCAGCTGTAGTACAAATATACAATGCCTACTTTGGCTAGAAAGAAAATTAAGTGAAAAAATGCACCAGGAAATAGGTCTGACCTGGGATGGGATCATGGTGTTGAAGTAGGTTTAAGGCAAGTAATTATTGCAAAGAAATTCATAGTGGGGGTATATATCGGCTAAATCATCATTTAGTTAGGACTAGGAAAAATGTTTCACCTTGTTCTAGTGTGCCAGAAAAGGTGAGGGAAAAATTTGTAGCTCTTTTGAATGCTCAAGCTGAAGCATCTATAAAAAAGAAAAGGTGGTATATTATAGAAGAAGAGGATGATGGCAGTGATGATGAATTAGTTGAAGTACAACAACTACATTCATCAAAAGGGAGGGGCAGACACATCGGCTTCTCCATGGATAAGTTTGTTACAAAAAAAAAAGAAAGTAACAATGAATCGTATGTTTAAAAAAGGAGAACGTGATATAGTGATCCAACAAATTGCTAGATTCTTCTACACTAGTGCCATCCCTTTTAATTGTGTCAAAAATTCGGAGTTTCTTCGAATGATTGAAATGATTTCAAGATTTGGAAATGGCCTCAAGCCTCCTTCCTATCATGAGATTAGGGAGACATGCTTGAAGAAAGAGGTAGATTTTACACAACAAATGCTTGAAGAATATAAGGTTGAATGGAAAAAAACAGGTTGTTCAATTATGTCTGATGGCTGGTCTGATAAGAAAAGGAGATCCATCTGTAATTTTGTGGTGAATAGTCCCAAAGGAACCATTTTCCTATACTCTATAGACACATCTGACATATCTAAAATAGCTGAAAAAATTTGTCAAATGTTAAATGAAGTTGTGGATAGGGTTGGAGAGGAGAATGTTGTGCAATTGGTGACTAACAGTGCTGCAAACTACAAACTAACTAGAGAGATGTTGATGCGGAAGAGAAAGTGCTTGTTTTGGACTCCATGTGCGGCCCATTGCTTGGATTTGATGCTTGAGGATTTTGAAAAAAAGCTTAAGGACCATAAGTACACAATTGCAAAGGGGAAGAAGATTACAACATACATATATTCTAGAGCTATGCTTTTAAATTGGTTGAGGGATTTCACTAAAAGGAGGGAATTGATTAGACTTGCTGCCACTATTTGCAACATCATATTTGACATTGTCATGCCTTAATGAGTTCAAAGAAGAATTGATGACAATGTTTTCTTCAGAACAATGGAGGTGTAGTAAATTTGCAAAAACAAAAGAAGGGAAAAGAATTCATGCCATAGTTATGGATAACAACGGCTTTTGGCAACTTGTTATCAAATGCTTGAAGGCTGCAATACCCCTTTTAAAGGTACTTCGCATGGTGGACTCTGATACACCTTCAATGGGATTCATTTATCTAGAAATGAAAAAAGCAAAAGCAGAAATACAAAAAAATTTCAATAATGTTCAAAAGAGGTAACCATTTTATTTATATCTTCCTTAAATTTACATTTGTTTTTAACTCATTAGCTTATTAAATATATAGTCATTGTTTTTTTTAAATATAATATTCACTGTTTTAAATTGTAGTTACAAAGAGATATGAGATATTATTGATGATCGATGGGAAATGCAACTTCATAGGCCTTTGTATGCTGCGGGATACTATTTGAACCCTTCTATTCATTATGATCCTTCTCTTGATCTAGGTTCAGATATTAAATTAGGACTGTATACGTGTCTTCAACGAATGGTTCCAAAAGTTAGTGATAGGAAAAAGATAGATGTCCAACTTGAAAAATTCAAACAAGCAAAGGGACTCTTTGGTATTGAAGCTACCATACTAGCCAAAAATACTAAACAACCAGGTAATAATTTTGTTTTTCATTTTTTGTTTTACATTCAAATTCATCTTTATTAGTTGTAGATTATATTCTTAAGACTAAGATATTATAATTCATATAGGTATCAGCTGAGTGGTGGGACTCATATGGAGATGACTGTCCTGAATTGAAAAAAATTGCTATAAGAATATTGAACTTAACATGTAGCTCAACTAGTTGTGAAAAAAATTGGAGTGCGTTTGAAATGGTAAGACCAAATGACTTTGTTATATTATGACAAGATGATTTTCCATTTTCTTTCTTCGTTAAAAGTTTGTTTCTTCCCCTCTCCTCTCTGTTTGAGAATTCTCAATTAAAATTGTTACAACTATAGGTACATTCAAACAGGAGAAACCGCTTACACAAGAAAAAAATGAATGACTTGGTCTGCGTCATGTACAACTTGAAGATAAAAGAGAAAAGAGCTAAGCCATTGAGTACAAAAGAAGAAGTTGGTTTGGAGAATTTGTCTTCTGATGATGAGTGGTTAGCAGCAGATTCCGTTGATTCGGAAGATGATAGTGCAGATTTTGATGAAGACAATGAAGGTATTAATTTATAACTTTAAAGTGTTCCTTTATAGCTAATATTTATACAAGTTACCTACGTATAGTTTGAATGTGTGACCACTAATCACTAGTTTATATTTGTATATTTATCAAAAAAATTTGTATATTTTGGTTATCAATGTTAGGTGATGATAAGGTTTCAAGAGTTGCTGCCAAAGGAAAAAGTGTGCTAGTTCATGATGTCAGTGATGAATATCATGAGAATGATGATGGTTCTAATGATGATGGCAGCGATGGGCCCCCACTTGGATTTGAGAGAGTTAGGGATTTCGATGATTATGCCATGGATGTTGATACTAGGAAGGATATAGATGATAAAATGGGATATGACAATTACAGTGATTAGATTAAAAGAACCGTAGAATGAGAATTCTCTTTTGGATTTCATATTTATAATTAGCTAGTTTACCTTAGATTGAGAATTCTCTTTTGGATTACATATTGTAAATTTGTGGTTAGCTAGTTTTTATATGCTAACTAGCCTAACTTATTTTGAATTTGGAACTTAGAATTTGGAAAACATTTTTCATATGTGTAGATAATATTTTGGTACTTAGATGCTAATTAAACATGTACTGAACTTTTTAGATACATTGTGTCAAAAGTTAAATATATTTTGTTTCGTTAAAATGACATAAGAACAATGTAGTGCGTGCAAATTACATTTTATGATGCATTTTTTTTAATGGATGGATTCATATTTTAAGTGATTATATAACATACAAAGTCACTATCAATAGGTTTTTTGCTTAAAATCTGAAAATAGGTAGGATCTTACGATCCATAATCCGATCCTACGATCTCCGATCTTATCTACCTCCAAAGATCCTACATAGGATTTCGATTTTGACAACCTTGGTCAAGTTTGGGAAAAAAAAAAAAAACTCAAACCGTCTAAATATTTTATATACCCAACCTAGCTATTAAATTTGAGAAATCATCCCAAGCCCGTCTCATTTATATTTGAAAAATCCAAACTTGTAATAGACCTGTTGGTTTATCTTATCATGAGTCAGATCAAATGGTTCGCATCAAATTGTTTAGTCTAAGATTAAATGTCTAAAATACCATTTAACAAATTTTACCATTAGTATGCATTTTTACACTAGATTAAAGAATTAAACAATAACTTAAGAGAGAAAAGAGAGTCATAATTTTTAGTATAAAACAAATAGTTAATTGTTTTTAGGGCATTTACTCAACCGAAAAAAAGAAGAAGAGTTTTTAGGGCAATAGCTAACTTATTTGTTTTTAAGCATAGCCCTCATCTATACTTAAATGATAGTTCTTACCTCAAAAAGGCATCCAAAGCTAGTATACAGTGAATCTAGTACAAGTAGTGCAACATCGGAGATGAATATACGGCGAAAATGAAGGAATACTCAATGCACTGATTCGTATCTGAATAATGGAAATTATTACACCCACTGGGAGTACCTTCCAAGTTCCAATAATTTGTTCCGTCTTTAGTTTGCCCAACATGTAAAAGAAGAAAAATATACGGCCTTAAAAAGAAAAAAAAAAAAAAAAAATCTGAAGAGTCCAGTTGGGAACAGTTTATTTAGCTAAAACTAAAAATTATTTGTCAAAAATACTGTAAATAAAGTAAAAAAGTAATTAAAATAGTACAATTAGACTCATAAATAATACCAAAAAGTATAATAAAACTCATAAATAGTAACAAAAATAAGCTGAATAGTAGACTAATGGGCGCTTTAGAGTATTTATTAGTAGACTATTTAAAAATAATTGATACTATATTTAAGAAAAATGTAAAAATTTTCAAAATAAATTACTTAATTTTTATTCTTATAAAAAAAATTAATTTTTTTTTCTAAATTAATGTATTTACGACATCTGTTAACTTTTCTTATATATAAAGAGTAGGAATAATGGTAATGCATTTGATGAAATTTTTGCTAAAATAATTATCCTATCTTAAGGGCAGCTTCCTAGCTAATTGGTGAGAAACCATCAGAGATTTTCCACTTTATATTTTGTAGGATGAAATGAGAGATTTTACTCTTGACTTCACGGTGCACAACAACGTCCAGCGAGTTTAAGAGGCATGTCCGTTGTGCTTTGTCCAGCCCAGATGGCACAGAGAAGATAAACAAAAATGATGGGTCATTGGGGATGATTTGATGGTAGATGAAATGATACGTACACTGGGGATGATTTGATCGTAGTTGAAATGAATAGTAAAGAGACAAAAATAAAATAAATTAAGAGAAAGGATGCAAAAATTTTGTAAATTTGTAAGAGCATTCTTATTAAGGCTTGGATATGCTATAAATGTTATTTTTAAGCATTTTAAACCCAAAAATTTACTCCATCAAACCTACTAAATGCTATAAAATTTGCAATACTGCTACAATACACTCTCACTTTTGAGAGCATTGTAGCAGTATTGTAGTAGTGCATTGTGGCAGTATTGTATAATATTTTATTAATTTATTTATTCTATCTCTCCAGCTCTGTCTCCCATATCTCTCTCTCTCTCTCTGTGGTTCTCTCTCCGTCTTTCACATCTCTAGTTCTCTTTCTCTGTCTCATTTCCTCACTCCCTCTCTCTTTCTCTCTTTCTCTCTCATTTCCTCACTCCCTCACAACAAGTTTGTATGTTTAAGATCGGCTTGGTGGCGAGGAGAACAGCGTGATGGCGTGAGATCAGCATGGAGGAGATCGACGTGGAGACCGGCGTGTTGTGTGTTTTCTTGTGGTTGTTGTGGCCGGTGTCTTATGGTTCTTGTGGCGGTTTTTTGTGGTTCTTGTGGTATGGTTTCTTGTTGTGACCGGAGCTGTGGCTGTAATGTTTGGTGGGTATCGGTGGTGCTCGGTGTTCGTGGATCATCGATGTGACCGGAGTTAAGATCGGGGTGGTGGGTTTTGGCTGGGGTTGAGAACGAGGTGGATGGGTGGTGGTGGGTTTTGGTTGGGGTTGAGATAGGGGTGGGTGGGTGGGTGGGTGGGTGGGTGGTGGGTTTTATGGTGGCGGCGATGGAGGTTTTGTGGTGGGTTTTCTGCTGTGGTTTGTGGTAGTGGTTTTGGTTCAGCGTAGGGCGTGGTTTGTGGGTCACCGATCCTGGGTTTGTGTTTGTTACGGGTTTTGGTTGCTACAATGGCGGTGTTGTGACTTGTTACGGTGGTGCTGTGACTTGTGGTGGGTTGTGGTTGCTACAATGGTGGTTATGGCAAGTGGTGCGATGGTGGAGGAGGGGGGTGGATGGTTGCCATAGTTTTGTGTGTAGTTGTTTTATTATTATTTTAATGAGTAGTTTATATTATTTAAATGAAATGGTAAAAAATATAGAAGGTTTGATATTAAGCATATTGAATAATGAGTTGTTAAAAGTTAAAATTTTGGGTTTTGAAGCGGTATATGCTAAAAATTTTACTCAGCTTGATAAGAATGCTCTAAGTCTAATCCTATTTTTTCTATTTTACCCTCTTATTTTTAGAAAGCACCTACATCTTTGTCTATTATACATATCAATTTATTTAAATAATTATTCTTATTATTATTTTATTATATATCTCATCTTTCTCAAATCTTCGCCCCCTCTCTCATTATTTCCCTTATCTTTCTCAAATCTCTACCCCTCTCTCATCCTAAACCCCCTACCCCCACACATGCACACACGGCTCCAGCTGCATTAGCAACTCTGGCAACATCGGCAATAGCTCTAGAGACAACTCTAGCAACTCCAACGAGTTGATTTTAAGTTGTTTTGTGTTGATTTTGAATTATTTTTTGTTTAATTTTGTTGATTTTGTGTTTGGATTATCAAATGTTAAAATGGGTTGTGGTGGTAGACTGATGATAGTTGGGTGGTGCTGGGTTGATATGGTTGTGGTGATTTCATCTGGGTTTGATTTGGTTAATTTTGGCTTTGATTTCATCTCGGTTTTGCTTGGTTCTCTAATTGCGGTGTGATCATCTGGGTTTGGTGGTGGTGGTGGGTGTTGGTGATCATCTAGGGGTTGATATGGTGGTGGTGGTTGGGTGGTGGTGATCATCTGCGTTTTGCTTGATTAATTTTGGCTTCGATTTCATCTGGATTTTAAGTTAATTTTCTGTGCTAGATTGCGGTGTTTGGTGGTGGTGGTGGGTTTGGTGGTTGGGTGGTTATTTTCTTCTTCCTTCTTAATTATTCTACCGTGCTAGGTTGTTGTAGACATTGGAGAAATTGCTGGTTGTTGTAGACGTAGAGGAAGAGAAATAGTTTGATAGAGGAAAGAGGAAAAAGAATTAAAAAAATCATTTACACATGAACAGTAACTATGGATATATGCACGGTTACTGTTCATTTGCAAAGTAGTTGTGTATATTTGCATGTTTTTACAAATACTGATGTGGGTTATTTTTAGGGTTAAAATGTGCAAAATTGAGCACTTCTTGTATGTTGCACATTTTTACAACCACTAATGTGGTTGCTCTAATATGTCAACAACATTTTCAAAACAAATCTTAAATGGTAAGTTGTTATTGGCTGTTACTAATGGACAAAAAAATAATATCAATTGTAAGTTCAAATTAGAATCAATAACAATTTAGAGTTTAAATTCTATAAAGATGTGGTGTAAAACCCATGTTTTATGACTCCAATCCCAACATGCCATATCATCTTATCACATATTAAAGAATAAACACAATACACTCAATCAGTTCTATCACCGCGCACCCTTAGTGCGATGGTCACTCCACAAGTATAAATGTTTGTGAGATGTGGGGGGCAAGGGCCAGGATTCAAGTCTCTAGGAGGGAGTTTCACACACATATACATTTAGATTAGGGTAGAGTAAATATTCTATCTTGTATTAAAAAAAATAAAAATTCTAATACCCATATATAAATCTAACCAAATTGAGAAATTATTGAGATGTTATTAGGTATGGTAAGATGTATTGAATTTTAAGTAAAATGTTGATATGGCAATTACTTATTGAATGGTGTAAAACATGGGTTTTACAACCCATCCTTATAGAATTTAATCTCAACAATTTGTTACTTATAATTTATTATCAATATGTCGTGAAAATATTATAGACGTAACAGTTTTTATAAATTAAATAAGAAGTCATACCCAACCCACAGAGCTCTCATTTTTGCTGGATCTAGAAAAGGTCAACCAAGCAACTTAAGTCAAATTAAGCATGAATAAAGAAATTCTTAATCAATGTTGCAGTATTTTTCTTTTTTTGGATTTTGTTATGGATATTCGTTTATGAAATGCTTTTTTTTTTTTTTTTTTTTTGAGAAAGTGAAAAAACAATGAATTTTTTTTAGTGTTTTTATACTTTCCATTAAAGTTGTATCAAGATTTTTTAAAAATGATTCATTAATTAATGTCCTAAAGATATCAGTAACAAACCTTTATTTAAATGAACATTACTTCAATATTAGGCACTGTCCTTACCTAGGAGATGGTACAAGACCCACAGATATAAGATCCACCTACCTGTGAGAGGCATACTCCATTAGCGTATAAAATAATTTTCCTTACTTTTATATATATTTTTTTAGAAACATAATTTTCCCTTACCTAGGTCTTAAGAAAGACTCAAATTCTAGTTCTTATTTATTTCCTCAAAAAGCATAAAAAGAGTCCATCGTGCAACATCAGAGATGAATTATACAACAAATATTACGGAGCACTTAATGAGAATTATTACACGTACTGCCGCTGACAGTATCTTTCCAATAAATTGCTTGATCTTTCTTTAACCCTTTGGTTTAAATGTAGGGCTCTATCGTGCGAAATAATACAGTTTATATACTTTATATCTCAACAACCTCCTTTCCCCGCCCCCCCCCCCCCAAAAAAAAAAAAAAAGAAATCTCAACGACCATAACCAAAAGCCAATAAATTGGAAAAAAAAATAAAAAAAGAAAAAAAGATTTTTTTTTTTAATTTTAACACAAGAAAAAATTAGATGTTTTTTTAGGAAAACAACAATAATAATGATAATAATAATAATAATAATAATAATATTAATAATAAATAAATAATTGATGACTTAAGGAGATGTTTGATTCACTGTGATGTATATTATGATGATGTAACATGAAAGTTTTTTATTTATTTTATTTTTTCTAACATTACTATAATTTACAATTACAAAATATATCACATTATTTTAAATCTCATTGTCTTCCTAAATAATGTAATATTGTATTATTGTATTAGGATTACATTAATGTAAGATTACTACAACGTAATATTTTGGCATAATGTAACATTATAGCGAACCAAACGTTCCCAAAGTGTTATATGCTACACTTCTCACATGTCCAAATTTTCTACTGAATTAATATCTTTTAACATTACCTAATCTTTTAACATTGCCATTAGAATGTCCTCGATCAGGGTACATATAGTTAGTAGGCATTTTTCTTATCGCCTAAGATTATTTATTGGTGTTCATATGATCGTATAGAGATTTCAAGGGAGTTAAACAGTAAAAAAATTCCATTTGTAAAGGAATAAATAAATAAATAAATAAAAACGAAAAACCGACCTACCCTCAGTTTGCCAAATTTTCTACTGTTAGTAATTTCTCTTGACTTTGTTATGGGAGAATTCCATTAGTAGGCAATTTTCTTTTTGTCATAGGTTAGATCATGATTTCAAGGAACTTGGGAATCGATCTTACGTTGGCTAAATTATTTTATATGAACTTTTTTTTTTGAAAAGCTATTTTATATGAACTTTATAATGAATCACATCGTGAAATTATGTCATACAAACGTACGTTTTTAATTATATACTTACGTTGAACCACATAGTTAAAACATGCCGTGACCGTGAACGACCCAATTTGTTATTGAAAAAAAGAAAGTTGTGGTTGACTACTAAAATAACATAAAATAAATTATAAACCTCTCTTAATTTTTTAATAAAATCTTGGTAGTAGAATTTAAAAAGGTACTAGAAAAAAAAAGGGAAAAAAAATGAAAGGATATTCACTTGATGCAACCATAGCATGTAGAACTAGGGATGGCAATATGGGGTGGGGTGGGGTGGGGTGGGGTGGGGCGGGTGTGAAAGATGGGGTCTTCACCCTTGTCATGTATGGTTTTGTTTTGTTTCATTCCCACCCCACATAACGGGGAAAATTTTCTTACCCCATCCCTTGGGGCTCTGAGAAGCCCTGCCTTATCCTATAAAACTCTACTTCTTGTTAATTTTCTCACAACTCTTACAATTGTTTTTAATAAAACTTGTTTTGTTAATAAAAATATACTTTAAATTACAAATAAATTTATCCCATCAAATCAGACTAATTTTAGCAAAAATTGAATTATATTATTAAAGTGTTTAACAAGACAATATTACAACAAAAACAAAATCTCATAATACAAAATCAATGATTCAATAGTTTATAAATTTGTTTATAATATAGACAAAAGAAAGTTTTAAAATCGGTACCTTATTTTCAACCTTACTAGAGAGGGGGAAAAAAAAAAAGAAAAGAAAAGAAAAAAGAGGTAGTAACCTTTGTTAGGTAGGGGTAAAATAAAATAAGCTGATGATATGTTTATTTAAATGGTAGGGTTTTAGGGTATGAAAAATTTACAATTTAACCCTTATCAATGCGGGGCGGGATGAGGATGGGGCGGGGCGGGACGGTGTAGGTTGAGTCTAAAAAGTCTAAACCCATCCCCGCCCTACCCGTGGTGCGGCGCTTAAATCTCGCTCCATTCCCGTCTCACCGCCTTTGCAGGGAGGGAAAAACCCACATGGGGCGAAGCGGAGAGGGGCGAGGCAAAATTTTCATCCCTATGTAAAACACCATTTTATTATAGAGTAGTAATATATAATATGTCATGATTTGAAAACAAGCTTCTATATCTATAATTAGGAAAAGACTCTTTAGTGCCCATTTATTTTCTATATTTACCAAAATGCTCCTTAACTAGTCATTAACACATGCAATACATGGGAGAGTTCTAAATATGAATCTGAATAAATTATGAATAAATTATTAATAAGCATTTCTTAGGATTGTGTTATTATTTATTCTACCATTTAAAGAAATTATTATATAATGATAATAGAACTTGTGAATATAGAAGGTTTTATAAGGAACCCTTATAGAATTTAAAGTCAATTATCACATACACATACACACATTATAATAATGATGTGAAAAATTGTAATGCCCATATTAGAATTATTTATTCTAGTTGTAATCTAGGCTATGCAATACAAAGGAAAATTTAACAAAATATGATTGTGGCAGGCAAAAATTGACATGTCAACATCCACTTGGTTTCTTAGCTTTCAATTCTTACCCACCACAATAGGTGCCATCTGTGGGGAGGTCTCCTAAGGTGCCCTTGCAAAAATATTACTGTTATGGCCAATCCTAGGTGCAATGGATTGTTAAAATCCATGGGCTCTTAGAGCAGAGACCATTTTGTTATTCTCGAGCGAAGGAGGGACCTTCATGTGGCTCACACTTCAAGCGAAAGGGTGCGCTCCATTCATTTTAAGCGAATTGGCTAGCATGAAGCCAGTCACCATTCGCGAGATGAGGAGCAGCATAACCCGGAGAAAAAAGTGGAACAATTGCGTCGACGTCTTCATCGCAGAGCTCGAATAAGGGAGGATAGAACACCATCCCCAAATCAATATTCAAGTAGGGGAAGCAACGAAAGTTACTATCCTCGAAGTAGATTTCTGCCTAGTAAATCGTTCACGTCACATTACATCAAACTTCTGGACGAAAACAATATCGTAGAAGGTCCGAAACTCCGCCAAGAAGGAGCCAGGCGCATGATGCCATGGGAAAGGTCTCCTTCAGATATCCAACTCCCTTTTTTCTCGGTGTATTGAACAGACTGAGCTCCCTCGTTGCTGTAACCAGCCTACCTTTACCATTTATAATGGTAGGACCGATCCTGTTGAACATGTTAGTCACTTTAATCAAAGAATGGCTATCCATTCCAAAAATAAAAGCCCTTATATGTAAGGTTTTCCCCTCAAGCCTTGGTCTGGTTGCCATGAGGTGGTTTGATAACCTTGAAGAAGGGTCCATACATTTCTTTGAAAAGTTAACCAAGGCCTTCGGGGCAAGGTTTATGACATGTAGCCAAGTTCCTAGACCCCTAGACTCTCTATTGTCAATGTCCATGAAAGAGGGAGAGACTTTGAAAAGCTATTCAAATATGTATTGGGAAGTTTATAATGAAGTCGATGGAGACTTTGAAGACGTTGTTATGCGAACCTTCAAGGTAGGCCTCCATACACATTTTGACTTGTGAAAATCACTAACTATGAAACCACCTTGGAGTATGCATCAGTTGATGGATCAAATTGAGGAACATAAAAAGGCTGAGGATAGTTAGAACTCTAGCAAGGGAAAAGCCAAGGTCTTCAATCCTGATCGAAGGGATAGCTTATCAGGGCCAGTTCACATCCCCTCTACCGAGGAAGGATTTTTTCAGTCAGGCATCCCGTAACCTTGTTAGCCCTCAGGCAGTAAACTCGGTGTTCAAAGAGCCAATATATTGAGTGTTAAAGAAGATCAAAAACCAAGGTCTTCAATCCTGATCGAAGGGATAACTCATCGGGCCAATTCACATCCTCCCAATCAAGGAAGGAGTTTTTCAGTCAAGCATCCCGTAGCCTTATTAGCCCTCAGGCAATAAACTCAGTGTTCAAAGAGTCAATATATTTAGTGTTAAAGAAGATCAAAATCCAAGGTCTTTAACCCTGATTAAAAGCCAATAATTAGAACTCTAGCAAGGGAAAGGCCAAGGTCTTCAATCTTGATTGAAGGGATAGCTCATTGGGCCAGTTCACATCCTTCCGACCAAGGAAGGAGTTTTTCAGTCAGGCATCCCGTAGCCTTGTTAGCCCTCAGGCAGTAAACTCGGTGTTCAAAGAGCCAATATATCAAGTGTTAAAGAAGATCAAAAGCGAGCTTTACTTTAAATGGCTGAACAAAATGGGAGGAGATCCCACTAAAAGAAACTAGAGTTTGTATTGTCAGTAACACCAAGACCGAGGCCATACAACCAAGGACTGTAGGACTTTACAAGTCTTCCTTAACTAGTTGATCAAAGCTAGCAAACGAGAACAGTTTTTACAATAGCCAGATGGTCAAAAAGATCAGCTTGTCGCAGGGCCACAAAGAAATGGAGCTCCCCAATCATCCGTAGGAACAATAAATGTCATTTTTGCGGTCCTGAGGGAATACTCACATTCAGTTGGCAGGGTAATGGCGATATCTTTGCAGTTGGATGGATATGAAGAAGAAGTACTGTGCAAGAAACCTACAATTTCAGAACAGCTAATTTTGGGACTTTCGGAGAAGGATAAGGAAGGGACAATTCAGCCGCATGACGATGCGTTGGTGGTAACCTTGCAGATAGCGGGATTCAATGTGAAAAAGGTAATAATTGATCACGATAATGGGGCTAAAATTATGTACCTTGATCTATTTAGGGGTCTAGGGCTTAAATTGGAGGATTTGAGTAACTATGACGTTCCTTTGGTCAATTTTGATAGGAAAGTTATGATTCCGAAGGGAATGATCCGATTACCTATACAAACAGGGGAGAAGGCGGTGAGTGTGAATTTCATAGTGGTCGATGCCTTTTCTCCGTATACGGCCATTCTCGCGAGACCATGGTTGCATACTATCGGGGCAGTCTCCTCAACTCTGCATGTAAAGTTAAAATATCCCACTAGTGAAGGGGTAGCTAAGCTGGTAGGATGCCAAGAGGTGGCTAGGCAGTGTTTGGTGGTAGCAGTTAACCATCATGCTACCGAGGTAAGTCCTTTGGAGATAGGACCTGTCTTATAGTAATCACAGCTCAGGTTGCCACTCTCCTCGGATTGTTCAGTGTCATGTGAGGAGTTGGAAAAGGTCGTCATTAAGGGGGATGCAAAAAGGTACTTTCAAGTTGAGACTCAACTCCCAGTGGAGGATAAGAAGCAGTTGGGGGATTTTTTGAAGAGGAATTTGGATTCGCTTGGAGTGCATATGAAGCGCCTAGGATTGATCTCGAGTTCATTTGCCATCACTTAAATGTTAATCTTAGGGCTACTCCGAAGAAGTAAGCACCTCGGCGTTCGTCTAAAGAGCATTCTGAGGCTGTAAAGGACAAGGTTCGAAAACTTAAGCAAGCTAGGGCAATTAAAGAAGTCTTTTACCCTGAATGGTTGGCCAACACCATAGTAGTAAAGGAGAAGTTGGAGAAATGGAGAGTTTGTGTGGATTTTACGGACCTTAATAAAGCTTGCCCAAAGGACCGGTTTCCCATCCCGAGGATAGATCAGTTAGTGGATGTGACATTCGAACACCCTAGAATAAGCTTCTTGGATGCTTTTCAAGGGTACCTTCAAATCCCTTTGGAGCTGTTGGATCAGGAAAAAACAACATTTATCACTCCAACGGGGAACTACTGTTACCTAGTAATGCCATTTGGCCTAAAAAACACTTGATCTATGCACCAAAGAATGGTGACGAGAATGTTCGAGAGCCAGACGAGAAAAAGAGAGGCAAAGAAAAACAAGAGAGAAAGAGAGAAAAAAAGAGGTAAATTGACCAATTGGAAAACCCTTCCTCAGACTAAACCTGAGGATGAACACTTAGCTAATAAATGGTCTTCTCTTTTTTAGTGTGCTCACTTCATACTACGAACTTATCTGTTTACTATTGGCTGTATTGTAGTTGGGTATTCAAAATGTTGATATTGTATTCCACCTTTAAAATTATATTGTGTGTGCAAAAATAACACGTCAACATCCACTTGGTTTATTAGTTGTCAATTTTTGCCCACCACAATGACTTTTTGTTCTCTATTTTTTTAGAGTAATATTACAACCACAAACTATTTTACAACATTTTTACAAACTGTTGATGTAGTCAACTTCTTATTGGTTTTCATTTAGGTCTACTATTAATATCACTTTATTATTTGCCAATAACCACTTACCACATTAGTAGTTTGTAAAATTTTTTTGTAAAAATATTTGTATCTCTAGCATAACTCTTTTTTTTTTTTTTTAAATCTAAATATGAAGAGCAATGATACAAAAAATATTTTACAACATTTTTTCAAACTATTGATGTAACCAATTCTTATTGATTTTCATCTGAACCCACCACAAATATCACTTTTCACTTACTAATAATCACTTACTGTATCAACAGTTTGTAAAAAATATTGTAAAATAGTTTATATCTATAGTATTTTCCAAATATGAAATATGAAAATTATAGTAATTATTAATAGAAATTTATTATGATTTTGTTTGTATATGGAACAATCTATTTTATCAATCAAAGAAAATATTATGTGACAAGACTCAAGGAAGGTTTAAATATAGGAGAGAATTTTAATCAGTTAAAAAAATACATTGTGTTTGTATATGGAAGTTTTAAATATATAATAAAATCTAAACTCAATTAAAGAAAATATGATGATGTGGATAATTGTAATGGTAAGTTTAAATATAGAAAAGAATTTAAACTTAATTATATAGACACACACACACACACACACACACACACACACACATATGTAGGGTCGCGATTTGCATCTAAGCTTAAAGTAGGAAGGAGATAGGCCCAAAGAGTCCAATACAATGAATTTTTAAAGAGTGGACAAGAAATTTAGGATTTAGTGAGTTTAGTTAACAATAACAGTGGGCTAAAATCACAATAGGAGGAAGTTGGAATAATTTGTATAGTGAAAATTGTCTTCGGACTTGGGCCGAGGAGGTTGATTCTTATATTTCACTTTCTTAAGGACAGATTATAGATATTGTTCTTGAGTCTACAGTGTTTTCTTTTTCTCTTCTCTTTCTTTGATCCCCTTTCTCTGAGACCTTCTTCTATCTTATACTTTCTTGTTACTCTCATTTTCGCTCTCCATGTGTAGGTTTAGACTGCTAGTTTTGATACTTGTTCCATTAGCACATTCCCGAAATATTTAAGTAATAGTTATAAGGCTGAAAATTACTGTTCAGATATCATTTCCTTATTAATGCGGCCAGAGATTTGGATACAAAGTATTCAATGCGGTGATAACAGCTTTCTCTTAGATATTTCATAACCGTTCATGTGCTCTGTGCTTCCATAAAACATATCGTCATCAACAAGACCTCCTAAAAGACCATTTTGGACAACTGAAAATACCATCTGATCCTTCCTTCGCTAGCCGAGGAGACACCCCTCCTCGGATTACCTCTCTTAGTTTCTTTGGTCACAATTTGCTTGTGAATCTCTAGGTCTAACATCTTCATTACTATTAATCTGTCCTCGGACAAGTGAACAACCTCGGACAAAGCCCATGACCTAAAATGCATTTTGGGCCTTTTATCCCTACAATATATATATGTGTGTGTGTGTGTGTGTGTGTGTGTGTGTGTGTAATGTTACAGTTACAAACTATTTTACAATATTTTTACAAACTATTGATATAGCAAATTTATATTAGTTTTAATATGGGTCCACCACTAATATCACATTTATGTTTATCAATGATTATTTGAAAATTATTAAAACTACATCAGCAATTTGTAAAAATGTTATAAAATACTTTGTATCTACAACATATATATATATATATATATATGAATAATGATGTACAAAATTGTGAAGCCTCCAAAACTTATGTGGCACAATATAAAGAGGTCGACTGAAAATAAAATATCTAATAAAGTTAACAAAAAAGACACAAATTCATTAAACTGAAGTCACGCCTCATTTTCCTTAAAAGTAGCCTATTTTCACAATTAGGATTTAGAGTGTAATTACTTGTGGTTATAAGTGGTATTTTCCTGCATGGTTCCTTATTATTTATTTATTTATTTATTTTTGTGCTTGTTTTCAGGTAGTAAACTAGTTATCGTCACCTTCTAGGCTTCAACTATCTTCTCCAAAATTTAATAAAAAAGAAAAGAAAAGAAAAGAGAGGGCCATGTACATAACATTTTTGCAATACTTTCACAACAATAAAAACATGAATATAAATGGTAAGTTTTTATTGAATCTATTATTGAAATTATATTTTTGCTCACCAATAAAAACATGTAATAACTTGTCATTGGCATTTTTCAAAGAAAAAGCCTTGAGCACGAACACAATAGCAAGGCTAATATAATATTAATATAATTAGGAATGACTTGGAGACATTAGTCAATTACTAAACAACTTATTTTTTTTATAATTTCATAATTCTCATATATACTATCAAAGATCTTACAAAAATGAAAACAAAAATGGCAAAAAAGATAGCATTCACTTGGCACAATCATAACATGCAGGACACAAATATTTATTTTGTAGTATATGATATAATATGATATGAACATAAGTTTATATAATATTGTGAATGTTTTGCTAACAATAATTAATGTCTAATTATCATACAATTTCACAATTCTCTATATATATATATATATATATATAGTGTACCACAGATTTTTATAATTTCTCATCAATTTTTTTTTTTTTTGGTTTAGACATATTTTAGTCATAGTTGTGCATTCTATTACTGTCAGTATAGTGACTCATTAAGACCATGAATTGAAACAATTGAAATTAATGATTTTGATGACTTAAAAAAAATTTAGGATTTAATTTGAAGCTACTCCCAAATGTTAGGAAACTTTGTAATTTAATAAAATCTTTAATAAAAGGTAATCACTTAACGCAATCAAAACTAATAGTAAACCAAAATTTTAATGTATGATGTGGGAATAATGCTAATTCATTTGATGAATTTTTATATAAGTTTCACTATGTATAGTTGCAAGACCCCTTAAAAGTATAATAAATAAATAAAAAGAAGAAAAACTATACGAGCAGAGAGTTTCACAATTGATACTGTTGAATAAGACTAAATTTATGTACACACCTAAAAGATGGGTTATGAATCCTCAAAGGTATTGTCCTAACTTCAAGAGTAACGTTAATTTACCATCAGCGCTCAATTTTGGTTCCGAGACTACCACTAAAAGTTAATGGGTTGTGTTAACGAGCACCATAAGGTGCCCGTTAATAACATATTTTTGGTTAATTTTTTGAATAATTTTTTCAACTTTTAGTCATTTTTGGCAATTTTTTTTTCTTTTATAACAATTTTTTTCATCTTTTTAAGTAAAACACAAAAAAGAAAACCTTAACAAGCACCGCCCACATTTCCCAAAGTTAATTAACAATGGAGATAATACCATATATAGTATAGCAGTGGAAAATCATGGTAGATGAAATTTAAATACATACCATACACAATTTTCTGGCTCTAATAGAAAGCAAGTCAGGAGAGTAAGTTAGAATGGTGTAGCTAATTCATACCACTGGATCGATTAGGTTAAAAAATGCCTGCTATTAACAGAGGAAGCATTTGAATGCCCTGAGCATTGTACAAAAAGAAAATGGAAAAAGGAAAACAGTGACTTTACTACAGTACTGTTCTTCCTGTGGACTGTCATGGAGGTAGAGCTACCCTTTTCAGAAGATACCAAATTTGGCCAAGAAATTAGTTAGTTAAAAACTTAAAATAGGACCACATTGTGTGTGTACTTAATTTGGTCAGATCACTTTGTGTGTCCCAGTGTGTAGGTACTCAGTTGTTCAGTGATTTTCTTGCTACATGTATTGTGCTAACAACTGGGCCACCATTGTTCTGGCTCTACCATCATATACTCATATATCGGAATGGTTAACACCTGCCCCGATTACAACACATTTTTTTGCAGATTAATATTTAGTACATGAAGGGGTTCGTATTAAAATGGATCAATTGTATCACCATGTTCAGATTTAGCATAATATACTGGTTTGTAAAGCTTTGAATTGTTAAGAGTTCAACATCATCAAATGTGTACCTGGCCTATATGAAAGATTATTTGCTCGATCGATACAAAGCTTAAACTATATAGAAATGATTTCAATCTTTTAAACTTATTTTCATTAGTTTTTTTTTTATATACTTAAAAATAAAGTTGAACAAAATTACAGCTTTTTATTTTTAAACTACAGTAAAATGACAGCAACCAAACAGCTTTTTCTGGCGAGGGGGGCCATTTTTTCTATTTTTAATTGGTTTTTTTTAATAAATATTCTGGGTTTAGTACACACTGCATGTTTTAGAAACATGCGTGTTTCTAGAATAAAGCTCACAGTGACAGTGGTCTTGTTCCTCTCAATTTCAAAAGCATCTCTGTTTTGTCTAAAACTTTTAGGATTGTTGGTACCACAACTTAAACAATAATTTTTAATTTTTAAATAATATTACATAAATTTTTTAAAAATACAAATAGCATTACTAAAATAACATTATCAAACGGGCTCTTAGTATCATTAAAAAGTGTTCCAAAGCTAGGCTTTCAGCCTTTCAGGCTCTCACTCACATGAACTAAAAAATTCCTTTGAATTCAGGCTGGTGCCATTGTTACTTACATAAACAAGATATATATAAAATCATCTAAACTTGGATCTCCTAGACGCACATAGAAAAGCTGAGTGTATTTTATTTTGCTATGATCTGTATTCACATGCAGCGTTTAGTCATAAACAGCCTTTGCATAACAACTGTAGCATCTTTTGGACTTTTGAGCATTAACAATGCCAACTACCCAGTTCTGAAAGTACTTGTATATTAAAAAAACAATCAACTATTTGTTTTAGGAACACAATTGTTCAAATTCTCAATTCCTTTGGATACCAAAACCCATAAATTTTCCATTATGACTAAGAATTTCATGCTTTTTTGTTAGAGGAACTTTTTCTTAATACCTATTCATGACTGAAGCCACTTCTTTCATTCACCCAAAATTTAATCCAACTTGTTTGTAGGTGGTAAAGCTAGGATGGTTACTACTAGTTAAGTTCGGAGGTAGTTAAAAAGGTACACCATGTTGGTCCTGATGCTATGATACATCCACAAATGCATCAAAAGCGAAAGGCTTGAAGGGCCAATTGAGAAATGAGCATTCACAATTCACAAGCACATGTTGGACATAAATTGTGTAGTTAAATAGGGTTATCCAAGTAGGGGACCAAAGGTAACAGCTAAATAAGGATGGAAACACTTAAGGAGGAGGAATCTCCCATAATTAATGAACAATTCTCATCATTATTCAGTATCAAGATGCCTTGAGGGTGTCAAGATTGTTAGGTCTCTGCATAATTGTAGCAGATCATAATAAGAGTTTCAACTTTCAAGCTATACAAGGTTAAATTAAGGCCAGGCCTAGCAGTACGTTGGGTGGTGCGGCATACAGTTGGTGCATCATGGACTACTTATTGTGCTACAGAAAAATCTTGAAATGTATATTGATTTCCATATAATGTTAGTAGATGGTTTTGCAGAATTACTCTGATTGTACCTTGGAACTACTCTCTCTCTCTCTTTCTGCATAATGGAAAATACCAAAACTAGTTACTACTGCCAATTAATTTTACTATAAATGCTAATAAATTGGTCCCAATTTAATACCATAATAAATTCAATTGTTTAAATTACTTTTTCTATAAGGTTTTTGGAGTAAAATCTGTAATTTTTTTTTTTTGAGAAAAAAACTGTAATATGAATGGCAATAATTACACGTTATGTGTGCGAGACATATAGTTCAAATTGTGTTTTCACAATTTCATAATTAGTTAAAGTCTGTGCTGTGTATCTAAGAGTTAGGATTTTTTGGACATACACCATTGTGTGTGTTAAAAAATATTTAGTATTATAAAAAAAAAAAAAAAGTTAAAGTATGTACAACAGTAGTATAACTCAACGTGTATAGCAACAATTAGCATTGTAATATTACCAATCGTTGCTCTTACATAATTATTGACTCTTGCAAAACATTGCGAACTAACTCATACCATATTACGAAACTGGAGCAACTAAAAGATACCATTACATATTAACCCCACAAGAATCCAGTGGAAGGAAAATGGCCAATTCGAAGCCTTTCAAAAAATTTCCTTGTAGAAATGTTGGAAGAAAATGCAGATTTCTTAAATAATTTAATCACAGTCTCTAAGAAAGATAAGACAATGGTAATGCTGTAAACATTAGCTAGGATTTTGCCAAAAGGGAATCATGGAGCCAAGGCTCAAAACTAACATTAATGGGGTACGTACCATGTAGGAGGACACCTTTTTGTTTTTTTTTCCTGTTGTTTGTCGTGGTACTGAAAATTCGGCTTAAATTCATGCTACACCACATTAAGAATCAAAGTGGAGGAGAAAATAAAAATATCAGAGGTTAGAGGACGACTAATTTAGGACTCACCTACTTTCATGGAGGGACATAGCAGCCAGTAGGAAGAACTGAGTAACAACACAACCATTTTGAGAATATACGTACATGTATTAAAAAAAAAAGAAAAGAATATACGTACATGAAATTAAGACCCATTCGGCATACCATTAAAACATATTCACCAGAAATTTTGATTCTACCTGTACTGTACTATTGAACGTGAATGGGAGGTGGGGGATATCATATCGCAGATACGGCATTCCATTATAATATATTGTAGGGTAATAATAGTTCAGTAAAACTAGTATGAATGCCAACAACTACTTCTTCTGTTATCCAGAGTCTTAAGAGTTATTTCTCTTTCTCAAATAAAGGAGTTTTATGTTTCATTGCCCAGAAGAAAAGAAAAGGTTTTTATCTCCTCATCCAAAATATAGAAGGAAAGTAGTATTTCTCAATGTTCTCCTTTGGTTTGAATCCCCCTTCCCCTATAAAAAGAGGAGAAGCTTTTAAACCCTAATAAGAATAGAAGCTTTTAAAGGGAAGTTAATTATGGGGTTTTTTAAGATAAAAAATTAAGGGATTTTTTTTTATAAAAAAAAAAAATTAAGGGAAGTTAATTATAGTTATCCATCTTAAACTATGAGAATTACTGAACTTACAACTAAATGACAATTTTAATCAAAATTGTAATTCAAAATTTGCAATCCAAACTATTGGACTAATAGAAGTTTGGCCTATTAAGCTAAATTATGTGACGCCTCCATATTTGCCCTAAATTATAGGACCATTCACAAGAACAGCATAAATTAAAAAAAAAAAAAAATTGCAATCAATACCCTCATTTCAATATTAATTTTCCCAATAGTCCATTAATTTAAACATTAATTTGAATGGTGTAGTGAACATTATAAAATTCATTTCAAACCAGGGTATCGATTACAAAATTTTAAAGAAAGACAAAGAGGTTCTTCAATTTAAAAAAGCTAATTACCAACTGGTGATTAAATCTGTTGAGCCTACGGATGCAGAATAAATATATTCCTCTTCCCTAAACACCTTCATAGAATTGTTTTAAACTCACAGAACATGGATATAACCATAAATTCATTCCTCTTCGTTGAAATTAAACTCACAGAACATGGATATAACCAAAAGAACAGGAAAGCTACAGAAGGGAAACACCCCCATAAGTTGCTTTGTGAACTGTTTTAATAGAAGCAACATTCATCATGGGAGATGGCATTCAGAATAGTTTAAATTTTAAACATGGGTGAAAAGAGAGAAGGATAACACCACTGTTGTAACCTTACATTTTTAAGGCTTGAATAAATTGAAATGTCTTTTACCACTGCTGATACGGTACAAGTTTCACGTTACAAAAAGTTCTTCCCGTAATCTACTATCACTGAATTTTGCTTCTACATAAAAAATTTGGAACTCTTTGAGATATCAAACAGTGAAGAAAAAATTGTATCTGAGAATTATCCATCCTCAGCAGCATTTTTATTTTTATGGTCTTAGAGGGCTTTCTTTATTTGAAAGAAGTTAGAGCATTCCTTGTGAGCGGCTTCAACATCATCTGGAGATGCCACCGCAACCACAACACCTTTATCTTTAACTGCCTCAACTGCATCCGCAAATTCCTTGAAGTCTTTCAAACTGTGAGGAAACGAGGATAAACTTAACATATTGAACTAAAATTCATAGGTCATATACCAAAAACAGAAAACTTTGAATTAATATGCCATGAACAGATTCTAAGGCATTGCCCAACCATTGCTTCAACACTAAACTAAAATTTTATTACTTTTTTTTTTTTTTGAGAGATTATTTCAATATGTTGCTAATTTCGCAGCTCGAATCCTTTACCCCTTAGACCCCCAAGCACTTTGTGCATGGAAAAGTGTCAATTTAACTACAAGGCTTTCGGCAACTAAATGTCGTTACTTGATTAGCTTAAAAGAATCTATATGCAATATGAACATTTTAGGCCTTTAATTTATAGACCAGGCAAAGTCAATAAAGCTGTCTGCAGCTAAAAAGCATTATTTTAGTGGAAGTGGGTACATACAGAAAACCTCAGATAACAGTAACTTTCGAATTCAATGAAAACAATGTCAAGTAGAAGGAAAACTCAAATTCTCTCTCTACCTACAGATCATTTTGCATCAAATTAGTCCAGTTTTCTTAAAAGTGCCAACCATTTAAAATTGCTCAATCCATTTTTGTCATAATTTCCTCAATGGGAGCAAAATAATCCACCCCCCCCCCCCCTCTCTCTTCCCTTTTTCATTTCATAATCTCTGGCCTAGCTTTGGCATACTTTACAACACGAGTCCATGCATCAATTAAGAAAACATCCTCTTTTACCTGGTTGATAATATCTCTCCCCGTCTTCTTTGCCTTTCTTCATCTGTGATGCCCAACAAATGCCGCAACAAACTAGAGAAAGAAGAAAAGGAAAGAGGAGTAAATTCGAGTTTTACTCATGCTAAAAATAATGAGTATGTTTAGAGTCCAATTAGTATCTAACATTAGCAGTGACCTCCCCTACAAGGTATTTTGCCTCTGAGCCAAGATGTGAAGTTACATCTTCAGGCTTAAACAGTTAATATTTTTCAAAGTAACTGTTAACTTCAAGTGCAGAAGCCACCTTTTAAAGACTGCTGTCCACATACCTGCTATAACCTTTAGCATCAGGAAGCTGATATGAATCCACATCTCCGATGGTCCCAATAATAGCTTTTGTAAGAGTATCGTCATCCATTTCTAACCCACGGAGAAAGTCTCCAGTTCCATTGTATACATCAAGTGTCTTTAACAAGTTGGGGTCACGATAAGATAAGAAGGAGAATACTCCTAAACAACAGATCCCAAAATGTAAGATTCTTGAACAACGTATAACCCCTTAACAAATAGGTAAGGGCACGAAAAGTTACCCGAGTGAGTATCAAAGTCGCAGAAGCCTCCATAAGCCCCACCACTAACACGCACACGATCCCATAACCAAGTATTACTAATGTATTTTGAAATTACATATGCACTCCCATCAAGTTGATAACCAGTTTCATAAAGGTTCGCTGCTTTTCCAACATAATTAACCTGCAGAATGTAAATAATAACATGTTATAAAGAAAGCTAATAGGAAAAACGAGCAGCAGGAGGCAGGGGGAAAAAATCACCTGAGTTGGTATCACAATGGCCTCATTTTCTGAAGGAAGTCGAGCATTCCAAGTAGCTGTTCCAACAAGAGGGTTGCTGGGAAGTGAATCAAGAAATTTGCTAACAAACTTTCCAGAGTCTGAGAGGATTCTTCCATCAGCAGTCATATTTATCAAGCAACCATTCCTCGAAAGTATGGACTTGCGAATCTCCTCAAGAGATGATGAAATTTCATCCCAATCTTTATCAACTTTCTCTTCAAGAGTTTGTAAGAATTCCAGGTAACTACAAGACCAGAAATATAAACTATATCAGGGCCATCCAGTTTGTAATTCTGAGCAAGTGGATCTCGAAAACATATATACCATAGAACTTGAAACTTTTGACATGTGTACCAAAGCATAACATCTATAGCTGTAATAAACATTCAAATCCTCCAAAGCACAGACACGGGTACAGGTACAGACATGACATGGTGACACAAGAAATTTCTGAAAAATGATAACATGACATGGCAAATACAACACAGGTATGACACTGGTACTGCACCGCAAATGAAGTGTCTGTGCTTCCTAGTTCAAGTCATCATGTGTAATTTTACTGCATTCACAAAGTCCTGGAAATGAGCCTAGTTTTTTTTTTCGTGAGGCCTATAATCAAGAAAAGGCATTTCTATAGTTCATTATATAATATAAATGTTAATTCCTAGACAATCCTCTCACTGGAAGGATAAATGCTTAAACAGAGTAAGGAGTAAGACAGATGTCATTGTAGCCTACATAGATTAGTCCAAAAGAAAGATCACTTCAAAATATTTAAATAGTCCAACCTGACACCACCCATCTGTTCAGAAATCCACCCAGCAACATTTAACTTAGCATCCATCCTTGCAGCCGCAACTCCATGACCACCACCTCTTAACCGGTTCTGAAAACAAATATAAATTGAGATTTAATGACAAAATATTAGGTCCAGCTGGGTTGCCTATTTTTTCCGCAAAATTCTGTACATACCTCCATTCTAGCTTTGCTTTGGGCGACAAACTGCTTAAACCGCTGCTGATCCGTAAACTGGACTTCTTGAAGAACAAGGGTAACCTATATATGCATGAATCCCTCAGTCACTCATTATCCACAGAAGTGAACTAAATTAATGACACTGTACAGCAAAAAGCTAAAGGAAGTATGAAGTAGAACTGGCTGCTTGTATGGTTACTATGGTATACTATAGTGCGAAGTGGTCTCTATAAACATCCATTTTTATAATATTTGAAGAGGCCTCATCAATGAGGAAAACATTTGCCAACGGTTGATAGTCAATTGGTAATAGATATGAAAAAATTTAATAGGACCCAGTAACAAGACAAGCAAGTGTCGATTTATAGCTGTCTACAAAAGAATAATCAGGCTTGCAGCCCCCAACTACTTAAGCATGGAATCTCTATTCTTGGCACAATGTTTTGTTCCTTTCCATTAGGTGTTAGAAATCAATCTCAGTCCCTCATTATCCACAGAAGTGAACTAAATTAATGACACTGTATAGCAAAAAGCTAAAGGAAGTATGAGGTAGAACTGGCTGGTTGTATGGTTACTATGGTATACTATAGTGCGAAGTGGTCTCTATAGACATCCATTTTTATAATATTTGAAGAGGCCTCATCAATGAGGAAGACATTTGCCAACAGACGATAGTCAATTGGTAATAGATATGAAAAAATTTAATAGGACCCAGTAACTAGACAAACAAGTGTTGATTTATAGCTGTCTACAAAAAGAATAATCAGGCATGCAGCCCCCAACTACTTAAGCATGGAATCTCTATTCTTGGCACAATGTTTTGTTCCTTTCCATTAGGCGTTAGAAATCAATAAATCAACAAATGGTAACAGAAAGCAGTTAGAAGACTTGAGAATAGGCAGAGGTTCTAAATAAGCCATACAAAGATCCAAATTTCATCAGCAGTGAAAGCTATGTAAACTATACATGTATATATATATAAATAATAATAAGTTTTGGCTCCGAGGGAGGGAGAGGAAGAGATTCAAACTAGTGATTTCCAGGTTAAAAGGAGTGGTCCCCAGCCAATGTAAACTAATTACCACAATATTTAAAATGATCCAAGTGGTTCAAATTATGTCATTGTCAATCTTGATGATTACATGTTAAGTTTGAAAAGAATAGATACCAGGTTGAATAGGTCTTCAGCACGTCCTGCCATGGCTTTGCCTCTAACAATTATATGGCAACAGGGATCCTCCCTGCCCCGTACAGATGATGTGAATGGAAAAACTGATATTCCTCCAGTTTTTCTTCCTATTAACTGATTAAGTTGCACAAAAGTCAAGTCTTTTGTACCCATCTCCAGCAATGATTGGCTGTTAAGAACAATATAAAAATAGTCAAAATATGTGATCTAAATCATCCTAGAAGAAGAAACATATACATAATCATCAGTATTAACACTGCTGTTACATTGGCATTAACATCCTTTCCTTTGCTTTTAGTGTCAATATAAATTTACCCTATAGAATTAACATTCTAGAGGTTGCTCTTCCTTTTTATGAGGTTTGGTAGAGCAAAAAGGCTATAGCTATAAAAGAGACATCAAGCTGAAATATTGGACAAAAGAAGCCCTTAAACTCAGGCACCACAATAAGGAAAAGAAAAATGGAAACCTCAATGTAATACACATTTGGCCGGTCCTTGAAGGATATTGTAGCATAGTTAACAAAAAACACCGGCCTTCTGCGCAGTACATATAATCTTTCTTTTCAGAACTTAATGTGGTGAAACATCTTGTTCTGTTCAGATACTAATAGAATGGAATTATGGAAAATGACATATCAATACCAAGTTTAGCAACAAAATAAACAGTGGTTCTTTAAGGCAACAACAACTCACCAAAAAAGTGGTACCAAGGGGAGAAGCTCTTGCTTCAGTGAACCCATATTGAAGACAACCTCAGTGTAAAGGACATCATTTGTGAAGAGGTCATGCTGCAAAACTTTTACTCCATCTATATCCCCAACCTACAGTGAACAAAATGCTCAGTATGCTCTATAACAGAAAAGCAAATGAAGAAGCCATGTAGGACATCCAAACACGAGTTACTAAAGGTAATGATAACCTCTGTAGGAATGTGAATAGGTTCTTTTGGAATGTCAAGTAGAGAGAGGCATGGGACACTTTTTAGAGCTTCTGGTGGGTCAGGAGTTTCCTGCTTCAGTCGCAACTCCTGTGTAGCACGTGCTAGCTCAGCAAGATCTTCCTGAGTCATACTTGCTTTAAGTTTCTTCAAGATTTCTTTCTCAGCTTCTTCTTCACGAGAAGCTTTATCAGGATCAGGCTGATGCAGAAAATACCCCCAACATATGATTAATACAAAAGCATCACATGCACACAGCAACTGAAAACAATTACACTAACAAGATTTGGTGACTACCTGCATTTCTACTGTAACTCGATGAGGATTATTCAAGATGAATTTCTCTATTAGAGGAGAAAAAACAGCTTTAGAGCCTTCCTGTGCTATTCTCGCTTTTAGGGCCACTAAGGGTTTCTCATACTTTAATGGCTCAAAGGGGTCCATATCATATATCCATTTCCCCTGAGAAAAAAAAGAAAACAGAACAAAGAACATATGTGAAAATAAATAAATTCTGATAAGGATGCTGGGTTGTAAAACAACGGAGACAGGCATATCATATCTTACAATGGATCGAAGCATCAGTGACAAACCACGAGGAAATGATCCAGTGTTGTTTTCCCTGAGAGAAAACTCAATTGTATTCATGGATGCCTCTACAGCATCTGCATCAAAACCTTCATCTGCTAATTTTTTAAGGGTACTCACTACTAATTCTTCTACCTTTTGAATGTCATCTTCAGAGACACCCTTCAACCCAATGCTAAACTGAGGCTGGAGGAGCTCATCTTCAACCCCACCACCAACAATGGCATCTCCTAATCCACTTTCCAGCAAGATTTTCCTTAATGGAGAAGCAGGAGTTCCCAACATAAGATGGTCCAAGAACCCAAGAGTAAGCTCAGTTTCCAGATCTAGGGGCTTATCAGAGAGCAACCAATTAAGGCATACCATATTCTTCTTCTTCATATCCCCACCCTCACCAGCAGGATATTTCTCAACAATCCTTACTGGCTCTGAAAATAGTTTTTGTGTTCCAACCTTTGATTCATTGGGAGCAGTACTTGCATCAAACATATCTAGATACTCTGAGAGAAAGAGTAACGTGTTACATTTTAAATGAATTTCACAGAATCCTAAAATTATCATTGAGCTAAAAAAAAATATAAAAATAAAAACTTGACATCAATGTAGACTGTAAATGCTTGGTAGCGATTGGTTTGACAACCATTCAAAATTGAAAGAATGAATTTTTTTATCATTAGATTAAGTGTCACTTTTTGTGAAAGATAGACAGTGAGAGAGAGATAGAAAAAAAACGTAATGTCTTTAATACAAGAAACAGATGATGTAGTATGCTTAAACACCAAAAATTACAGATTTGTAATTTTTCTTTTATATGTAAAGAAGTTATGCACAAGCCACCAAAGAACTGTTATTAGTTTTAGCCTTTAGGTTTCCATGGTTTAATGGTTACACAAGTCTAGTTTTGCATCAAATTTCTTTTGGGACGAATCACTCATGTATATCAGGGGCAAGGCCAGGGATACAAGACATAAGAAGAAAGTTATTGGGGCCATATATTCATAAAAGCAGATGTCATTTGTTACCACTCAATATCCGAAGGCGCTCAATTGGATCATCATCTCCATAAAACCATATTCTGGCATTGCTGGGGTGATAATATTTACGGTGAAATTCCTGTAAATTTTTTTCAGAAAAATAGCAACAATTGTGTCAAACAAAAAGAAAGAATATTCATAACTTCATTTGAGGTCACATGCATAATAACATGTGCAGATAAAATTCATGAATGCTACTGGAAAGAAGCCTAAAAATTTTCTAAGACATGCTAGAGAAATCTTGAATGGTAAAACACCAAAAGGTTTTCACAAAATCCAAAATAAGGTAGTTAATAACTTGTAACCCAATCCTAAATATTAAATCTATATATCAATGACATTGAAAGAGTCCTTGCAGATGTCACAAAAATCAATCAACTATCTCCAAGTAAAGCCGCAATAGTAATAGTATTATAATAAATACAATGTTTGTAAAAGTATGAGGTGCATTTAAGCACAAAGGCCTCCAGGAGCCTAGGTGCAAAGCACAAGCGTTCGCTTCATTGAAATAAAGCGCACATTCTTAAATTATGATCTAGTACATTTGAAAACACCTATTATTGTACAATATGACAATTAAGTGATCAACTAATCATAATATCAAATAAATTTGAAATCAACTAATCTATTAATTACAAGGAGAGAAAATTTATGAAATTAACAAAAGACATTGATGGGATGCCACCCATGGCATGCATCCAATCATACAAGGATCAAAAGATAGCCTTTGTTTACAAAATTAGGATGTTCAACTCTATCAAAGACCATCTTGTTTATATGACTTAAAGAGTCATGCAATTAATATATGTGCATGGTCATTTAAATTGCCACATACTAGGTTGGAGTAGATTCCTCTAAACCAGTTTAACAGAAAACTTGTACAAAATAAAAAAAATAGATTTTGAGCTATTGAATAGCCCCCCCAAAAAATAAACAATTGATATCTACCAACAACAGTGTGAAAATTAAAAACAAAATTATTGCATGGGCATATACCAGAATTTCATTCCATCTTTATAAATAAATAACTATCATGATACAACATTTAGGTTAAGGTAATAACTTAGTTACCACAAAGATACATCAGCTAAACTACCACTATTTGAAAGTTACACAATCTTAATACTAACATAGTTAAACAAGAATCTCAACATGGTGCATGCATCAAACCTTGAATTCCTCATATGTCAGTTTGGGAATAACTCGTGGATCACCCCCACTATCAACACCATAAGTATTGTCTGGGAAAAGAGCCTGCACCAAAATTTACAAGAGCTATCAATAGAATAAAAATAGAAACAAGTTTTTTCTAAATAATAATAATAACACAAAGCTTTTGGAGAACAATGGACATTTGGCAAAAATAGAGATCATACTAGTACTTTGACTCCATTTACAGGTCAAACCAGCCAACCAGGTTTGAAGCGAGCCTGAATTCAATTACAACTCAGGTCACCCCTGATATGAACGAGGTGCTGATTGCGGAGTTTAAGGCAGAGGAAGTATGGGATGCACTCAAGCAAATGCATCCAACAAAAGCCCCCAGACCGGATGGTATGTCACCAATCTTCTTTAAACACTATTGGGATATTGTGGGGCCTGAGGTGGTAAACTGTGTGCTGACTACTCTCAACTCGGGTAGGATGCTGAAGGAAATCAACGAAACATATATGTGCCTTATCCCAAAGGTGAAATCCCCCCAAAAAATTACAGAATATAGGCCGATAAGTCTCTGCAATGTCACATACAAATTAATCTCCAAAATTCTTGCAAATAGACTAAAAAGAGTCCTGGCAGAAGTGATTGATGATTCTTAGAGTGCGTTTGTTCCTGGGAGGCAAATTATTGACAACGTCATGGTAGCTTTTGAAACCATGCACTGCATTGACCAAAGGAAGAAAGGGAAGGAGGCATTAATGGCTATAAAGCTAGATATGAGCAAGGCCTATGATAGGGTCGAATGGGTGTACTTGGAGGCTATGATGAGAAAGATGGGGTTTCATGAGAAGTGGAATTCCCTTATTATGATGTGTGTAAGTACCATGTCCTACTCAATTTTGATCAATGGGGAACCAAAAGGGAAGATAACCCCTTCAAGGGGGCTTCGCCAAGGCGATCCAATATCCCCCTACTTGTTTTTATTGTGTGCTGAAGGCCTATCGGCCATGTTGAAAAAGGAGGAAAGGGAAGGGCACATCAAAGGGATTGCAGCCAGCAAGGGAGCCCCAAGTATCTCACACTTGCTGTTTGCCGATGATAGTATCGTATTTTGTAGAGCTACGGCTGATGAATGCAATAGGGTTGTCAAGGTCCTTGAAGACTATGAAGCGGACTCAGGGCAAAAACTCAACAAGGAAAAGACCTCCCTCTACTTTAGCAAAAATACTAGTAGGGAGACAAAGGAGTATGTAAAGGAGACATTTGGGGCTAGACTTGTTCAGCACCACGAAAAGTATTTAGGGCTGCCTCCACTAATTGGAAGAAGTAAAAGAAAGGCTTTCAACCAAATCAAAGATCAAGTTGGGAGGAAGATAGTGGGTTGGAAAGGCAAGCTTCTCTCGCATGAGGGTAGGGAGATTCTCATCAAGGCGGTTGCCCAAGCAACGCCTACATACACGATGAGTTGTTTCAAAATCCCCGAGGCGTTGTGCAAGGAATTGAACTCTATGATGAGTAAGTTTTGGTGGGGCCAAAAGGAGAAGGAGAGGAAAATGGCATGGGTCTCTTGGGAAAAGTTGTGTACCCCAAAGGTAGAAGGAGGCATGGGGTTTAGGAATCTAAAAGCTTTTAATCTAGCACTGCTTGCTAAACAAGGGTGAAGAATTCAGCAAAACCCAAGCTCTTTGGTTCATAGAGTCCTCAAGGCGAAATACTTCCCGAATGGTGTCTTTAAAGAGGCGGAATTGGGGAGAAGGTCTTCCTATGTGTGGAGGAGCATCTTAGAAGCAAGAAAGGTGATTGAAAGGGGTTCTAGATGGTGCATTGGCAATGGGGAGAGCGTCCAAATCTGGAAGGACAGGTGGATTCCTAACTCGGATTCTTATAGAGTTATTAGCTCGGCTGGGGTCCATTCGAGGTTGGAAAAGGTGTCGAGCCTTCTGGATACAGTTAGGTGGGGGTGGGATGTGGCAAAGGTCAGAAACACTTTCACCCCTCATGAAGCCGAGACGGTACTGAGCATACCCATTAGTGTTGGTCTCCCCGCGGACTCCCTCTTGTGAGTTGGGACTTCGAATGGGATATTCACAATGAAGAGCGCATACATGGTAGCCCAAAAGGTACTCAAAGAGAACACGCAACGGGTCGAAGAAGGGGGCTGCTCTGATGATTCCGGGATGAAAACTATCTGGAAGATTGTGTGGCATTTGAACTGTCCAAATAAGATTAAACACCTGCTGTGGAGAGCGTGTAAAAATATCCTCCCACAAAATTATGGCTGAAGTCTCGTGGAGTTGGAGAGGATGACAGATGCGATATGTGTGGGCTTAGAGAGTCCTCAGGGCATGCACTTTGGAGCTGTCAGGTTGCAGCGGCAGTTTGGAGCTGCACAAAACTCAAATTCCCATGCTTTCGAGATCCCCCAGGTGAGTTTATTGATATTGTTTGGGCGCTTAAAGACAATTGTACCGTGTTTAATTGGGAATTGTTTGCTATCACTACTGGGAGCCTGTGGAATAATAGGAACAATGTGAGACACGGGAGTAAGTGTAAAGCCATGAAGTGATTGCGAAGGAGGCTGTAGAGTATTGGAAAGAAGTGCAGAAGGCAGACCAGCCCCAAGAAATCTTCCCTACAACTGATGGACCTCCCTGGAAACCCCCTAAACAGGGGTGGTACAAAGTTAACACGGACGGAGCAATTTTTGAGGATATTAGGTGCTGCGGTGTAGGAGTGGTCATTAGAAATGAGAGGGGACAATTAATGGGGGGACAATTAATGGGGGCTATGAGCAAGAAGGTGGAACTGCCATTAGGAGTGATGGAAACCGAAGCCAAAGCTGTGGAGGAAGGAGATTTGCCAGCGTGGGACCTTGGGCTGAGAGAGATAATTGTTGAAACTGATGCTCAACAGGTGGCCTTGTCTCTGAGGAGCCAATGTTAGTCAGCGTGTTCTATTAGAAAAATTATTGAAGGTATCAGGATGGGGCTGAGATGTTTCAGAGCATGGGAAGTGTCCCACACCCGTAGGAGTGGTAATTGTGCTGCTCATATCATGGCTAGACAAGCCAAGCTATTGAATGAATGTAATATCTGGGTCGAGGAGACTCCGCCCATGATAGCTGACCAAGTTCAAACTGATGTAGCTCACTATTTGTTGAGTTCAAATTAATGAAAGGTTGTCTATGGTGATTATTAAAAAAAAAAAAAAAAAAGTCAAGCCATATGGTTTTACTGGTCAACTCCAAGTAACATCAACATACATTGTGACAAATAAATGTGTGCCTCAGTGGGAGTACTATTTAAAACTGCACCTTTCCAAAGTATAGCTTTTTAATACCACACTTTTTCTAAAGTACAACTTTTTCAAAAGCGCCTTTTCAAAAAACGGAAAAACAAGCTATACCAAACGGGCACTTGATATGTTAGTAACAAGAATATTTGGCATGGCCTAGACCCAATGACCCTATCAAACTCCCAAATGCATGAATCACTATGATATTTGAGCACAAATAAACACTGGATTCTTTTTTGTTTTAATCAGTAAGAAAAGAAATTCATTGATTAAAAAAAAAAAATGTGACTGAGGCCAGTACACAGGGAGTATATCACGTCCACTCCAAAGGAAAAAAAAGAAAGCATAAATTAACCAAGAGCATGTCCATAAACTTTAAAATGTCTGAAACTAGACCAGAAAATGGAGAATGAGCTTGCTACCACTCAGAAAGTGCCCCTGCTAGCTGCAATTTAAGTTGAACAAAAACAGTCTTTCATTTCAAAGGTATGCAGATTTCTTTCTCTCTAAATAGTCCACATCACACAAGACAGAATAGCCCCCCCAGATACTTGAATACGTCCTTTTACCACATAGACCACAGCAGATTTCTCTCCTCAAATAGTTTACATAAAAAAAAAATGTTGATCTAAACCATGTAGTTTATGATTTTGTATTATGTATGAATGTCTAAGTAGGATTTATTTGAATCTACTTATACAATCTGCCATATTATTAAGAACTACTAGAGTATGATACACAATAACACAGTACCAGAGAGAGAGAGAGACCATCACACAAATGATTGATTAATGATCGATGCATAAAAAATAAATAAATAAAAAAACATAAGCAAAACCAATCCAGATGGGATCAAAAAAAAATTTACAGTCAAATTATCAGCACATGGTATAAGATGATCCTTTGGCTGGACTGATCAATAAACTTCTGACAGATCATATTTTATTGAGAATGCACCACTTTTTCTGCAAACGTATCAAAGCCTAAGAAATAATATATATATATATATACACACACACACAAGAGACTTGCCTGTTGAGCTGCCCGCCCTAATATATTATCAGGCTGAGAATAGACACCTTTCATCTCGTTGAAAACAACACCTACAAATAAGAACAAAATCATTTAGGAAGGAAAGGAAATGCATCATATGATTAGGAGTCAGATGGATTCCATAAACAGGTAGCTTGAAACTCATGCCAAAGGTATAAAACACTCCAGAACAATCTGCAACAGAACTAATGACCTTTATAAGATATATCTTCTGAAGGATTGTTGAGCTCATAATGCCAACCCTCCTGTTGGAAAGTCTGATAATCCTCCAAACATTTAGGAAAAAAGACAGCATCCAGGTATACATCTACCAGATTATAGAAATCCTGTTTGGAGAAAATAAACGATCATGCATTAAAATCCAAACTAGACCCAAGATTTAAAACATCTAAATTCCCAAATTCCATTCTAGCTCGCTTTTACCTTCGTGTTTGTTGAAGCAACTGGGTAACAAGTCCTATCGGGATATGTGAAAGCATTCAGAAAAGTGTGCAAGCTCCCTTTCAATAATTCAACAAATGGCTCTTTCAAAGGATACTTCCTTGACCCACACAATACACTGTGTTCCAATATGTGTGGAATCCCAGTGGAATCATTTCTACATTAAAATTTGGATACAAGAGGGTGATTAGATCTTGAGCAACTATCACTCAAACATTAATGAGAGCAATTTCCACAAGAGTTCCAAACAATGTAATTGTCCTTCCATAAAACTGCTTGTAGCTCAAAAAAAAACCCAACATCCAGCCATAAATTTTCTCTACACTCAATCCTTTATTTTATTTATTTTTTATTTTTAAATATTTCTTAACAAATAAGAAAGCACTAGCTTGATTCAATGGTATTTTTTTTTTCTATTGTTAAGTTGCACATGCATTTGGTGAGTATTTTTGCCTGAAAACACATTTCAGAATCAGAATTACAAACATACTTTTTGGCCCCAGAAAGCTGAATCGAAACGGTCACTTGAACTTGAAACCTCACCCTCCGTCCCATTATTATGGGAGGAGGAACTGCCAGTTGAGCCATATAGCTCATTGGTGGCAGTGGCTTAATCCAATGCTAAACCTAATTTAAACTCTGTCACGTCTCACATTCATGCAGACGGGATTCCCTCTATCCCAAAATATAAAGCAGAAGCCTTAGAAATGACTAATTGACAATAAATCACATTCTTTACTGCTAATACAATTCCATTTCTAATAAAAAAATCGTAGCCTGCACATCTTCATTTTTATACTCCTATTGAGTGTTTCTAAATTAGAACATGCCCGAATCAAATTAACCATTACATCAAAACACAAAAATCGAAAACCGCAACTTGTAGATTGAATTCGCACAATGAGAATACTTACGGTGGAGTGCGAAAGACAATGCCGAAGACCTTGTTCTCGTCGTCGTTCAGCACCGACATGACCTCGGCGCCAGTCTTCTTGTGCTTGAAAAGCACGGCTTTCGACTTGCACTCTCCGATGACCTCTTCGGAAACTTTCTCGAACCCGAGCTTCTCCGCAGCCTCATTGTCAACCCCTGCAAACTCTGCAAAAACGCTGCGTTTCAGCTCAATGAAAACTCCAGATACATATATCATAGCTTTTAGGGTTTAAAAAAGAGAAATTTACCTGAAGGAGAGTGAGTGTGGGAAGTGGCGACGGCGCGTGGGGAGAGAGAGGAGAAGTGTTTTCTGAGGTTGAGTGAAGCGGCGGCGGCGGCGGCGGCGGCGGGGGAGGAGGATGAAGTGGCGCGGAGCAGCCGGTGGCGGAGCGAGGATTTTCTGGTGGCGGGATTGGGGATTATACGGTGACGTTTAGGAGCGAGAGAAGAGGAAAAGCGAGAGAGTCTGTGAGAAGAGCGGAAGAGTAATCTGTTGGAAGAGAGAGAACGAACTAGTAGAGTTGTTCTGTCCATTTTGGATAACAGAACAGAATAGAAGGACCCTAAGCTATGAGAATTTATTAAAGACACAGAGAGTTGGGGTTGTTTTTATATATTGGGAGTGGAGGGAAATATCTAGAGAGAGTAGTGTAGCGTGGATGGGTGGTTTTGAAAGTGACAAAACGGTGAATTCTTGCCCAGAGAAATATAGTTAAGAGGGTGAGCTTGGTCTTTTCTTGCTGTGTCGTGCAAGAGATGGACAAGAATTATTAAGAAAAATAAAATAATTACCAAATTTAGATTATTCTCTAATTCCTCCCAAAAAAAAAATTTATCTTCAATGAATCAAGAAAATTGAAAATTATAAACAAATTGAAAATTGAATTTGTTCTTCAAATTTTTATTACAATTTAAAAAAAAAAATCAAAAGAAGCCTTAATATTCTTATAATTCCATTTTTTTTACATATACATTACCTTAATATTCATGTCCCTCTTATTACATGTGCAGAACCTTAATATCCATTACATTGACACCAAAAAAGAGTTCATCTTGATTCAATATTAGAATTATATTGTTTTCAAAAAAAATATATACATTAAGTCTAATATATATATATATATATATACCTTAATATCCATTACATTGACACCAAACAAGAGTTCATCTTGATTCAATATTAGAATTATATTGTTTTCAAAAAAAAATATATATATATATATATTCAGTCAATATATATATTAGACTTATATTGATTATTACCCAATAATTGAATAATTGTGTCGGCAAATATTTAATCATAAACTAGTGTATAACGCGTGCATATGCATGGTACAATTAGGGATGGCCATACCCATTGGGTATTGGATATCCAACCCTACCCGATCCAAATATTTCGGGTAGTACCCGGTTCTTAATGGGTAGAGCCTAACCGGGTAGGGTATGGATATTACCCGAATTGTTCGGGTAGGGTATGGATATTACCCAAACCCGATCCGTATTAAAAAAAAAAAAAAAAAAAAACCTCTGTCACCGAACGAAATCAAAAAACAACAAATAAATTAAAATCAAAATTATGCAAATAAACTAATTGAATCTGATGGATAAATATAGAACACATAAATAAACAACAAAAGAAATAAACTGATCGGACTGTTCATCGTTGAACAATCCGAGCAAATAGAGATGAAACCCCTCACCGGAAAATTTAACCATCATTCCTCCCCTTCTCTCTCATGAACAATCCGAGCAAATAGAGATGAAACCCCTCACCGGAAAACTATTGTTGATGTTCAGTCGAGGATGGCGTCCAAGCCGATCTAAGATCTGATTTCCCATTCGTCTGTATCAACATCTCCGCCTCTAAACGATCGATCAGACTGTTCATCGAGCTCTGTACGAAGCTTTCTTCGCAAAGCTCTTTGGTCTTTCTTAAAGCATTCGTCGAACGCCGATGAGCACGGCGTGTCGTCGCGGTCGCGTGTGCCGTGAGTATGTCGCCTCCATTCTCCTCGCTTGACCTCGCCGTCGGTGAGTGACCACGGCGATGATTTCGGGGGATCTGAACACCTTTTAGACTCACAGGACACCATTGAAGGAGATGGAGAAAAAAAAGGGAAGCTATTGTCTACGGATTCTGAGGACGCCATTGAAGGAGATGGAGATTTTATGAGTTTTTTTTTTTTTTTTTTTTTTATAAGAATTTTTTGAGGTTTTCATTCGATGGGTATTGTGTTTTTTAAGTAAAATCTTTTGGTCTTTCCAAAACCAAAAAAAAAAAAAGGGTAAAATGTTTTGGATTTTTTTTTTAAAATAATTAAATGAGTTTCGGGTAGGGTATGGATATCCATGGATAATATATCCGGGTAAGGTTCGGGTATGGATACTAATGGGTATTGATATTCGGGTATCCATGGGCAAACTTTTCGGGTAGGGTATGGGTATGCCCGATCCATACCCTACCCATG
Source organism: Castanopsis chinensis (assembly GCA_032878915.1). Lineage (NCBI taxonomy): Eukaryota > Viridiplantae > Streptophyta > Magnoliopsida > Fagales > Fagaceae > Castanopsis > Castanopsis chinensis. The sequence goes on from JAVQMG010000106.1 coordinate 11,104,074, forward strand.
GCCATCCCTAGGTACAATTAAAAGAAATTACAATTACACACATATATGAATTCAAATTATACTCAGTTTTTCTCTCTTTTATTTTATTTATTTTTATTTTTTTGAATATACACATGAATTTACTTTTTTTATTTATTCATTGAGCTTTGGATAATTTATTTATATTATAACCTTCGTCTTTTGCACCTCACAAAAATTAAAAAAAAAAAAAAAACTTAAATAGGACACGTGGCGTAAAATTAGACAATAATTGGAATCCAATTTAAAACCTAATTAGATTTTTTTTCAGCTTTATTTACACACACTCACATAGAAAGTAGAAAAATGCTAGTTTTTATTTTTTTTTTATTTTTATTTTTTATTATGAACAAAAAGGGGGGCCGGGGGCAACCATTGTAACTCACCCTCCTAAGCGTGACCATAGAGGCATCCCTCACTAGGGAATGTTGGATTAAACCATAACTAATGTGGTCTGGGGTGACCACAGACCTCACCCTAAAAATGATAGTTGTTACTTGTTATTGGTCGTATGTTATGATATTAATATACCCACTTTAATTTTTTTTAAGGAAAATTTACCCCTTCTAATTAATTGTCTTTAGAGTAATACTAGAGATACAAAATTTTTTTACAAAAAATTTTACAAACTGTTGATGTGGTAAGTGATTATTAGTAAATGAAAAAAGTAATGTTACTCACTTTAATTTTTTTTTTAAAGGAAAATTTACCCACTCTAATTGATTGTGTCTTTAGAGTAATACTAGAGATACAAACTTTTTTACAACCAATTTTACAAAATACTGATATGGTGGGTGGTTTAATAAATGCAAAAGTGCTGTTAATAATGGGTCTTAATGAAAACCAAAAAGAAGTTGGTCACATCAATAGTTTATAAAAATATTATAAAATAATGTCTCTAGCATTACGTTTTTGATAAACTTTACAGTGTTTCATAGGAATGTATTTAATATGATTTTTTTAAAAAAAAATACTAAGTATTTTAACACACATACACGGGAAAATGGGAAAAGGGTCTTAAAGAAATTGACAATGATGTATAATCAAAATAGTATAACTATTGAATACATGGCACAGAATTTAAACCTATGAATTGAATCTGTGGGGGGTAAAAGCGCCAAAAACTCCATGTGGGCCTAGGGCCTGGCCTGAGGGCGGGGCTCAACCGAAGGGGTCGTGGATAGGGCCTCCTAAAAATGGAGGCCGAAACGCCCGCCGACCAGGCTGCCGGTAAAATTTGTGCTGGTCCGAGGAGAAAGTCTCCTCGGACTAAGAGACCCTTGTCCGAGGAGCGTAGTACGTTGTCCAGGGAAGGACTCCTAAAGCTCAGCGAGTCGTCCTCCGCCCCAACGGGACGCCGAGGAGGGGGATATAAAGTACGTGCACTATGCAAAGCTGCTGCCATCGCATTAAAAGCCTTCCACCTACCCGCCTGGCCGCATTAATGGGGAAATGACTTCTGAGGGGACAGTGGACAGCCCTAAGGGCATTGGGGAGTGTTTTCAGGGAAAAGACAGGTGAGGACCAGAGATGGGAAGTATAAATAGAGAAGGGGAAACCACTGGAAGTGGGATCCGGATTTTTCTAAGGGAAAAAGGAAGTCTCTCTCTCTCTCCCTCTTGAAGAACAGAACGCCAGTCAGCACAGAAACTCCTCGGCTCGCGTCCGACAAGGAAAATAGGCCACTCCATCAGCCAGCCGTGTCCCGGAAGCGGACTTAGACCTCACACCATAGCCTTCTAAAGCACCAAGAGTTCTAGGCTTTAAGCCCATTCTCTACAAATTCTATTGTAAAGCCCACTTGGGCCGGCCCAGTCACTCATTTGGGCCAAAGGCCAACTTTGTGTCCTTACAAAATCTATGAATTCTCTAATTATGAGTTTTTTTTTTTTTTTTTTTTTTTGAGAAATCTCTAATTATGAGTTAAGCCCATTAAACATTCAACAATAGATGTTTAGCGGAATCCTCATGCATGACCAACTTCTAATTGAAATTAAATCTTTAGGATAAATCAATGCAATTAAAAAAGACTTAGAAATTTTGAATGTATAAATCTATCGAGAGAGATCAATAATTCTCATTGTTCCTTAAATTAATGATCGAACTTGATTTAATTTAGTGGGATCTTTTATCCGCATTTTTTTCTATTAATAATGTTTTATAAACTTTTCACTTTTGGACTCCTGATTTTGGAATAACTTACTTTCATGCAATTTATTTTGTTCAATAAACGATCTATATTTTCATCAGTGGCGGCTCCACTTGTATATGATGGTGGTCCTAGGACCACCCTCACTTGCCTCTTTTTTTTTTTTATTTTTTTTTTTTACACTTTGCAAAAATTTTATATAAATAATTAGTTTAAACAAATCTATTTCGTGACCACCCTGACTTAAAAAAGAAAGAAAGTATATATATACTTATAAAAAAAACATTATATACTAAATTAACCTATTTTGACCATCCTAATAAAAATGTTAAACACTCTGACTTGAAAATCACAAAAAATTTGAGTTCAACAAAAATAAGAGTAATGCTACATCCATAATATTTTCACAATAAATATTATGTGATTAGCTATTACTAATTCTAATTTGGGCACAACATTGACTTGTTTTACTCACCAATAACAGCTTGTTGCGTAAGATTTGTTATGAAAATGTTGTAGTCACTTTATTATACTCATTTCAGCATTTTCAATTTCCACTTTATTTCTTGTTAGTTTTTTTTTTTCTTTCACTTTGTTAGTACAAACAAATTGTACTATTTAATGTATTTGTTTTTTTTTTTTTTGGGTGACATTGATATATTCAAGTTGCCTCTTTATTAGATTTTGTATAATTTAAATTTCTTAGTGACTATCCTAAAACAAATTCCTAGAGCTACCACTAATTTTCATGATCGAGGGTATAGTACTATTTGTAATAGTGTCCTTACATATCATATTAACAATCAAAAGATTGTTAAATGAAAAAAAAAAAAAAAAAAAAAAAAAACTTGACTAAGAATACCGTACTTTCATGCAATTTATTGTGTTCAATAAACGATTGATATTTTCATGATCAAGGGTATAATAAAATTTGTGGTAGTTGTCCTTATATATTATATTAACAATCAAAAGATTGTTAAATGAAGAAAAAAAAAAAAAGGAAAATTGATTAAGCATGATTTCTTTCCATGCCCATGAATTTACATTAAATATTTTTTTTCCTAGCTTTTCTAATATCATTAGGTTGTGGTAAGTGGAGCCGTGGAGGAGGAACAAGATACATACATACATACATACATACAAACATATATATATATATATATATATAAGAGTTCTAATGAAATTGTTATTGGTTGGAAATCTCTTTTAAAGAGAAATGTGTCAAAAATCTGGAGTTCCTTTTTGTTCAAATATTCGAGAAAAATATAATACATAATCAACTTGAATTCATCACAACTACTTGAAATCATAGTAAATGCTAGATTTGTTGTCTCATTTTTACTTTTCATGAACAAAATATCAATTAAAGATGAGGGTTTCTTCAAATAAGAAATAGCTGTGATAATTATTCAATCAAATAATATTAAGCATGTTTCCTATTTCTTATTGAAAAGCAAATAGGCGTTTTTTTTTTTGCAAAATAGTGCTCAACTTTATAGGTGACAATTTTGATTATATATATATATATATACATATATTTGGCGAAAATGCACTTTTGGTCCTTACATTTTGTGTCAATTCCCATTTTGATCCAAAAATTGATTTCGTTACTAATGTCATCCTTAAAAAAAGAAAATCGTTTTTAAAATAGTCATTGTCGTCAGCCAACTAACGGAAAAATTCTACGTGTCTAATGGGATGCCCTACTTGCTGACATGGCGCTAATATGACCATTAAAATATAATTAAAAAAGATTATTTGGCATTTTTAAATGCCATGTCAACATTTAAGTTAATAAAAAAAAGGCCAAATCAGAATATTTAAACTAAATTAAAAAATAAATTTTAAAAAAACCTTAACTCTAATTAAAAAACAAACCTTTAATTTCTTATTTTAATTTAAACTGAAAATACAAATTTGATTTAAACTGAAATTTTAATTTCTTAATTCTCAGTTTTAAATTTTTTTTATCATAATCCTCTGCACCAAATCTCAATCCCAACCCCACAAACCCAAGTTCCCCAACCCAACATCAAATTTTCTTAGTCACCAACATCACAACATCAATTTAATCCCTCTCTCTACCCATTGTTCTCTCACTCTCGGTCTCTTTGTTTTCTCTTTGATCTACTCCATACCCAGACACCCATGGCCAGAGACAGCAAGCTCCAAAACCCAAACACCTATGGCCAAATAAAACAAAACACTCTCTTTGATCTACCCATAAGCCCATGGCCGAAGACTCCAAGCTCTACCTCTCATGACCATGAGCTGCCAAGACTCGATTGACGAGGACGACAACGAGACGAGGTGGTCGAGGAGTTATTTCATGTTCGGGATGGCGTCGTTTGATGAGTGGCTGAGGAGGTGGATTATGTCATTTTGGTGTTGGCTTTGGTGGTGTGAAACAGTGTTGTTGGTTTCTAGGAGGCAGAAATGGCACCACGGGATCTGCTCTAAGCCCAGATCTGCTCCTGATAAGAACATAAAAAAGGAAAGAAAAACAACCATTCAAATCTGGGTTGGAGTTTGTGTACAATTGATTTTTGTGGAAGAATTTGTGTACAAATATTGGAATATTTTGGGTTTCTATTCTTTTGTTCTTGGGATTGAATATTATGGGTTTGTTTTTCTTGTGTGTTCATGATCAAGATGAATTTGGAATAGGAATTTGATAATTTGAACGTGAAATTTATGAGTTTATGGGGTTTATGAGTTTATGGATTTGCTGGAGATTGGTTGGTTTGTTGGATTTATTTCTTATTTTCTTGGCATTGATGGAGATTGGATTTGGTTGCTGGGTTTGTTTCTTGGATTTAGGAAGAACACGAAGAACAAACAGTTATGTTCTTATGAAAAAATAATGAAAAGTAAAAAAATTATAATAATTAAATTAGATTTAAGGCTTTTTTCAAAAAATTTAATTTATTTTTTGTTTAAATTTTTAGACATGGTTTTTAAAAAAAAATTAAAATGCTGACATGACATTTAAAAATCCCAAATAATCTTTTTTTAATAATATTTAATGGCAATGTCAGCACTATGTCAGCAAGTAGGGCATCTCATTAGACACGTGGGATTTTTCCATTGGTTGGCTGACGGCAAGGACTATTATAAAAATGATTTTTTTTTTTTAAGGGATGACATTAGTATTGAAATCAATTTTGGGACTAAAATGGGAATTGACCCAAAATATAGGGACCAAAAGTGCATTTTTTTCCTTCTCTTTTTTTTTTTTTTTTGAGAAAACAGTCATGGAATAAAGGACTGGTTATTTTCTGCGTTTATTAATAAAGGCAGAAAACAGTCATTTTCTGCCTTTATTAATAAAGGCAGAAAATTTCTATCAAGGATTACAAGATTGGTTACATCGCCATGGATGTCTTCTACAAATTTGGGGTTCATACAAATGATTCGCCAGTTTAGCAAGTTTGTCTGCTACTGCAATACCATCACGCTTGACATGTGAGAAGGAGGCATTTCTCAAGTTTGATGCAAGGATCCTTGAGTCATCAATTATGTGTCCAAATGAGGCCAAGCAAGGCGCATCTGAGGTGAGGTGACTGTATATGATTCTAGAGTCTCCTTCAAAGACCACATCGTGGAGACCTATCTCAATTGCAAATGAAATGGCCCTTCGACAAGCCAACGCTTCTAGTTCTTCCGCAGATGATGGTATATTTATACGTTCCGAAAGTGCTGCAATGACCCGGCCACCTGAGTCTCGGACCACAACACCCAAACCAACTGAATTTGTGTCCTGAAAAATTGCTCCGTCACAATTGGCTTTGTACTAAGAGAACGGAGGTGGTAACCAATGAACTGTGTTAAAGATATAAAGTGAAAAAGACTGAATAGTTTGTGTGTATTGATGTATGTAACAATGTACAGTAAAGAGCCTTATATAGGCTAGGTATGTGTGCAGTACAAGTAATATGAGTAAACTACAAGTACAGTATATTGGGCTAAGCCCAGTGGGCTAATCTAGTCTAAGCTATACACTAACATCCCCCCTCAAACTCGAGGTGGCAAGGAGGAAGCCAACTGGAGTTTGGATATAAGATCTCGAAGACGACCAGGCGGGTGAGTCTTGGTGAAGATATCAGCAGGCTGGTCAGCAGAGGAGATAGAGAATAACTTGAGATTGCCTTTCTTGAGATGCTGGCGAGTGATGTGGCAGTCAATCTCAATGTGCTTAGTGCGTTCATGGAAGACATCATTATGAGCAATATAAATGGCACTACGATTGTCACAATAAAGAGGAGTGGCAGTGGGCTGTGGAGCATCCATGTCAGCCAAGAGCCAGCGGAGCCAGACAAGCTCGCAGGTGGTGTCGGCAAGGGCACGATACTCAGCCTCAGTACTGGAACGAGAAACCACATCCTGCTTCTTGCTACGCCATGAGATAAGGGAAGTACCCAGTAAGAAACAGAAACCTGTAATAGAACATCGATCAGTCGGATCACCTGCCCAGTCTGCATCTGAATAAGCATGAAGCTCGAGAGAGGACCGAGAAGAGTAGTGGAGACCATGATAAAGAGTGCCCTTGACATATCGAAGAATCCGAAGAACTGCAGCATAATGAACAGAACGAGGGGCATCCATGAACTTACTAACCATACCCACAGCATGTGAGATATCAGGACGAGTAACAGTGAGATAGATCAGACTACCAACCAACTGACGATAGCGTGTAGCATCAGATATAGGTTCACCATCTAGGGGTGTGAGCTTGGCATTGTATTCCAAGGGAGTGGAAACAGTCTTGTTATCGGTGATACCGGCTTTGCAGAGAAGATCAGAAGCATATTTAGCTTGGGAAAGATAGTATCCATCGGAGGATGAGGTAACCTCAAGCCCAAGAAAATAGCTGAGAGTGCCCAGATCTTTCATCTCAAAATGCTGACTGAGGAAGTGTTGAAGAGAGCGGATACCAGCAGAATCATCTCCAGTAATAATCATATCATCAACATAAAGAAGAATAAGAGTGATACCAGCAGAGGATCGTCGGACAAAAAGAGCAGTGTCATGAGGACTCGAAGTGAAACCCTGCTGAGCAACAACTGAGCTAAACTTTTCAAACCAAGCTCGAGGAGCCTGCTTGAGGCCATAAAGAGCACGACGAAGGCGACAAACTTGACTGCCTGAGTGCGGATAGCCAGGAGGTGGTTGCATGTATACTTCTTCTTGGAGGTCTCCATTGAGGAAAGCATTCTTCACATCCATTTGATAAAGAGGCCAACGGCGAACAGCAGCCACAGCAATGAGACATCTGACAGATGTAAGGCGAGCAACAGGAGCAAATGTTTCCTCATAGTCAATGCCATACTCCTGAGTAAAGCCCTTGGCAACGAGACGAGCCTTGTATCGTTCAACAGATCCATCAGCTTTGGTCTTGATCTTGTAAACCCACCTGCAACCTACTACAGACTGACCAGGAGGCAAATCAACCATATCCCAAGTGTGATTCTTATGAAGGGCATCTAATTCTTCATTCATAGCTTGCTGCCAAAGAGGGTCAGTATGGGCCTCACGATAGGTGTGAGGTTCATAGAGGGTGGCAAGAGCAAAAGAGCAGTGATAATCAGTGAGATAAGGGGGAGGAATGCTTACCCGGGTGGAACGACGAAGTTCAGGACTAACAGGTAACTCAGGAGAGGGTGGTGCCACAGGATCCAAGACAGGCGGGTCATGTGCCGGGGACGGAACCGGAGATGAGTCGTCTGGAGAGGCAGCCGATGGAGAAGAATCCTCCACAAGTTCAGGATATAGAGGGAGAAAAAGATCGGTAAAAATGGGAGACTCTGAGGAAGGGGATGCAGGAAACTGCTGGAGACTCGTGAAAGGACGATGTTCCCAAAACTCAACATGTCGAGAGACACGAAGCCGATGAGAAATGGGATCATAGCAGCGAAAACCCTTTTGAGAGACACCATAACCAAGGAAACAACAAAGACGAGCACGCGGTTGAAGCTTCGTTCGTTCATGGGGAGGAAGAGAGACAAAGCAAGCACAACCAAAAACCCGAAGAGACGAGTAGTCAGGGATTTGACCATAGAGAAGCTCGAATGGTGATTTGTTATGTGTAGTTGGTGAAGGAATACGATTAATGGTGTACACAGCAGTGAGTGCTGCCTCACCCCAAAAGCGTTCAGGAAGAGAGGCAGAAATGAGAAGGGTGCGGACAACATCAAGAATGTGACGATGTTTTCGTTCTGCACGACCATTTTGTTGAGAGGTGTAAGGACAAGACCGCTGAGGAAGGGTACCATGACTGTTTAAAAAGGACAGGAAAGATTTATCATTATATTCTTGGGCATTATCTGATCGAAAGACTTTGACAGTGCGATTAAACTGTGTTTCAACCATTTTATGAAATGTTTGGTAAATAGACACAAGTTCAGACCTATGGTGAAGCAGATAAATCCAAGTATATCGAGAAAAATCATCCACAAATATGACAAAATATCTAGATCCCCCCTCAGTAGGAACCGGTGCAGGACCCCAAATATCAGAATGTATAAGATCAAAAGGTGCAGAAGAAAAAGAGTCACTATTATTAAAGGGCAATTTAGTTTGTTTGCCAAAATGACAGGAAGTACAATCAAATTTTTGAAACTGAACTGAACCTAAATGACCTTGAGAAGCTAACAATTGAAGACGAGATAAGGATGGATGACCAAGACGAGCATGCCAGAGATTAGGTGAGGGGGTGGTAATGGTAGCAGCTGCAGAAACAACTTGTGAAGGAATCTTCAAGTCATGAACCTCAAACATGCGACCAACCTTACGCCCTGTCCCAAGTACTTGACCCGTCCGGGGATCCTGCACATCCACACCACGATTAGTAAAAAGAAGATCTACACCTAATTCACAAAGTTGACCAACAGAAAGCAAATTGAGGGATAACTTTGGGATATGAAAGGTGTCACTAAGGGATAAGCCAGGAGAAGAGATTGTTCCTTTATGACTAACAGGCATAGGAGTTCCATCAGCAGTGTAAATAGTGATAGGGTGTGCTAAGGGTGCCTTATCAGAAAATTGGGATTCATCAGAAGTCATATGATTACAACATGCAGTATCAAAAAACCAAGGTTGTTTACCTGAGGTGACAGAAAGGGCAGTAGAAGTTCGGGATAAAACCTGTTGAACAACTGCCTCAATATCAGCCGTAGTAAGTGAGGAGGCTAAAGATGGACCTGTGGGAACTGATGGATCTGGAGGACATACAGCAGCTGCCCGAGGAAGAGAAGCTTTATTCTGCTCTTGCACAAATTTCTGCAGTTTGCGACAAACTGAGATATCATGGCCCTTAGCCCGGCAAAACTCGCAGCGAGTACCTTTGGAAGACTGAGAGGTGGGACGCCCAGAGTTTATTCGTGGAGGAGCAGTGAATGCAGCAATGGGAGGCTGTGGAGATGGTGTTGCCAATACATGATCAGATGATGACATGTGATGAGTAGGCCGACGGTTCTCCTCAGAAATGAGCTCCCTGACTGCAGCATCAAGAGAAGGAGTAGGAGACCGGCTGAGTAGAGAAGCCCTAGTAGGCTCAAAATCCTCACGTAAACCCATCATGAAGTGCATAAATTTATGGCGATCCCGATACTTAGCAAAGAGCTCAATGTCCTTAGAACACACTAGTGGAGGATCTGCAGCAGAAAGTTGTTCCCACATAGTAGAAGTCTGAGAGTAATAATCAGAAATAGACTGACCTGTCTCTTGGTGCATTTGGTAAAGCTTTGATTCAATGTGGAACTCCAAGCTTGAATCATTAGTACAATTGTAGCGATCAGCCAAAAATTTCCAAGCAGCCTCAGCAGTCTCAAGACGAGGAAGAAGATTATGAATGGAGGGAACAGAGGTATTGATAAACCAAGACAGAATCTTACTCTGAATACTCTCCCATTCCTCTAGGCGTTCTTCATAATCATCTTCAGCAGCTGTGGCTTTGGACTTAGGGTTTGGTACTGGCTTAGGAATAGAACCAGTCACATATCTCCACAATTTACGACCCTTTAGGAAGACAGTCATATTCTGAGACCATGCATGATAGCTAGTGGGACCATCCAACATAACGGTGATAGGACGTATGATATCTCGATCATTTTGTTGAGCCATAATGAGGAAAAATGCCCAAAAACGGGGATTTAGAAACCTCAAATGCAAAAACGGAGCCCAAAATCGGAATCTACGCGAAAAACTGAGCAAGACAGGTCCTGTCAAAAATTTTTGACTCTGGTAAAAAAGTCAACGGTCAACGGTCAGGTCAACGGTCAACGGTCAACGGCTGACGTGTGCTGACGTAGGCAGATGACGCGGATGCTGACGTAAGCAGGATGACGTCAGCTTAGGGCTGACGTGGCAAGGCGTTGGAGGTTCCTGGCGCGTGAGGCGCGTGGTGCGAGTGGGAGTGCGTGGACCGGCGCGTGTGGCGCGTGCAGGAACTCTGGTGGCGCGTGGAGGCGCGTGCAGCGCGTGTTCGACAGGCAGAAACTTATGGGGGCGCGTGCGGGCGCGTGCAGCCTCTTTTCTGGCTGTTCTTGGCTGGGTTTTGCTCGGGATTGGATGTTCTGTCACTCTATGTCTTTGGTTTGACAGTAAAATGAACAGAACAATGAGATCCGAGTGGTGCAGGAACTGTGGGCGTGACGGCGGTGACTCGCTTCTGACAGTGGCTACTGGATGAAGGCGAGGGCAGCGGAAGAACGCTGGAGATGTCCACAGGAACCAGAAAGTCAGAGGAATGGCTCTGATACCATGTTAAAGATATAAAGTGAAAAAGACTGAATAGTTTGTGTGTATTGATGTATGTAACAATGTACAGTAAAGAGCCTTATATAGGCTAGGTATGTGTGCAGTATAAGTAATATGAGTAAACTACAAGTACAGTATATTGGGCTAAGCCCAGTGGGCTAATCTAGTCTAAGCTATACACTAACAAACTGGATGAGCCACTGGTTGTTGAAACAGAGGAGTGTCTTAAGCCAGTTGATATTCTTGAAGCCGCTGCACTGCATCACTGTAAATCTGCGTTAACGGCATTGCTAGAGAGACCATTCTCTGTGCATTTCGGTTGTACCAAATACTCCACGCAATGTAAGCAAATAACTCAACCAATCTTGGCTGCTTTTGGAGAAGAATGCCATGGAACAGGTCTCGAAAGCTAGCAAATCTGTCAGTCAAAAAGGGGAGGCATTTTTCCATTTCCCACCATATAATTTTCACCATCGGACAACCCCAGATTGCATGGATAATATCTTCTGTTTCACAGCAGCAACGCTCACAAGTAGAATCTTGTGTGATGTGTCTTTTCTGTAAATTCAGCTTTGTTGGTAAAGAATCATTGCTAGCCCCCCAAATGAAGTGGCGGATTTTGTTTGGAACTTGTAAAGACCAAATGTCCAACTAGAATTTTCTGTGTGCACTCGGGTTGGATGGACTAGGAGCAGCAGCACCAGCTTCATCAGAGAGGAGGCGATATGTAGACTTGGTGGAATAGCATCCATTTTTGGTCCTTATCCATATAAAGGAGTCCTGGGCATGAGTTGAACTCAGAGATAAACTGAGTATGGATCTTGCTTCATGAGGAAAAAACTCCTCGACAACTCTATCTTCAATCCAACTCCCAGTTTCCTCATCAATTAGTGTGCACACTCGAGTGTTACTTAGGAAATTTTTTATAGGCGATATCACATGGCTAGAGTGTTGGTTTGGTAGCCATTTATCACGAATAATGACAGATTTCTTATCCCCTATTCTCCATCTCCCACCCATTCGCACAACCCGGCGTGCTTTCAAGATGCTTTGCCAAGCATACGACCCATTCACTTTGACACTATCATCAAGGCTTGAACCATTTGGAAAGTATTTAAATTTAAATACCTTGTAGAAAAGAGAGTGTTGGTTGTGCAGCTACCTCCACACTTGCTTGCCCAACATGGCCAATTTAAAGTTTTCAATATCCTTAAAGCCCAAACCCCCTTGGCATTTTGGCAAACATAGTTTTTTCCATCCAACCCAATGTGTTTTCCTAGACTCACTCTTATAACCCCACCAAAACTTCCTTGCATAAGGATCTAGGAAGCTTGAAGCACCCCATGGTGTAAATAGGCATTGTTTGAAGGACTTCTTTAATCAACACTTCTCTTCCTGCTCGCGACAATATCTTTTCTTTCCAACCTTGTATTTTGTGTCAAATCTGTTCTCTAATGTTGCTAAAACTTTGCTTTTTTCCTCTGCTAACAAAGGACGGTAAACCAAGATATCTTTCATAGTGGGAAGAGGCTGGTACACCAAGAAGAGTCTTAATGCTTTCTTGTGTTGGCTGATCAGTATTAAGACTGAAGAACAATTGTGTTTTATCTCAGTTTATTTGAGAACTAGAAGCTGCCTCGTATTGATGTAAAACATCCAAAATGGAGTTGCAATCTTGGTTGGTTGCATGATAAAAGAGCACACTATCGTCCGCAAAGAACAAGTGTGAAACCTTTGGGCCAGTCCTACAAATTGAGACTCCCTTAATTGAGCCAACCTCTTTAGCTTGCTGTATTAGTGAGTGTAAGCCCTTAGCACACAAAAGAAATAGATATGGTGATAGAGGTTCCCCTTGACGGAGTCTTTTGTTGGGTGCAAAGTGACTGTGGGGTTCTTCATTTACCAATATAGAGTATGAAATAGATTGAATGCATGAACTAATAAGAGAAATCCACATATCTGCAAAACCCAATTTCGCCATTAGTTTTTCCAAGAAAACTTATTCTACTCTATCATATGCTTTGCTCATATCGAGCTTGAGGGCCATGAACCCAAATTTCCCTTTTTTTTTTTTTTTTTTTTTTTTTTTTTTTTTTTTTTTTTTTTTTTTTTTTTTTTTTTTTTAAGTGATGAAGTGTTTCAAATGCAACAAGAATGGTATCTGAAATTAATCTATCAGACATGAAGGCACTTTGAGTTCTGACACTAGCTTAGGGGGTAGTTTTTTTAGGCGGTTTGCTATGGTTTTGGAAATAGTTTTGTAAAGGACGTTGCAAAGTCTTATGGGCCGAAAATCCTTGGCTGTTTTAGGTGATTTTGTTTTGGGTATGAGAGAGATGAAGGTATGATTTAGGTTATCTATCACTGAACCCGAATTAAGGATATCAAGAGAGGTAGCAATTACATCCTTACTAATAAAATTCCAGCATGATTTGAAAAAGAATGGTGACATACCATTGGGTCCGGGAGCTGTTAGAGGCTTCATTTGTTTCAAGGCTCTTTCTACCTCCTCGGCAGTGAACTCACATGTTAAATCTGCATTCATTGATGGTGTGACCTTGGCTTCAATTCCTTGAAGAATCTAATCAAAACTTGAAGGGGTTGTGGATGTGAAGAACTACTTGAAATAGCTCACCATGACCTCTTCGATTTTGTTTTCTTTTTCCACAACTGAACCGTCATCCAAAATCAGTTTTGAGATGAAATTTCTTTTGTTTCTTTGAGTTGCATGGTTGTGGAAATAGGCAATGTTGAGATCTCCACTCTTTAGCCAATCAGTCCATGATCACTGATACCACAAGCACTCCTCTTTCACCATAAGATCATAGACTTCCCCTTTAAGAGTCCGCACCATGTCATGGTTAGTACTAGCCATTGAAGTCGCCTTTGCTAGTGCTAACTCCTCGTTTTTTTGTACTAACGATCGATGGATGTTACCAAACAATAACCTCCTCCAGTTCTAAAGGCTTGCTCTACAATCATCCACTTTTCCTATTAACCTGCCCACAGAATCTCCATCTCTTCAGCCTTCCCAAGCTTTTTTAATAACCCCTTCACACCTTTCATCCTTCAACCAAACAGCCTCACATTGAAAAGACCTTGTTTTCTTATAAAATCTTCTGTTTTTATCGTCCGAGCATAACCACAATGGGCAATGGTTTGATAAAGAGCTTGCTATGTGATGCACCATAACCGTGGGGAATAAAAAGGACCATGAAGGGGTGGCAACCCCTCTGTCCAAACCTATCCAAGTCACCTCACCATCAAATTGATTGTTGCACCAAGTGAAAGGTGCTCTAACAAAACCCAAGTCTCAAAATTCACAAAAATCTAATGCATCTCTGAACTCCCTCGTCTGCCATTCCCTTCGTATGGCTCCTCCCAATTTTTCCCCAGATTTGGTGATTTCGTTAAAATCCCCATGCACAGCCATGGTAAATCCATCTTGAGACATAAGTGTTTCAGTAGTGCCCAGGAATGTTCCCGGTTGGCCGTTACCGGATTTTCGTAGAAACCCGTTAACCGCTAGGAATCATCCATTCTTGGCTTAACTATTGCATCAATATATGTTGGTGAGGATTCAAGTACTTTGAGATCAATTCCATCTTTCCAATAAAGTGCCAAACCTCCTCATGTGTTGACGTGTGGGACAATGAAGACGTTTTCAAGACGGAGCTCCGAACAGAGTTTCTTCAAATAACACTCCTTTGATCTTGTCTCCATGAGGAAAATTATGGACGGGTAGTATTTCTTCACCATCTCGGTGAGTTCTAGAACTGCGTGTGATTGACCCAAACCACGGTAGTTCCAACTGAGGCAATTCATTGGTTCTAGCGGGGCTGTTTTCCAGCCTCCACCACTTCAAAATCATCACCATTGACACGCTACAGTGTTTGTTGGCGCTTAGAAGGTAGAAGGAAGATTAGATGAGCACTCACTTTTAGTGAAATCACGTTTTTTTTCCCTGAGAGAGGTTCAAGACTTGTGTTTTCATTAGAGTTTGCAATGCATACTTTGTGAGACTAGGTCGGTAGAACACGATACTGTGGATATACGTTGGATATCCTAGCCGTCTCATGAATCTCACGTGCGTCACTTAGCTGAGTTGGACTTGGGGGAATATTTTTGACATGTGGATTAGTTTTACATTGAGTTGCATTTGAGATTTCGATACCGTCAAACTTTGCTATCTTAGAGTCAATCTCATTTAACTGCAGATCAATCTCTTTATGGTGCATGTCAGAAACGGCTTGAGTATTAGGAACCGACTTTATCACGCCTTTATTGTCTCCATTTATCGTAGACATCGTATCTTTGCTGTGAGTAACAACTATCCCAACGTTACGCCCTTGTTTAATACTTTCCAAATTTTTTGTAACGGTTTCTGCCTCTCTGCCTCCAGCTCACTGGGTTTCATGGTGGAGAGTACCGAATTATCGTTCTCCATGGAAGGAGTGGGCGTAGTGGTAGAAGTTTTCTTCTTTGCCTTGTAAAATCCTGGGACTGTAATTTCACTTTTTTTGGTCGAAACATATGTTGAAGCTCTTAATCCTGCTCCAAATTGTCTCTCCTTTGGCTTTGGTGTCCCCTCGCTTTTGATCCAAATATCACAGTCCTTGTCGTCATGAGTAAGACGACCACACCAATAACATAAATTCGGCAGTCTTTCATACTTGAAGCTTATCCAAATTTGTTTTCCATCCTCAAGCGAAATAAGGCGATCATGACACAAAGGCATAGAGAAGTCTATGGTAACCTTGAGACGTAGAAAGTTACCCCTATCAGCTTCCTTAAACTCCTTCGGGCCAGACACTTCTCCAATCACACTGCTTATCTTCAAATCTGCTTCCAATGTCATGTATCGTAAAAAGATTCCATGTAGCTAAACCCAAAAACTGGCCCTTTTAAATTTGATGTCACTGATAGGAGTTTCTTTTTCATACCTCTACATAGCAACCAGATGCTTGTCAAAGCTCTAAGGTTCACTCGAAAGAATTTTGTCCACATCTCCCTTATTGCCGAACGTAAAAAGAATTATATGATCATCAAGGCTCTTAATCTTGAAGCCATTGCGAGACCTCCATAATGGGTTGAAGGTTCTTGCAATAACATCCATGTTGAGAGCCCTCTTGGTAAAGAATTTTGCTGCTATTGAAAAATCATTGGAACTATCATCTTTGGTGAGAGTGCAACCCGGGCCCTCTCTGTCAGACAATGTGGGCCGACTCCAATTCTGAGTGAGGTCATCCATGGGTGATTGAATGTTTGCTATTATCCCTCTCTACTGTTTCCCAAATCCCTTGAAAAAAAAATACCACTAGTAGAAAAGTAACACTGTTACTCCACGGGACAAAACAACACCTTCATTTAGAAGGGACAAACCAATTCTACTGAACAAAAAATGTTGATGAGCAATGTCTCCTATTTCAGAGAAACTTAGGTATCAGAGGACTTTTAAAAATATTTAAGTAGCCGATTAGTTAGATATTTGATTAGTTATATATGTACTAATTAATATATAATTGGCTCTATTACTATGAATTTAGATAGGGATTCCAATAGAAGCCCTTCCATTTTGTTTATAGTTGTGATTTTTCCCCCCTTGGACAACGACCTTTATTCTACAAAAGCACCCAAAGGGCCAGGATCGTCTCTTCTTGCCAGAGCTGCAAGGCCCACAATTGAGGTGGTGAGAAAAGAGATGGAAACTGGCCCAAAGATACAAGAAGTAAGGATCCCAAACAACCACACTATGGGCCAAAACATTTTCATTCTAGTGTTCTACCAACGTGGATAAAGTCCCATGTAACAAAATTAGAGAGAACTTGACAGTCTAGTCTGGATTTTCAAATCATGCATAGAACATACAAGTCACCACAAAAGTGTTGAGTTTTTTTTTTTTTTTTTTGGGAGAATGCACAAAAGTGGTGAATTGATGTTAAATCGTTTATTGGGGCATAAATATAGCTTGATAGCAGCATGGTTTTTTTTTTTTTTTAATAATAATAATAATACCACCAATTTTCACATATTTTACCAAAAGTTACTTGTAGTCTGTCACGTAGGATAATTGTGTAATACTAGCATTTTTGTTATGAAAATCACATCCTTGGTGCCTAAAAGAAATGATATGATAGTGGTACACATTTTTTTAAGACAAGACTCCGCTATTTTTTTTTTTTTTTTTGAAATATTTACCTATGATAGTATTTATAAAGTCAAGCCTTACTTTATAACATAAAAAAGTTCTACCTAACTTTTTTTTTTAATATCAAGTTCTACCTAAATTTAGTTTACCTTAATTTTTTCTTTCCATAAAAAATAAAACAGCATCTTTTCTACCAACCTTTTTTTTTTTTTTTGAGAAATTTTTTTCCTCCCAACCTAACTGTATGGGGTGGAGAATATATTATTGGTTCAACAAAACTAAGGCAACAATACAATTATTGGTATGACTCACATGAGAACATGATCTGGCTAGGAACCATAGGCTCCTTTGTTCTTTTGTTTTTTAGTGAACATGTGTTTTGGTTTTAGCAAAATAAAAAAAAAATAAGAAGGGCATGCTTAACGTGAGAAATAGAAAACGTAGACTAATTGCTCGTTTGGATCCAGCTTTTGTTTTCACTGTTTGCGTTTTTCACGTTTTGCAATTTTTTTTTTTTTTTTTCTTTTTCGGTTCTGCCGCGTGGGGGACAAGGGGTGCAGGCTTGCACTGTGCGCGCATTGTTCACGCACTGTGCGCGCACTGTTCACGCACTGTGCGCGCACTGTTCACGCACTTTTTTATCAATTTTTTTATTAAAAATGGGCCTCGCAGTACTATTCACACATTTAAAAATTATTTTGCTATAGCGTTTTCAGTTTTCAGTTTTCAGCAATAAGTTCTATCCAAACGGACCCTAAAAGGAGCATTATTATTAGTCACCACTCCTAATCCATCTCGAGATGATCAAATTATGGGTTGATTTGGATAAGTTGTTTATAAAAGTGCATTTTTGAAAAAGTAGCGGTTTTAAAAAGTTCATTTTGAAATTGCAATTTTAACGTGTTTGGAAAAATTTGTAAAAAGTATGATTTTCAATTGTTATTTTAGCTGCAAATTACCAAAAAACCTATATACACCAATATTTTTAAATTCAATTTTATATATAAAATCAAAGTATTCCATTTATTAAATAAATAAAAAAATTACACGTGGACACCACTCCACATGAAGTACTTCACCTAACAAGGTGCCCTATCACCTGCACACTTTTCACTTTACCAATTTCATTTTACTCCTACAATCTTACTTTGCACTTATCCTCCAGTAACACTAACAGTTACCCTCATCGATTAGATACCCATCCTTTTGTTGTCCATGATACTTTCCGTTTGAGGCTGGAAGAAAAGAAAGAAGATGAATATGAGTCCTCAAGCTTATTAAGGATTTAGTAGGCTATTGCAGGAGTAAGAGAGGGTCGGAAATGAAATGGAAGGTGAAGCAGAAGTGAAGGTACAAAGGAGGAAAAAAAATGAGAAATATTTATGTGGGTTCTTTGTTCAAGTTTGATGGGGGTATTTGGGTAAATTGTACTTAAAAAAAATGTGTTTTACAAAACTTTAGAAAGGTGTTGTCAAATTCGCTGGAAATACTTTCGTTTTGAAGTCGCGTGTTTTAAAATCACAAATGTTAAAACCCGTATAGCCAAACAGGCTAAAATTGGCGTTTTGAGTCCAAAATGCTCGTTTTTATTCCAAAAACGCAGGGCCAAATGAACTCTATATATTAAGGTGCATAAATAAGAAGGGCATAAATATAGGTTGATTGCAGCATGATTTTTTTTTTTTAAATAATAATAATATTAGTACTACTTGCTTTCACACACATTTTATCACAAGCCACTTATAGTCTTTCATGTAGGACAATTGTGACAAAGTGTATAATACTAGCATTTTTATTAAATCACATTCTTGGTGCCCAAAAGAAATGATATGATAATGGTACACATTCTTTTAAGACAAGGCTCCACTATTTTTTTTTTTTTTGAAATATTTTTTTGTGAAATTGAAATATTTACCTATGATAGTTTTTAGTCAAGCCTTATTTTATAATAAAAAAAGTTCTACCTAACTATCAGTGACGGCCCAGGGCCGACCCAAGGCCTAGGCAAGTTAGGCCTAGGCCTAGGCCTAAGGCCCCACCAAAAAGTAAAATTAAAAAAAAAAGCCCCACTTTCCATATTTAAAGGCCCAAATTTTTATAAAATTAAATATATTTTCTAAAGGTTGTACATTTTTTTTATTAGTGATGTTAAAGATACTACAAATATATTTTTATTTCTTTTTATTAATATTTATAATTCAACTATGATATTCAATTCTTTATATAAAATTAACATTAGTCTAGTTGGTATTATTTATGTGTTTAATATATCAAATTAACCTTAATTTAATTAGTATTAAATAATTTTATTTAATTAATATTTACATATTAAATGTCTCACATAAATTTTTTACTTTAGGCTCCAAATTATGTTGTACCGCCCTTGCTAACTATAGTTTGCCTTAATTTTTTCTTTCCATAAAAAACAAAACGGCATTTTTTCTCCCAACTTTTTCTTTTGAGGATCGTATAATATATAAAGGTGCATTCATATTCCTCCTTGCTTCAACGATGGATTCAGGGACCAGTGAAGTAGTACACGAATTCCTCCCATATTTCCGAGCATACAAAGATGGGCGAGTGGAGAGAAACTTTGGCACCGATATAGTCCCTCCATCAATCAATTGCCAAAGTGGCATTTCCACCAAAGATGTTGAAATTGTTAAAGAAACTGGCCTATCAGCCAGAATTTACATTCCAAGTACCATTAGTCCAGGCCAGAAGTTGCCTGTTCTAGTGTACTATCATGGCGGGGGCTTCTTTATGGGTTCACCATTTTGTCCAACATATCATAACCATGTTGCTGCTCTTGTAGCTGAGGCTAATATAGTTGCAATTTCTGTTGATTACAGATTAGCCCCAGAACACCCTGTGCCAATAGGCTATGAAGATTCATGGATTGCACTTCAATGGGTTGCTTCTCACTATAATGGTCAAGGCCCTGAGGCCTGGTTGAGAGAACATGGTGATTTTCAGCGTTTTTTTCTGGCTGGTGACAGTATTGGAGGCAATATTGTGCACAACATGGCAGCACAAGCTGGGGTTGAAGGTCTCCAAGGAGTGAAATTATTAGGAGCTTGTTTGGTTCAACCTTACGTTAGTAAAACAGAAAGTGTTCATACTGGCGTGGAGGACAGATCATGGCTTTTTTCATGTCCAACAACTAGTGGTTTCGATGATCCAAGGATAAACCCGGCTGAGGATTCGAGGCTTTCGAGGCTAGGGTGCTCCAAGGTGCTAATTTTTATTGCTGAGAAGGATGATATGAGAGAGAGGGGCTTGTTCTATTATGAGACATTGAAGAAGAGTGGATGGGAGGGAGAGGTGGAGACTGTGGAGACAGAAGGAGAGGATCATGTGTTTCACTTGTTCAACCCAAATTGTGAAAAGGCTCTGGCCTTGTTGAAAATGCTGGCTTCTTTCATAAACCAAGACAAGGCTTCTTAGTACTTAATTAGTACTTGCCAATGTCTTAGTTACTAATGAACTTGTATTAGCAATAATTACCTGATAGCAGGTTATTTAGCTATATTTCTGAGTTTGTGATGAGCTTAATTGCATTATAATAAAGGTGACAAGAACAAATGTCAACTCGCGGTGTTGATGATTGATAAAACGCATTACATTTACAGCATGCTAAGCCAATTCGTATGAAATTGTTTTATCCCTGATTAAAGTCATTAAATTCATATGAATTTTTTTTCTTATGGTATGTTTGGATGACAAGATTTGGGCACATAAATTTGGATTTGAGTTATTAAAATCCAAACACTTTGTTTGAAGGTATTTTGATAGTTTACTAAGGGTCAAAATTTTGGATTTAACAAATTCATCAAAGATTTTAAACCTTTAGGTCTGTTTGGTTAGGGAGATAGAAAAGTTGGAAGATAAAAAATTGTGAAAAGATGGAAAAGTGAGAGGATAAAAAATATCTAATTTTTCCTTATGTGTGTTTAGTTGGAGGGATGAAAAAGTGGAGGGATGAAAAACTTTTTTGTTTGTTTGAGAAAAAAAAAAGTAGATGAAAAATGTAGTCTATACAAATATACTCTCATGCCTTATTAAATAAAAATAAAATAAAAGTAACAAATTAGAGGGGGGAAAATGGATGAACCAAAAAAATAAAACCAAAACAAATGAACAACAACGTCAACAAAAATTGAATGAGAAGTACCAGAAAAAGTAAAAAACCAAAAAAGAAAAGCAGAAAAACATAAGAAAAAGAAAAAGAAACATATGAGTAACACAAAAGACCAAAAAAAAAAAAAAAAAAACACCAAAGAAAAAACGGAGGAAATGGCCAAAGAAGAAAACACAAATACGAAATACCCTCTGAGCTATGCGCAAGAGGTCACATGGCCTTTTTGGTCATTCTATTTTGTTTTTTTTTTTTTTTTTCTAATTTGGAGATATAGCATTTTGGTGGTTGGAGAAAACACTCGGCCTCACTAGTTCTCCTTAAAATTCACCTAACCAAACACTCCAAAAATCATTTTATTTGCTCTCTTTACCATCATTCCTAAAATCTACTAAACCAAAATGGACCATTATGAATGAAAACAAGGAAGATAAAAAAATGGGGGAAGGATGTGTTTAGTTGGAAGGGAAAAATAGGAAATAAAATAGTGAGATCATTAATTTTCACCTTGATCCCACCAAAACTCCATCTTCCCAAATTTGGGAGAAAATACAATGAAAAAAAAGTTTTGCTTTTTTGGAAAAACTACCCCCAGCCCCGCATTTAAATTTTGAACACTTTTCCTTCCTTCCTTTTTTGACTTTTTTCTTATCTTGTCTCATTCTTTCTTAATTCTCACTTTTTTTTTTTTTGGGTTCTTAAACTTCTTGTGTCTGTGTTTTTTATTATAAAATGAAGTGTCCATTTATACATAATTTTTTAATAAAAATATAAAATGTTACCTTTTGCTTTATATAATAAGACATAATGGTAAATTTGTATAAACACTTTTTTCTATTCTTTTTAACCAAATAGTTTTTCATCTCTTCAATTTCCCACTCTCTCAACCAAACACATACGAGAGAAAATTAAATATCTTTTATCCTCTAACCAAACTTCCTCCCCTCTAACCAAACAAACCCTTAATCTTTTAATTTGAAATAACTTCTAAACCCATAATATTTTAAAAATCCGTATGACATATTGAAATATTTATAGATTTGGAATAAAGCATTTTAAATCTATCACTTTAAAATTCAAAATCAAATTCAAGTATTTAATCACAAACTTAAGGAGGAAATAGGTAGGAAAGTGGTCAAATCACTTTTAACTATGAATGAATACGGGAAAAGATAGTAGGAGATCTGATTATTGTCTCTTTATTCATGAATAATATTATCTAGACGAAGCATCTATTTAGAAGTGAACTACCTATGGCAGTTACACTAAATTTAGGTACAAGTCATTTAGAACATTATGTAGAACAGTCAGCATAGGCATTCCTGATGCAGCAAAAGCGCCGGAAGTCAACTCAAGATCAAGGGGGTGCCAATAGAGGCCATTAAGGTGATGATGTTAGAATTGTATAAAATTTGGCAGGTTGAAGGGAACGGCATTCTAATCAAAACTCAAGTTTGTTGCCTTGAGCGTAGCCTAAATTTAGGCAAATTCCTTCCTTAAGGCGCTGAAAAAAAATGTTTTTGCTATTTATAGTAATATTTGTTTTTCTTTAATAACTTTTAGTTTAAAAGTTAGAATAAGATCCCGTCTGTTTTGGAACATCTCTTAGAGACAGTATTTTTCAATTTCCGCAATTATCTAAATTTTGCTATTTTTGGAAATATAGCTATTTTGCCACCTAATTACGTGATTAGCACTGATTAGGGCTTTTAGGCTTTGTCATAGTCGTCCTAGGGTTTTTTTTACTATTTAAACATATTGTAACCTCTAGGGCAATTTAGTTTTTCAGATTTATAAAAATACGGACTTTGTCTATTTTTTTTTAGTGGATTTAGAACCCTACACCTTGTGGATTCAAGGGATTCCTCGTAGGTTTGATGTTTTCATTCAGAAACTAACATATTTAGTTTCTTTTCCATTCAGAAAATAACGTGTCTGTTTTCTTGTAACTTCTGCGATACCAGAACAAGTATGTATTGCATGATCTAAACAATCCATGCAACAAAAATATCAAACCTATTATTAATTTTACTACAAAAGATTTAAAATTGAGATAATTTTCATTTTTAAATTAGAGATTCTCAGAAAATAAAAAAAAACATTGCAGATTGCTAATCTCTCTTTTCTCAGTCACTATGGTTCTAGAGTCTAGAGTCTTGACTAGGTAACTGCACCCCGCTTGATTCTTCTTGCATAGATTGTATTATAGTCTACGATACAAGGACTCGGCTTTGAGAAACTTCGAGGTCCAAAACAAATTCTTCCCAAAATGCGAGGAGTAATCTTGTTGCATTTGTGATCCAGACCAAATTGGTCGTGTACTCGGTTGTAATTGTGAAATATATCATTACCTGAAAGTTGCGTCAAAGCCCAGTTCCCATTGTGCTCCTATCTTGTCGCAAAGTAATTTGAAAGCATAATTCCAACATGACCAAGATCAACCCCACTGCCTCAGC
This sequence comes from Castanopsis chinensis, assembly GCA_032878915.1. NCBI lineage: Eukaryota > Viridiplantae > Streptophyta > Magnoliopsida > Fagales > Fagaceae > Castanopsis > Castanopsis chinensis. Next base: position 11,127,740 of record JAVQMG010000106.1, read on the forward strand.
CAAAAAAGAAAAAAAGGACCAACCCCACTTCTTTTCGTCACTCTCACCTTTTCTTTCTACCCATATGGGTTGTGACAGACTGACTGTGAGTCATGCTTTATTTCCTTTTCAGCAAGAGTGAAAAAAAACTGTTCAAAAGTTTGATCTTAGCTGAAAGGCTTGTAAACTTTACTAAATAAAAAAAATTTTAGGGACACGTCTATTTTTATACCCAAATCCATGCCCTGTCTATTCATGATAAATTCATGTTCTGCTATACAATTATCTCGTGCTATGTTACTACTAAATAAAAAAAATTTTAGCGACGCGTCCATTTTTATACCCAAATCCATGCCCCGTTTATGCGTCAACTTTTGATTGGATTGTGAAACTTTCACATAGTTTACCGCATGTACATAAAATAACTGAAAATCAATCAACAGTGGAGACATATTTGAGCGTCGGAATTGGTGTAATACTTATATATATATATATTTATAATATATATATATATATATATATATATAATCACAAAGAATAATTGGTAAGCTTTACCATTTTCCTTGTCTCATTACATCTGCACACACAGTCTTTGAAACAATTATTTATCAAGGGTGCATTGAACTTCTTCCGCAGCTTCAAGCCTTCAAGAATGGACTCAACAACAACTGAAGTTGTGTTCGAGTTTGGTCCATATTTCTGGGCATACAAAAATGGAAGAGTAGAGAGATTCTTTGGCACCAACAAGGTTCCTTCATCAATCAATTCTGATCATGGTGTTTCCTCCAAAGACGTTTTAATCGATCAAGAAGCCGGCTTATCAGCATGTATTTTCATTCCTAGCACCTTTAAACCAGGCCAAAAGCTTCCTCTCTTAGTGCATTATCATGGCGGGGCCTTTCTAGTTGGATCACCATTCTGTCCCACATATCACAATTGTATGACTTCTCTTGTAGCCGAAGCTAATATAATCAGTCTGTTGATTATAGACTAGCCCCCGAGCACCTTATCCCCATAGCTTAAGAAGATTCATGGGCTGCACTTCAGTGGGTAGCAAAACACTATAACAATGAAGGCCCAGAAGGCTGGCTGAATGACCATGCAGATTTCCAGCGAGTTTTTCTGGCTGGAGAGAGTGCTGGAGGCAATATAGTGCATAACATGGTAGCTCGAGCTGGAATTGTAGTGTATAACATGGTAGCTCGAGCTGGAATTGAAGACTTGGCTGGCATAAAAATATTAGGGGCTTGTTTAGTCCATACCTATTTTGGCAGGAAAGATTTTGGAGTGGACAATTATTGACTTTTTGTGTGTCCTAATACAAGTGGAATCAATGATCCAAGAATAAACCCAGCAATAGATTCAAGGTTGTCGAGCCTCGGGTGCACCAGGGTGCTAATTTGTGTTGCAGAGAAGGATGTGCATAAAGAAAGGGGGTTGCTCTTTTGTGAGACATTAAGGAAGAGTGGTTGGAATGGAGAGGTGCAGATTGTAGAGACAGAAGGAGAAGAGCATGTGTTCCATTTGTTCAACCCAGATTGTGAGAAGGCAGTGATCTTGCTGAAAAGGTTGGCTTCTTTCTTTAACTAAGACAGGGCTAATTAACTAAGCTATAGCTAGCTAATTGTTATGGTTTTTACAATAGGAACTATGTGTTGGGTTATCGATCTCTTTGCTATGAAACATTTTAATCTGAGTCATTATGTGACTAGAGAAATGAGAAGTATGTAGAGTTTGATGAAACCATTAATGGGTGTTGATGTTTTGTTCTAAGTATTTACGTTCAACTAGTAGGGTGTAAGAGTACCATCATGGCTTTTAAGCTAGTAGAGTGTGCATATAGTCCCAAAAAATGTATCTTTCTTCCGGTGGCGATTCCAGGAATTTTGTCCAAGGTGTTCCTATTCCACTTTGAAAAAATTTTGGGTCATTTCGGTCTATTTTGGGTGTTTCGGGACGTTTCAGTAAATACCGACCGAAATTCAAGATTTGGCAAGCATGAAGTTTGTACTTAAAAAAAAAAAAATAAAAATCTTAAAACCAAAACAAATTTGCATTCTGTGCACCAAAAAACCTCAAAAGGAAAAAAAAAATAATAAAAAGAAAAGAAATGAACAAAGGTATCTGTGCAATAAACTATAAGTTCATTTAAAATATTAATAAAATTATTAATTATTGTTGTTTAGTTGTTTCATAAATTTATTTGTCTTTTATAAACTATAATTTGTTGTATTGTTGTTTCATTAATTATTAAATTATTAATTGTTTTTTAGTCTAACATAATTTAATTTGTTTGTTTTTTTTTTATAATGTATTAGTTAATTAAATTATTAATTATTGGTGTTTAGTTGCTTCATTCATTTTTTTTACTAACTACTAGGAGTTTATCACACACCCCACTGTGCGTTAGCACACACCTCATGTGTGCACACACCCTGCCTCTGCATGAATTTTACTCTCCAATTCAAATATCCCACCCTTGACCCCACACCACATGGCCCCATGGCCCAATCTACCCCCACTCAACAGATAAGATTCACACAAGGGTAGCCAATTAGATAAATTCACAGATCACAATACACTAAAAAAAAAACTCATCAACACCAACTGACCAACATAATGAGACACCAACGGATAAAGTCAACCAAAAAAAAAACAAGGGCAAATAAAGCTCTCTCTCTCTCAAAATAGAACAGTCCACACATCACACTCTACAGCAAATGAGCAAAACCTAAAGATTAAGAGAGAAAAAGAGAGAGAAGTAAAGTGTAAAATACCTTGAGGGAGGCCAGAGGGGTAGCGCCGAGGGCCGTGGCAGAATGTCAAGGCGTCGGAGGTGAGGAAGGATTCGAGGCCAAGCGTCAACGTCGCAAGGTCTAATCTAATCTAACCGATCTCCGATGGTCGATCCAAGTTCTGTTGCTTGAGTTTCAGGCAGAGGCGTCGTCGCCACGTCGCGCCTATGTGGTTGATGATGAGGTTTCAGGTGGAGGTGTGCGTTGTCATTGATGAGCCTCATCAGATGAGGTTTTTTTCTTTAGGTTAGGTAAGGTTTTTGATTTTAGGTTTTGCTTTTACCATTTGATGATTGAGGCAGATGCGTATTTGTATTGGGTTTTGGTTGGCTAGTTGGGTTTTTTTTTTTTTTTTTTTTTTTTTTTTTTTTTTTTTTTGAGAATACATTTGGGTTGGGCCTGTTGGGTATTTGTTTAGGATTGATGTTGGGCTTGTTCTGTTACAATTTTTTTTTTTTTTTTATAGATTTTTGTTCAAAATTTGTTTGGCATAAAAATTTTGAGGGTGTTCCTGATATTTCTTGAGGGTGTTCCTATTTTTTTTAGGGTAAAAAAATAAAAATATTTAAATTATTATATATAAAAAAAAAATTCAAGTCAGGGTGTTCCTGGGAACACCCTGGACTTTGAGTGGCGTCGCCACTGCTTTCTTCTTCTCTTTCCCTTTGCCTTCTTTTCATAATAAATGCATGATGTGAGGATGGATATTCATTCTAAACACTTCTTTTAAAGTAGACGATGGTCATTCTTGATCTTTGTCTTTGATATCATGTTAAATTATTATTTGTTCCAAAAACTTAAAACTATTAAAATATAGTAAATTTATTTATTTAATCACATTCTTTCAATAGATTTTTCCAAGTAGGTTTGATATTGCGGGGAATTGGTTGTTTAGTGGTTTGTATTTTGTGTGTAATTACACACAAAGTACACACAAGTTTGCTATGAACTAAAAATGGTGACTTGAATGTTCTGATTAGGGAGTCAAGTTCGGGGTTTTGTTTTGAATGAAATACCCTGTGATCAATAAAATGCGCCATTGGTCAGTTGATAGTTGTAGTCTAGAATCTCTCTATTAGGACCTGATCAAAGTGGTTGGGTCAAACAAGGCTAGGCTTACTTGAATCGACCCTTTGACCAATCCTTCGGACTACCTACCTTAGGCCTATACAATTTTTCCCCTCCAATGGTAATTGAAAGTGTGTGGATTGAATTATGATACGGCCGAATAATAAATGGTATTTTTTTTTTGTTTCTTTTTGTTTTCGTTTTCGTTTTTAAAGTCTTACATGGTGACTTTAGATATGCATTAAAATTTCAATACTGTTGCAATTAGAAGTCATTGTAATGCACTTCTCCGCCCAACTACAACATGCTATCCTGTTTAGAAAATTCAAATGTTTGGATAAAATACTTTAATACATTGTTTTTTAAATAAAAATGTACAAATTTTCAAAAATATTTTCATTTGTTTAAACCCTAGCAAAAAGAAGAATATTGACTTATAATATAAAATAGAAAAAAGTAAGATAATTTATTTACTAATTTTTTAAAGAGTAATATATTTGGGATATCCCAAAATAAAATAGAGAACTAATAATTTGGGATAGAGAGAGCAGGGATTGATCCAGGATTTCATGTTATGGGGCCCAACTATAAGCGGAAAAAAAAAAAAAAAAACTAAAAACTTCATATAAGAATTCATATAGTATTAATAAACTATAAATCAAGATAAATACACAAAATTATTATTTCTCAATATACTAAGATACAATTATCTACCAACAAAAATAAAAGATTACTTTTTTTTTTTGCATCTCTATTTGTCGGCTAGTCCTTACTATTGCTTCATTACCTACAAATAGTCAAAGTATCAAACACCAAACAATATTATATTTTCTCTATGGACTCTTCTCTCTCTCTCTCCCTCTTTCTCTCTCTCTCTCTCTCTCCCTCTTTCTCTCTCTCTGTCTCTCTTAGGAATGGAACGGGTCAGGTTCGGGTTGGGTTTCTTTATGCCCGAACCCGACCCGCGGGCCTGAACCCATTACCTGGCCCCACCCCGATTAATAAACGGGCTTTTTTTTCAACCCCAAACCCGCCCCGCTGGGCCCTGTGGGCTCCACGGGCCTCGTCTGTCATTCCTAGCCCCAAATCACAACACAAACACAAACGCAGATATCAAAAACACAAGTTTCAGATTTATGGATTTCCCTTTCAAACCACAAACACAAACACAAATCCTAACACAAATACAAACACAGATTTCATAAACACAAAAATTTCAGATTTTCCCTTTCCAAATCACAAACACAAATACAGATCCTAAAACAAACATAAACACAGACTTCACAAACACAAAAATTTCAGATTTTCCCTTTCAAAATCACAATTACAAACACAAATCCTAACACAAACACAGATTTCTCAAACACAAATTTCAAATTTTCCCTTTCAAAATCAAAATCACAAACACAAACACAGAAACCCTAACACAAACTTAAACACAGAAATCACAAACACAAAAATTTCAGATTTATGATTTTCCTTTTCAAAATCAAAAACACAAACACAACACAAAAATTATAAACACAAACAAAGAAAAACAAGGAAAGACGAAATGAACCAAAAAAGAAAAAAGAAAAATCACGGGCTTGAGGCTGAACAAACAGAGCCGTGATGTTGAATGAAGCCATGGGGCCGTGAGGTTGAGCGAGGCCGTGAGAGAATATTTGAGCGAGGCTGTGAGGGGGGCCCGGTGGAAGCACATGAGAGCTTGAGGGAGAGGAAGAAAGGTGCTGCTGAGATGAGATTTGAAAGCTCGAGAGAGAGAGAGAGAGAGGGGCGGCTGAGTGAGAAGAGTGTATATGGGTAGGGTTTGATATTAGTGGAATATATATAGTTAGGTATTTTTGTAATTTTACTTAAAGTTTAAACGGGTCGGGTTTGGGTTCGGGCCAGATTTTTAACAAAACTCGGACCCGCTTCAGGTTTTTTTTTTAAAAACCCAAACCTGACCCTATTCTTTATCGGGCCGGGTAAAACCCTACCCATTAGGGTCGAGTCAAGCCGGATATCTCCAGGTCGGGCAAAAATTGCCATCCCATCTCTCTCTCTCTCTCTCTCTCTCTCTCTCTCTCTCTCTCTCTCTCTCTCTCTCTCTCTCTCTCTCTCTCTCTCTCTCTCTCTCTCTCTCTCTCTCTCTCTCTCTCTCTCTCTCTCTCTCTCTCTCAGCTTTATTCTAAGGTTTTGAATTTCATGAAATATTTCAGTACCAGTATATATCGGTGCACTGTTCCAAAATATTGCACATGATATATATAGGTTTTTAATTATCTATTATATTTAAATCTTCGTAAAAGAAAATAGATTGGTTATAAAATATAATATATATATATATATATATATATATATATAAATTTTGGTATTTTTGTAAATAAGCGAACACTTTTAAGGTATTTGTAAAGTAGATACTTTCCAAGAAGTTTCCAAACTCACCTTTTCACTCCTAACCACATGACTCTGCTCCTCTTTTCTTTTATATTCATTTCTCTTCTCACCTGACACTCCCATCATCATCTTCTTTCTTTTTGTATGTTTCTTTTCATTGTGCTTTTGTCTAGTTTTTTATTTTTTATTTTTATTTATTTTTTTATTTTTCACACTTTGCTCTCTCCAGCCACTATCTTTCAGTCTCTAGCTCTCTCTCAACTTTCTCTAATTTTTATTTTGCTGAATTTGGTTTGTATGCAACTGTGGGTTTAATGGGTTTTTATTTTTTTATTTATTGTTTTTTTTTGGATTGAGCTGGGCTCTGGGCTGTCTGGAGGGGCCGGCTAACGGGGTTAACGCTTTGAAAGAGAGAGATCAGCTATTAAAAAGACAAAATAAACATAATAATTTTTTTTTGGGCTTCGGGGGCCCAGGCCCCTTACTGAGTCCGTCCCTATGAGGAAGTATTAAATTTATATGGATTCGGAGTTTCGGGTTTTGTATAAATGGATTTATCTATTAAAAAAAAAAAAGGAGAGATAAGGCTACAAAATACTCTAAAGTGCATTGCATCTGTTTCTAAAAAATAAAAATAAAATAAAATATCATTGCATCTAACATGAGTCAGAGTTACACGCAACGCTGAAGTCCTCTAACCTATATTACTCAAAGGAAAATGCCATGAACATTCTTCCACGTGATATTTCTTTGACATCAATGTTTGGATTGTTTCTGCTTGAGTGGTTCTTTGCTAATGGAAAAAGAAAGATTTTCCAAGTCTCTCTAAAGCATATTCCAATCATTAATAAAATACATTGTGTCATTTTGGTTGATCAAGCAATTAACTAGTGGTGTAACTGTGTTAGAACTTTTTTTCCTCTCTCTTGTATGCGTATTTGTTTCTCAAAAAACAAAAGTATAACGACTTGCTAGTGATCTTTGATCAGATTTATTATATTATTATTATTTGATAGTTACAATGAGAGAACAAAATTTAAATTATGAGCATCTTTATTAGAAATACAAGGAGGCATCCGTTAAGCTATAAGACTCTTAACATTAATATTTATTATTACTACTTTTAAAATTTGTGACCTTTGATTAGATGTTCTTAATAGGAATTTGACCCCTATGCTCCTTTAAACTTAGTGCAGCAAAGAAAAGAAAAAAGTATAGCAACAACCCTTAAGTAAGTAGGATTATAAATTTATGAACCAAACCGTTTATGAGCACTATGGTTTAAGTTTGAGAAGAATTTTTTATATTTATTTATTTATTTAGTAAGTGAACCAAATTCGTGTTTAGGTTCAATTATTAAAGGCGAAACTACACGGTTGATTCTTGAAGTTTGTCATGGGTGGGTAATTAGTTTCTTAAGTTTGAAGTGAGCATAATTAGTCCCTCAAGTTTTAAAACTGAGTTGTATGAGTCATTTTACTAACTACCGTTAGTGATATTACTTACGTAACTAATGAAACAATGATTTTACATTATTTTGAATGAAGTGACATATTTTTAATTAAATAATTAAAAAAATTAGGTTATGTTTGGTAACCGTTTGCTTTCTATTTTCAAAAACTTGTTTTTGGGAATATAAAGAAAAAACAATTTTCTTGTATTTTTGAAATAAAAAACATGTTTGATTAGTTGAATTTAAAAAAAGATAGTTTTTTGAAGAAAAAAATAGAAAATACTAAAATATGTTATAATGAGGATTTAAACTTTAATACTAACTTATTAAATGAGATAGATTCATTAAATTAAATGCGTATTTTCACTGACTTTTGAAAATTAGAAACTGAAAATAATCTTTTGCATGTTTTTAGTTTCCTTCACAAATTGAGTTTTAAAAATAGTTTTTGTTTTCTATTCATTTTGGATTGCCAAACAAATTTTTTAGTTTAAAAAATAAAAAATTATTTTTAAAAACAGAAAATATGAAGAAAAAACAGTTACCAAATATACCCTTAGTTTCCACGTTAGATGAAATTTAAATCACATTGACCCATTAAAAACAAATCTGATTTTTGTTTAACAAAGGCACGATGGTGCGAGAGAGAGATTGACAGCCACGAGAGAGAGAAGTGGAGGGAGTGAAGAAAAACCCAAACCTAGCCGCTGCAGCCGCTGGAGGAGACCCAATCCCTAGCCGCCGCCGGCAAAAACCCAAGCCCTAGCTATCGTCGGCGACAGCACTGCTTCTTCTGCACAACCACTGAACCGCTGCCGCCTCCCTGCTTCTCTCAACAATTGGCTTATTTGCTTTATAGAATTGGCTTATTTGCAGGAAACCAAATAGAATGTACTAGTAGAGCAAATATATCAGACGGCTAGAAAGAATTGGCTTATTTGCTTTATTGAGGGCATATAGCGTCTTCCTGCTGAACATTGTTGTCATTAATCATCTAGGAAGAAGTAGCTCTTGATTTGTTGAAGTCTTGATTTGTTGACAAAATCAAATTATTCTTTCTTTTTTGGGTTTAATATGATCACTTTGCTTAGTAGTTGATGCTGTCATGTTTAAAATTCGTAATTTTGTAATTAATCAGATGAGTTGGGATGTGGTGGATAGTGTGCATTACTTACATTCTTTAATTCTTATCCTCCTTTCTCTTATTGCAGTAACTTGTTTTTTGTCTCTCCAGATTTCATAATAACCCAGATTAATTAAGGGTGAGATTTTTTATGGGGGTACATAAGGGAGGGATTTTTTATTTGGTCCACAAGGGAGGCATTTAGGTGTACGGAATTGCTGTTGGTTTATAATTTCTCTCTCTCTATTCTGGAACAATTCAGTATTGTGTTCTGGGATTCGAGCATAAATGGTAAGGGTATAAGGTTGTGTTGATGACACTTGGGAAGTTGGAGAGAAAGAGGAGGGGGGGTGGGGGCGGTTGAGTCTCTGAAAATGCTTTGTCGGTTCCATTAGGAATTAGTATATTACTCAAAACTATTTAAGTTGTCTTGTTTTCTATGGCCCAATGAGCTCATTCATAGATAAATAAATTATTTTCTTCAATGTCCTCTGGAGCTTTACCCCAATACTGACCCACATGTTTTACCATCTAGTACAGTTACATGGTATAATTCTAAGGATGATATGCTACATACCAATTTGTAAGTAATTGCACTACGGTTTGAAGATTGTATTCTACTTGTATTTTGTCTGAGATCAGCTAAGCCATGCGTAGTAAAATTCACTTTTATTCTTAAATGTAAGCATGAGTGGAACTTAATTATCATTCAATACAGCAAAAGTTGCTCTCATTTTGGTAATGGAGGCTTCACATTCAGGTTCAAGTTTTAACTATCTCCACCTCCACTAATTCTTGCAATCCCCTTGGGCACCAGCTTTCTGCCTTTACTGCTGTCTCATCTATCGTGGCCTTTGCTATTGCCACTATCTTTCTATACCTTCACAGCTACAACCAAGTTTGCAACTCATGATGGCTTGGTTATGGTCCACCTTGCACCAATCAAACTACACAGGACTCTCACACTCAACCTGCTTAATATCATCGTCATAGTCACTGATATTGAAATTTATATTTATATCAGCTTCCACTCCTCGAAACTTGATCGCAGCCCGATCGCCTGCGATCTAAAAAACCCGAATTATAACATTCCCACAAGTTCATTTTATCCAAAATAGTAAAAACTACAACCATTGCAATTTGAATAATCATAAACAGTTAATTTTATGTACCTATCAGCGGCATGAGCAGCGTCAAATCCTCCTACAAAAACCAGAAACACCCAAATTATCATATTCCAACTCTCAAATTAATCAAAAATCCAAAACAATAAAAATTAATAATCCTTACCCAAAAACCCTGAGTCTTTTGGGTAAATATTGCAAAAAATAGAGTTTTTTGTTGTTATAGGCATTGTTCTAAGTTATTTAGGAGAATGAGGAAAGAGAGTGAATTTTGGCAATAGTATTGCCGAAATTCTAATAAAAGTATGAGAGAGAAAAAGAAAAAGTGGGAGAAAGAAATTTTGAAATTTTGGCAACACTGACACCGAAATTCCTTCTGCCCCAGCCACTGCCCGAGTGAGTGCTCAATGCCCAAAGTGCGTGCGCGAGTGCCTGAAGCAAAAAAAAAAAAAAAAAAATTGTTTTTTTGGCAATCTCATTGCCGAAAATGGAGGGAAAAAGTGTTAAAAAAAAATTGTTTTTTGGCAATTCCATTGCCGAAAATGGAGGGGCAATCCCATCGTCGAAAATGGAGGGAAAAAGTAAAAAAAAAAAATTTTTTTTGGCAATCCCATTGCCGAAAATGGAGGGAAAAGTAAAAAAAAAAAATTGTTTTTTGGCAATCCCATTGCCGGAAATGAAGGTAAAAAGTAAAAAAAAAAAAAATTGTGGCAATGGTATCACCGAAATAGGGGGAAAAAGGGAAAAAAAAAAAGAATTGAAATAGGGGGGGAAGAAAAAAAAAAAAGAATTGTGGCGATGATATTGCCGAAATAGGGGAAAAAGAAAAAAAAAAATTGTGGCAATGGTATTGCCGAAATAGGGAAAAAAAAAAAAAAAAGAATTGTGGCAATGGTATTACCGAAATAGGGAGAAAAAGAAAAAAAGAAGAAGAAAGAATTGTAGCAATTGTATTGCCGAAATAGGGGGAAAAGAAAAGAAAAAAAATAAAATAAACAAAATGAAAACCAATTGTGGCAATGGCATTACCGAAATAGAGGGGAAAAACCGTCTATGACAAACTCAAGTACATTGAGTGTTTGATTCTTATCTGTCTGTCTGAACAAATTCAAGTACACTGACTATTTGATACTTATTCTAAAAAAGTACATAGATTCTAAAAAGTACATGAAAGAAAGTTATAGAAGAAAAAAATGATTGATGTGTATTATAAATAAATAAAAAACTGAGATTTTTTCAGAGATTCTTTGTAGTGGTATTGCCGAAATAGAAGGAAAAAAAAAGTACGTCCACAATATTTTTATTTTTACAATATTTTTATAATAAATCATAGGTAGTTAGTTATTGCTGGTTCAAATTTGAGCCTATAGCTAAGATACTTTTTTGCCCTAACAATAACAACTAGTAACAACCAGTCACTTATAATTTGTTGCAAAAATATTATCCAAATAAAAATATATATAGTAACCATATTCTTATCTTTCAGTAGTTTTTTTTGACCTAGTTTGTGTATATGTCATGTTCTTTCATTTCATATTGTAAAAGTACCTATGAGGTGTCAATTAACCAATCAATTCACCTCTTTCTCCCATTCTTATTTTCTGCCTGAAAATATTTCATTCATCCTTCCCAATAAAACTATCTCCAGAGATTCTTATTCTTTTTACTTTTTATGGCCCCCTTCAGAGATTCTTATTCTTTTTACTTTTTATGGCCTTTCTGTGACAATTGATTGTTTGAAGTCTCCTCACAAAGTCATTCTTTTTGGTTTTTTGTCTTTTTGCACACTGTGTTGTATTTGGTAAATTTTTATTAGTACAGTTTAAAATACATAGATATTCTTATTTAGATTCTTATCCATGCATAGGGGAAATTTATGGAAGAAAAAATGATTGATGTGCACGGTGTAAACAAAAAAAAAAAAAAAAAAAAAACAGAAAATTTTGCAGAAATTCTTTGCAGGATTTGCAAAGATTTATAAATGATTGATGTGCATTATAAAAAAAATAAATAAATAACAAAGACACTTTGAGATTTTTTGTAGAGATGATCCTTGTTATATTTGGTCAATTTCTATTAGTACAGTTTAAAATCTAAGATTTTAACTTATACGAAACTTGCATCCTATTTAAATAGCACCAATATTACTTTAGTTTTCACGTTTCTTATTTTCCACTTTTTTCCTCCTAAAAATTCTATCAGCCTTCTGCTCCACTCTTATTCCCCTCATAATTCTATCAACTATTTTCAATTCATGAGTGCCATACATTTTACAAACAACTATAAGGAACAACACTTGCAAATACCTATCCGTCTTTATCATTGTACAAGGTGAGTTACATCTTTTTAAGTAGTTACTTTTCTTTTTATAATATTCATGTTGATATGTTTTAGGGGCATAGCTAAGCATGAAAATTTTGTTTTTGTTAAATCATTTGTTCATGAAAATCTTGTTTTTGTATTATGTGTGTACGGGCATCACCCTCCTTCAAGCTCATTTACTCAGAGGCCTACGGAGGCAATGCCACGTGTGAGGATCTGACACTAATCAAACTGACGAGTTCATTCAATGTGAGCTTTTACGCTCGTCTGGGAACCCAAGGACTGGGGATTAAATCCTTTATGGCATGAATGTCAGGGATGAAGGCTTCATCTTTGGTAGGCATGTTGCCGGGCATAAGGAACTCGCAGTAAACGTCATCCCCTATAGAGCGCTCTCTCTCGAGCAATCTCCCTTGCGGCAGAGCTAGTTCCAATGCCATTGTCGTCCATTCTCACTCATCACCAAACATCCACTTAGGGATAATGGTATTGGACCTTCCTTTCGTTGCTTAGGGAATGCCACTGCTGAGCATCAGGTCTAACAGTGGAGCTAGTTCCAATGCCATTGTCACCTTCTCCCACTTACAATCAAGCAGCCACTTAAGGGAAATGGTATTGGACCTCTCATTCCACTTAAGGGAAATGGTATTGGACCTCTCATTCCACCCGCTGTGAAAATGATCATGGCCATTCCACTAACCTTGGCTATAAATAGGCAGGGAAGGTTCAGTTGAAAGGGTTGGCAATTGGGGAGAGGAAAGACGAGGGGGAGGAGAAGCTCTTGAGAAAGAGAGAGGGAGAGTGATTGTAAGAACAAAGGGAGCTAGGACCTAGGTTGCCGAACATAGAACCGCCCATTGTAGGAAATCCAAAAGTTCACAATACAAATAGATTGTGAATCCAAATACCTTTCAGGCACATCAGCCATATCTGGGCGCACACAATATGTTTTGCAACAAGAACTGATTTGTATGATTTGTTTTAAATTATGGGTCTTGCCTAAAATTTCATATAGCAAAAATATATTTCAAAATTGACATAAATTTTCCTTAAAGAAATTCTTACTTTGTTAGCCTAAATATACATGTATGCTATAAGAACCCCCCCCCCCCAAAAAAAGGTTAGTATATGCCCCTAAATCAAAAATCTAAGTTTTAGATATAATAATAATAACTAAAATTATACAATATTAGAAATATGTATCTATTATCGTAATAATGCATGAGAAATATAATCTGTCTTGTTTTAGAAGAACCAAAATAAAGAGCTACATAACTAGTAATTTACGTAACCATAACACATCATTCTAAATAATTTTAACTATTATGATGGACAATAATAAATTATCACTGAACCAATCCTCTTTAATAGAATTCTCTCAACTCTAGCTATTTAAACATTGAATATTTTTAATAAATTACTTTCTTGTATTGCACATTGAATATTAATACTATTTTTATGTTTTAGTGTGAATGGCAGAAAAATTGTTCATTTTTCTCATCCATTCTAGTGGAATAATTAAACATGGCGAAAATGTGGTTTATTAGGAAGGATCACCTCCTTCTATGCTTCCATTAAGCAGGGGTGTGACATTTGAAGATCTATGTGATAGAGTAGCATCCACGCTTCATATAAACAGAGAAGATTCAAAACTTACTATTTGGTATCAAATTTCAATTTCAATGTCATCCATATCCTGTGAATTACCAGCAAGTTTTGGTAGAAGATGATAATGGTGTCAATGCAATATTTAATATGTTAGGCTGCCAATATGCTTTTGTAGGTGCAGAGTTGTACGTGAGTGTGGAGCCCATAAGAAGCCACCGAGGTGTTTTTTCCATTCGATATGCCAACGAAGGACCGAGTGCATCATATAGTTATTCACATCGTGGGCACTTTCATGATCCATATGCCACTCATACTGGTCATTATTCTGAAGATGTGGCTCGTTCCCCAATCAACATTGGTGGTGCTGACTATCATGCTCCATATACCCATGTTGCAACTGAGGACCAACATGCTCTATATCGACCAATGAACACCAATGATGTTGACTATAATAATCCAACTGAGCATGTTGCACCAGAGTTTGAAACTCAGTATGAACAAACTGCCACTTAGAGAGTTACTAATGATCCCAATGATACATACCGCATAACGGCTACTACTGAAAATGTGGTCCATACATTATCAGAAAGGATGTGGGCCATGGATAGTGATGACCAACTTGATAACGACAAGGTCTTTGATGATGGAGTTGAACAGGAGCTTCCCAATGAACCTAATCATGAAAGCAATCCAGCAATGGTGTTCCATCAACCTTCATCACTAAGCTTTTCACAGAACACGTGGGATAATTTGATTGATCCAACCCCACCATTTGAAAAGCCCATTCAGAGTACTTGGGACCCTACCCAAGAGTTTTATGTGGGATTGCTTTTTGTTGATAAGGATGAACTACAAGCTGCTATTAAACAATATCACATCAAGAGGAACCAAACATTTAGTGTAAAAGAGGAAACAAGCTAAAATAATAATTTGTTATCAATATTAGTGCAGAATTGAAAATGCTAAAATAATAACCTGGTACATATGGGTAGTTGCCTCTGGTGTCATGAATAAGTGACCATGTTGCTAGTACCATGCTGTGTAGCCCACATCTATATGAAAATTGTCATCCCCAACTATATATTTAGCTCACTGGTTCCAAAGTTGGTAGTATTGTGCATGCTGCCTACGCCAATTAACACCAGACTTTCCTATCAACTTTACACAATGCACGAATTTATCAAAATTGTCAGTAGGCCACTTTGGACATCTTTGCAACAATTCAAATTGTCGCATGACTCTCTCTGGATGGTAATACTCAACAGTTTGGAAGCATAACAATGGCATTGTTGTAAGCCATATATGCTTTTCTGCAAGATACCATGGATGCAAATAATCATCCTACGATGTCCAAACAACCTGCAATTCCAATTACAATACCTATGTTATAATCGATCAAAACAATAATATAACTAGTAAATTAACCATTGATGCATTGTGACAACATATATTACATGATCCTTATTATGTGTGTCGTGATTAGAACGGTACGCATGTAGAACATGCGTTGGTGTGTGAGTAAACGTTCTCCTAGTATCCCACCTATACACAATTAATGAGTGCCACTGATTTTAGGGTTTGGAAATATCAAGGATAAATGCTACAGTATACAATATTGTATAGAAATAGAAAGTAAATATTATACCTGCAACCGTATAGGTCGTCATCATTTAAATTTATTGGATTTATTGAAATTGGGGTCAGATATGGAAGATGCTCTCACGCCAATAATTGTAACATGAAAACAGAATCTGCAACCTCCGTGCTTTTTTTAATAGCAACAGTACACAGTTCTTTATAAAGGAGAGCAAGTGTCTCATTACCCCGACTATATTCCCCAGCTACAACAAAGTCCTCTAACAGATTGAGAAAGCAGCAATGCAATTTATTTTAGCTCTTATTTCCAAATAGTAAAGCCAAAATCTAGAACATGTATGCTCTAACATACTGTTGGATTGTTGCAGCATTGGCACCCTCTGGTAGGTTTGAGAATGTATTCCTTACCCATGTTATTTTAAGGCCAGCATATGTCAATGCAATTTCAGGTGGTGTCACTCCAAGTGAATTTTGACAAAATGGTCTCCATTCCAAATTAGTGGGCTCATACACTGCATTGCCATCAATAGGCAATCCTATAATGATTGCTATATCCTGTAGAGTGATTGACATTTCACAATTAGGTAGGTGAAATGTATGGGTTTCAGATCGCCACCACTGCACCAAAGAAGTGATAAGACTCCAGTCAATATCTATGTATGGTAGGCGACACAATATAGTCTACATTGATGCAAATATAGGGTGATACACTCGCTTAACTGCCCAGGCGGGAGGGTGCAAACAGTTGGGGTCATACTCGAAGGTGGCAACCAGAATTTTTTTTTAAAATGTATAATGTTATATTGCTAATGTTGAAATTATTTTCATGTAAATTGAATAATTGTAGATATTATTAGGATATTAATAAATTTTGATCTCGCAACGTACATTGCCTTCCATTGCATCATTAGAGATGTGATATTGTTGTTAGGTCAGCAAAGAATGATCGAATGACCCAGGCTCCATTTCAAATATATCCTACATTAAATGCTACAGGAGTTAAACCATATTTGAAGATGCGTTTTCACAATATCTGTAATATATAAACACCAAGATTAAAATATTACAACATCTGAAGGTACATTTTTTACAAACCATCTATATAAAAAATTACAAACTAAGCAAATAATTTCCAATTAAATTAGGGGGCTGAGAAGCTTACTACAATTGTGATACGAAGTTAAGGAATGTAGGAATTATAGAGTGATACTTGCAAGAAAATAAAGAAAGAACAAAAAAAAAAAAAAACATAATCAGATAATCATAAATATCTTCTAAAAACAAAAGAACAATAATAAAAAATAATAACATTAATATAACCATATATAAAGCATATAATTAATTTTTATACCAACTAAACTTTAAAGAAAAAGAAACACAAATGTACGATTTATTGTACTAAATAAAAATAAAAATAAAAATAAAAATAAAAATAATACACATACATATCTTTGTTATAAACCAACAAACATATTATGCAATATATTTTTCCAAGTAATAGATGTAATAACTGATAATAACAAAGTAAAATTGATTATAAAAAGATCACAATAATATAATTTATTACAATTTTTGTGGTCATATACTAATAATAACAATAAATAATATTAAATAATTTCAAAATTAACAAAACATATACGTAAATTTAATTAGAGAGTTGAGATGCTTACCACAATTGTGATACCAACTGAAAGAGTGAGAATTATAGAGTGAAACTTGTAAAAAAAGAAAAAGAAAAACACAATTAGATAATAATAAATAAATACAAAATAACAACAATACTAAAAATGTTTGTAGTCCTAACCATAAAAACAACAGCAACAACAGTAACAACAATAATCATAATCGCTGAAGCAAAAAGCAAAAAAGCTTACATTAACCAAAAACTTACAATCCTTAGTTGTGCATGCTAAAGCAAAACAAAAGAAAAACTGAACAATTAGAAGAGATGAAAAGTAGAAGTGTAAGTTTGTAAGGAATCTTCAGGTGCACTTGCCTTTTATTAGAAAGAGGAGAAATAAAAAAAGACAAAAAAAAAATCAATTGTCATGAAGAGGTTATAAAAAATAATAAGAATAAGAATCTTTGAAGAGGGACATAAAAAGTAAAAGGAATAAGAATCTCTGAAGATGGTTTTATTGGGAAGGATGAATGAAATCTTTTCAGAGAGAAAATAAGAATGGGAGGAAGAGGTGAATTGATTGGTTGATTGACTCATCACAGGTACTTTTATAATATAAAATGAAAGAACATGATATATACACAGACCAGGTCAAAAAAACTACTGAAAGATAAAAATATGTTTACTATATATATATATATATATTTTATTTGGACAATATTTTCGCAACAAATTATAACTGGTAGGTTGCTAATAGTTATTATTGTTGGGGCAAAAAAGTATCTTAGTGTTAGGTTCAAATTTGAACCAGCAACAACTAACCACTTATGATTTGTTTTAAAAATATTGTAAAAATAAAAATGTTGTGGATGTACTTTTTTTTTTCCCTTCTATTTTGGCAATGTCACTACAAAAAATCTTTGCAAAAATCTCAGTTTTTTATTTTATTTTATTTATAGTACACATCAATCATTTTTTTCTTCTATAACTTTCTTTCATGTATTTTTTAGAATTTATGTACTTTTTTAGAATAAGAATCAAACACTTAGTGTACTTTGAATTTGTTTCAGACAGAAGGATAAGAATCAAACAATCAGCGTACTTGAGTTTGTCTTAGACGGATTTTCCCCTCTATTTCGACAATGTCATTGCCCAAATGGTTTTCCTTTTCTTTACTTTTTTCCCCCTTATTTCGGCAATACCATTGCCACAATTATTATTATTATTTTTCTTTTTTCCCCCTATTTCAACAATACCATTGCTACAATTTTTTTTTTCCCTTTTTCCCCTATTTCGGCAATACATTGCCACAATTCTTTTTATTTTTTTTATTTTCCCCCTATTTCGGCAATACCATTGCCACAATTCTTTATTTTATTTTTTATTTTCCCCCTATTTCGGTAATACCATTGCCACAATTTTTTTCCCTCCTTTTCCCCCATTTCGGCAATACCATTGCCACAATTCTTTTTTTCCCCCCTATTTCGGTAATACCATTGCCACAATTTTTTTTTCCCTTTTTTCCCTTATTTCAGCAATACCATTGTCACAATTCTTTTTTTTTTCCCCCTATTTCGGCAATACCAATCAACCACAATTTTTTTTTCTTCCCCCCCTATTTCAGCAATACCATTGCCACAATTTTTTTTTATTTACTTTTTCCCTCTATTTTCGGCAATGGGATTGCCAAAAAACAAATTTTTTTTTTTTTAACTTTTTCCCTCCATTTTCGGCAATGGGATTGCCAAAAATACAATTTTTTTTTTTTTTTTACTTTTTCCCTCCATTTTCAGC
The DNA here is from genome assembly GCA_032878915.1 of Castanopsis chinensis. Lineage (NCBI taxonomy): Eukaryota > Viridiplantae > Streptophyta > Magnoliopsida > Fagales > Fagaceae > Castanopsis > Castanopsis chinensis. Next base: position 11,146,605 of record JAVQMG010000106.1, read on the forward strand.
AATAGGATTGCCAAAAAACATTTTTTTTAACTTTTTTCCTCCATTTTCAGCAATGGGATTGCCAAAAAAAAAAAATATATATATTTTTAACTTTTTCCCTTCATTTTCGGTACTGGGATTGCCAAAAAACTTTTTTTTTTTTTTTTTTGCTTCGGGTACTCGCGCATGCACTTTGGGCATTGGGCACTCACTCACTCGGATAGTAGTTGGGGCAGAAGGAATTTCGGTAACAATGTTGCTGAAATTCCAAAATTTCTCTCTCTTACTTTTTCTTTTTCTCTCTCATACTTTTGTTAGAATTTCGGCAACATTGTTGCCGAAGTTCACTCTCTTTCCTCATTCCTAAAAATACTTGGAACAATGTCTATAACAACAAAAAACTCCATTTTTTGTAATATTTACCCAAAAGACTCCAAAAACACTTGCTTTCCTTAATCCCTAAATATATATATATATATATATATATATATATATATATCATTGCCTCAAAATTCAGACAAAGAAAAAAATAACCACCAAAACTGTAAAATTTTGTAATGAACTTACTGATAATCAGAGTTTAAAAGTAACAAAATTACAAACCAAATATGGGATTCCCATTGACTAGTTCTTCGATAAAACGTAGCGCCTTGATACTGTGAGCTTTGAGACTTTTTTCATGTTAGCTCTTCTTGACCAGAGGTTTTTGTTGCTGCTAAGGCATAATCCTTTGCTTTGCAGCTTTGCCAAAAGTCAAAGTGAGATCCAGCCACCCCGCCACAACAGAAACTCCTCCGTCTCCAACCACCAAATACAATTGTATCGTTCGGTTGTTACGAATACTGTAGTCGTCCTCATCTTCTTCTTCGTCTCCTCCATGATCGATTTCGAGCTCTTTGTCTTTGCTCTAAAAGATAATGGCCGGCTTGGAACTGTTCAATCTCTCTCTCTTGGGTTTGTGAATCAGATTCTAAATGAGTTTCAATTTGGTACTGGGTTAGGATTAAGGCCCTGTTTGGGAGTTCAAAAGAGAATGTAATGGAATGGAATGGAATGGAATGATCATAAGAGAATGGAATGAAATGGAATAGAATAGAATAGACCATATTTAAGTAAGGGAAATGAATGGAATTGAATTAAGTAACCTTGATTGGATGTTTTAAAATAAAGGAATGGAAATGTATGAAAATGAATAGAATATAAGTAATCTTGTTTGGGAGCAACATGGAGGGAATGAAATTGAATTATTTTATGAAAGTATTACCATTAGATCCCTATTTTAAAATAAAGGGTTGAATATATAAGGGTATTTTGGGAGTTTTAGTAAAAAAAATCATTATATCCAATTCCATTCCTTCCCATTCCTTCTAATTTTTGGGGGAATAAAAATTTGAGGTTTTAAGGGAATAGAGAGAAATGAGTGTTCCCTCCTACCCATTCCATTCCCTCCCACTTAAACTCCCAAACAAGGGAATGGGCATTCCATTTCCTCTATTAAAACTCCCAAATAAGGGAAGGGAAGAATATTCTAAAATTATTCTTTTCATTTCTTTCCATTCTATTCTATTCCCTTCTCCCAAACGAGGCCTTAAGATTTGAATTAGAATGGGTCAATTTTGAATTTTCTTAATGTGTAAATTCATTTTTTTTTAATTTTATAATAAAAAACATGCCACATTATTCAAAAAATGTCAAGTCATTGTTCCGTTAGTTATGTAAGTAACACTACTAACGATAGTTAGTAAAAGGACTAAAACAATTCAGTTTTAAAACTTGAGGGACCAATTATGCTCACTTCAAACTTAAGGAATCAATTCTGCACACAAGGTAAACTTGAAGGACCAATAATGTAGTTTCACCATTATTAAATGAGACAAGTTCAAATACAATAATGTGTTTGTAAACAGATGGTTAAACATAAGCTTCAATTTTAGTATATATGAAATTATATACTTATATGTATAAATATATAATTATATACACTTAAATATATTGGATTATGTGAGTTTGTAGATAAGTTATCAAATTATTATTTGTGTTTTTCGAACCCGTTTATGTTTCTGTTATCTTTTGGTCGTGAAAACTTTGTGGACTTCACATTATGTGGTGCAAGGAGAAGAGTTTCCCATTGTTCTTATTCATGGATTTGGTGCCTCTGCATTTCAAATCTAAGTGTTTAAAAAAAAAAAAAAAAATTTCTGGGTTTGTGTTCTTAGATCTGGGTTTGTGTCCTTGTTGTTCTTGTTCAAGACACACTTAGATCTCAATTCATGTATTTTTGGTTCTTAATTCTGTTTTTAATTTTTTTATTTAGTTAAAATTAATAAATTAATTTTTTTTTAAAATTTAGATGTTGACATGGCATTTTTTAATGCCAAAATAAAATTTATTATTATTATTTTAATAGTTCCGTCTGCAACCTAGGACTTTGCCATTAGGACACTGACGGAAAGGACTAAAATGGATGACGTATTTCTAAATAGGGAGTAAAGCAGTAAAAATAAAATTTAGGGATCAAAGTGAGAATCGCCTAAAAATGTAGGGTCGAAAATGTGGTTTTCCTCTATTTTTTAACAATACAATGTTAGTGAATCCAGTTTTTATAATTTCATAAAATAAAATCATACCATCAAGTAACACAAATAATATAATTTAGGTTATAATTTTTCTATTAATTATTAGCATAGATTTGTGAAGAGATTACAAAATTTATTAATGATATTTACTATATATGGGAAAAGTAATTTAGCTTATAAACAAATTCAAACTTATTCGACAATAAATGAATGAAGGTTGAACATATAATCTAGTTTTTTGTTGAGTTTGAACTCAAGTCATATTTGAAATAAAATCAATTGAAAAATCTTGAATTTTTAACAGTCAACTCCACTCAACTCTATAAACAAATGGGTGCCAAATTATTAAGTTTCCTCAAACATGGGCAGTACTATATTAAATCATCCTCCTTCCAAATTTTGGGAATTTTTTTTTTCTTTAGAAGATTAGTTTTAGTATAATATACAAATTGTGAGGGCTAAAGGTTCAGGGCATGTTCATGGGCTTGGGCCTGGCCCAAGGGTATTCACTTGTCCGAGGAGGGTTAGTGGTAGTAACGGTATCAGACTTAAAAGCCCGCGAGTAGTGAGAGAAGCTGATGGAAATAGTCCAGGGAGAGACAACTCCTCAGCTCAATAAAGTGAAGGTTAGATGGTACGCCTTGGGGATAGGAATGAAATTCTAGAAGGACCCATGGATGAAAGTGTGTTCCACGAGGGCATAGGGAGGAAGACTGAAGGAGAAATATCTTAGAGAAAGCTGCTATTACCGCATTGAAGACTCTGCACTAACTTCTCTAGCCGCATTAATGAGGAAGTGGCATTTGAATAATGGTGATCAGCTTTACAGCTATTGTTTGAAGACTTCAAGAGAGGATGAATGGGACAAGTATCTTAATCGGTGATTTGATTCACACGTGGAATAAGGAGAAAATGAGGAGAATGATATAAAAGGAGAAGAAAGACATTCTAGGGAGGGGACGGAAAAAGAAAAAGAAGAAGCACTATATACTCCATCACCCTTAACTGTAACCTTTTGGGGAGAGAAGAAAAGATAATACAAATTGATCTCGGCTTACGTCCGAGGAATGATTCTGATACAACTGTAATTCATTGTATCTGATTTGGCAATTTAGTCCATCATCTTTATTATCCAATATAGAACTTAGATTTCAAGTCTACTCTCTACAAGTTTCATTGTATTGGGCTCTTTGAGCCTATCATCTTCACATTGTTGGATTTGGTTGCAAATTTTGACTATACACAAATAATCTCCCAAAAAATTCTCTATTACACATGCCCATCTAACATTAAATTATAAATAAGTTTTTTCTTATTTGGCTTGGTCCTTGTTTTATATATATATATATATATATATATATATATAATTTGATAGTTAAAATGGACATAAAAAATTTGAAGCTGAACGTCTTCGTTGAAAACATTAAAGTTGACAGTAGAGTTATACTACTTTTGACAATTTGCCCCCAATATCACCCACTTGACGGTGCGGAGGGGGAAGTAAATCTTGACTTTCCTTTCCTCTAATTTTCCTCTACCCAACAAAACAATTCAAGGACAAAACAAAAAGAGGAAAAGGAAAAACAAAGAACAGAATACCTGGCAATTGTGTGGTTGAGAACTGCTCAAGCACACGAGAAAGTAAACCAATCTTGGCTTGATTATAAGAAAACAGAGATGTATGTTTTTTAGTTGAAAATTTAGTGCGTGTTCCATGTGATATCAGTACAAGGCAATCTGATATTGCAGATTCCTTGCAAGAATAAAGTATATGAAGTTATGTTCGCTGGACCATGAATGTTTGAGAGTTTTTTATTTTTATTTTTTTAAACTTCCATTTTTGAGAGAGTAGTTAGTGATATTTTTATCATATACACCAAAATGGATGTCGAGGATAACGTGGATTTTCCTGTGCCAAATACTCCCTTGGTGTAATCATAAAAACTTTTCCATCAAATTCTATGGGCTGTTTGTGTCACTATTCTAAAGCAGCTTCATCAATCCATGGCTAATCTTTTTTTTTTTTCTTTTTGAAATTTATGGGTATACTTAATACCACATTAAATTTGAAGATTATGCAAGCACAATTAACCAAAAGGACAAAACTTATGTATAATACTTAGGTACTGTTTTTTAAGTTTTCTTTTTAAGATTTAGTAATGTAGTTTTTTTTTCATAGGATGGAAATGTATTTTTAGTTTAGTATAATTACGTGGCTAAATCTTAAGAGAAAAATTTAAAGAACATCACTTAAATATTCTACCTATAACCAGTAAAGATGGGAGTTCCTGAAAGATTCAACAATGTAGCTTTTTTCTCATGGAATGAAAATGTATTTTTAGTTTAGTATAATTACATGGCTAAATCTTAAGAGAAAAATTTAAACAACATCACCTAAATATTCTCCCGCTAACCAATAAAGATGGGAGTTTCTAAAACCGCAACTTCTGTACGTATCTGCTATTAACAATTTTCATAATGGTCGCAATAAGCAATTAATTAGTACACCCTCATAGTAAAAACGATGATTTTAACTGGAAATCAGCACGGTGGATTTGGTATTTGTTACGTCCAAAGTCATCAAATTGTTTATATAAAAGCATTATGATTTAACAACAAAAAGCTGTAATAGATCTAAAAAACTCATTCAATCATGCTAAATAGAGATCTTATCTTCATTGATCAAATCAAATAACAACCTCTTTAATAGATTTGTTCACCACTTTCTGAATTATCTGTCTCTTTCTTTTATTGAACAAACCTCAATCAGAGTAATCATAACCAAATAGAAACTAATTATTTTTCAACTGAAATACCCCTAATGAGACTATTGAAAGAGAGACAGATATAGGATAGAACCATTTCAAGCCTGACCCTGATTGATGAAAGAAACAATCCTTTTGAGCAAGGCAACACTATTTTCACAAGTTGAGTCCATCAAATGGAACACGTGGTCCTCTCCCTTAGCTTCCATGACCTCCACAACCCCTCTGTATCCACTTTTACCCAATAACTCACTGTAATACCAACCCCTATCCTTCAACATGTCCTTCTCAGCAATACAAATTAGCACTCTCTTACACCCCAAACTCCCTAGTTTTGGATCCGTACCTGGGTTTATATACGGGTCATCAATGCCACTCGTTGCTGGACATGTAAATCGCCACAAAGCTTCAACCTTTCCTCTCTTGTCAGCGTCAGTATCTTCCCCACCAATTGGTTCTTTGCCCCAAAAATAGGGATGCACTAAAACAATCCCATCGAGCTTAACACCAGCAAGTCCTTCTAATCCAACCCTCAACCCCATGTGATGAGCAATATTAGCCCCAGCACTGTCCCCAGCAAAAAACACACTTTCAAAATCTGCATGGTTTTTCAACCATTCATCAGGACCTTTTCCATCAGTATGAGATGCAACCCATTTAAGCGCAGCCCATGAATCATCATAAGCAATAGGAACAGGGTGTTCTGGGGCTCTCCTATATTCAACAGAGACCGCAACAACATTGGCTTCAGCCACAAACGAGTTCAAGTAGTTGTGGTACTGTGGAGAGAAAGCGGTTTCGATGCAAAACCCTCCACCATGAAAGTACACAAGGAGAGGAAGCTTTTTTTGTGATTCCTTTGTGGTTTTTGGAATGTAAAGCCTAGCAGATACGCCTGTTTCGGGTGAGATAACCACGTCTTTGGATTCAACACCGGTTTCGGAATCCAGAGAAGGAGGCACGATCTCTATGCCTGCAATTCGCTCTATTCGACCATCTTTATAGATCTTAAGAAAAGGAGAGTGGTCATGGGCTATTTCAGTACTGTCGCTTGAATCCATAGCAAGAGAAGAAGAAGAAGAAGAATCAGCTACAATTTGAAGAGTGGGTTTTCTATGATTTATGGAAGACAAAAGGGGAAAGTTTTTATGTAGGGGAGAAAATTGTGCGACAGTGTGTGGGTGGAGCACAACAGGCAACCGAGGGATTAAAAATGTGCCGAGAGAGAGAGATGGTGTAGAGAAAGATAAGGTGATTATTGGTTGATGCATTTTCCACCCTTCAAATTTCTTATAATGAGACTTTTTGTTTTTAGTATTATATAAATAGAGAATGTGTAATTTAAGAAATTATTGTTAATAGATTTTTAGTGAGGATAGAAATTTAATTTCTTTAAACTTTAGATAGTAAAGGATTATCTAAGTTAAACTATTTTTAAATCTTATATTTTGTTTGGAGAAAATATATCTTAATAATTATTATTATAAAGATAAAATATAAATATAAATTAATTTTCTTCTCAAAAAAAAATATAAATTAATTTAATAATTAACGATAGTGCAGCTTTGAAAAAGTGGAGATAATCACTTGGCATAATCACTTTTTTATTTTTTATTTAAAAAATCTAGATCAGCCACTATCATAGGCCCCTTCCTTTAGAACAACCAGTCAGTTTCACAAATTTTTTTTTTTTTTTTTTTTTGAGCTCCAGTCAGTTTCACAATTGACCATAGTTTCAGTGATAGGTATCTTTCAACTTTTTGTATGTATGTGTATGTTTTTATTTATTTCTTTATTTATGTTGGCTAGTGTCTAATTTATGGTATGCGTTACATCATACACGTAGCTATCTTTACCGGTGTTTTTCTCCTTCTTTTGTTTTTGTTGCCAAGTGTTAATTTGTTTTATTATTATTTTTTTAGAAAGGCAAGTGTTAATTTTATGATATTCCTTACATTTGCTATGTAATAATTATTTGGTGAGTTTCAATCAACTTAACTTATGAAACCTCTTAAAGTCGAATAAAAGGTTTGGGGTTTAATCTCCACCACCTATACCAAAAATCAAGTTTTAGTCTAATAATAAAGAGTAATCACCAGAAGTAGATGTCATAAGTTGAAATATTTCTAAGAAATAAAAAAGATAAACTACACTTTATCACTCTAAACTATACTCTAGGGTAATGTTTGGATAAAAATTATTATGTTCACGTTTAAGTCAGGGTGTGTTTCAGCCTTTTTTTTCTTTTTTCTTTTTTGCTCTGCATGTGTTTCAACTTAGGGGACAAAGTTACTGTTCACACTGTGCACTTACTGTTTATGTACTATTCATACACTGTTCACGCATTGTTCAGTCACTTTTTCATTTAAAATAGGTCCTATAGTACTATTCACATATTTAAAAATTATTTTGCTACAGTGTTTTTAATTTTTAGCTTTATCCAAACAGATCTTGGATTACACTTTGCATCCTAAATCATTTGAATGCACATTTTACATTTTAAACTATTACTCTTGTTACACTTTGCATCCCTACGTTAACTTTACTGTTATTTTGGATGAAAATCTTGAACATATGACTTGCACATGTGTATTGCTTAAATGGCATAAAGTTAAAAGACTAAAAACTCCCCTTTCCAATTGATTAAAAATAAAAACTTATTTCTTTATTTTTTTTTACCCAACTCTCTCTCTCTCCTTCTCCTGTGCGTGCGTAGCAAGTCCTCTTCGCAAATCAAATCATCAATTTGATGGCACCACTACTGCTCCACCAGGACCACCACTGCAACGAATGGCCGACTTGACCTCTGGAATATAAATGGTTAAATGGCCTTTACAAGAGTCACTGAACGTGTCCATGAGGGAAACTGAAAAACAACCTATTCCTTAGCAGTTAAAATGTGGCTTTGCCAATTCCACGAGGCTGCCAATTTTATGGCACTAGATCTTTAATTAATATTAACTTGTAAGCCATATATGAGCCTTTTGATAACCACTTACTGAAAAGGAGTGCAGACTTACCTTGAACTTAATTATAATATTCAATGGAAAGACATTTTCAAATACTCACACGGACCTTTTCCCTTCCATGGCAAATTAACCAAGATATTACCTCTGTGTAGTATAACATTTCCTAAGTGCTCCGATAACAAAATTTACCGATATATATACTTGAGACCATGTTCTGTTCTGGCGTTGAGGATTTCCATCATCATCATTGTTTTTAAATTGGACCAGCCATCTTGAAATATTTTTTGTTTATGGGAGCCAAATAACAAAAATGACACAGTGGGGGAGTAATAGTGGAGTGGTGGGTGTGCTATTGATAATTTTGTTTTGGGGATTTAGGGTTTCACAAATTTTGATTGGAGAGAGAGAGAGAGAGAGAGAGAGCTAGGTAAAAAAATAAAGAAATAAGTTTTTGTTTTTAATTGATTAGAAAGAGGGGTTTTTGGTCTTTTAACTTTATGTCATTTGAGCAATACACATGTGCAAGTCATGTGCTCAAGATTTCCATCCAACATAACAGTAAAATTGATATTGGAGTGCAAAGTGTAACAAAGATAATAGTTTAAGGTGCAAAATGTGCATTCGAATAGTTTATGGTGCAAAATGTAATTTATGGTATAATTTAGAATGGTAAAGAGTAATTTTTTCAAAAAAAAAAAGGTAATAAATAATTTTTTTATTTTTTAGTAAATCTGAAATTTAATGATAATGCTTGTTATTAAGAAAACCTTTATTATCATGATTGTGTTTGTATATGTAATATATTCTTTTATAAAAGAAAATATGATGTACCAAAATTCTATTGGAAGTTTTAAATACAGAATAAAGTTTAAATTCAATATATATATATATATATATATATATATAAGAATAATAATGTGTAAAATTGTAGGCTTTCAAAAGATTATATAACACAATACTAGAACGTCAACTAAAAGTGAAACGGATACAAATTTATTTATTTATTTTTACCAAACAAGGTATATATATATATATATATATATATATTATAGATAAGATATCTTTTTCAACTAAGGAAGAGAATGATGAATTTGTTTTTAAAAGTAGCTAGAATAAGCTAAAAATGAATTATATTGTTCACTTGGATCACAAACTTTTATATAGTACATTTAATATCCATAAGTAAATATATCAAAACTTGTTTTGATTGGATTATGTTGACACTTATGTAAAGATGCACATAACACATCAGTCATGACATATGGGCATGGTTTGCTAAGTTGTTAATATTTGTTAACTAAACAAACCTTTTATTGAATGCTCAGAAAAATTTCTATAACTCACAATCACACAAATTAATATGTACAATTTTTTTATTTATTGAAACATGTTGTGAAATTGAATGTGTAGTACCCTTAAAAAGTTAAAATTATTATAAACCCTAAAACCAAAATTATAAGTAAAAACAAAAACAAAAGCAAAAGCCAAAGAAAGAAATTTTAAGAAAAAAAAGTTTGTTTCTTTCTTTAGAGAATTCATAACAAAACAACTCAAAAATATAGCTTTTAACAACTCAAAAAACTACCTTATCTATTTCAACAATTGACTTTGCAATACACCCAACATCAAATGATCTATTTTAGTATGCAACACATTGCAATAATATAAACAATAAAATAAAATAATATATCCTACAAAATAAACATTACAAAAACTAAAAAAAGAAAAAAGAAGGACAACAATGTTGGGGACAAGTCCCTTTACTATAGTATTTTTAGCAAAAAAAAAAAAAAGTTAATTTTATTTAATTTAAGAAAAAAATTAGATAAATTATTCTATAATAAACACTAAAAAAGATTTACCTAAACAAAGTCAAACAATTTTATTTCATTATACGTCATATATTATAGATAATATACATTTTCAACTAAGGAAGGGAAAGATGAAATTTTTTAACAACTAAAATAAGTTAAAAAGGATTATATGATTTACTTGGATTCTATTTGTATTGGTGAGGACGAACCTTCGAGTTAGGAGAGGCAAAATTCTTCTAAGATTGAATCTCACAAAATGACTAATTTTTTGTTTTTTTATAAGAACAAAAGGACTAATTATTATTACTAAATAAAGACAAATATAGGAATGTGGACAGTATGCATAAGAAATTAATTATAAATTCATTACTTATGAATTCATAATTTAGTTTTCAATTTATATTTTTATTAGCTTGTTATAGCTAATGCATTTCCCTCAACAGCCCGTTAGCCAACCAAATGTATTTATTAACTGTCTCAATTATATTCTTTCTTTAAGTTCTTTTTTTTTTTTTTTTTTTAAGTTTCTTTAACTTTACCAATTAACTTTTTAGTAATTACTCACTCTATCTATTCTCTTTATAAGTTATAATAGGTCACGCTCACAAACACTCAACACTTCACAATTTTGCAACATATTTCACAAAGAAAAATTAAAAACAAAACAACAATACAGTCATAAACAGATATACAAATAACATAAATGGGTATGGAGGGAGATTCAAAGAGATAAACAAAATACATAAATGGGTAGGGAGGAAGAAAGAAGAAATGCTATTTATGTACACTAAGGGGGTGTTTGGTAAGGGATTTTAAACAACGTTTTTCAGTGTTTAAACAACATTACACGTATTGTTACACACTTTTTCACTCACACGTATTTCCAAAAAATACAATAAATATTACTAGAACAACATTACCAAATACCTCTAAATTGTTTAGGCTGATCTATCTTTTTATTTGGGTTGGTTTGTGGTGTTATTTAGGCTTTTTTTTTTTTGGTTAAAGGAGCCAACAGTTTGGAGACCCGGGGGGGGGGGGGGGGGTAGGTTTAGTTTTTCTTGGGCCTAAATTGTAACTCAAGCCTATATAAATATATATATATATATATTTGAAAATTTGCCAAATTGTGGCTCCATCCCTGCCCTTGAGCAAATCCACTAGATTGAAAATGTTTTACTGTTGCTGGCAGAACCGGTGGTATTGGACCCATCCTTGTTGGTTGATTGGTGTAGCAAGAAGAAAATGATATAGTGAGGGGGAGAGAGAGAGAAGATCGTGGTAGGTAAAAAAAAGATATATTAAAATATTGATTTTCCTAATCTACAGCGCCTCTTAAATTTGGACTAGAACTATAGCAAAATCTCATTCTGTCCCACTAGATAATTAATTGACGTGAGTATTTTTTTGAGCTGTATTGGCTAAATATTAGTATTTATGGTATTTTACTCAAGTTAATGTGAATGCTCTAAATAAATATATCAAAACTTATTTTGACTGGATTATGTTATCACTTATGTAATTAAAGAAGCACATGGTATGCATAAAACAAGAAGTTTGATATTCATATATATATATATATATATATATATATATATGTAAAGTTACATTAGCGCCACATTATTAGCGCCATTTTACAATTACACATTCTCTAACATTTATCTACTTTTACCTTTTTATCTATCCACTACTTTATACCTTAACCTTGCAATTTCTCCATCCCTCAATCTTCCTTTTATTTTAACTTTTCTTCTTCCCCTTTTTTTTACTATAAAAATTTGTTATTTTTTCCTTCCATTCAATCCATATTTTGCTTACACAAAAACATGAATATTCTCTCTCTCTCTCTCTCTCTCTCTCTCTCTCTCTCTCTCATTAATTCTTTCTTGCAACTATATTTTAGATTGATTTATTCTTTCTTGCAACTCTCTTTTTTTTTTTTTTTGAGTTATACATCACATGTAATCTCTATCCCTCTTCTAATTTTGGTTTGAGTTAATCTTTAGATATTTTAGAAGTGAGTTGATTATGTATTTGAATGTCTCTATAAATTATTTGAGTAATATCAGTTGTAAATTTGTGATGAGGTTTGGTTATCATGATAATCTTCTTAAGAAAATGAGAAATTCAAATAATTAATTTTGGAACTTAAAAATTTTAGTTGTAGAAAAAACAAAACCCCATAACACACTATACAAAAGTTTGAATAATATAGATCACTTGAAAAAAGAATAGTATTTCTATTTTTTATCTCAAAACAAATAATGGAATAATATCAATCAAATGCACCTAAGTTTTTTTTTTTTTTTTTAACTCAAAATAATAAAATAGTATATGTAAGGACACAATTTTCCACCTAAGCCCAAATACAGGAAAGGAATAGGCACAAAAAAGCCCAATACAATGAATTTATAGAGAGTGGGTTAGAAATCTAGATTTTAGTGAGTTTAGATAACAAAGACAATAGGCTGGATCACACTATGACATAGATGAAATAGTTTGTGTAATAAAAATTGTCCTCGGACTCAAGCTGAGGATACTAGATCTTATATTTTTTTTTTCTCATAGACAGATTACAGATTTTGTTCTTATGTCTACAGTGTTTTCTTTCTAATTTTCTCGATCTCCATATCTTGGGGCTTTCCTCTTCCTTTTATACTTCCATTTCTCCTCTCTTTACCCTCCACGTATGGATCAAATTGTCGAGCAGAATACTTGTTCCATCAGCACCTTCTTGAAACTTTTGAAGATAGCTATAAAGTTGAACATTACTACTCAGGCATCACTTCCTTATTAATGCGGCCAGAGAGTTAGCTGCAAAATATTTAATGTGGTGGCAACAACTTTTTTCTTTAGATATTTCATGGTTTTCTTTTGTCCTATACCCCTGTGATGCACATCCTTATCAACAAAGTCTCATGGGACGTTGCCTCAGGATGGCAGATAACACATTCTGACCTTTGCTTAGCTGATTTGAAGATATATTCCTCCTCGGACCAACTTCTCGGATGATCACGATCAGACTTCGCTTCTCTATAAACTAACATGGACCATTAGCAAGATGTTTATCCATCCTCGGATTGCTTAATGTCCTCGGATTGAGCCTTCGGCCCAATATGCATATAAATATATACTCCTGGACCCACATCCCCTACAATATATTTGTAAAAATGGAGAACAAAGTGACGATGCAAGATGACGATGCCTTGGTCAATTTTTTCAATAAAAAACATAGTATAAGTTTTATTGGAAAATTTAGACTCCGGTTGATAGAATTAACAAGTTTTAAACCCAAGTTGCTAATTAGATTTATTATGCATACAAATTGTTAAAACAAATTAACGTCAATATCATGTCAAATATAAGTGTAGCGGAAAAGTAAATAAGACAAGATATGATGACCTAAAAAAATAAATAAAACTAACCACTTTTACAATAAAAAGCCTGGGGGGAAACCTTCCCGAAAAGTAATCCACTATAGTAAAAAAAAGTTTCAGATGTAGTACAAAACCTTTGTCCCTAAACTCTACAATCCTCGTAGATGAACTCACAGCAGAAATCTTCTACCGCTTCAAAACCTCTGAACTCTTCAATATATGAACGCCACTCTTGTGATGCACAGATCCCAGTACGTGACAAACTTCTTTGCACAAATTCCAGTACTTGACTCACTCACCAACTTCAGAGAGAAGAATGTTGACTGCAAAGTTCTTCACTTTATCAACAATAAAGATCAATAAACACTTGGTTACAAAACCCTAAGGCCCAAAGATGTAGTAGCTTCTTTCAAAGAGAATTAGGCTTCGATCACCTTTTGCATGTGTTCTCCTTATATTCTCTTGTGTGACAACCTTCAAAATATGCCTTATATATGTCTAGGGTTGTGAGAAAAAAAACCCTACACAAATACATAAGCATGGGCCGAAAATCAAATCTAAAAAACTGAATTTTGTATCAGTTGCGAGCTATCGAGATTTAATGAATCTTAGCACTTTTTCACCTGCGAGCTATCGAGAGCTATCGAGAATCCAGAAAATTTCTTGATTGATCGACAGGTGTTGAGCAGCTATCGAGCTTTAAAATCCAGGACTTTCTGACTTGATTTTTGGACAGACTTGCATGGTTTTAACACTTGAACTTGAAACAAGATTTCTTGAAGCATAAAACATATCCTAGATCTACCAAAATACAAGTAAAGTGCATTTTGTCAAAATATTAGCTAACTACATAAAATATGTCTTTAACAATCTCCCCTTTTGGCAATCCGTAACAAAACCACAACAAACAAATGAACATATGAGAGAAGTCATAAAACACTTAACTCATGCTCACTTGTTGAATACAATAAAATCTACCATAACATAAACTCTTAAAAAACTTTGCAAGAAGAGAGTTCATGGCATAAAAGACTTTGACAACCTGTGTTTTTGAAACACTTTAAACAAAACTCATCAAGGTATCTTAGTGTGAAATAGAAATTAAAAGATTGCATACAATAGAAAGAAACATGTGTATAAAGAGAGAAAAGAAACAACACATGTAGAGATAGGTGAAGAAGAAAACATACATCATCACGTATATATCAAAGATAAGCACAATATATGTAAACATGGTCACAAGACCTAAAGTACAAGAAGAAGAAGCTAAAAGTAGCTCCTATAACAGCAAGGAGGTAAACACTCCCCCTAACAAGATGAAACACATCTCTTCCTTACAAGGACATGTATTTTTCCCCCTAACTTGTAGAACTTTAAAAAGAAATCACATATTTCCACAATTTCTCCTCCTTTTTGTCATGATTGACAATGGGTACAAGAAGCTAGAAAGTTTTACCTTAGAAATATAAAGATGATCAAGGAGGCACAAGGAATCCACAAAATTGCATGAATATAATGAAACAAGATGCTATGTATGACAAGATCAAAGAAATATGCAAAACATGTAAAAAATAATTCTCTCAACAAAAAAAATGTTAAGCACATAAATCCCAAAACACACACACACACACACACACACACACACACAAAACAAGCCTAACTAATTTTATATTTCAAAAATAAGTTAAGACAGTTTAGTGAGTATACATCAACACATGTAAACCTTGTGATAGCCAAATCATAATGTATCTGCATATGTATTAAGAGTAGCAAAGAATATTGCGTATTGTGTGTGAAAAACATCGCAAGATTGCACGAGTGTCTCTATGTTATGACGATTTGAGATATGAGGAAATCACTTTAACTCACACATAATCATAACTGTTTGATGGAAAATATCACCTTCGAAGTATATTCTATAACTCCCACATCTCTTAGAAAACACGCTTGCAATCATATATAAAGAAAGCATTTTTTCTTTTTGCTTTTATTTTCTTTGCATATATTTTTTTATTAAACAAACCATGCATGGGTATTCAAAGAAAAGAAAAGAAATATCCAATTATATTAAACTTTTAGACATTGCACATTTGCTATGCCGAAGCATATAGATGTCATTGACATTGCACTTTTGTTATGCCGAAACATACAGATGTCATATCATGAATGGTAGATAACAGTGGTGAGATGGTTATTTATGTCTTTCTCTTAGGATTTTCTAGTCCTTCCTATTAAAAAGAGTAATATGAGTGTTAAGTACAAGAGATCACTTAACCTTACTCATCACAAACAAAGAGCCACAAAGCTCACTTGCTTAGTTGTGCATAGAGATTTTCATCTAAGATACAAAAGATACAAAATTTAGAAAATTTTGTTTCAATGGCCATTTTAAGGTTCACAAGAACCAATGTACACATACACACACTGTTTTTGTATTTTTCTAATTTTTACCTTTTTTATTTTATTTTGAAAACAAAACAAAATAAAAAACTAAACATCCAAACAAAAACAGACAAGCAACATGAAAGCATGTAAGAAAGATGCAAATACATGAAAGCATAATTTCAAAAGCAGATAAGAAATCAAGCAAGAAAGTCCTACTTCAGATAGAAAGAATTAAAGCAGAGGACAAACAGAAAAGACAATTAAGTCATAAGCTCCTTTCTCACCCACACAGCATGAGTTTTTGGATGTGAAGATGAAAAGACACGTGTCCTAGTATGTTTACTAAAGGACATAGAAAAATTAAAATTCTCTTGAAATTGAATTAAAAAGCTCAAGACTTTTAATAACTCTCCAAACAAAGGTATAGGTCATTGCAAGAAAACCTATGACCGTTTGGACACTTGCTTTTGAGGATACAAATTAAAGCAATTAGGACAGATGTGTCCAGAAACATCACAATGGTGAAAAATATGAGGTCTAACAAAGGATTTAGAATTAGCCAAAACAGTTTTGGATTTCATACCTTTATCACATTTTTCAGATTGGGGCACATAGACAGTTCTTGATCCAGAAGCTGTGGAAGAGGAGGGGTCGGAGGAAACAGCTTATCCTAAGCCAATCTTATCAAAACTAGGCTTTTGAGCACTCAAAGCCTCATCAAACTTTGCCCTAGACATCATTTCTATTTGAGTTCTAGGTTGACTAAGCTCTACCTCAAGATTCTTGACTTTCTCTTCTAATGAGGTGTTCTCCATAACAAAAGTCTCAACGAACCTTGTAGTCTCATCTAGTTTGACTAACAGATCAGCTTTTTCAGTTTTTACTTCATTAAGCTATTTTCTACAAAGATGAGAAGTCTTTTCAGATTTCATGAATTCAGTGTATAGCTTATCGTAGGCTTCTTGAAGGGTAAACTTCTTGGGCACTTCATCATCAGAAGAATCCTCACTGTCACTAGCGCTCTCCACAATCACCTTATCGGTTGAGGCAGCAAAGGTCATAACGTGACTACATTCATCCATATACTCATTAGAAGAATTATTCTCAGTGTCACTCCAAGTAGCAACCAACCCTTTATCTTCTGACTTCCTGGCCTTTTCCCTCATAAGGTAGTTTGGGCACTCTACCCTCATATGACCAAAACCCTTGCACTCATGGCATTGGATGGGGGGTTTCTCATTCTTACCCTTCTTAGATGATTTATATTTTCTAGGAGGTTTACCCTTATCCTTTTTCCTAAATTGAAGAAGCTTGATAATCTCATCAGTTATGAAGGTTAGATCCTCATCCTTATCATCATCTTCATCTTCATCTTCATCTTCATCTTCAGAGTTCTCATTCTCTTCCTTTATATCCTTAAGAGTCAAGTTTTTACTCTTTCCACATTTTCCCATTGAGCTTAATCTCATCTCATAGGTTTGAAGGTTCCCAACAAGCTTAGTTAAAGGAATTTGATTAATGTCCTATGCTTCTTCAATGGCAGTGATCTTGGAATGAAATCTTTTAGGTATGGACCTAAGGATTTTTCTAATAATTTTGGATTCTGCTATAGACTCTCCAAGGTTGAAGGTAGAATTCACAATATCCTTGAGTTTAGCATAGAATTCATCAAAGGTATCATCCTCTTCCGTCCTTATTTCTTCCAAACTACTAGTGAGTCTTTGAAGCTTCACAGTTTTCACTGCCTTGGTACCTTCATAGATGGTCTCAAGAATGGTCCATGCTTCCTTGACAAATTTCGTGAATGATATTTTCTTGAATTCTTCATTGGTCACCCCACAAAACAAAGCATTCAAAGCTCTACTGTTGAAATTTGCTGCTGTGATTGTTGCATCATCCCAATCCACTAGCATTTTCTTTGGCTTAATCCAGCCACCTTCAATAGCTTGCCATACCTGTTCACCTAGAGCCTGCAAAAAAATTTTCATATGAACTTTTCAGTACGCATAATTAGTGCCATCAAATAAAGGAGGAATCAAAACAGATTGTTCACGATCCAAGACAACGGGGGTCAAGGATCACACTTAGGAAATTAATCCAATTAGAGTGTACTTGCTTTGATACCACTTGTTGAAAAATTTAGACCCTGGTTGATAGAATTAATAAGTTTTAAACTCAAGTTGTTAATTAGATTTATTATGCATAAAACTTGTTAAAACAAACTAATATCAATATCATGTCAAATATAAGTGCAGCGGAAAAGTAAATAAGACAAGATATGATGACCTAAGAAAGCCAATGAAACCAACCAGTTTCACAGTAAAAAATCTGGGGGGAAACCTTCCTGAAAAGCAATCTGTTAGGACATATGTAGTTGTTCAAGTTTGTGAACATATGTCGCTATTTTATGTAATTGGCTTATCCTTAGACAAAACGCACTTTACTTGTAATTGGGTAGATCTAGGATGTGTTAAACACTTCAAGAAACAGTGGTTCAAGATTAAGTGTTGAAGCCGTCAAAGTCTGTCCAAGATACAAGCAAGGAAGTGCAAGATTTTAAAGCTCGATAGATACCTCGACAGATACATCTATCGAGATTTAAAGAAACTGTTTAGCCCGAGCCTCGACAGCTGTCTCGACACCTCTCGACACCTCTATCTGTCGAGAATTAAAGAAAATAGATTTCCAGGTCTGTTTCAAGTCCAATCCGTGTGTGTGTCTTTGGGACTTCTTTTCTCCTAACCCTAGACATATAAAAGGATTATTTTAAGGGCCGTCAAAGGGTGGAAAAAGCAGAAATCACAAGATACAAGTTGCTTCTTCTCTTTCATGCAAATTGTGATCTGTGAGACAAAGTTTGTGCCCTAGTTCATCTCTGATGATTTGAAGAACTTTGCAGCCAACATTCTTTCTTCCTCAAGTTGGTGAGTGAGTCACGTACTTGGATTCGTGCAAAGGAGTAAGACGCGTACTGGGATCCGCGCATCACATTGGTTAGTCACGTACTGGGAGCCGTGCATTAAACTGGAGAAATTGTCACTACAGAACAAGTCCAATTGGGTATTGGGGTAAGAGTTCAACTGTAGGTTGGTGAGGTACTGGGATTCCTTACTTGTAACTGCTTGTTGTGATAATAGTGGAGTTTCGAGAGTGGTGACCTTAAATCACCCGGTGGGGTTTTTGCCGTAAGGGTTTTCCCCATTCGTGAACAAATCACCGTGTTATTTATTTTCCGCTGCATATCTTAGTTTGGTGATTTGTTTGTGCTGCCACGTGATATTATCTGTTAATTTGATTAATTAATAACTGGGCTAATTTAATTAATCTAATTATCACAAGGGGTCAACGCATTTGTGGCCTATCACAATCTACTATAGTAAAGAGAAGTTTCAGACCTAGTACAAAACCATTGTCCTTAGACTTTACAATCCTCGTAGATGAACTCACAGCAGAAACCTTCTACTACTTCAGAACCTCTGAACTCTTCAATATATGAACGCTACCCTTTTAATGCACGGATCCCAGTACGTGACTAATTCCTTTGTACAAATCTCAGTACGTGACTAACTTCTTTGTACGAATCTCAGTACGTGACTCACTCACTAACTCAAGGAAGAAGAATGTTGGTTGCAAAGTTCTTCACTTCATCAACAATGAAGATCAAGAAGCACTTGGTTACAAAACCCTAAGGCGCAAAGACGCAGTAGCTTCTTTCAAAGATAATAAGGTTTCGGTCACCTTTTGCATGTGTTCTCCTTGTATTCTCTTGTATGACGGCCTTCAAAATAAGCCTTATATATGTCTAGGGTTGTGAGAAAAGAAACCCTACACAAATACATAAGCATGGGCCGAAAATTAGATCTGAAAAATTGAATTTCGTACCAGTTGCGAGCTATCGAGATTTAATGAATCTCAGCACTTTCTCACCTGCGAGCTATCGAGAGCTATCAAGAAGCTATCGAGAATCTAGAAAATTTCTCGATCGATAGAGAGGTGTCGAGCAGCTATCGAACTTTAAAAACCAGCACTTTCTGACTTGATTCTTGGACTGACTTGCATGACTTTAACACTTGAACCTGAAATAAGGTTTTTTGAACCATTAGACACATCCTATATTTACCTAAATACAAGTAAAATGCGTTTTATCCAAGGATTAACCAATTACATAAAATATGTCCTTAGCAGGTTTAGTTGATTTTTTTTTTTATTTACTTGGAGAATGGCTGTGTTTGATTTCTTTTGCAAAACCATCAGGTCCACGGACCCACGGTGGTGATTTCCTTCCATAAATATTTTTTTCATAATTTTGGAAAGGCGAATAAATTTTTTTATTTTTTTATAACATTAAATAGTGGCGGCACCCCTTGTGGCCAGGGTGGTCCTAGGACAACCCTGGCCTAAAAAAAAAAAAATTATATATAATAATTTAAAATTTTATATTTATTTACCTTTAAAAAAATTTTGGGACCACCCTGAATTTTTTTTTATGCCAATGAAATTAAATTGTGGTCCATAATTTGAGCAACTTAACAATATATTGGGGTCTTTCAAGCAAAAAGAAACAACTCAAAAAAAAAAAAATTTGAACTAAAATTTGAAAAATAAAAAATTTATAATAAAACTACTATGGGCTGGGTAGTGACTTGATTCCTTCGACTAAGCACACTGCCAAATACAACATAGTTTTCAACATTTTATTATTTTTTGTTACAGTATTATTTTTCCTCACCAGAGATGTATTACTTTTCATTTTTAATTATTTTTTCTTGTTTATTCTTAACCACACATGTCTTCTGTCTCTCTGATTTTTACACTTCATACTTTTAAATTTTATCATGTCTTCTGTCTTCTTAAGTTTTGAGTCTCAAATTTCTCAATACGATTTTTTTTTTAGCTGTACAGGTATCTTTGTTCATTTATTTATTTATTTATTTTATTTTTTTTTTCCTTTTGAAGTTTTTTGGTTTACAGAATGCAAATTTGTTTTGGTTTTGAAAACAATTTTTTTTTTAAAGCACAAACTTCATGCCGGCCAAATCTTGAATTTTGGTTGGTATTTACCGAAACACCCTGAAATAGACCGGAATGACCCGAAATTTTGTCCGAAGTGGAATAGAGTGGGTTACTGTTCTGGTTTGTTTACTAGTATGGTATTTTCCGGCCGTTACGGCCAGAACGGAATGAAATTAATAACATTGAATCAAACCTAATTACCTAAAAGCTAAAAAAAAATAAGATTTTGTAATTTATGCTTCCTAAGGAACATCTTGAACAAAATTCTTGGAGCCGCCACTGGTATTAAATAATGGTTATGGTAGTGGATTGATGATATGGTAGAGTCTTAGTCTTCTATATTAAAAGGAATGTGAGGATATAAAGAACTCTATATGGTAGACTATCCTAGGGTTTAGGATAGTCTATTAAAATTATGGTTTTTCAAAACTTGATCAATTGTTAACCATTCTTTTCTTAGAAACTTTTGAAGGAAGGGGAATAAATATTTTGTTTTTCTCAGGAAATTCTTGACAATTTTTTTTTTTATGGTTCAATACACATCACTTATGTTAGATTTCATTTTTTAATAATTTGTTGTTTACTATTTAATTAGACCATTTGGTGACCCAGAAATTGTGAAAATGGAAGAGAAAAGAGAGTAGAGTTTGAATCTTAATTAATTTTTTTTTTTTTTTTTGGTTGTATGGACATAGGGGTCTAATAGTTAATTTTTTTTTTATCTTTATTTTTTAAATGAAACCTAAATTCTTCAAAGTACATTAGTTTAAGTAGACTGTTGTCTTATGGCTGGAATTTTTGTGTTTTGGACCTTAGTTGGTATGTTTGGTTGAGGAATAACTTTTTGGATTGTTTAGCTTTTGAGAAATTGTTTGGGATTTTAGGAGTGATAAAATTCAAAGAACTGAATTCCTTTTAAATTCCATTAGTATCTAGCTTTAAGCTAATTGTTGTGCGGATGGAAAAATTAATGGTTCTTGATTATTGAATATCTATCTATAATATTTTATACATGAACAATAGTTGGGTTTGTAGTTTTAGATTTTGGATTATGTTATTATTTCAACAACTTGATTTTCTTTTGGAATTTTCTCCTCTTGAATATCTGGAATACCATGTACATGGGTATTAGACAAAACTTAACAAGGTATTGAATATCTAATGTCAATGTGGGATCAACTAGGACAGAAATAAAGCATTGGGTCGAACGCTTCTTTGGTGTCAAGGTAATAGCTATGAATAGTCATCGACTCCCGGGAAAGGGTAGAAGAATGGGACCTATTATGGGACATACAATGCATTACAGACGTATGATCATTACGCTTTTTTTAACATAACATTTAGTTATTTTGGAAGTGAGATTTTGAATTTATATCAAAATACAATCATGGCTATGTATTTGATATGTTTATCAGCTATTAAAACCACCCAAGATGAATATGTATAGACAATATTTTTGTTTTAATTTTCCATTGTTTAATTTTTGGAAAATGAAGTGTTCTCCAGAAAAAATGGAAAATAAAGAAGTGGTCAAGAGGAGTAAAAAAATAAAATAAATATGACCATATAGAGGATATTAAAAACTTTACGGTGCAATAAAATCAACCATTACATTCTCTTAATTAAATCAATAATCAACAATTAAACATAATAATACAAAATTTAAACTTAAAACTAATCAAACTCTAACTAGGGAAATTATATTTCCTATCATAACTAAAAGTCCAATACTATTTTGGAAACTTTTACAAAAAGTTCAAATGCCATTTTGGCAACTTTTACAAAAAGCCCAATACTATTTTGACAACTTTTACAAAAAGCCCAATATCATTTTGGCAACATTTTATCAAAATTTAAGCTTAAAACTAATCAAACTCTAACTAGGGAAATTATTTTTCCAATCATAATAAAATGCCCAATACAATTTTGGCAACTTTTACAAAAAACCCAATATTACTTTGGCAACATTTTATCAAAAACCCTCCAAACTATTGGGCAAAAAATTACTCTATCAAATTCAAAATATTATTTGGCAAAAGTAATAAATTATGCTTAAAGCCCAAAATTAACCTTTGGCAACAAGATATTTTGATATACTAAATTTCCTAGCAAATATGCTAACTCATGGGAAACATAAATTATTTATGACATATTGCCCATCTCTTAAAATCTACAAAATTTATGGGGACTATGATTATTTTTTTCATAAGAAAATGTAACTACAAAAGCCCATATATATTGCAAACCCATAGCAAGACTATTTATTTTATGGGGATGTGCAAGCTCAAGAAGCCCAATAACAAGGCCCAGCCGAAACAGTCCAACCCATGTGCCAAAGCTCAACAACTAAAGCCCACGTGGTTAACTAAAATGGTTAGGTCGATCACAATTCAAGTTTCAGCACAACTAGACTGATAGTTAGGACCCACTGCAATCACCTTTAGCTTGTCAAATCAGGTCATAAGGACACATGTCAAGCTGAGCTTAAACCTTTCCTTGACAAGTTGATTTGTAATGATGATTGACAAGACATAAAGCTTTGCTGATGTATGAAGGCTGAAGTCGGCCACTCTCTTTCTCTTCTCCAACAAATTCGATCAAGGAGCAAAGAGAATTCATAACCAAATCTTGAAAGCTTCTGGAATCACTACTGTACAGCTCACTACCTTGCCAAGAATATGTATTTTCTGGTTCAAGAACTAAGCACATGAACCCTAATGAGGAAACTTAGGGAAATGTGGTTTGGAAGGCACTAAGGAGATATCTAGCAGAGTTTCCAGCAAAGGGCTCCAAGATTGACATTTGGCTTGGGGTGACACAATCTACCCTAAGAATTCTAATACTAGCAGTAGGTTGCTAAGATCACTAGCCTTAATTTATGCTCTAATCTTATTGACTGAGGACAATTTAGCATGTAATGCTAAGTCAGAACCTCCAGCTGATATTACCCAAAACGCAAAAATCCCTTTAAGTTGACCATACCATTTTCAACCACCTAGGATAGATTTTCTAAAGATTTGATGCTAATAGAGACATATTTTGGTTGAGATTCTTTGCTAAATACTCCCTTAAACTCAACTATAAATAGAGCCCCTTATTAACACACCAATCGAGAAGAACAAATCTCTTATAAACTCCTTTATTTTCTCTACCTCTACTTATCTTCTTAAGCTCTTAATGAAGTTCTGAGCTTTTGAGTTTTTAGTTTCAAAATTAGAAACTAAGTTATTCAGCCTTTAGCTCATAAATGCCCTTCATATCACTACCTATAATCCTTTATCCATCCCCCAGCAGAAAGTACCAGCAGCATTGCTATATACTCTCTCTCTCTCTCTCTCTCTCTCTCTCTCTCTCTCATAACTACCAAAATGATCCCCACTAGTCACTACATATACTATCTTCATGAGAATACCTGGGCATAGTAGCAATCTTGCTACGCTAGCTGGAAAATCTCTCTCTCTCTTCATCTCATACAAAGCTTAGTGTTTGTTTATTTCTTTACCATTGAAGGCTATAATGTAATTGTGACTATAGAGTTTTTCTCTCATGTTATATTGGAGGGCTTTTTTTTTTTTTTATGGATTCCTTGATGATGATATTGGAGATGTAGACACTCACCTTAATTTATGAAGTAACTAACGGTTGGTGGTTTATTCAGTTTCATTTTATTTTATTGCTAGAATATTTTACCATTGGAACATTTTATCAGTTCTGTCTTATTTTACTATTGGAGTATTCTATTGCTAGAACATTTTTCTGCCGGAATTTTTTACTACTGGGATGTTTCTTTATTGCAGTGGGTTTTTACATTTGTGTTGACGTGATTGCTATAGGAAATGTTTTGCGCCTTCTCATAATCCTTGCCGGGCCTAACCTAGGCCTAAGCATAAAAAAGAAAAGGCGAATCTCTCAAAAGTTTCACCGATAGCCTTTGGCCCGTGCTTCAAGCCCATGCTTCAAGCTCAATTGTATAGGAGACAATTTTAATTAGTTAGATATTGATTAGTTATGTAGGTACTAACTGATATATAATTGGCTCTATTACTATGAATTTAGATAGGGATTCCAACAGAACAGAAGCCCCTCCATTTTGTTTATAGTGGTGATTTTTCCCCCATTGGATAACCACGTTTATTCTACAAAAATACCCAAGGGGTCAGGATCGTCTCTTCTTGCTAAAGCCGTAAGGCCCACAACCGAGGCGGTGAGAAAAGAGATGGAAACTAGCCCAAAGATACAAGAAGTAGGGATCCCAAACAACCACACTATGGGCCGAAACATTTGCATTCTACCAACATGGATGAAGTCCCATGTAACAAAATTAGAGAGAACTTGACGATCTGGTCTGGATTTTCAACTCATGCATATAACTTATCACCACAAGTGAAGAGTTTGTTTTTTTTTTTTTTGGTTGAGAATACACAAAAGTGGTGAGTTGATATTAAATTGTTGATTGAGGCATAAATATAGCTTGATAGCAGCATGGTTTTTTTTTTTTAAATAATAATAATACTACTACCACTTACTTTCACACACATTTTACCACAAATCATTTATAGTCTTTCACATAAGACAATTGTGACAAAGTGTATAATACTAGCATTTTTTATATTAAAATCACATTCTTGGTGTCCAAAATAAATGATATGATAATGGTACACATTCTTTTAAGACAAGGCTCCACTAATTTTTTTTTTTTGAAATATTTACCTATGATAGTTTTTAGTCAAGCCTTATTTTATAACAAAAAAAAGTTCTACCTAACTTTAGTTTACCTTAATTTTTTTCTTTCCATAAAAAATAAAACAGTATTTTTTCTAGCAACTTTTTTTTTGTTTTAGGAAAATTTTTCCTAGCTACCACCCTAACCGTACGCAGTGGAGAACATATTATTGGTTCAACAAAACTTAAGCAACAGTACATTTATTGGTATGACTGATATGAGAACATGATCTAGGAACCATAGGCCCCTTTGTTCTTTAGAGGACCATATTATATATCAAGGTGCATTCATATTCCTCCTTGCCTGTTCTAGTGAACATTCCAAGTACCATTAGTCTAGGCTAGAAGTTGCCTGTTCTAGTGTACTATCATGGTGGGGGCTTCTTCATGGGTTCACCATTTTGTCCAACATATCACAACCATGTTGCTACTCTTGCAGCTGAGGCTAATATAGTTGCAGTTTCTGTTGATTACAGAATAGCCCCAGAACACCCTGTGCCAATAGGCTATGAAGATTCATGGATTGCACTTCAATGGGTTGCTTCTCACTATAATGGTCAAGGCCTTGAGGCCTGGCTGAGAGAACGTGGTGATTTTCAGCGTTTTTTTTTTCTGGTTGGGGACAGTATGGGAGGAAATATTGTGCACAACATGGCAGCACAAGCTGGGGTTGAAGGTCTTTAAGGAGTGAAATTATTAAGAGCTTGTTTGGTTCAACCTTACGTTAGTAAAACAGAAAGTGTTCATACTGGCGTGGAGGATTGATCATGGCTTTTTTCATGTCCAACAACAAGTGGTTTCGATGATCCAAGGATAAACCCCGCTGAGGATTTGAGGCTGTCGAGGCTAGGGTGCTCCAAGGTGCTAGTTTTTATTGCTGAGAAGGATGATACAAGAGAGAGGTGTTTGTTCTATTATGAGACATTGAGGAAGAGTGGGTGGGAGGGAGAGGAGATTGTGGAGACAGAAGTAGAGGATCATGTGTTTCATTTGTTCAACCCAAATTGTGAGAAGGCTCTAGCCTTGTTGAAAATGTTGACTTCTTTCATAGACAAAGACAAGGCTTCTTAGTACTTAGCCTATGTTTTTATTTTCATAAACCAAGAAAAGGCTCTTAGTACTTGCCTATGTATTATTTCCTAATGAACTTGTATTAGCAATAATTACCTGATTGTAGGTTATTTATCTATATTTCTGAGTTTGTGACGAGCTTAATTGCAATATAATAAAGGTGATAGGAACAATGTCAACTTGCGTGTTGATGGTTAATGAAATGCATTACATTTACACATGCCAAGCCAATTCGTATGAAATTGTGTTATCCCATATTAAAGTCATTAAATTTGTATGAAAAAAAAAAAAAAAAAAAATCTCTTATGGTGTGCTTGGATGATAGGATTTGGGCACATAGATTTGTATTTGAGTTATTAGAATCCGAATACTTTGTTTGGATAGTTTACAAATGGTCAAAATTTTGGTTTTGACAAACCACCAAAAATTTTAAAACTTAGGGTCTGTTTGGTTGAGGAGATGAAAAAGTGAGAGGATAAAAAATGGTAGAATGATGGAAATGTGGGAGGATAGAAGAAAAATGAGAGGATGAAAAGTGTAATCAGTACAAAATTACTCTCATGCCCTTATTAGATAAAAATAAAATAAAAGTAACAAATTAGAGGGGGGAAAGTGGATGAACCAAAAAATTTAAAACTAAAACAAATGAACAACAAAAACAACTACAAAAATTGAATGAGAAGTACTAGAAAAAGGAAAAAACAAAACCAAAGAAGAAAAGTAGAAAACCCAAAAGGAAAAAAGAAAAAGAAAAACAGATGAGGAACTTAAAAGACAAAAAACCAAATAAAAGAAGGGGAAGAAATGGCCAAAGAAGAAAAAATAAATACGGAATAGTGGAAGACCCCTTTGAATTATGTGTAGGAGGTCATGTGGGCTTTTTGGCCTGTCTTTTTTGTTCCGGTTTTCTCTTCTATTTTCTCCCTAATTTGTTGAGAGAGCATTTGGTAGACTTGAGGAGAACACCAATCAGACACCCCAAAAAGCATTTCCTCTCATCTCTTTTCCATCATCCTTAAAATCTACCAAACCAAATGGACTTTTATGAGTGAAAAAAAGGAGGATAGACAATGGAGGAGAGGTGTGTTTGATTGGGTGGGAAAAATAGGGAATAAAATAATAGATTTGACAGTTTTCTCTGTGGCCCACCAAAACTTATAAAGGTTGGCCACAGAAATGGCCAAAGAAGAAAACACAAATACAAAATAGTGGAAGACCCTTTGAACTATGCCCAGGAGTTCAAGTGGGCTTTTTGGTTCTTCTCTTTTGTTTTGGTTTTCTCTTCTATTTTCTCCCCAATGTCGGGAGATAGCTTTCTGGTGGGCACACCTAGGCCCCACCAATTTTCCCTCTTTAAAAATCACCTAACCAAACACCCTAAAAAGCATTTCATCTTCTCTCTTTTCCATCATCCCTAAAATCCATCAAACCAAACGGACCCTTATGAGTGAAAGTGGGGAGGATAAAAAATTGGGGAGAGGTATGTTTGGTTGGGTGGGAAAAATAGGGAATAAAATAGTGGGGTTCAACAATTTTCTCCTTAGGCCCACCAAAACTCTATCTTACGAAATTCAAAAGAAAATGCAAACAAGTTTTTCTTTTTTGGAAAAAATTACCCCTAGCCCCACAATCAATTATCGAAAACTTTTTCTTCTTTTCTTCTTTCCTTTTTGGTATTTTGTTTTTAATCTTGTCTCATTCATTTCTTTATCACTTTATTTTATTTTATTTTTTATTTTGGGTTTTTGAATTTCTTACGTGCGTGTGTGTGTGTATA
The DNA here is from genome assembly GCA_032878915.1 of Castanopsis chinensis. NCBI lineage: Eukaryota > Viridiplantae > Streptophyta > Magnoliopsida > Fagales > Fagaceae > Castanopsis > Castanopsis chinensis. The sequence continues at coordinate 11,175,053 of JAVQMG010000106.1, forward strand.
TAATGAACAACCCATTTGTACACAATTTTTCAATAAAAAAAAAATTAGAATGTGTTACTTTTTGATTTATAAAATGGGAAATAATGGTAAATTTATACCAACTCTATTTGCTATCCTCATTTTTCTTCTCAACAAAACAAATGAGTTTTTTTTTTTTTTTTTTTTCCACTTTTTTATTCTTCCAACCAAACACACACGAGAGAAAACTAAATTTCTTCTATTTTCTCACTTTTCCACCCCTCCAACCAAATGGACCATTAATCCTTGAATTTGAAATAACTTCTAAACCCATAAAATTTAAAAATTTATATGACATACTTAAATATTTATGGATTTGGAATTAAGGCATTTCAAATCCATCACTCTAAAATTCAAATCCAAATTCAAGTATCCAAACACAATTTTAAGGAGGAAATAAGTAACGGAGTCGGCAAATTACTTTTAGCTATGATGCTAAGGGAAAAGAAAGTAGGGGAAAATTTCTTTTAACGATGAGTGAATATGGGAAAAGAAAGTAAGAGATCTTATTATTATCTCTTTTTTCATTTGTAACATTATCTAGATGAAGCATCTATTTAGAAGTGAATTACCTATGGCAATTACACTTGTTTTGTTTACTAGTCATTTATTAGACTAGGTATGTATTGCATGATCGAAACAATCTATGCAACAAAAATAACAAAGCTATTACTGATTTCACTACAAAAGATTTAATAATTGAGATAATTAATATGCCATTTCATTTATAAAATAGAGATTCTCATAAAAAAAAAAAAAAAATTTGCAGATTGCTAATCTCTCTTCTCAGTCACTGCATGTGGTAACTGCACTGCTTGATTCTTCTTGCAGAGATTGTATTATAGACTATTTAGTCTATGGTACGAGGACTCGGCTTCGAGAAGCTTTGAGGTCCAAAACAAATTCTTCCCAAAATGCGAGAAGTAATCATATTGCATTTGTTGCTTTAGACCAAATTGGTCATGTACTCAGTTATAATTGTGAGATATATCATTACCAGAAAGTTGCGTCAAATCCCAGTTCCATCGTGCTCCTATCTTGTCGCAAAGTACTTTGAAAGCATAATTGCAATATGACCAAGACCAACCCACTGCTTTTCTTCACTCTCACCTTTTGTTTCTTTGTATCCATAGGGGCTGTGACTATGAGTCATGCTTTATTTACTTTTCAGTGAGAGTGATAAAAAGCTGTACAAATGTTTTATCTTAGCTGAAAGGCTTGTAAAACAGTATACAAGTGTATCACGTGTATGGTAAATTCACGTCCTGCCGTACGATTACCTTATGCTATGTTACAGTTAACTTTACTAAATAAAAAAAGGTTAGGGACGCACCAATTCTTATACTCAAATCCACTCCTTGTTTATGCATCAACTTTTGATTGGATTTTGAAACTTTCACAAGATTCTATTGTCTACTACATATACTTTAAAAAAATGAAATCTAATCAAGAGTTACATGTAAGAAGGACGTGAAATTGAGTGTCGAAAAAGGTGTAATACTCACGGACTAATTTATATATAAATATAATCATAAAGAATAATTGAAAAGCTTTACCATTTTCCCTGCCCATTACCTCTGCACACACAGTCCTTGAGTCAAAGAAGCTTTTATCATTGCTCACTCCTCTTTGAAACAATTATTTATCAAGGGTGCATTGAACTTCTTCCGCAGCTTCAAGCCTTCAAGAATGGATTCAACACCAACTGAAGTTGTTGTGTTCGAGTTTGGTCCATATTTCCGGGCATACAAAAATGGAAGAGTAGAGAGATTCTTTGGCACCGACAAGGTTCCTTCATCAAATAATTCTGATCATGCTGTTTCCTCCAAAGACGTTCTAATCGATCAAGAAACCGGCTTATCAGCTCGTATTTTCATTCCTAGCACCATCAAACCAGGCCAAAAGCTTCCTCTCCTAGTGTACTATCATGGCGGGGCCTTTCTAGTTGGATCACCATTCTGTCCCACATATCACAATTATATGACTTCACTTGTAGCTGAAGCTAATATAATCACAGTCTCTGTTGATTATAGACTAGCCCCTGAGCACCATATCCCCATAGCTTATGAAGATTCATGGGCTGCACTTCAGTGGGTAGCAAAACATCATAACAATGAAGGCCCAGAAGGCTGGCTGAGTGACCATGCTGATTTCCAGCGAGTTTTTCTGGCTGGAGACAGTGCTGGAGGCAATATAGTGTATAACATGGTAGCTCGAGCTGGAATTGAAGACTTGGCTGGCATGAAAATATTGGGGGCTTGTTTAGTCCATACCTATTTTGGCAGGAAAGATTGTGAAGTGGACAATTATTGGCTTTTTGTGTGTCCTAATACAAGTGGAATCAATGATCCAAGAATAAACCCAGCTATGGATTCAAGGTTGTCGAGCCTCGGGTGCACCAGGGTGCTAATTTGTGTTGCAGAGAAGGATGTGTTGAAAGAGAGGGGGTTGCTCTTTTGTGAGACATTAAGGAAGAGTGGTTGGGATGGAGAGGTGCAGATTGTAGAAACAGAAGGAGAAGAGCATGTGTTCCATTTGTTCAACCCAGATTGTGAGAAGGCAGTGATCTTGTTGAAAAGGTTGGCTTCTTTCTGTAACCAAGACACGGCTAATTAACAAAGTTATAGCTAGCTAATTGTGATGGTTTTTACAGTAGGAATTATGTGGTGGGTTATCGATTTTCTCTGCTATGAAACATTATAATCAGAGTCATTATGTGATTAGAGAAATGAGAAGCATGTAGAGTTTGATGATACCATTAATGTGAGTTGATGTTTTCTTTTTAAGTATTTATGTTGAAGTAGTAGGGTGTAAGAGTACCATCATGGCTGGATTAATAAAATGCCATTGTTATCTTTCTTCTTCTCCTTCCCTTTGCCTTCTTTGGATGATGTTAAGGTGAATATTCTTTCCAAACATTTGACATCTGATAAAATGTTAAATTACTTATTATTCCAAAAACTTTAACTAATAAGATATAGTAAATCTATTCATTTAATCATAAACTTCTAACAGTCTTTTGCAGTTAGGTATGATATAACGGGGAATTAGTTGTTTAGTGGTTTGTACTTTGTGTGTAATTTACACAGAAAGGACACACAAATTTGCTATGAACTAAAATTGTGACTTAAACGTTCTGATTAGGGAGTCAAGTTCGGGGTCTTGTTTTGAATGAAAGACACCGTGATCAATAAAATGCTCCATTGGTCAGTTGATAGTTGTAGTCTAAAATCTCTTTATTTGGACTTGATCAAAGAGGTTGGGTCAAACAAGGCTAGGCTTACTTGGGCCAAACCCCTTCGACCAATCCTTGGGCCTACCTATCTTAGGCCCATACAATTTTTGCCCTCCAATAGTTATTGAGAGTGTGCGGACTCAATTATGATAGGGCCGAATAATGGAAATTCTAGAATTTTGCCCCTATTTTGTAAAATATTTGGCAATATGTCTCTGTTTTGAAATTATTTAAGTCCATGCTCTTGTTTTGAAACTCGATTTACTCAAAATCGAGTTCAACGTTGTTATAGGTCCTTAAAACATCGCTATAGGCAAAAAAAAAAAAAAAATGCATGGAACTCGATTTAAAGAAAATCAAGTTTCAAAACGTCGCTATAGGTCCTTAAAACGCCGCTATAGGCTTCCTTAAAACGCCGCTATAGGCTTCCTTAAAACGTCACTATAGGGCTGAACTTGATTTAGAGAAAATCAAGTTTCAAAACAGAGGCATGGATCTAAATAGTTTGGAAACAAGGGCATATTGCCAAATTTTTTACAAAATAGGGGCAAAAGGCTAGAATCTCCCCGAATAATAAATGGTATTTTTTTGTTTTGTTTTGTTTTTTTTTGTTTTTTTGTTTTCTTTTTTAAGTCTTATATGGTGACTTTAGATATGTATTAAACTTTCTATACTCTTTCAAGTAGAAGTCATTGTAATGCACTTCTCCACCCAACTACAAGATGTTATCCTGTTCAGAAAATTCAAACGTTTCGATAAAATATTTTAATACATTATTTTTTAAATAAAAATGTACAAATTTTCAAAAATATTTGCATTAGTTTAAACTCTAGCAATGGAAAATGCCATGAGTACAAGGCATTATGATATTGCAGATTCCTCACAAGATTAAAGTGTATGAAGCTATGTACGCTGAACCATGAATGTTTGAGAATTTTTTTTTTTTTTTTTTCTCTTCTCTCTTCTGAATGAACATTTTTGAGAGAGTTGTTAGTGATATTTTTACAAGCATCAAATACACCAAAAAGGATGTCAAGGGTAACATGAATTCTCCCATACCAAATACCCCCAGAATATAATCATACAAACATTAACATTAAATTAGAAAATAAATATGTGGAATTCTACGAGCTATTTGTGGCGCTATTCTAGGGTAATTTTGCCAATTCGTGGCTAATCTTTTTTTTTTTTTTGGAAATTTTTGGGTATTCTTAATAACACATTGAATTTGAAGATCATGCAAGCACAATTAACCAATGTTATTAATACCGTTTTGGACCCCGTTTCAATTTGTTTAGTGGAATGAAATATTTCGATACCAGCTAATTTCGATCTACAGTTTCAAGGCATTTCGGATTCCAAAATATATAAAAGTATTACTTTTATAAAGATATTACTTATATATATATATTTCATAACCTATTACTTTTAAAAACATAGAGCAATCGCGTTAGCTCATGTAAAATTTTGCAAAATACAAAAAGTAGTCCATTTTACACATTTTGAGCAAAAAAACACCCACATTTATGAGTGTAAAATTATGCATAAATGCACTAGTGCTATAGTAACCGTGCATATATGCACGGTTACTGTAGCTTGTGCATTTAATATTTTAGTTTTTTTTTTTTTTTGTAGTGTTGGGTCTGTGAGAGAGGGTAGTGAGTGAGGAAATAATAAAAAAAATTGTAAAAGAATGAATATTTTATTGAATAGATGTGTAGAATAGATAGACTGATGTGAGTGTTTTGTAAAAATGAGTGTGAAAAATAGAAAAAGTAGTTTTGTATGCAAAATAGACGGAAAACTTACAATGATTGATGCGGTTGCTCTAAGAGTTATATTTATAAAACTTGTTATTTTAAAATTAATCTAATCAAATCAATTAAACTACTATTATTTTAATTAAAATATTATTAAAATAATAATTAATTCTTTTTAATGCAACAAACTGGCAAACCAAGGTTGGGCACATTGCACAAAGTCAAACCATCTCTATTTCCAACATTTTATTATATTTTACTTTCTTATCATTTTTTTTTTCTCTTGTGTTTTCTCAACCCCACACATCTTTATTTCTAACTCCTTTATTTCTATCCTTCATCACATCTTTCTCTACACTTTTCATCTTTATCTACGCATTGACTCATGCACATGCAATCTTAGCTTTTTCATCTTGGTGAAAATAGCCAAATACCACGTTTTGGCAAAATTTGTGGCAATGTAGCACTGTTTCAGAAATATTTAGCAATCTACCACTTTTTTGATACTCGAGTTTGCGAAACTCGAGTACCAAATGGTATTCGAGTTACGTGTGAGTCCGCCACCCTGGCATTGGCTGAGCTGGATTTTGGGCATTAAAAAATGCCACCTAATACTTGAGCTTGTTAAACTCGAGTACTGTGTGTCGTGAACTTGAGTTTTGTGGACTCGAGTACTGTGAAATCTTACATATAAAGTACTCGAGTTCCACAAACTCGAGTATGGCTCGGGTATGATACTTCCACGATCCAGACTCATACTCAAGTTTCGTGGACTTGAGTACTGTGTAATATTACATATTACATATACAGTACCTGAGTTCCCCAAATTCGAGTATGGCTAGTGTATGATACTTCCACAATCTAGACTCATACTTGAGTTCATTGAACTTTAGTATGGGTTGGGCTCCTTAACAGTGACCTTTCAGATAAGATTGCCTCTTGATTTTGATCAAATAGTCTCATAGCAATTTTAAAAATCTAAAATGTTATCAAATAAAAAAGAACCTCCTCAAAACTCATTAAGTACATATTTTTTGAGTAATATAGCTTGTAAATGGAAAGGAAAAAGCATCCATAAGGTTGCCTAAAGTAAAAGGAAGTTTCAACTTAAGCTTAAAGTTTGCTATTAACCTTTTTGTTCTTGTATCGTTAGTCAGTCATTTGGTTAAGAATTTGACTTATTATATTGACCAATACTTCAACGAATTTTGAAAATTATAGAAACTACAAACATTAAAGTTTTAAAAAAATCTCAATATTTGGAATTTCATTATTATAAGGAAATTGGCCATTGGAAACAATTACTGATTAAAGCAAAAGAAAAGATATCCAGAAATGAAAATGAACTATACGTTGGTCCCAACACAGATGTTGGACGTTTGAACTAAAACAGATATGCACGTGACCCTAACCAATTGTGGTCCAAAGCGAGATCAAACTGTGGTATTGCAGTACTCTAACAAGAGAACAATAAAAATCAATCATGCCAACAATGTTTTTTTAATTAAATAAAATTGGTCAATTACACACATGTTGCCAATGACTTTTAGTGACAGTAGTTGCAGCAAAGTAAGATAGGACCAACCACTAAGTCTAGAGGCCACACTGCCATTAGCCATGTAAGGATAAACCAGAAGCCTCTCATTAGGGGAGGCACAATATCCAATTAACCAAAGCAAATTCCAGTGAATTGCCAAGCTAATCATCTCCAATTCTGTTCAAAATTGTGATTCCCCCGTGATTTTAGTCACATCCTTTAACCGCTTCACTGCCACCATAGCTCCATCTCCCAACTTTCCCTTATATACATTTCCAAAACCTCCAGCACCAAGGATGTTGTTGGAGCTAAAATTTTCAGTGGCTGATTGGAGCTATTTGAAAGTGAACTTTCTTAGGTTGCCTAAGCTTGTAAGTCCCTTTTCTTGGTTTTCTGCAAAAAATATTAAAGACCAATTTGAGGTAAAAAATCAAAATATGTTGTTTACTAGAGGAGTTTCTTAATTGAATAGTGAATATTACTGACCATTGATGTATAGGATAGTTTGGTTTCTCTATCTCTTTCTGCACCCAATGGAAATTGCTAGACATAAGAGAAAGATAAAGCTGATGGTGACCCCTAGTGCAATTGCTAGTTTCTTCGACTTGTGTTTTCCTATCAAAGACCATTAAAATATATATATATATATATATAATAAAAAGTAAGAGAGAAAGAAAGAGATGGTCTAAAACTAGAGGAGCGTTTAGACTTTGGAGCATTACCAGGTGATGATCCAAAGCAACCTTCATTGGAACTAATTCCACAAATCAATGGCTTTCCCACAATACTAGATAAGACAAATGTGAAACAGAAAGCAAAATTAGGGTAAACACAGTAATTGTTTACATAAAAGAGTTAGAGAGAGACAGTGGTTGTGGCATAGTAACCATACTTGAAGGTCTTAGCTGGGGATTAAGGCACTAGTCCACTGAGATTGTTATAAGACAAGTCCCTCAGTACAAAAATATTTTTCAACAATTGAAGAAAGACATTAAAGATTGCACATTGTTTTAGTTTTCAAGACATACTGATGACGAACAAACAAATTGATGAACATAAAGTGAGAAACAACAAAAACCATACTTACAAGAAAGCAAGCTGAGGGATTTTGGCCAAAAACACAGGAAAAGGCCTAGACAAGCTATTGTTGTTCAGCCTCCTAGTCTCATAACATGACCAAAATAAACAATATTAACTAAGATCATATAATTGATTACATAAAAAAATCCCAAAACATAAACTATACACAGCATATATATATATATATATATATATATATATATATATATCTATCTAAAATGACAATTTTTGCCTTAACATAGTGTATTACAACTATATGACTAATTGGTTGTGAGCATAAAAATTTGACACCCTTAATGGTAGGGTACTTGAATGGTAGGGTACTTAAAGATGATCATGTTAACAGAGGCTAAGTTAAAGTTGACACCCTTAATGGTAGGATACTTGAAGATGATCATGCTAAGGAGAGTGCCTTCACAATTGTAAAATATGTAATAAGAGAATACTTCTAAGATCCAATAGGTTAAAAGTGGAAAAGTGAAATCATGGCCAACCCACAAATGACCTAACACCCTTCAAAGAAAGAAAAAAAAAATGAAAAACATTACATTACACATAGGGCAGTTACGCATTACGTTGCATTAAACAATTAGTATATAATTTTTGTGACAAACCAAATGACAATGCTAATGACTTTTTGTATGCATCCTATAGGGAAAGTAGCTTATAGTATAAATGCCATATTTGGTCCTTGAAATTTTATCCAATATTTCTCAAGTTTGAAAAATACATAATTGAATGGCATATAGCATGCAATTTGATCTAAATCATGCATTTTGTTTCAAGTTGCATCTAGAAGAATGCCACGGTTCAAATTTAGCGTACCTAGTTTGCGAGACCACCACTCGTCAGTACCTCGTTTCGCTTAGGGCATGTTCTTCGGTTATGCCCCTCTTGGTTACATAACCTGCATTACACCTTCCGCCCCCTCTCCTTCCATGATGTGGTTCTCGACTATTTCCCGCCCTCGTCTATCTTATTCCTGATTCGTGTTGAGATAAGGCAACCTTTCTCTCGAATCAATCAGGGGTTTGGGACGACCCTTCGAGTTTCTTCAGGATTTGTCCATGATAATCTATCTTTCAACGCAGGGAAAACGGGAGCATAGCTGTAGAATAGTACGTTCATGCTATAGCATGGGTCAATGTACTACTCTACATCATGTCGATACCTTATACAAACGACGATGACATGTGAGCATGGTCTCTTGTACAGTTTCCATTTCTGACTTGTGCAAGTTATTTGCAACAGATTAACTCCATGTGTGTGATCCCCATGTCTAGCAGACCTTGGATTATGCGGTGTATCTACTTGATATGATTGTTGTTGCGCTCTCAATCTCATCACCTTGTGATTCTCCGCCTTCTTCTTATTTCTCATGAAGATATCTGAGGCATATTTACTTCATTTTTTTCCCAAATTCAACTATGCTATACTTTTATTGCGATGATCATCGAAGTAAGAATTCAGTTTAAACCATGTGTATTTCACCATTGCCGTAATGGGCAGGCTGCGAGCACCCTTTATAACACCATTGAAGCACTCATAGACATTTGTGGTCATCGCCCCATAACGGTAATCCCTGTCAAAAGTAAATATAGAAGGAGAGGGGCTATGTTTTACTACTAACCTCAATGCAAGAAAATGAGAGAGCTGAGGGAGGTTTTGAGTGAGAGGTCACCGATGAAAGGAGACAAGAGTTTTTTGCTGCCGATGGGTTTTCTGCTGCCAATGAGATGCGCTTGTCTCTGGTAGAGTGAGGGTTTGGGGTTTATATGTTGAGGTGTGAAGGAGAGTGAGAGAGTTCTGGACACTTAAGTGAGAGTGAGAATGTTTGTTTCGAGTTTGAAATAAAAGTTGAGAGTGTGTGTTTTGTGTGTTCTAAGAGTGAGTGTTTGGCTATATTATTATCGTGCAACCTGAGCCATACTCGAGTTTAGGGAGCTTGGGTATTGCTAACACAGTACTCAAGTCCAATAAACTTGAGTATGAGTCTGGATCCTTTCACCTCTTATACTTGAGCCATACTCGAGTTTAGAGAGCTCGAGTACTACATTAACACAGTACTCGAGTCCAAGAAACTCGAGTACTAGGTGGCATTTTTTAATGCCCAAAATCTAGCTCAACCAGTGCTAGGGTGGCGGACTCACACGAAACTCGAGTACCAAAAAAGTGGTAGATTGCTAAATATTTTTGAAACAGTGCTAGATTGCCACAAATTTTGCCAAAACGTGGTATTTGGCTATTGTCATATTTTAATCTTTCTTTCTATGTTTTCTTTACTCACATACGCAACTTGTCTTTTTTACTCTCGCGGTCTATCTTCTCTATTCCCTCTCCTTTCCTCTCCTTTCTGTCTCTGTCTCTCTCTCTCTATGACGGATGGAGACCCAAATTTTTTGTGCTTGATTACGTGAACCATAATATTTCTCTAGTTCTACTACTATGTTAACTAATATCTTAAAGATATTTATTAGCATTTATTTTTAGTTTAGTACAGTCGTATGGGTGAATACATGAGAATGTGCAACTAAGTAACATGTCCCTAACAAGAAAGGAGGGGAGTTCCTAAAACCAGGAATTATGTATATATCTGCTATCAACAAGTTTCACAATGGTTGCAATAAGCAATTAATTAATACAACCTCATAGTAAAAACAACGAATTTAACTAGAAGTCAGCAAAGTGGATTTGGTATCTGTTACGTCTAAAGTCATCAGATTGTTTATATAAAAGAATTATGATTTAACAATAAAAAGCTGTAATAGATCTAAAAAGCTCATTATATCATGCTAATTAGAGATCTTTATCTTCATTGATCAAATCAAACAATGACCTCTTTAATAGATTTTTTCACCACTTTCTGAATTATCCGTCTCTTTCTTTTATTGAACAAACCTCAATCAAAGTAACCCTAACCAAATAGAAACTAATTATTTTTCAATTGAAATACCCCTAATGAGACTATTGAAAGAGAGACAGATCTAGAATAGAACCATTTCAAGCCTGACCCTGATTGATGAAAGAAACAATCCTTTTGAGCAAGGCAACACTATTTTCACTAGTTGAGTTCATCAAATAAAGTCATGGTCCATTCCTTGTGCTTCCATGACCTCCACAACCCTCTGTATCCACTTTTATCCAATAACTCACTGTAATACCAACCCCTATCCTTCAACATGTCCTTCTCTGCAATAAAAATTAGCACTCTCTTACACCCCAAACTCCCTAGTTTTGAATTCGTACCTGGGTTTATATACGGGTCATCAATGCCACTTGTTACTGGACATGTAAATCACCACACAGCTTCAACCTTTCCTCTCTTCTCAATGTTAGTATTTTCCCCACCAATTGGTTCTTTGCGCCAAATAAAGGGATGCACTAAAACAATCCCATCAAACTTAACACCAACAAGTCCTTCTATTCCAACCCTCAACCCCATGTGATGAGCAATATTAGCCCCAAAACTGTCCCCAGAATAAAAAACACACTTTCAAGATCTGCATGGTTTTTCAACCGTTCCTCAAGACCTTTTCCATCAGTATAAGACGCAACCCATTTAAGCTTAGACCATGAATCATCGTAAGCAATAGGAATAGGGTATTCTGGGCTCTCCTATATTAAACAGAGACCGCAACAAAATTGGCTTCAGCCACAAACGAGTTCAAGTGGTTGTGGAATAGTGGAGAGAAAGCAGTTTCGACGCAAAACCCTCCACCATGAAAGTAAACGAGGAGAGGAAGCTTTTTTTGTGATTCCTTTGTGGTTTTTGGAATGTAAACCCTAGCAGATACTCCTGTTTCGGGTGAGATAACCACTTCTTTGGATTCAACACCAGTTTTGGAATCCAGAGATGGTGGTATGATCTTTAAGCTTGCAATTCGCTCTATTCAACCATCTTTGTAGATCTTAAATAAAAGGAGAGTAGTCATGGGCTATTTCAGTACTGTTGCTTGAATCTATAGCAAGAGAAGAAGGAGAAGAAGAAGAAGCTACAATTTGGAGAGTGGGTTTTCTATGATTTATGGAAGGCAAAGGGGAAAATTTGTTATGTAGGGTAGAAAATTGTGCGACAGTGTGTGAGTGCAGCACAGTAGGCAACCGAGGGATTAAAAATTTGCCAAGAGAGAGTTATGGTGAGAGAAAGATAAATTATAAAAATAAATTAATTTAATAATTAACAATAGTGTAGCTTTGAAAGGAGGAGATAATCACTTGTCATGACCACTTTCATCTAAATCCAAATTTAACTATTCTATTATACTAGTCACTAACCTCCACGAGATAATTTAAAGCAAGTTGTTAATAATTATTTTATTTTTGAAATTAAATAATTAACCTACCAAAAGAAATAAGCTTTTATTGACATTTTTCCTTTTAAATAATTTTCATAAATTTAGAAGAGTAGGTGTTTACTCGTTTGCACATTTCTTGTAGGAACACTTCGTGGCATATTCTGTCATTCTAGCCACCCTCAATTATTATATATAGCACCTTTTCATCTATGGTCAATTGTTTTGTTATTGTGCCAGCCAACATTGACACCGATATAAACTAATAGTAACACTACAAAAAAAGGGGGGCTTTAGCTGCTATAGGACAATAGCCGCATTTCTATGGCCATGCTTTCAAATGCGGCTTTTACTATGCGACAATAACCCCTATAGGGACCTATAACCGTGTTTTTGTAAATGTGGCTTTAGGTCCCCCTATAGCTGCGTTTTTTGCCCCCAATAGCTGCCTTTTCCCATCCCTTATAAGATGAGCCTTATAGCTGCGTTTTGTAAAAAACGCGGCTATAAACTTGCTTTGGGCTGCGTTTGAAATGAAGTTATAGCATGGACCTTTAGCTGCGTTTTTAAAAAACATCGCTAAAGGTCCACCTATTGTCACGTTTTTTTAAAACGTAGCTATAGACCCCTACATTGGGTTTTCATGTAGCCGCATTTTTAAAAACGCAACTACAGGTCCACTATAGTCGCGTTTTTAAAAATGCGGCTATAGGTGGTTTTTTTTTTTAATGCTAAATCTGCAATTCCTGCCCAATACACAAATAATTCATGCCAACACTCAACAAATGCAACCAATTGCAACCAACAAAACAAATTGCCAACACTCAACAGTTCCCAACCAATTGCCAGCAAACAAAACAAGTTCATTGCCCAAAGATATAGGTTCCCAAATAATTTACGTAAACAAATAATTACATAGACAAAACAAGTTCCCAACAATACATTTTTACATCACAAAATGCATATCCCTCAAGGATTTTGTTTATCACAAAAAATTGTCAGCAAGCATCATGGTACTTGATTAGTCAGTCCAATGCCCATAGCTACAGCCAATTACCTATGACAATGAGAACACTGAAAATTGGGTTGAATTGGACTTGCAATAATCCCTAGGCTTGGAACACTTGAAACAATGCAACGCTTGAAAACATTCATGCATCGTGGAACTATTAGCTACATTTAGCAAGTGCAAAAATGGCATGTATAAAAATGTTCGCTTGAAAAGGTTTTTGGAACAATTATACATTCCTGTCTAGATTCATGGTTGAAATTTTCTAATTTGATTTTATGTCCTATAGGACATCTACTTCCCTACTTTTTGCTTCATATATACTGATGTAGAACCTTCAAATTGGAATAAAACCAACAAAGGCAGTCCTAAATATTTGATTTTTTTTCTATTTTTTCCCAATATTGTTGTATATGTTATAACGAATAGTTGTATTTGTTTTACTTGAGAATTCACAGTTTCATTCCCATGGAGAGTCCCCATCAAGCACTGCCACCCTAAATATATTAAAAGCATCATATTAATAACAATGCATTGCAAAAAGTAGTGTTTTCCTAAATAAAATTTGTGGCATACCTCAAATGTATTCAAATCACGTATACCGCTGCTAAATTGGGCGAACTTTGCATTCATGCACATCATCACTTTGGCCATTTGCTGTTGGTGCCTTGCTTCAGATTTGGAGAGTTGTTCTTGGTGCCTTGCTTTTGATTGGGAGAGTTGTTCTTGTACTTGGGCTAGTTGCTCCCTAAGGATAGAGGAATTGTTCTCTAACCCCGAAATCCTTTGGGTCATTCTACTTGACGACGATGGAGTCAAGGTAAACTGTGAAGCATTTGTGGCACTTCTTCTAGATGGGGTGATTCCAAATCCCACCCCACGTACTCGTCCAGGGTGCTCTGGACCAAACACCTGAGCATACGCATCGTCTTTGGACCAGAGGACTCCACTACCAACCTCTCCTTGTAGTCGTATGCCATCTTGAATCAAAAGTTCTTCCATCCTATTCTGTACATTTTCCCACAAGAACCAAATAGCATATTACACACCATAAACAAAACAAACATGAAATACACTAAAATTGTCAGTGAAATTATGCTTACCATGTTCTCTTGTGCATGTGGAGTGACAGCAGCCCCATCTCTCCACTTATATAATTTTAGATACACGTCTGCGCGCTCGACCGGAGCCTCGTTAGCTTTCGCCTGCATGATGAACAAAATTTCATTAAACAAACACAATTGTTTATCATTTGCATTGACTAAGGCGTTCATGAATTCTAAGTTTATGTCTACCACCAGCAAGAAAGTAAAAAGAGTATTTTCAACATTTAGTGTGATTTAGAAGTATAAAATCAGCTTATGTGATACATGAATGCAATAGCACTTGTAACACATTTCTTACCATGTCATCAGAAATTCTTGCAAAACTTTTAGCCCCAGACCTTGCTATCTCCTTCTGTTTACCTCGATTGGCCTTGTTCTTGTTACTTAATGTCTGCAACCACATTACCGTCAAAGTAAATGAAAACAAAACATCTCTTGACTAAATTACCACTAAAATGAGATAGACAAATAAAGTAGCAGTACTACAGTTTTGTCCAAAAACCAATAATGTACCATCTCCGTCCACTGCACCATTGAAACCATCGGCGGTTTGTTGGCCAATACTTGTGCCTTTGTCATCCCACTTTTATAGTGGTCCTTCTTCAACTTTGTCCTCCGATTTCTTCTCAAGATCCTGAGTGGATGCATTGCCCATTCCATTTGATTGGGCAGTGCGACAATATCGGGGTCAATTAGATACCGCTTCTGAAATGCAAAAGTGGAGTTAGCAAAACACAAGCATGGACCCTATTGAATATTACATTTAATTAGGACAACGGCTGTAAATGACTATTACTTATACTTTATTTTCATATTACCTCAACCTCAATCCAATAATCCTGTTAAAAATTTTCAAGGACACTAGGCCATATAAGCCATTCTCGCAAAAAGTTCCCAACCACCGAACGAACGTGCCACCGTTCACACCAATTGGTTGGCCTTCATCATTAAACGGCAACGGAATTTTGTAGGAACCATCCAATGCCCATATGTCAGCGAGCCTTGTAGGACCACGTCTTTTAGGCCTATTCTCCACTGTTGGGGCTTGGCAAAGATCATCTGTATATACAAAACCACCAATATTAGGACTGAATTACCAAATCTCACAAGTAATGAAACATATCACACCACGAAAATATTATTCCAAATAGTAACTTAATGTGATATTAAGGGTTTATAATTTCATTTAAACAAAACATCAGTACATTTACGCCTTTCTCCCACATATCCATATATCCTAAAGGATGAAAATGTTAGGCTACCCCTAGGCCCTCCCCTGAAAAAAATGTTTACTTTGTTACAAAACTAAACTGTAGGGTTTAATTATTCAAATCAAAAGTATAAGAAGTAAGAACCAAATTGGTATTCACGTTAATGTCTACTTCAAAGTATGATATTTGTAAAAACTCCTAAAACTTAGGACTATACACTCACAATTACTTATGGGCAGCTAGAGTGATATTATTTAGAGGACAAGAGCGTGAGGGTCTAGTGACTAGTGTTACTACCTTCTTCTTTTTTTAAAAGGAAATGACCCCCTTATCCTATACTTGTGGTAAATCGAATTCACACACCAAACATCCTCCTTTCTTACATATCCCATAATTATGGTAAATTGAGGGTTTAAAAAAAAATTGATGTCACACTTCAAAGTTCAAATATGCTCCTTGCATATTAATAGACAATGAATGTGTTAGGAATTTTTTTTAAGAGAAATGAAGTGTAATGTATGGATGACATAAGACAAATGCATTAGCTGCCTACTTTGACAATTCTTAGTCTTAATGACAAGCTAGCAATAGCAAAGATGACAAGTTGATCTAATAATGTATTAGTGACCCCAGGGTGGTGGGAGTCTTATGGTCAACTACCTTGTCCACTTTATTTGAAGACAGGTTTAGTACTTGGGGGTTGTGTCTCATCGTTGGAGGTAATCGGTCTTGCCTCCTTATAAATATGGGCGCCCTCATCTTGTGCCTCCACCCTTTGTTGGGATCGCGATCCTTTGCCAACATAAACAAGCTCCTTGGCATACCTGCGTCCGACACCATCACAACACAAACATATAGATAATTATAGCCAACAACCAATCACATGAACAAATAACAACATGAAGAGATAACAGTTTCAATAACATGAAGATAACATTATACTAACAACATGAAGAAATAATAGTTTCAAAGTTACTGATATATGCTAAAACTATTATTTCTTAACAACATGAAGAAATAACAATCTTGACATATATATGCAACAACATGAAGAAATAACAGTTTCACATGATAATTACTTATGCTAAAACTGTTATTTCTTAACAACATGAAACTGTTATTTTATTTGAGATTCTAATTCAAATTATGTGTTTGACTCTAAATTACAAGGCCAGCTTATTTTACTATTCTGTTTATTTTTACTATTATTTATGGGCCCTACTACACGTTTTGGTATTATTTATGAGTCTCATGGTACTATTTCAGCTAACTTTTACCTTTATGTACAGTACTTTTAGCAAAAAGTTTTCAATTTTAGCAAGATAAGTGGCCAAACAGACCAAAGTCTCACTTTAGCTACTGCATTCCATCAATGATCAATAGAATCTTTTTTTAAAAAAATATATACCCAACAGCTATATAAAGATGGCCGAATCCCAATAACACTACCAAATATAACATATAATTATATATATAAATTACATTCCCACTTTTTTTGACAGACCACATAGAAGTCATTATTAAAAAAATAAAATAATGCAATGATACAAAAAGAGAGAGAGGGAGGGGGGGATATTACATAAATTTGACATAGAACCCAGAAATTAATATCAAAAACTAAAAGCATACTTAGAAACTTCAAACTTCAAAGAGTCTCTCAAGTATATAGAGCCTAGGGATGTGCATGGATCGGGTTGAAGAGATTTTTTGACCCAACTCAC
The DNA here is from genome assembly GCA_032878915.1 of Castanopsis chinensis. Lineage (NCBI taxonomy): Eukaryota > Viridiplantae > Streptophyta > Magnoliopsida > Fagales > Fagaceae > Castanopsis > Castanopsis chinensis. The sequence continues at coordinate 11,192,022 of JAVQMG010000106.1, forward strand.
CATAGTAGATTAAAAAAAAATTCAACCTAACCTAACCCATCACATAAGTCTAGCCCAACCCATCCTAACCCACATGAGGTGGGTTGGGTTAGGTTGAACCCATGGTTGGAGATTTTTGTTTTATTACTATTACTATTAAATTGAGCTGAAAAAAATATATCACACCTACCACCTGAGTTGATAAACAAAATATACATTAATATATAAACTAACATTTTAACTCAGTTATAAAAAAAATGTCTAAGTATTCAATTGAGTTGATAAACAAAATATAAATTAGTATCCTAATTCACTTATAAAAAAAATATACATGAGTTTCTAACTCAATTATAAACAAAATATATCTAACTGAGTTGATAAACAAAAAATATATGAACTATTGAGATAGTGTCCTAAGTTCTTGAATCGGTTATAAACAAAATATATGTAACTGAGTCAGTAAACAAAATATATAGAACTAGTATCCTAAGCTCCTAACTCAATTATAAACAAAATATATGAAACTGAGTTTATAGACAAAATATATAGAACTAGTTCTATGAATGGATTTCAAAAGAGTTCTATACTAGTCCCACTAAGAACCAAAATATCCAAGCTATCCAAGCTCATCAAAAAAAAATATCCAAGCTATCCAGCATTCCGATTTCCAACTAATCTTTCTCTTCCACTGTTATGGTGCTTTGAGATGCAAACTTTGAGACAAATCCAAAAAAAAAAGAAATACAATAAATTATACAGTGGAATTTCAAAACCCAAAAGGCTTATATAACAATTAAAAAATTACAATCATAAAAAATTACTTTGTTGAAAAATTACCTATCTCAAGACCCTCATAGGATTCAACTTCTTCCATTGATTCTTAAAGATCAATTATATCAATAGCTCTTGATCAATTCTGAGCACGAATCAACATTTCAACTATGTTAGGCGACAAAGAGCTTCGAAATGGATCTAACACATAACACCCAGTACTAAATGCGGACTTAGAGGCAACTACAAAGAGAGGAATGACTAACAAATCACCAGCTACTTTTGAGAGAAGCTAGTAATTTAAGGAGTTCACCTTCCACCAATTCAAAATATAAAAATTTGGAGAATCTTCTTCCACACAATTAGTCAAATATCTTTCCATCTTTGATTTGCTTTCCAAACTATCCACTGCCAAATGCATCTTATAAATAGATTTCACTAATGATGGGGATCTTGCATAGGTTTAGTCTCAACATTGTTTGAAGAAGAGCCATCTTGACCTTGCCCATTTCAATACCCATGACAATCACAATAGTGCTCATACATACAAAGAAGAGCCCTTTTAACCTTTTTTGTCATGTTCTCTGCCACTTCTCCTGGATTCCATTTGGTAAACCAAAAATTTACAAACCTCAACTTGTACTTCAGGTCTAGTACAATAGCAACAAACATCACCAAATTATGCTTCTCAATGTCCCTCCAATACTTATCAAATTTCTCATGCATATCCCTTGCCATCATACTCAAAAGAGGATCTTCACTTTCACACAAGTTTGTCAATTCAGTCTTCATCTCATAAAGTTCATGAAAAAATACAGTAGATGTGACATATAGAGAACATAAAATCGTAATATAACTTCATAAAACAACTTCAAAAATTTCACAAACACCTTTACATTATCCCATCCTCAAAATCAAGCGGTCCTAATATTTTTTTCCCACTTCCATCATCCAAGAAGCAACGAATATATTGTGCATTATGGACTTTGACAATTGACTCATAAAGGCTTTTCAAACCTTCTGTCACAATAAGGTTCACAATGTCTGTGCAACATCTCATGTGCATAAACTCACCACCCAAGATAGAAGCACCCCACTCTTTAGTCATCCTATTCAAGTAGGTTACGGTCCCACTGTTAGAGGATACATTGTCAACTGTGAGGGTGGAAATTTTATCAATGCCCCAACTGAGCAACAATGAGTCCACCACCTTTCCAATGGTTTCACCTTTATGATTAGGGACTTGACGATGGTTTCACCTTTCCAATGGTTTCCAATCATCATCAATGAAATGAGCAATAAGGCACGTGTAATTAATATTTTGGGCTAAAGTTCAAGTGTCAGTGGTGAGGGAAATCCTTTGAGTAGATTTTTCAAAAAATATTTTCAACCTATCCCTCTCTATTGAATAAAGTCTTATGCAATCTCTCGCAACAGTAGTGTTAGTTAGGACAGTGACCCTAGGCTGCAACACACTACTATAGTTCCTAAACCCTTCATGCTCAACAAATTTAAATAGCAATTCATCCACAATAATCATCCTAGCGAGAGCTTCCCTACACATGCTCTCATTGTAGCTTATAGCAATAAGACTATTACTATTAGCACCCTTCACATCATCACTCTTTTTAGGTCTGAAGGCTAAAATCATTTGAGTCTTATCCGCTCTCTTATTCCTACCATAAGGATATTTTTTACATTGAGCTTCCAAATGAGTTTTTAAGTTAGTAATGCCATAATTTTTTGACCCAGCAATATAAGTTTTGCCAAATACTTACATTCAGCTCTCTCGTCTTCTAATAAGATGAAGTGACCCCATACATATGATGTTTGATTAGGTTTTTTTATACCTTCTATGGGAGGGAGGTTTGAGGTGGTAGCACAAGTATCTGTTGCTGTCGTTTGAGGAGCCTCATTTGTGGGAGTGGGTGCCACCGGAACCTCATTTGTGCCACATTGAGTTTCAGATGCCATCTATAAATATAAATATATTAAAAAAACCAAAAAATTAGTATCAATATAACTCCATAAAGGCAAACAATACTAATGACTAAACAACAATAGTTAAAAGCAATAGGGAGAGGGCCAGACAGAGACAAACCTGTAAAGCAAGATAGCGAGAAAGGGACATAGCAAGTCAGCATGAGAAAATATTGTAGAGTAAGAAATAGACCTGCAAGTTGAGGCAATGCAAAAACATTTAAAAATCAGCCACAATACAACTAAGAAATCAACGAAGAAAAAGCTAAAAATTGATCCACCACGGCAAGAGAGATAAACACACACACACATATATATATATATATATAGAGAGAGAGAGAGAGAGAGAGAGAGAGAGAGAGAGAGAGAGAGAGAGAGAGAGAGAGAGAGAAAACATTGAGAAACTTTACCTAACACCGGAAGAGAGAGCTACCACCGAAAAGATAGAACCATTGCTGAGGCGGTGATGATAGTTGTGGACGGCAATGGCTTAACAAAGGGAGAGAGTGTTAGAGTTCAAAAGGAAGTGAAGTGTGACTGTGTGAGAAACTGTAAAGGGAGGGGGAGAGGGAGGCAACACATTAAGAGAGGGGAGGGTTAAGGTTTGTGTGATTGTGAACTATTAGGATTTTATATATGATAAGAGGAACCAAGGAAGTGTTGGACAACTGGTTTCAAAATTTTTTTTATTAAGTATATAATATATTTTAAACATATATTAAATTATGGGTGGGTCGGGTCGGGTTTGTAATTTTATGACCCAAACCCAACTTGACTCACCATTAAAAAAAATTTTGTAACCCAACCCAAAAACCGACCCAACCTAGTGAGTTGGGTTGGGTCAGGTCAGTTTTAGCGGGTTAGCGGGTTTTCTGCACACCCCTAATAGAGCCCCTAAAACAATTGGGGTAAAAAACCATTTTGAGAGCAGAATACATTCTTAAATCCCTTCATAAATTAAAATAATAAACGAAATAAGCCTTTCACAGTCATCATTATTATATTTTTACAGAAACTAAACATGAGAATCACAATAACAAACTACAAAATTTGTACTAAAATTATAAACTTTGACACTTTCAATGACGATATCCATCAAACTAGTAGCAAGAAAAATTAAATTTGAAATCATAATGGAGATTAAATTTTAAGCTTACTATTTCAATCAAATTTAACAGAAATTTGGAATAATAAAAAAAAAAAGAAAAAGAAAAAGTACCTTTGAAATTTTGATTTTGAATAAAATTTTAGCACCAACTTAACAATAAATTAAGGATAATTAACATATAAAATTTAAATAGTAAAGTCATTTTTGAAACATCATATAGCCAAGTTTCAACCAATAAAACATATCCAATGACACCAACACATATTAGAAAATTCATATAAGGTTAGCACAAAATCTTGCTTAGATAAGCATATCAAAGCACTCTGCAAAGATCATGTCTTCCATTTGTTCAACCCAGATTGTGAGAAGGCAGTGATCTTGTTGAAAAGGTTGGCTTCTTTCTTTAACCAAGACAGGGTTAATTAACTAAGCTATAGATGGCTAATTGTGAAAGTTTTTACAATAGGAATTATGTGTTGGGTTATCGATTTTCTTTGCTATGAAACATTTTAATCTGAGTCACTATGTGATTAGAGAAATGAGAAGTATGTAGAGTTTGATGACACTATTAATGTGTTTTGATGTTTTCTACTAAGTATTTATGTTCAAGTAGTAGGGTGTAAGAGTACCATCATGGCTTGAATAATAAAATACTGTTGTTTAAGCTAGTAGTGTATATATAGTCCCAAAAAATGTATCTTTCTTCTTCTCTTCACCTTTACCTTCTTTTCATAATAAATGCATGATGTGAAGATGGATATCCTTTCTAAACACTTCTTTTAAAACAGACGAGAGTCATTCTTGATTTTTATCTTTGATATCATGTTAAATTACTAATTGTTTCAAAAACTTAAACTATTAAGATATAGTAGATTTATTCATTTAATTACATACTTCCAACAGATTTTTCCAATATGGTTTGATGTAACGAGGAATTGGTTGTTTAGTGGTTTGTGTTAAGGACATATTTTATGTAGTTGGCTAATCCTTTGACAAAACGCACTTTACTTGTATTTGAGTAGATCTAGGATGTGTTTAATACTTCAAAGAACATGTTGTTCAAGTCTAGTATAAAAGCCATGAAGATTGGACCAAGAAACAAGTGAAGAAAAAGTGTTCACTAAAGCTGGACACCTGCGAACAACTTCTTGACAGCTTCTCGATACCTCTATCTATCAAGGTTTAATGAATCTCGACAGCTTCTCGATCGATCGAGGTATCTAACGAGGTTACGGGAATTTAGATTTCCAGATCTGATTTTCGACCCATGTGTATGTATTTGTGTAGGGTTTCTTTTCTCTAGGGTTTCTTTTCTCACAACCTTAGACATATATAAGGCTTATTTTAGAGGCCGTCACATAAGAGAATACAAGGAGAACACATGCAAAATGTGACTTAAGCCTTATTCTCTCAGAAAGAAGCTATTGCGTCTTTGCGCCTTAGGGTTTTATAACCAAGTGTTTCTTGATCTTCATTGTTGATGAAGTGAAGAACTTTGCAGCCAACATTCTTCTTCCTCAAGTTGGTGAGTGAGTCACGTACTGGGATTCGTGCAAAGAAGTTAGTCATGTACTGGGATTCGTGCATCAAAGGGTGGCGTTCATATATTGAAGAGTTTAGAGGTGACAGGCCACAAACGCGTTGACCCCTTGTGATAATTTAGATCAATTAAATTAGCCCAGTTATTAATTAATCAAATTAACAGATAATATCACGTGGCAGCACAAACAACACCAAACTAAGATATGCAGCGGAAAATAAATAATACGGTGATTTGTTTACGAATGGGGAAAACCCTTACGGCAAAAATCCCACCGGGTGATTTAAGGTCACCACTCCCGAAACTCCACTATTATCACAACAAGCAGTTACAAGTAAGGAATCCCAAGTACCTCACCAACCTACAGTTAAACTCTTACCCCAATACCCAATTGGATTTGTTCTGTAGTGACAGTTTCTCCTTTCAATGCACGGCTCCTAAGTACGTGACTAACTAGATGCGCGGATCCCAGTACGCGACTTCAAACACCAACTAGAGAGAGAGAGAGAGTTGGCTGCAAAGTTCTTCAAATCATCAAGGATGAACTAGGGCACGAACTTTGTCTGTCAGATCACAAATTGCATGAACAACAAGTTCTCAATGAATGTGCAACTTGTATCTTGTGATCTCTGTTTTTACGGCCCTTAAAATAATCCTTTTATATGTCTAGGGTTAGGAGAAAAGAAGTTCCAAAGACACACTCACGGATTGGACTTGAAACAGACCTGTAAATCTGTTTTCTTTAATTCTCGACAGATAGAGGTGTTGAGAGGTGTCGAGATAGCTGTCGAGGCTCGGGCAAAACAGCTCCTTTAAAGCTCGATAGATGTATCTGTCGAGGTATGTGTCTAGCTTTAAAACCTTGCACTTCCTAGCTTGTTTCTTGGACAGACTTTGACAGCTTCAACACTTAACCTTGAACCACTGTTTCTTGAAGTGTTAAACTCATCCTAAATCTACCCAATTACAAGTAAAGTGCGTTTTGTCTAAGGATAAGCCAATTACATAAAATAGTGACATATGTTCACAGACTTGAACTACATATGTCCTAACAAGAGGTTCTAAAGCAGTAGAAGGTTTCTGTTGTAAGTTCATCAACGGGAATTGTAGAGTCTAGGGACAAAGGTTTTGTAGTAGATCTGAAACTTCTCTTTACTATAGTGAATTGCTTTTCGGGAAGGTTTCCCCCCAAGTTTTTTACTATGAAACTGGTTGGTTTCATTAGTTTTCATGGGTCATCATCTTGTCTTATTTACTTTTTCGTTGCACTTAGTTTTGACATGATATTGATGTTTGTTTATTTTAATAAGTTTTATGCATAATAAATCTAATTAAAAACTGGGGTTTAAAACTTGTTAAATCTATCAACTGGGGTCTAAAATTTCCCAACAGTTTGTACTTTGTGTGTAATTACACACAAGTTTGGTATGAACTAAAAATGGTGACTTGAACAATTTGATTAAAGAGTCAAGTTCGGGGTCTTGTTTTGAATGAAAGCCACTAATCAATAAAATGCCCCATTGGTAAGTTGATAGTTGTAGTCTAGAAGCTCTCTATTAGGACTTGATCAAAAAGGTTGGGTTAAACAAGGATAGGCTTACTTGGCCCGAACCCCTTTGACCAATCCTTGGGCCTACCTATCTTAGGCCTATACAATTTTTGCCCCTCCAATGGTAATTGAAAGTTTGTGGACTCAATTATGATAGGGCCGAATGATAAATGGTATTTTTTTTTTTTTTTTTGCTTTTTAGAGTCTTATATGGTGACTTTAGATATGCATTAAACTTTCTATGATTTATGGAAGGCAAAGGGGAAAAGTTTTTATGTAGGGGAGAAAATTATGTGACAGTGTGTGGGTGCAGCATAGAAGGCAATCGAGGGATTAAAAATTTGCTGAGAGAGAGTTATGGTGAGAGAAAGATAAATTATAAATATAAATTAATTTAATAATTAACGATAGTGTAGCTTTGAAAAGAGGAGATAATCACTACTCATGACCACTTTTTTCTAAATCCAAACTCAACTATTCTATTATACTAGTCATTAACTGCACGAGATAATTTAAAGCAATTTGTTAATAATTATTTTTGTTGAAATTGAATAATTAACCTACCAAAAGAAATAAGCTTTTGTTGACATTTTTCCTTTTAAATAATTTTCATAAATTTAGAAGATTAGGTGTTTACTCGTTTGCACATTTCTTGTAGGCACACTTCGTGGCATATTCTGTCGTTCTTCTAGCCACCCTCAAGTATTATATATAGCACCTTTTCATCTATGGTCAATTGTTTTGTCATTGTGCCAGCCAACATTGACATCGATATAAACTAATAGTAACCAACTGAAAAAAAAAAAAAAAAAAATCTGCAGTATATGTTGTTTTCTTAGCACAGAGATAGCCAACAAATTAATTCATTTGAGATTCTAATTATTCAAAGTATGTATTTGACTCTAAATTAAAAGGCCAGTTTATTTTAGTATTCAGATTATTTTTGCTATTTTTTTATGGGCCCTACTGCACGTTTTGGTACTATTTATGGATCCCTTTATCTATAGCACTTTCAGCAAAAAATTTTCAATTTTACCAAAATAAATGGCCAAACAGACCAAAGTCTCACTTTAGCTACTGCATTCCATCAATGATCAATAGATTTTTTTTTTAAATCATACCCAACAGCTAGCCGAATCCCAATAACACTACCAAAAATAACCTATAATTATATATATAAATTACATGCCCACTTTTTTTTACTGACCACACAAAAGTCATTATTAAAAAGACAAAATAATGCAATGATACAAAAAGAGAGAGGAGAGGGGGGGGGGGGGATGAAACATAAATTTGACATGAACCCAGAAATTAATATCAAAAATTGAAAGCATACTTAGAAACTTCAAATTTCAAAGAGTCTCTGAAGTATATAGAGCTTAGGGATGTGCACGGGTCAAGTTGATGAGATTTTTTGACCCAACTCACCATAGTGTATTAAAAAAAATTTAACCCAACTTAACCCATCACATAAGTCCAGCCCAACCCATCCCAACCCACATGGGTTGGGTTGGGTCAGGTTGAACCCATGGGTTGGCGATTTTTTTATTACTATTACTATTAAATTGAGCAGAAAAAAAATATCACGCCTACCACCTGAGTTGATAAACAAAATATACATTAATAAGTAAGCTAATATTCTAACTCAGTTATAAACAAAATATGTCTAAGTATTTAACTGAGTTGATAAACAAATTATAAATGAATTAGTATCCTAATTCACTTATAAACAAAATCTACTTGAGTTTCTAACTCAGTTATAAACAAAATATATCTAACTGAGTTGATAAACAAAATATTTATGAACTATTGAACTAGTGTCCTAAGTTCTTGAATCGGTTATTAACAAAATATATGTAACTGATTCGGTAAACAAAATATATAGAACTAGTATCTGAAGTTCCTTACGCAGTTATAAACAAACTATATGTAACTGAGTCGATAAACGAAATATACAAAACTAATATCCAAAGTTCCTAACTCAGTTATAAACAAAATATATCAAACTGAGTTTATAAATATAATATATATATATATATATATATAGAACTAGTTCTATGAGTGGATTTCAAAAGAGTTCTATAGTAGTCCCACTAAGAACCAAAATATCCAAGCTATTCAGCATTCCAGTTTCCAACTAATCTTCCTCTTCCACTGTTATGGTGCTTTAAGATGCAAACTCTCACACAAATCCAAAAAAAAAAAATACAATAAATTATACAGTGGAATTTCAAAACCCAAAAGCCTTATATAACAATTAAAAAATTACAATCATAAAAAATTACTTTGTTGAAAAATTACCTGTCTCAAGACCCTCACAGGATTCAACTTCTTCCATTGATTCTTGAAGATCAATTATATTAGTAGCTCTTAACTGATTTTCAGCACAAATTAGCATTTCAAATGTGTGAGGCAACAAAGAGCTTCGAAATGGATCCAACACACAACCCCGAGTACTAAATGTGGACTCAAAGGCAACTGTAGAGAGAGGAATGACTAACACATCACGAGCTACTTTTGAGAGAAGCCAATATTTTGAGGAGTTCACCTTTCACCAATTTAAAATATAAAAATTTGGAGAATCTTCTTCCACACAATCAGTCAAATATCTTTCCACCTCTGATTTGCTTTCCAAACTATCCACTGCCAAATGCATCTTATAAATAGATTTCACCAATGATGGGGATCTAGCATAGGTCTAGTCTCAACATTGTTTGAAGAAGAGCGATCTTGACCTTGCCCATTTGAATACCCATCACAGTCACAATAGTGCTCATACGTACGAACAAGAGCCCTTTTACCTTTTTTGTCATGTTCTCTGCCACTTCTCCTAGATTCCATTTGGTAAACCAAAAATTTACAAACCTCAACTTGTACCTCAGGTCTAGTACAATAGAAACAAACATCATCAAATTTTGCTTCTCAATGTCCCCCCAATACTTATCAAATTTCTCATGCATATCCCTTGCCATCATACTTAAAAGAGGATCTTCACTTTCACATAAGTTTGTCAATTCAGTCTTCATCACGCAAAGTTCATGAAAAAATACATTAGATGTGACATATAGAGAACATAAAATCATAATATAACTTCATAAGACAACTTAAAAAATTTCGCAAACACCTTCATATTATCCCATCCTCAAAATCAGGTGGTCTTAATATTTTTTCCCCACTTCCATCATCCAAGAAGTAGCGAATATATTGTGCATCATTAACACATAATCTTTCAAATGCTCTTTGAAATATTTCTACATTCTCTAGCATCATGTAGGTCAAGTTCCAGCTAGTTGGAACATCAAGACATACACAACCCTTGCTAGCAATCTTTACTTTTACCACACATGCTTAAACTTATCATACCTAGATGGAGAGGACTTCACATACCTTACCACATTACAGACTTTGACAGTTGACTCATGAAGGCTTTTCAAACCTTCCATCATAATAAGTTTCATAATGTGTGTACAACATCTCATGTTCATAAACTCACCACCCAAGATAGAAGCACCCCACTCTTTAGTCATCCTATTCAAGTAGCTTACGGTCCCACTATTAGAGGCTACATTGTCAACTGTGAGGGTGAAAATTTTATCAATGCCCCAACTAAGCAAAAATGACTCCACCACCTTTCCAATGGTTTCACCTTTATGATTAGGGACTTGACAAAAATTTAAAATCATTTTCTGATATTGCCAATCATCATCAATGAAATGAGCTGTAAGGCACATGTAATTAATATTTTGGGCTGAATTCCAAGTGTCATTGGTGAGGGAAATCCTTTGAATATATTTTTCCAAAAATATTTTCAACCTATCCCTCTCTATTGAATAAAGTCTTATGCAATCTCTCACAACAGTAGTGCGAGTTAGGACAGTGAACCTAGGCTGCAACACACTACTATAGTTCCTAAACTTGTCATGCTTAACAAATTTAAATAGCAATTCATCCACAGTAATCATCCTAGTGAAAGCTTCCCTACACATGCTCTCATTGTAGCTTACAGCAATAAGACTATTACAATTATCACCCTTCGCATCATCACTCTTTTTAGGTCTGAAGGCTAAAGTAATTTGAGTTTATCCTCTTTCTTATTCCTACCATAAGGATATATTTTACATTGAACTTCCAAATGAGTTCTTAAGCTAGTAGTGCCATTAGTTTTTAACCTAGCAACATAAGTTTTGCCAAATACTTACATTCAGCTCTCTCGTCTTCTAATAAGATGAAGTGACCCCATACATATGATGTTTGATTAGGTTTTTTTTATACCTTCTATGGGAGGGAGGTTTGAGGTGTTAGCACAAGTATCTTTTGCTGCCGTTTGAGGAGCCTCATTTGTGGGAGTGGGTGCCACAGGAACCTCATTTGTGCTGCATTGAGTTTCAAATGCCATCTATAAATATAAGTATATTAAAAAAGCAAAAGATTAGTGTTAATGTAACTCCATAAAGGCAAACAACACTAATGACTAAACAACAATAGTTAAAAACAATAGGGAGAGGGCCAGACAAAGATTAACCTGTAAAGCAAGATAGAGAGAAAGGGACATAGCAAGTCGACAAGAGAAAATATTGTATAGTAAGAAATAGACCTGTAAGCTGAGACAAAGCAAAAACATTTAAAAATCAGCCAAAATAAAAATAAAATATCAACAAAGCAAAAGCTAAACATTGATCCACCACGGTAAGAAAGATAAACATATAGAGTGAGTGAGAGAGAAAGAGAGAGAAAACATTGAGAAACTTTACCTGACACCGAAAGAGAAAGCTACCACTAAAAAGATAGAACCACCGTCGAGGCGGTGATGATAGCTGTGGACGGCAATGGCTTAACAGAGGGAGAGAGTGTTAGAGTTCAAAAGGGAGTGAAGTGTGATTGTGTGAGAAACTAAGAGGGGAGGGGGAGAGGGAGGCAGCACAGTAAGAAAGGGGAAGGTTAGGGTTTGTATGATTGTGAACTAATAATTTTATATATGATAGGAGGAACCGGGGAAGTGTTGGACAGCTGGTTTTTAATTTTTTTTTTTATTAAGTATAAAATATATTTTAGATATATATTAAATTATGGGTGGGTTAGGTTAGGTTTGTCAGGTTTGTAATTTTATGACTTGAACCCAACCCGACTTGCCATCAAAACAAATTTTGTAACCCAACCCAACCCAACCCAACCCACGAAGCCTTAAAAACTGACACAACCTAGTGAGTTAGGCTGGGTCGGTCGATTTTAACGGGTTGGCGAGTTTTTTGCACACCCCTAATAGAGCCCCTAAAACAATTGGGCTAAAAAACCATTTTAAGAGTGGAACATATTCTTAAATCCCTTCATAAATTAAAATAATAAACGAAATAAGCCTTTCACAGTCATCATTATTATATTTCTGCAGAAACTAAACATGATACAATAACAAACTACAAAATTTGTACTAAAATTATAAACTTTGACATTTTCAATGACGATAACCATCAAACTGGTAGCAGGAAAATTTAAATTTGAAATCATAATGGAGATTAAATTTTAAGCTTACTATTTCAATCAAATTTAAAAGAAGATTGGAATAATTAAAAAAAAAAAGTACCTTTGAAAATATGATTTTGAATAAAATTTTAGCACCAACTTAACAATAAATTAAGGATAATTAACATATAAAATTGAAATAGTAAAGTCATTTTAGAAACATCATATAGCCAAGTTGTTTCAACCAATATAACAAATCCAACGACGCCAACACATATTAGAAAATTCATATAAGGTTAGCACAAAATGTTGCTTAGATAAGCATTTCAAAGCACTCTGCAAAGATCATGTCTTCCATTTGTTCAACCTAGATTGTGAGAAGGCAGTGATCTTGTTGAAAAGGTTGGCTTCTTTCTTTAACCAAGACAGGGTTAATTAACTAAGCTATAGCTAGCTAATTGTGATGGTTTTTACAATAGGAATTATGTGTTGGATTATCGATTTTCTTTGCTATGAAACATTTTAATGAGTCATTATGTGATTAGAGAAATGAGAAGTATGTAGAGTTTGATGACACCATTAATGTGTTTTGATGTTTTCTACTAAGTATTTATGTTCAAGTAGTAGGGTGTAAGAGTACCATCATGGCTTGAATAATAAAATACTATTGTTTGAGCTAGCAGAGTGTATATATAGTCCCAAGAAATGTATCTTTCTTCTTCTCTTTGCCTTTGCCTTATTTTCATAATAAATGCATGATGTGAAGGCGGATATCCTTTCTAAACACTTCTTTTAAAGCAGACAAGAGTCATTCTTGATTTTTATCTTTGATATCATGTTAAATTACTAATTGTTCCAAAAACTTATACTATTAAGATATATTAGATTTATTCATTTAATTACATACTTCGAACAGATTTTTCCAATATGGTTTGATGTAATGGGGAATTGGTTGTTTTGTGGTTTGTACTTTGTGTGTAATTAGACACAAGTTTGATATGAACTATTTGAATGAAAGACACTGATCAATAAAATGCCCCATTGGTAAGTTGATAGTTGTAGTCTAGAATCTCTCTATTAGGACTTGATCAAAAAGGTTGGGTCAAACAAGGCTAGGCTTAAACAAGGCTAGGCTTACTTGGACTGAACCCCTTTGACCAATCCTTAGGCCTACCTATCTTAGGCCTATACAATTTTTCCCCTCCAACGGTAATTGAAGGTGTGTGGACTCAATTATGATAGGGCCAAATGATAAATGGTATTTTTTTTTTTTCGCTTTTAAAGTCTTATATGGTGACTTTATATATGCATTAAACTTTCTATACTATCGCAAGTAGAAGTCATTATAATGCACTTCTCCACCCAACTACAAGATGCTATCCTTTTTAGAAAATTCAAACGTTTCGATAAAATATTTTGATACATTATTTTTTAAATAAAAATATACAAAATTTCAAAAATATCTGCATTAGTTTAAAACTCTAGCAAAAAGAAGAATATTGACTTATAATATAAAATAGAAAATAGTAAGTAACAGAATTTATTTATTTATTTTTTAAAGAGTAATATATTTGGGATATCCCAAAATAAAATAGAGAACTAATAATTTGGGATTGGGAGAGCATGCATCAACCCAAGATATCATGTTGTGGGGCCAAACTATAAGTGAAAAAAAAAACTAAAAATATCAAATAAGCATCTATATGGTATTAATAAGCTATAAACCAAGACAAATATACAAAATTATTGTTTCTTAATATATTAAGATGCAATTATCTATCAACAAAAACAAAAGACTTTTTTTTTTTTTTTTTTTTGCATCTTTATTTGTTGCCTATTTCTTACTATTGCCCCACTATCTACAAACAGTCAAAGTGTCAATCACCAAACAAAATTATATTATAGTTTTATTCTAAGGTTTTGAATTTTATCTCAGAAATCATTACACAGAATATTTTGGTACTAGTGTATATCGGTACCTACTTCAAAATAATGCACATGATATATATAGGTTTTTATATATTTTATTCAAACACAAAACAATCAAAATATAAAACACCAAACAATATTATATTTTCTCTATAGACTCTTTTCTCTCTATATATTATAGCTTTATTGTAAGGTTTTAAATTTCATTTCGGAGGTCATTCCATAAAATATTTTGGTACTTGTCTATATCAATACACTGTTTCTAAATAACGCACAAGATATATTTAGGTTTTTATTTATTTATTTATTTATTCAAATTTTCATAAAATGAAATAGATTGTTTATAAAATATTATATATATAAAATTTGGTATTTTTGTAAATAAGCATTGACCTTTAGGGTATTTGTAAAGTAGATACTTTCCAAGAAGTTTCCAAACTTCCCTTTTCACTCCGACCCACCTCGTGACTCTACTCCTCTTTTCTTTTATATTCATTTTTTATCTCACCAAACACTCCCATCGTCTTCTTCTTTCGTTTTGTATGTTTCTTTTCACCGTGCCTTTTTGTGTAGCTTCATTTTCTTCATTATTTTTTCTTTTCACATCCTTGGTTTCACACTCTGCTCTCTCCGGCCTTTATCTTTCAGTCTCTAGCTCTCTCTTGAGTCTTGACTTTCTCAAATTTTTATTTTCCCGAATTTGATTTCTATGTAACTGTGGATTTAATGGGATTTTAGTTATTTATTTTTTCGGATTGAGTTAGGCTCTGGCTGGTTGGAGGGGGCTGGCTAATGGGATTAACACTTTGGAAGAGAGGGGTCAGCAGCCAAAATGGGAAATTAACATTAATTTTCAAACATTATAATTAGTAATTACTGAATACAAATTATATTTTTACTAGCATCTCGAGTCTGAGAGACTCGATTTTGGGAGTCAAAATCGAGTCTCAAAGACTTGATTTCCATGGACTATCACGCCTAACGTGGCATTTTTTCCACATGACGACCACTTGAAAATCGAGTCTCTAAAACTCGATTTATACTCTTCACATATGAAGTAAAATGTTTTACAAATCAAGTACCCTCTCCCTGCTTTCTCTTTTCTTTTCTTTTTTCCAATGTTAATTTACCATTTTTGCCGGGGTCAGCTATTAAATAAACATAATTAAAATTTTCTTTTGGGCCATGGGGCCCAGGTTCCCTTAGGCCCCCCTACTAGGTCCGACCCTGTGAGGGAGCATTAAATTTGTATGGATTCGGATTTTAGGGTTTTCTATAAACGGATTTTTTTTTATTTGATAAACAAACACATATACAGGAGAAGGGGAATACACTCACACACCAATACCAAAACTGCATACAACAGTTAGTGTCGCGGAGCAATTAATAAACTCCTTTATCGATATCACACCTTACCGATGTAAAACTACTCAACAACACTGAATATCTTTTTATTTGATAAACACACACACTCTAAAGTCTAAAGTGCATTTCATCTGTTTCTAAAAAAATATCATTGCATCTAACATGAGTTAGAGTTACACGCAACGCAGAAGTCCTCTAACCAATATTGGTCCCACTTAGAAAAATGCCATGAACGTCTGTGTCTGCTTGAGCGGTTCTTTGCTAATTGAAAAAGAAATATTTTTAAAGTATCTCTAAAGTATATTCCAGTCAATAATAAAATACATTGAGTCATTTTCATTGATCAAAAATAACAATGAAATTTTGGTACGATTGTCTTAGAACCATTTTTCTTCTCTCTTGTATATGTGTGTGTTTTTGTAAAAACAAAAGTATAACAATGACTTGCTAGTGACCTTTGATCAGTTTTATTATATTATTATTATTATTATTTGATAGTTACAATGGGGGAGCAATATTTGAATCGCATGCACATCTCTATTAAAAATACAAGGAGGTATCAGCTAAGTTATAACACTCTTACCATTATTATTTATTAATACTACTTATAAAAATTGTGTCCTTTGATTAGATGTTCATAATAGGAATTTGACCCCTCAGCTTTTTTTAACTTAATGTACCAAAGAAAAGAAGAAAGTATAGCAACTACCCTTAAGTAAGTAGGATTATAAATTAATGAACCAAACCGTTAATGAGCACTATAGTTTAATTTTGAGAAGCATTTGTTTATATTCGTTTATTTAGTAAGTGAGCCAAGTTCAAGTTCATGTTGTCAAAGTCCTTGTAGCTAAATTAGCACCTCTCCATGTACAAAGTGTCTGGGGGTCTAGAGGGGAAGGGTTGAAGTTGCGGGGTTAGTAGCATGTTGTAATTATTTTTCAAAAAAAAAAAAAAAAAGAGTTCAAGTTCGTGTTTAGGTTCAATTATTAAATGAATCGAGTTCAAATATAAAAATCAGTTTGTAAACACATGGATACATAAGGTTCAATTTATGTATATATCAAATTATACAATTATACATATAAATGTATAAATATATAATCATATAGACTTGAATATATTGGATTATGTGAGTTTGAAAATAAGGCTGGACTTACTTGGACTGAGCCCCTTTGACCAATCCTTAGGCCTACCTATCTTAGGCCTATACAATTTTTGCTCTCCAATAGTAATTAAAAGTGTGCAGACTCAATTATAATAGGGCCGAATGATAAATGGTATTTTTTTTTTTTTTAAGTCTTATATGGTGACTTAAAGTCATTGTAATACACTTCTCCACCCAACCACAAGATGCTATCTTATTTAGAAAATTCAAACGTTTCGATAAAATATTTTAATACATTATTTTTTAAATAAAAATGTACAAATTTTCTGCATTAGTTTAAACTCTAGCAAAGGAAAATGCCATGAATGTCCTCCCACGTGATATTTCTTTGACAATAATGTTTGGACTGTTTCTACTTGAGTGGTTCTTTGCTAATGGGAAAAGAAAGATTTTTAAAGTCTCTCTAAAGCATATTTCAATCAATAATAAATACCTTGTGTCGTTTTCATTGCTCTTCAACAAATGCACCCAACTAAGTCACCTGGCCCTGATGGTATGTCCCCAATTTTTTATCAAAAATACTGGGATGTAGTTGGTACAAATGTTATTAATTGTGTATTGCACACCCTTAATACTGGGATGATGCCTCCTAGCCTGAATGAAACTTTTATTTGTCTTATTCCAAAAGTCAAGTCTCCAAAAATAATTAATGAATTTCACCCTATTAGTTTGCGCAATGTAAGCTATAAGATAATTTCCAAGGTGCTTGCAAATCGGCTAAAAAGAATCCTTGCCGATGTTATTAATGAATCTTAAACTGCTTTTGTTCCAGGGAGGCAAACTACAGATAATGTACTTGTGGCGTTTGAAACAATGCACTGCATTAACGGGAGAAGGAAAGGCAAGGAGGCTTTGATGGCTTTAAAGCTCGACATAAGCAAAGCATATGATAGGGTGAAATGGCAGTATTTGGAGATGATTATGCAAAGATTGGGGTTTAATGAGAGATGGATTTCTCTGGTGATGATGTGTATTGGCACTGTTTCCTATTCGGTGTTAATTAACGAGGAAGCCAGGGGAAACATTGTTCCATCAAGAGGGCTCAAACAAGGAGATCCCATATCTCCTTATTTGTTCTTGTTGTGTGCTGAGGGTTTGTCTGCAATGCAAGGAAGAAGGAAGAGAAAGGAAATATAAGGGGAATCTCTGTTAGTAGGGGGCGCCTCAAATTTCCCATCTTTTCTTCGAAGATGATAGTATTGTTTTTTGTAGAGCTTCTATGGAAGAGGGTAGAAGAATCCTCAAAGTTTTGGAGGAGTATGAGGCTGAGTCAGGGCAAAAATTAAATAAGGATAAAACTTCCTTATTCTTCAACAAGATTGCAAAGAGAGAGGTTAAAGAACAAATAAAGCTGATTTTTAGGGTGCAAATCATCCATCATCATGAAAAGTATCTCGGCTTGCCCCCCTTAGTGGGCAAGGGGAAGAGGAAGGCCTTTAACCACATTAAGGATCAAGTGGGCAAGAAAATTGCGGGATGGAAATGGAAAGGGAAATTGCTCTCAAGGGCCGGTAGGGAGATCTTAATCAAAGCTGTTGCCCAAGCCACTCCTACATACACAATGAGTTGCTTCAAGTTATCGGACTCGCTTTGTAAGGAGTTAAATGCAATGTTGAGCAGCTTTTGGTGGGGGCAGAAAGATAAGGGGAGAAAAATGGGGTGGATAGCATAGGAAAAGCTTAGTTTTCCAAGAGAAGAGGGGGGCATGGGCTTTAGAGATCTAAGAGCCTTCAACCTTGCCCTTCTTACAAAACAAGGATGGAGAATCCAAAAAAATCCTAATTCCGTACTGTACAGGGTGTTTAAAGCAAAATATTTTGCGAATAAACCCTTCAAGGAGGATGTGCTAGGAAGGAGGCCCTCATATGCTTGGCATAGCATACTAGTAGCAAAGGAAGTTGTAGTATCTAGGTCACGGTGAGTTGTGGGAAATGGTGAAAAAAATTGATATTTGGAAGGATAAGTGGCTGCCCAACCTGGATTCCTTCAAGGTAGTCAGTCCGAGGATCTCTCTAAAATCAAGCAAAGTTGCCTGGTTGTTGGATAGGGAGAAAAGGGCGTGGGATGTAAGCAAAGTAAAAAGTTCCTTCCTCCCCTATGAAGTCGAAACAATTCTGGGGGTATCCATCAGCCCTCGCTGGCTGAATGACTCTTTAATTTGGGCTTGGACAATTAATGGGAGGAGGTTCTCGGTGAAGAGTGCATACAAGGTTGCCCAAAAATGCTTGAAAGAGAGCTGTCACAAAGTAGATGCAGGGGGTGCTTTGGAAAACTATAAGATGAGATCCCTCTAGAACTTAATTTGGAAGTTACAATGCCCCAATAAAATAAAGCAATTCATGTGGAGATCCTATAGGGACATCCTCCCAACAAAGCAACATTTGCGAGCAAAGGGTATTAATATTAAAGGTTGGATGTGATCAATGTGGGATGTGTGAATCCTCGGGGCATGTGTTGTGGGGGTGCAAGCTTGCTGCTGAGGTCTGGGGTACTTCAAGGCTTAAGCTGCCAGCAATTCCCAATCAACCGCAAGAGTTCCTTGACATTGTATAGGAAATTAGAGAGCGGAAACCAGACATTGATTGGGAAATTTTTGCAGTCACAGCTTAGAGCCTTTGGAACCACAGAAATGCACTTAAGCATGGGGGGTTACAGAAGGATGCAGGCAGAATTACAAAAGAAGTTTTAGAGTATGTAAAAGAGTTCAGGCAGGAAAACAAATGCCCGGGCTTGCCCTCTAATCCCCCAAAGTCCCACTGGTCTCCTCCTAGGTGTGGCTGGTATAAAATAAATGTGGATGGGGCTGTTTTTAAGGAGTCTAGAAGTTGCGGGGTGGGGGTGGTCATAAGGAATGAAGGGGGGCTGATGATGGGAGCTATGAGCAAACGGGTGGAGCTACCATTGAAGGCTTTGTAAACAGAGGCAAAGGCAGTGCAGGAAGGGGTTCAGTTAGCATGGGAGTTGGGGTTGAGGGAGATCATAATTGAAGGTGACACCCAAGTAATTATTAAGGCCTTGCTGAATCCTGAGTCTTGCCCGTGGCCTATTCAGAAAGTAGTGGAAGGCTCTTTGCAATGCCCTAGCTGCTTTAAGGCATGGACTGCATCTCATGTAAGCAGGAAGGGAAATGTAATAGCTCATGTGATGGCTAGGATGGCCAAATCTCTTTTGGATTGTAAAATATAGGTTGAAGATACTCCACCCATTATTGCTGACCAAGTGCGCAATGATGTATCTAATTTGTATCATGTTTCGGTCTAATGAATTTATATCAAAGTTGCTAATCAAAAAAGAAAAAAATGTTCATAATTTTCCTAAACTCTAATTTCCCTCTACCGAACAAAACAATTCAAGGACAAAACAAACAACGAAAATGAAAAAAAGAACAGAATACCTAACAATTTTGTGTTTGAGAATAGCTCAAGCACACAAGAAAGTAAACCAATCTTGGCTTGATTATGAGAAAACAGAAATGCTTGTTTTTTAGTTGAAAATTTAGCACGTGTTCCATGCGATATGAGTACAAGGCAATATGACATTACAAATTCCTCGCAAGATTAAAGTGTATGAAGCTATGTTTGCTGGACCATGAATGTTTGAGAGTTTTTTTTTTTTTTTGAATGAATATTTTTGAGACAGTTGTTAGTGATATTTTTATAGGCATCATATACACCAAAATGGATGTCGAGGGTAACGTGAATTCTTTCATACCAAATACTTCCAGGATATAATCATAGAAACATTACCATTAAATTAGAAAATATATATGTGAAATTCTACAAGCTATTTGTAGCGCTATTCTAGGGCAACTTCGCCAATCCGTGGCTAATCTTTTTTCTTTTTTTTTTTTTCTTTTTTTTTGAAATTTCTAGGTATACTTAATAACACATTAAATTTGAAGATCATGCAAGCACAATTAACCAAAATGACACATTTTAGGTACAATACTTTGGTGCTATTTCTTAGGATCTCTTTTTAAGATTAAGTTATATGGCATTTTTCTCATGGAATGGAAGTGTATTTTTAGTTTAGTACAGTCACATGACTGAATCTTAAGAAGAGAACTTAAGAAACAGCACCTTAGTATTATACCCCAAACTAGAAAGAATGGAGTTCCTAAAACCACAACTTCTGCATATATATTTGCTATCAACAATTTTCATAATGGTTGCAATAAGAAATTAATTAATACAACCTCATAGTAAAAACGATGAATTTAACTGGAAATCAGCACAGTGGATTTGGTATTTGTTACGTCCAAAGTCATCAAATTGTTTATATAAAAGCATTATGATTTAACAACAAAAGGCTGTAATAGATCTACAAAGCTAATTCAATCATGCTAAATAGAGATCTTATCTTCATTGATTAAATCAAACAACAACCTCTTTAATAGATTTGTTCACCACTTTCTGAATTATCTGTCTCTTTCTTTTATTGAACAAACCTCAATCAGAGTAGCCATAACCAAATAGAAACTAAATTATTTTTCAATTGAAATACCCCTAATGAGACTATTGAAAGAGAGACAGATATAGAATAGAACCATTTCAAGCCTGACCCTGACTGATGAAAGAAACAATCCTTTTGAGCAAGGCAACACTATTTTCACAAGTTGAGTTCGTCAAATGGAACACGTGGTCCTCTCCCTTAGCTTCCATGACCTCCACAACCCCTCTGTATCCACTTTTACCCAATAACTCACTGTAATACCAACCCCTATCCTTCATCATGTCCTTCTCAGCAATACAAATTAGCACTCTCTTACACCCCAAACTCCCTAGTTTTGAATCCGTACCTGGGTTTATATACGGGTCATCCATGCCACTCGTTGCTGGACATGTAAATCGCCACAAAGCTTCAACCTTTCCTCTCTTCTCAGCGTCAGTATCTTCCCCACCAATTGGCTCTTTGCCCAAAAAATAGGGATGCACTAAAACAATCCCATCGAGCTTAACACCAGCAAGTCCTTCTAATCCAACCCTCAACCCCATGTGATGAGCAATATTAGCGCCAGCACTGTCCCCAGCAAAAAACACACTTTCAAAATCTGCATGGTTTTTCAACCATTCATCAGGACCTTTTCCATCAGTATGAGACGCAACCCATTTAAGCGCAGCCCATGAATCATCGTAAGCAATAGGGACAGGGTGTTCTGGGGCTCTCCTATATTCAACAGAGACCGCAACAACATTGGCTTCAGCCACAAACGAGGTCAAGTAGTTGTGGTACTGTGGGGAGAAAGCGGTTTCGATGCAAAACGCTCCACCATGAAAGTAAACTAGGAGAGGAAGTTTTTTTTGTGATTCCTTTGTGGTTTTTGGAATGTAAAGCCTAGCAGACACGCCTGTTTCGGGTGAGATAACCACGTCTTTGGATTCAACACCAGTTTTGGAATCCAGAGATGGGGGTACGATCTCCGTGCCTGCAATTCGCTCTATTCGACCATCTTTGTAGATCTTAAAAAAAGGAGGGTAGTCATGGGCTATTTCAGTACTGTTGCTGGAATCCATAGCTAAAGAAGAAGGAGAAGAAGAAGCAGCTACAATTTGGAGAGTGGGTTTTCTATGATTTATGGAAGACAAAAGGGAAAAGTTTTTTATATAGGGGAGAAAATTGTGCGACAGTGTGGGTAGAGCACAGCAGGCAAACGAGGGATTAAAAATTTGCCGATAGGGAGTTATGGTGAGAGAAAGATAAGGTGATTGGATGATTCATATTTTAGCCTTCAAATTTTCATTGATAAATTGATAAGACTTTTGTTTTTAGCATTATAAAGAGTGGATATGTAATTTAAGAAATTATTCGTAATAGATTCTTAGTTAGAATTTCTTGAAACTTTAGATGATAAAGTATTATAAGTTAATCTATTCTTAAATTTTATCTTTTGATTAGAGAAATATATCCTAATAATTAATTATTATTATAAAGATAAGATATAAATATAAATTAATTTAATAATTAACGATAGTGTATCTTTGAAAAGAGGAAATAATCACCTGGCATAATCACTTTTTTTAAAATCTAAACTCAACTATTCTATTACATTCTTCTCAAAAAAAAAAAAAAAAAAAAAAACTATTCTATTACATGATATATTATATTATTATAATAGGCCCCTTCCTTTACAACTACCAGTTTCACAATTGACAAAAATTATAATGATAGGTATCTTTCAGCTTTTTGAATGTATGTGTCTGTGGATTTTTTTGTAGCTATCTTTACTGGGTTTTTTCCCCTTTCTTTTGCTTTTGTTGCCAAGTGTTAATTTGTTATATTATTATTTTTGAGAGAGGCAAGTGTTAATTTTGTGATATGGCTTACATGCAAAGTTATGTAATAATTTTTTTTGTGAGTTCCAATTAATTTAACTAATAAAGTGTCTTATAGTCAAATAAGAGGTTTGAGGTTTGATATCCACCTAAGGATGAACCTAGGTGGGAACCCAAGGGGGGCTAGGGCGCCAGGCCCCCATGGGGTCCAAATTTTTTTTTTAGTTATTGAATATTTCATTTTTATATTTGGGCCCACTTTTCAAAACCTTAGACCCCTCTTCTCTTCGATAAGCTTAACTAGCCTCAACTAAATAGCAACTATCCAATCCAAAAACTTAATAAAAACAATAAAAACATTCACAATAGTGATTGCATTTTAGCAAAAATCAAAAGACTATTTTACCACCAAATAACCAAAAAATCATGTGTTATTGGATAAGTTAAAGCTAATTTTTTTGCAACTACAGTAAATTGGTATAAATACTAGTTGATTGTAGCAAGTTGTTAAAAATAAAATACAATATTTTATTAAGATTATATATCTTCTTTCAATTAAAAAAAGTCATATTCTCTCTCTTCCTATATAATTTTAATGAGTT
Source organism: Castanopsis chinensis (assembly GCA_032878915.1). Lineage (NCBI taxonomy): Eukaryota > Viridiplantae > Streptophyta > Magnoliopsida > Fagales > Fagaceae > Castanopsis > Castanopsis chinensis. Next base: position 11,215,739 of record JAVQMG010000106.1, read on the forward strand.
GTTTATATTATTTTAAAAGAAGCGATTAACAATAGAATAATTGATATTGGGTGTATTGTAAAGTGGGGTGATAAAATAAATAAAATATATTTTTAAGGTGCTAAAAGCTAAAATGTTTAACACCACCACTGTGAATGCTTTAACTTCAATAAAAATAAAAATAAAAAAATCCTAGCCAACTTAGTATTAAAAAAAAAATTATTTTGTTTCTGTTTTTGTTTTGGTTGGTAAATGATTGCATCTTAATATATTTAGAAACAATGATTTTGAGTATTTATAATTTTTTTTTTCAAACTATATGTATGCCTATACCAAATACCAAGTTTTGGTATAATGATAAAGAGTAATCACCAGAAGTAGACTTCATAAGATAAAATATCTCTAAGAAAAGAAAATAATATATATTTTTTTAATCTCTTTTTTTTTTTTGTGAAAATCTGACATTGAATGATAATGGTTTTTGTTTTTTTTTTTTGAAGCGTATAATGGTTATTATTAAGAAAACCTTTATTATCATGATTGTGTTTGTATATGTAACATATTATTTTATAAAAGAAAATTAAATTTGATGTACCAAAATTCTAATGAAAGGTTTAAATATAGAATAAATTTTAAATTTAATTTTATATATATATATATATATACACACACACGCACTAGCCTCATCACACACGCTTCGTGCGTGCAATGAGGCTTTTTTTTTTTTTTTTAAATGTGATGCAGGTAATGGAATTTTTTTTTTTTTTTTTTTTGATATAATGTGGGAATGGGTAGTTTTTGTTTTTGATAGGAATTGTGGGTAGTTTTTTTTTTTTTTTTTTTTTTTTAAATTAAGTTATAAGAATGTGGGGTAGTGGAAGTAGGCAGGAACTTTTTAATAGGAATTTATATATATATATATATATATATATATAGGAGTAAGGGACATGGGTAGTTTTTATTTTATAGGAATATTTTTAATTTTTTTCAATTTACTATTTTAACCCCATGGAATAATGATAAGTTAATTAAATTTTGGGTATTTTTGACAATAAAAAAGACAATAACTAACTTTTCCAATCCTCTTAATATATACAAATTAGGGGTATTTTTACAATAAAAAAAATAACTAACTTTTCGAATCCTCTTAATATATACCAATATATATATATATATATATATATATATTTATATAATAATGTGTATAATTGTAGGTTTTCAAAAGATTACACGGCACAATACGTCAACGAAAAGTGAAATGGATACAAATTTATTTATTTATTTTTACTAAGCTATGATTATATATATAAAAATATATATATATATATATATATATATATATATTATAGATTATAGGTAAGATATCTTTTTCAACTAAGGAAGAGAATGATAATTTTTTTTTTTTTTTTTAAGTAGCTACAATAAGCTAAAAATGAATTATATGATTCACTTGGATTTTATCCATGTTGGCGAGGATCGCAAACTTTTTTACAGTAGCTAGATTCTATATCCGTAAGTAAATTTATCAAAGCTTGTTTTGATTAGATTATGTTACCACTTACGTAAAGATGCACATAACACATCAGTCATGACATATGGGCGTGGTTTGCTAAGTTGTTAATATTTGTTAACTAAACAAACCTGTTATTGAACATTCAAAAAAAAAAACTTTTAATGGAAGCTTTCAATAGGGAGTACCAGCATAATTGTCAAATCGTGAATCGTATTGTGAATCGTTTTTTCATTTTTATGTATCATGTATCATATCATATCGCGTATCGTAAGATACACAAACACCATATAAAATTTATACAACATTATAAATGTACATATATTTATTATAAAATTGAAACATATGCAAATAATGACTACTTTAATTATCACTTACGTTATAGTATTTGACCAAGCTAACCAAATAAACCAAATGAAAATATATTTTTAACATCCATATCCAAAAGATAAAAATATCCATATCCAAATTCATTAGAGTTCAAAGTCACTACATATTGTATTAGTCAAAATACTTTTTTTCCTAATCATATTCATCATTGCCCAATCAAAATCATGAAAATCATCTCCATAGTCCAAGTCAATGAAGTTATCATCTTCATTATCTTGCAAAATCATTTCTTCATTGACATCTTCTTGTACATCTTCTTCATCATCTCCAGCATCCACTATCTCTTATGGTTCTTCAACTTCAATAACTTTTTCTTTACTTTTCTTTTTGGCATTCAAATTTCTTGGACCTATAGAAGTAATAACAAAAAATATATATTGTCAAAATTAGCAATTTCTTCATAATATAGAAAAGAAAATTTCAATTTAACATAAATCTATACCTCTCTTTCTTTTTCTACTACTTCTTGCCTTATTAATTTCAAAACATTCATGAATGTCCATCCATGAAGTATCTTCTAGCAAGCAAGGTTCTTCCTTTTCGATAATCCATTCATCATCAGATTCCATATCCGATAGACAAATTGGATCATATGAGTCACAATTCTCTTCGCTCTTTGTTTGTCTTGATAATGCGAAGAAAATCAGTAAACTAGATGCTTCGGGCTTCAAAGGGCTAGTAATTGCTTTGAGGGCCTAAAAAAGAAAGAACAAGTGATCTAAGGTGACTGGGATGGACTGGCCAAGAACCCTCCGATGCCAAAGTTAATTTCTCTCTCAAGTTCTGGAGTTCCAACTTTTTTGGAATTGTAAAAAACCTCCATTTATCTGGTCTAAAGGGGTGTTTATATAGTGCACCCTAGAAACAGTTATTGATTTGTAACTTCTCCTATATTTTAGAAGGTCCGGGGTTCAAGAATAACTTCCACAACTGCCATAGGAGTTATGTTTTTTTGTATAACTGTCATTGAAAGTTAAGTATTTAATGAGTTGTAGAAATGAGCCTGGATCTTCCTCATGCCTTGGAAAAATGGCATATGGTTCCATCACCAGCTTTCGTAGGAAAATTCACGTTTGAGAGTTTCCAAAGTGTCGAGGGGTCGTCCAGGAGCTTTCCAGATGGACGACCCTCATTCCCATGGACGGTCGTCCTGTTATGGATGACCTCCTTATGAGGGGCATTCCTTTAGCTATGGACACCTTAAGGATGAGTTGGAGTTAGATTTTTAGTTCACCATCACTTGCCCCCTTGTCCAAAGGTCATCCAGAGCATTGGAGGATCTACCATTGTTCTTTGGACGCATGTCTCCATGTTAGTAATCATATGTTATTCCATGTGTCAAAATCTCAATGGTTGAATCTTATTGTCTCAATTTGTGCCACGCGTCATAATTTCATTGGCAATTTGTCACGTCGATTTAAGTTTTCAAGGAAAATTCCACGTGGCTCTTCCTGGTTGGTCACGTCGTTTCAGATACCATTTTTCAACACCTATAAATAGTGGAATTCCTCTTGTACCCTTTGCATTTCTCGAATTTTCTTCTTTGACATCCCTCGTCCATCGCCTCATCTAGAATTATTCCAGCATCCTTAGTATTCCTTTGTCTAGAGCCAGGTAATCCCCTCATCCCCTTTTTTAGGTTCTCCTTCAAATTTCGGCATGTCTAAGGTTGTTGTTTTCTCGTCTAGCGGTAGTGTAAAGAAAGCTATAGACGAGTATTGTGACTCCAATTATAGTGGTTCTAGTAGCGATAGAAGCAGTAGTAGTAGTGGGGATACCAAGGAATACACGTTTGGGGTCCCTGGGATTCCTTTAAAGGTCTTTCAAGAACACCTTAGGACAAGGGCAGCCTTTGGGTCTCTAGCTGGCACCTCAACAAGTGTTCCTCCGTCTGATCCTGTAGACGAGGTAGAGACCATATATAGCTATGCTATAGGTATCCCTTCCAAGACGGATGAGAAGAGATCAACTACCCTTAGGAGCTAGTACTAAATCCTTGATGAGCTTAACCCTATGTTAGCCGTCCATTGGTAATGGTGCTGCCAGCCTCGTTTTGGGATTGGCATTTATGTGGCCTATCTTCTAGGGGGTCTTAGGCTACCTTTGAATGCCTTTGCTAGAGAATTACTTGCTAGGTTCGGTTTAGGAGTTTGCCAATTTAACCCTAATGCGTGGAGACTCGTCGTCTCTATGCAAATATTGTGGAAGGAAGTGTTTGAAGGGAACCGTCCTCTTACTGGGGACGAGTTCCTTTACTGTTACAAGCCCTCGAAAATAAACCAGTCCCTTGGTTTTTACCAATTCACAGCCAGAGGGAGAGATTGTAGGTTAATTAAATCCTTGATCACCTCAGATAGGAACTAGAAGATGGAATTTTTCTTCGTCTATAGTTTTGGGCTGGACATCCTGTTGAGGTTGGCAGGGATCCTTTTGCCCCCTATACTAGAGAGTTAGGGAACCTTCGTCCTAAAGGTATGCCTTTTATGTTTATTTTATCATCAATATTTTCTTATTTCGTTTCTGCAGTCCTCTGACAATTTTTCATTCTTTTCTTTTCTTTTAGGTGTTCAACGTCCATCTTTGAACAAGTTTTACCTTGACTACGTCCGTAAGGCTCGTCTATATACTGACAGGGCTTTCCATTCTTTAGTAAGTCTTCAATGTCTTGCCATTTGGGGATTTGGTCCCAAGCCGTCCAAAGAAGCTTTATCTCACGAACTCACTGTTTGCAGGCATAAGTTTTTTATCCCTTTTTTTAAAAAAAAAAAAAAAAGGGTTCATACTTTTATCACCTCTTGGATGACTAAGTCTTTTCCTTCAAGAATGTCAACCATGAAAGAGAACAAAGGCAAGAAAGTTGTGGACAAGGCAAGCAAGCAGGAGGTTGAAAATCAGCCTCCATCAAAAGCTATCAAAAGCTATCGACTTGGAGAATCTCCCCAGTCGTCGTAAGGAGAAGAGGGCAAAACACAGGTCGTCTAGGGCTAGGGTTGTTACACCTAGGTCTTCCTATTCCCCCTCCATCTCAGCAGTCGTCCATTCAGATCCAAGATGTAGATTCGTCTGAGCCTGCTCACACCCCCATCGTCTAAAACCATTGCGCCTACCTCGTCCCAGCCTCCCGAGAAAGTCCTTACGAACATCATCGAAAATGAGGATTTGGCTTGGGAGAGATTTGAGAAGGCCATGACTGGCGAGGACTTGGCCGCATGCTATGACATGTCCTTGAAAGAATTTGAGCACTCAGATGTTCATGATCTTTTCAAGGTAATTTAAAAAAAAAAAAAAAAAAAAACTTATTCTCCTTCTTTTTTATCTCGTCCATGTTGTCACAGCATCATACGCTTTACTTATTTGTTTTAACAAAAATTTCTGATTACTCGTGCAGGTTATGTCAAAGTTCATCGCCACGTCCAGACAGGCTATGGAGTTGAACAAGACGAGGATCTTACTAGAAAAAAGGATCAAGGAAGTCAAGGACGACTGTAAAGGTTAGGCTGAAATAGCAACCAAGGCTAAGGACGAGACTAAGGGGCTATGAAACCTCGTCAAAGAATTAAAAGCTGATATTGTAGAAAAGGACACTCGTCTTAATCACCTCCAGAAAAAGACTGACAAGCTGAGTAGTTCTCTTGAAAAAGCCAAAGAAGGTGCAGTGGAGGAGTTCAAAGCTTCTAAGCAATTGACTGACTTGCTAGACTCCAATTATGCAGCTGGGCTTGAAGATTTTCGTATGGATGCTAAGGAGAAGTTTCCTGACGTTTACTTTAGCTCCATTAAACTTCAACTTGGCGGCGCTGCTAGCTCTTTCCTTCAGACGAGTTCTGAAAATGTCAACATTAAAGACGACGCCACAACCAAGCCAGCCTAGGACGAGTCTAAGACCGGAGAAGATTCCTCAGCAAAAGCATGAAAATTTGACTAGTTTACTACTTTTCTCTTCTTCTTTTTTTATGAGGTCCATTGTTTTAGAACCATTTTAAGATTTATTTGAGTATATTTCACTCGTCTAGAGTACTTTAGACGAGTTTCCAAACAATTGCCTTTCGAGACTTTTACTTTGTAAGGTTTTTTGGACAGTGGTCGTCTACCCTTTTTAAACTGCTTTTACTTTGTAAGGGTTTTTGGATGGTAGTCGTCTACTCTTTTTAAACTTTGATGACTAAATGCCTATATTTATCCATTATTAACTGTTATTGCATGGATGAGTTCACTCGTTTCTTTTTACGTTCAACATACTTGTTATTCTTTAATTTTCAAGTATAGCTCATCCTATAAATGACTGGTTTTCCAATTCTCTCTCTCGTCCATAGATTGGACGGTTTACCTCTGTCTTTAGACAAGACGTCTCCAGCATTCAACTCGTCCAAGATGTTGGATAGCCTTGGCTAGTTATGTCCATCCATGGGTTTGAATATTTATATTTTTATATGGATGCCTTTCTTCGTCCATTTCCTAGGCATTCATTCTTAAGGTTAGGTTTAATTTCATCTTTTAGACAAGTATAAACTTTCTCCTCCATAAATTAGACGAGCATGCCTGAGCATTTTTTTTTTTTTTTTTTGCTTTATCCTTACTTTGAGGAAAGCTTATAAACATTGTTTAATCCTTACTTTGAGGAAAGCTTATAAACGTTACATCCCCATGTCTAGAGATTTTTGTTCGTCATAGGCCTTTGCCTTCTTGTGGGTAAAATTATGGAAATTAAATTCATGCACTAAATACATTGAAAATCCAAACCATATTTATTACATAAACATCGTCCACAATATAGCACATGCTTAGAAGCTAGTGCTTTAGGAAATTAAAATACTTATACAATTACACAACCTCGTCTTTCATAAATTTGCCTATAAACGATGCAAAAGTTTAGGAACTAGTGCACTTTTATTTTTAAAACAGGTAATAGTAGTAGTAAAAACACGTAATAATAGTAAACATAAGTAAATACGTAGACCACAGCTGTAACCTCGTTCATAACTCTCACCTATGGTAATTCTCATCCAAGCTCACCCTTTATTGATAATACCTCCTTAGATGCTCCACGTTCCAAGAATGTTCTAGCTTCCATCCATCCAGAGCTTCCAAGTAGTGCGACCCCTACCTCTTGCAATTGATTACCCTATAGGATCCTTCCCAATTGGGTCCTAATTTTCCATGAGCTGGGTTCCTGGTTGTCAAGGACACCCTTTTAAGGACGAGGTTCCCAATGTTGAAATGCCTGGGTTTTACCATAGCATCATATTGCCTAGCCATAAGATTTTTGTATCTTGCTATCTTTGCTCTACATCCATCCTTACCTCATCAATGAGATTGAGGTCATTCTCCTGGTACTTCATCACTCGATGGTTAGCCATATGAACTTCTGCAGGTATAACTGCTTCACTTCCATAGACTGGCTTAAAAGGGGTTTCTCATGTCGGGGTCCTTACAGTTATCTTGTAGGCCCAAAGAACACCTGGTAACTCGTCCAGTCATACCCCTTTTGCCACCTCAAGTCGAGTCTTGACAATTTTCAATAAGGATCAGTTTGCTACTTTTGCCCGTCCGTTTGCTTGTGGGTGAGAGGGTGAGGAATAATGATTCTTGATTCCAAATTGCTCACAAAAGTCTCTGAAAGGTATATTGTCAAACCGTCATCCATTATCAGATACTAGTACTCTAGGTACCCCAAACCTATATACAATGTTCTTCCAAACAAAGCTTTTAACATTTTGCTGAGGTATTTTTGCCAGAGGCTCAGCCTCCATCCACTTGGTAAAGTAGTTGATCTCTACTAATAGAAATTTCATCATTTGGTTCTTAATGGGAAGAGACCTAGAATATCCAGTCCCCATTGCGCAAAAGGCTATGGGGTCATCATTGGGATCTGGTACTCCAAAGGCTGTCTAGGAATGTTGCTAAAGCGCTGATACTGATCACACACTTTGACATATGCCTTAGAATCTGCTTGAATAGTTGGCCAGTAGTAATCTCCACAAATGACCTTATGGACTAGTGACCTTACTCTTGAGTAATTTCTACATACTCCTTCATGGACTTCCTTCAGTACATAGTTTGACTCGTCTGGAGCTAGGCACCTTAAGTAAGGTTGAGAAAAACCTCGTTTGTATAATACTTCGTCAATGAGGACGTATTTGGTAGCCCTAACCCTTAACTTCCTAGCCTCGTCCTTGTCTTCTAGAAGCCTTCCATCCTTGAAATAGGTTATTATTGGACTTATCCAATTTTCTCCCCCTCCCCATTTGTTGTATCTCTAAAAGGTCTATGCTCATCATATATTCGATTTTGTCATACTCGTCCATAATTCCTCCTGCCGAAGCTGCTCTCACCAAGGCATTTGCTTCCATGTTTTCCTTCCTCGGGAGTTGAACAAATCTGGCATCTTTAAACTTTTGGACAAGCCGCTTGACTTTGTGTTGAGGTATTTCTTCATTCGATCTTCCTTAGCATCACACATCCCATTCACTTGATTAATAACTAGTTGAAAGTCTCCCTTGACTATTATTGACTCCACCCCTAACGACTTAGTCAATTCCAGTCCTTTGAGGAGTGCTTCATATTCAGTTTTGTTGCTGGTTGTTTGGTATTGTAGATGGGCTGCATATTCCAACTTGTCACCCTCTGGGGACTTTAGTATGACTCCAATCCCCCTGCGTATAAAGTGGACAAGCCATCTACATTGATAACCCATCTTTGAGTCTCTACGTCTAGCTCATCCTGATCGAGAGTGAACTCCGCAATGAAGTCTGCCAATGCTTGTGCTTTTATCGTGCTCCTTGGTTGGTACATGACATTGAACTCACTAAGCTCCACAGCCCATTGAATTAATCGTCCTGTAGCTTCCAACATGTTCATTGCCCTTTTTAGGGGGTGATCTGTTAGGACGTTGATAACATGAGTTTGAAAATAATGTTTTACTTTCCTAGAAGCTGTGATCAAATCAAAGGCTAGCTTCTCTATCATTGGATATCGTCCTTCCACTCCTCTCAGTGCCCTACTCATATAATTAACTGGCTTTTGAATCCGCCTTTCTTCTCTAATTAGTGTCAAGCTTACTGCATGTGGGGACACCGCCAAGTACAAATACTACTCTTCAACAGGTACGGGCGAACTTAGCAGAGGTGTCGTAGTGAGGTAAGTCTTGAGGTCTTGGAAGGCCTTCTAACACTCGTCTGTCCACTCAAATACTTTTCTGAGAATATTAAAAAATGGCAAACATTTGTCAGTTGCTTTCGAGACGAACCTGTTAAGGACGGCGACTCGTCCTATGAGAGATTGGACCTCTTTGACATTCTTTGGTGACTCCATATTCAGTATCACCTGGATTTTGTTGGGATTCACCTCAATTCCTCTATGTGAAACCGTGAATCCCAGAAACTTCCCCGACAAAACTCTGAAAGCACACTTGCTTGGATTCAACTTCATGTTATATTGCCTAAGTATATCAAAGGTTTCTTGAAGGTCATCCAAATGCTTCTCCTCATCCAAACTATTTACCAGCGTGTTATCTACGTAAACCTCCACATTTTGTCCGATTTGTGGATGGAACATGTGGTTAACAAGTTTTTGGTAAGTTGCCCCTGCGTTCTTTAAACCAAAAGGCATTACCTTGTAGCAGAATAACCCTCGGCTAGTAATGCAGGAAGTCTTCTCTTGATCCACCTCGTCCATCCTTATTTGGTTGTAGCTTGAAGAGACATCCATGAAACTCAACAACTTATGATCCGCTGTCAAATCCACCAGTTGGTCAATGTGTGGCAATGGATAACTGTCTTTGGGGCAAGCCTTGTTTATATCAGTAAAGTCCACACACATCCTCCACTTGCCATTGGCCATCTTGACCATAACCACATTAGCCAACTAGTCTAGATAATAAACTTCCTGAATAAATTTTGCCATGAGCAACTTCTGGACTTCTTCTTTGATGGCCTCATCTCGTTCAGAAGCAGAACCTCTTTTCTTTTGTCATACAGACTTGGAGGAAGAATACACGTTTAGACAATGGGTAATGACGCTTGGGTCGATACTTGGCATGTCCTCGTGACTCCATGCGAACACGTCAAGACTTTTCTTCAAAAACTAGATCAATGTCTGCTTTGTCTTCTTTTCCATACTCACCCCGATTTTAGTAAACTTTTCGGGATTGTTCTCATCCAAAGGAATGTCTTCTAGTACTTTGGTGGGCTCTGCAGTAATTCTTCTCTCATTTATATTCATCGTCTGCACATGGTCGTCCATAGCTAGCATGGCTAAAGAGCATTCTCTGGTGGCTAGTTGATCTCCTTGTACTTGGCCCACTTCATACTCAGTCGAGAACTTGACAGACAAATGGTAGGTAAAAGTCACCGCTTTCTAACTATTTAAAGTTAACCTCCCAATGATGGTATTGTATGATGATGAACAATCAATAATAAGGAAGTTTACCTCTTTGGTTATCTGTTGCGAATACGCCCTGACTACCATAGGTGATGTAATGGTGCCGACAGGTTACACTTTCATCCCTCCAAATCCCACCAAGGGCGAATTCACTGGACGAAGTTGATCTCATCCTAACCTCATTTGTTGGAAGGTGGGGTAATACAAGATGTCTGTTGAGCTGCCATTGTCTACTAACACCCTTCTAGTAGTATAATCAACAATGGACAAAGTAATGACGATCATGTCGTTATATGGGTGGTGAACTCTTTCATCATCCTTGTCTGTGAACGTAATGGCTTGCTCATCAACTCCCCTCATCCTTGGAGATCATCCAGACAATTAGACACTTTGCATCACTTTTAGGTATGTCTTCCTTGACTTGGATGACTGAGCTGTTGAGGTTCCCCCTATACTAACTCTTATTTCACCAAGTGGGAGTCTTGACGATTCCTCCACTTTTACTTTCAACTTTTCATCCTTGTGATCTCGTCCAAGAAAGTTCCTTAACTTTCCTTGCTTGATGAGATTCTCTATCTGCTGATTCAAATCAAAACACTAGTCCGTGTCATGCCCATGGTCTTTATGGAAACGACAATACTTGTTCTTATTGCGCTTGTTGGGATCTCCTTTCATTTTTTCTGACAATTTCAAAGACGGGTCATCCTTGATTTGCATAAGCACTTGCTCAAGCAGCGTATTCAAGGGAGTGTATTATTGATTCCTCACTGAAGAGCTTGCCTTTTTGCTATTCCTATCTTTTTTCTCTCCAACCCGAGCCTTCTTTGGACGAGGACCCTGCTCAGGATAACGCAGGAGATCTGTTTCCATATGCTCTGCTCTCTTCCTTTTCTTAGCTATGATTACATCCTCCGCATTCATGAAATTTTGTGCTGAATGGATGAGTTTAGCCATAGTTTGTGGCTCTTACTTGTAAAGCTTATGAATGAACAAATCAAAGTTGACCCATTGTGGAAGGAGGCCAACCACAACTTGTCATTCATCTCGTCCACCGTCAAGGCTTCTCTATTAAACCGGGTAATGAAGGACCGCAAACTCTCATTTTCCCCTTATTCTATAGTAGCAAACTAGAATAGGAACGCTTGTGGTGTTGTCCTCTAATAAAATTGTTGACGAATAACTTACTCAACTCCTCAAATGAACCCACAATGTTTAGGGGTATCTTGCTGAACCACACTTGTGCTAGTCCCTTAAGGGTGGTGGAGAGTGCCCCGCACATAATCTTGTTTGGATACCCCTGAAGGTGCATGGTAGTCTTGAAGATGGTGATATGATCACATGGGTCACGAGTTCCATCATATGAGTTCAAAGAAGGCATCTTGAACTTTGGGGGTATGGGATGACTATTGATGGAAGCTGTGAAAGGTGAGTCTGTTCGGTAAACTATGTCATCCACGGGGTTCGCTCTTCTCATGTTTTCCCTCATTTCGTCCATAGCTTTTCCCATCTAGTCCATCTCCCTCTCCAAGTGCGGTACTCTTCTTGAAGCAGTACCTTTTGACTGATTTTCAGGCTCAGCGTTTTCTCCTTTACTTTCTTAACTCTAGACTTGCCCTCCCACGTGTCTTTCATGGTGCTGTCTTCTTAAATTAATCTCCCTATTCAACTCTTGATTCTGACGGGTTAGTTCCACCATGGTGGCAACCATAGACTGTATATGTTGAATAGAAGGCGATTGCATGACAGGTGCTGACTAACGATCACGTGGGGATTGCTAGAAGCATCCTTACTCTCTTGATGGCCTAGGCTGGTAGCCCTTGATCTTGTCTAAACCATATAGCCTTTTTTTTTGGGGAAAGGCTAATTGTTAACACCAGTAATCAAATTAAGACTCCTCTTCCCCACAGACGGCAACAACTGATGATGCGAAGAAAATCAGTAGACGGGATGTTTCAGGCTTCAAAGGGCTAATGATTGTTTTAAGAGCCTGAAAAAGAAAGAACAAGTGATCAAAGGTTATCGGGATAGACCGGCCAAAACCCCTCCAATGCCAAAATTAGTTTCTCTCTCAAGTTTCGGAGTTTCAACTTTTTTGGAATTGTAAAAAACCTCCCTTTGTCTGGTTTAAAATGGTGTTTATATAGTGCGCCCTAAAAATAGTTATTGGATTTGTGACTTTCCCTATATTTTAGGAGGTTCGGGAGTTCAAGAATAACTTCCACAACCGCTATGGGAGTTGTGGCTTTTTGTATAACTGTCATTGGAAGTTTACAGAAATGAGCCTAGATCTTCCTTATGCCTTAGAAAAATGGCATGTGGTTCCGTCTCCAGCTTTCATAGGCAATTCTACGTTTGGAAGTTTCCAAAATGTCGGGCGGTCGTCTAGGAGCTTTCCAGATGGACGACCTCATTCCCATAGACAGCCCCAACTGATGATGCGAAGAAAATCACTAGCCCTTTGAAATCGGAAGCATCCAGTCTACTGATTTTCTTTGCATCATCATGTCTAAACTCCAAATTAATATTATAGTTTACAAACACAAAAACATTCACTCTTTGTTGCTCAAGACAATTTCTTTTTTTGGTTTGTACATGATCAAAAGTACTCTAATTTCTTTCACATCCCATTGCACTACAAGTTAGACATAAGACACATATAACTAAGTTTTGAAACTCTTAGAAATGTACTCCATAACTTTCCCACCACAATGCTATATTGCCAACAAAAGAAATTGTAAAGGGCTATAATATAATTATGATAACAACAAATAAAAAGCTACATTAAGATGATGATGATAATCAATAATAATGATAATAAATAGCACTTACCTAGCTGCTTCTTATAAGTATAGTCATTTCTATTCCAAACAAACCCTCAACTTTATCAAATTTCTCCAATTGTAGATCAATCCTACACCTCTCCAAAATTGTAGGACACGTCCTTTCAATCACTTCATAAAGTCTAACTCTCACTTCTTCACTTGCAACAAAATGGGATCATAATGAAACCTATCACAATTTTATATCTTATAAATAAATATGCATACAAAATATAAAGATTAAGATTAAAATATATAACAATTCAAATAATAAACTTACTTAGGATTGAGAAAATAAGCTGCTGCATGTAGAGGCCTATGAAGTTGAAGCTCCCATTTTGTTTCAATAATTCTCAAAATAGGCCTATATCTCCTTTGCACATCATTAAAAATTTTCCAAATTTACTCTTTTACTCTATCCATAGCTTCATATATATAGCCCATTGCTGGTTTTGCATCACCATCTGCAAGCCTTAAAACTTTTACTAAAGGGATCACACATTTCAAGCAAAATTTAATAGTAGGCCAAAACTTTGGATCACTCAAGATAATTAATTAGACATTAATGTCATCACTTTTCTTTGCATAGGGACTCTTAGCCCATTCCTCATGTACAAACATAGACCTTAATCCAATTTTTTGTTGATTTATACTCTTCAAAGTTAAGTAGGCAGTGGCAAATCTTGTGACACCTTGTCTTTCCAATTCCCTCCCTTTTGTATATTTTCTCATCAAATCAAGCACCCAAATATGATAGTAAATAAAAACAATGATCTTCTTTGCTTTTGTTATATAGTATTTGCATACACACGAAAATCACCAATGTCATGAAACATCAAATCAATACAATAGGTAGCACAAGGAATCCAAATGATCTCACGTCTTTTTTCCATTAATTTTTCACCAGCTGAAACATAAGCCAAGCCATTATCTATCACTACTTGCACCACATTCTCCTCTCCAATTTCTTGCACCAAAGAATCAAGCAATTGAAATAAATTTTCAGCATTCTTGTAAATATTGGAGGTGTCAATAGATCTAAGAAAAATTGTTCCCTTTGGACTATTGACAAGGATGCTTGTGATAGACCTCTCTCTATTATCTGTCCATCCATCTGACATCAAAGTGCAACCTTCTTTCCACTCATTTTTATACTTATCCAATGTGAAGTGCATATTTTCTACCTCTTTTTTCAAGAAAGTCACCCTTGTTTCATGATAAGTAGGGAGTTTCAACCCCTTGCCATAATTAGCAACTGAATCCATCATTTTTTTTTAAACAAACGGCTCTTAGCTAAATGAAAAGGTATAGCATGAGCATAAAAAAATCTACAAATAGCCAAATAAATTACAGTATGATCTTTCACCAAGGAAGGTAAAGTCATTTGTTTAGAATTTGATTTTCCTTTTAAGTATGCATCCATGGTTCCCTTTTTTGTATTATCACCACCAATCTTTTGTAATTCATCTTCTTGAAGACATTCAACATCAAACTCGTCATCAAGTTGCTTTTTTTTTTTTTAATGTTTTCCAAATGCTTGGCAAAATAATTTTTAACATCTTCGGGCACCTTCAAGCATGGTTTAACATCCTTATGTGTATGTGCCAAATGGTTTTTCATTCTTATGACTCCACCCCAATATTCATTTGAGCAATAATTAGATTTAAGCTTAAGCCTACTTTGCTTTATCATTATTAATACATACACAATAATCCCAAGTGGGATCTTTCTCCTTATTTCTTATCCTCCTATCACCCATATTTTTTATATACCAAAAAACAAATATAAACACATGAATTTATAGTCAATCAACAACTTTTATGTACACAAATTAAGCATCACAACCACACTATCACAGATTCACAGAATCAATATTAACATTACAAAATACATTTATAAATATAAAATATTTATATATAAACACTCATATACATACATTGATACATATTAAGTTATACTAAACTAATTTTTTATAAGCCACTTGGCTATATTAAACTAAATTAACTAATATAATAGGTTAATAACAATAAATAATTACAATAAATTTTTAGTATAAAGAATTAATCAAAAAAAATTATTAAGAAAAAAGAAAAACTAACCTTACACACACACAGTGGACTGAACGTGAGGCAGCACTTTTTCTTGTTGTTGTCTTCTTGCTCTAGTAGCATGTGGGAGTGTGGGAATTTTGGGTTAGGAAAAGGAATGGAAGAAAAAGACAAGGTTGTGGTCCTTGTGGAGCTTGTGGTCCCTTGATGAGAGATCTCTTCAAATTTAATGATCAAAACGCGAAAAGGATGAAAACAAAGAGAGAGGAAGCCAAAGGGTTTTGGGAAAGTTGAGAACTTGAGTCGAGATACAGAGGAAAATATCAGAATAAAAAACGTGTGGGTGCCTAGTGTGGCTGTGTGGCGTGGGTAAATCAAAAAAATTTATTGAGAAAAAAAAGAAAAACTAACCTTACACACACACAGTGGACTGAACGTGAGGCAGCACTTCTTCTTGTTGTTGTCTTCTTGCTCTAGTAGCATGTGGGAGTGTGGGAATTTTGGGTTAGGAAAAGGAATGGAAGAAAAAGACAAGGTTGTGGTCCTTGTGGAGCTTGTGGTCCCTTGATGAGAGATCTCTTCAAATTTAATGATCAAAACACGAAAAGGATGAAAACAAAGAGAGAGGAAGCCAAAGGGTTTTGGGAAAGTTGAGAACTTGAGTTGAGATACAGAGGAAAATATCAGAATAAAAAACGTGTGGGTGCCTAGTGTGGCTGTGTGGCGTGGGTAAATCAATTTAATTGTGGTTCAAATTTTTTAGGGCTAAAGCAAATAAATAGATAAAATAATTTAAGAAGGCTTTTCTATTGGGCCAAACCACCAAAATAGCCCAACTTTCTTTTTTAAAAAATGGACAAAATGCTTTGGGCTAAACTTGAAAAACGTTTGGGCTGAAATTTTGATTAAAAAAGCCTATTAAGCCAATTGTTTATGTATTGTTTGATACACACAATATGTACGATATATACAACTGTATCGTCCGATTCATAAACACCTATGATATGTATCAACGATACAATACCTTTTTCACACGATATGATACATATCGTGTATCGTACAATACCGACAACTATGAGTACCGGTAGGAACCCAATTTTAACGTAAAAAAGGGTAATTGTCAACTACGTGTCATTTTCAGTGGGGGCGTCACTCATGATGTAGCCAGGGTAAGGGTATTAGAATAAACCACATATTCAGAATGACATCATTCCAATTTTACCCCATGAACGATCCCATTCATTATTTTCCAAATTACAGAACCACCAATTGTTCAATATGCTTACTTGTGCGATTGTGAATGGTTAAAAAAAAGGTTATGAGTCTATATAATTAGTACTTCACAAAAAGTGTCTATTACTCACAATCACACAAATTAATGTGCAATTTTTTATCATTGAAACTTACTGTGAAGCTGAATGTGCAATTTCCTTAAGGAGTTAAAATTATTCTATACCCTAAAACCAAAATTATAAGTAAAAACAAAAACAAAAGCCAAAGAAAGAAATTTTAAGAAAAAAAAAGTTTATTTCTTTCTTTCTTTAGAACATTCACAACAAAACTTCTAAAAAATATAGTTTTTAACAACTTAAAATGCTACTTAATCTATTTTAATAACTCACTTTACAATACACTCAACATTTAATATTTTATTTTAACATCCAATACATTAAAATAATATAAACAACACAATAAAATAATATATCCTACAAAATAGACACTACAAAAAACTATAAAGAGAAAAAAGGACAACGATATTGGGGGTATTTTTAGTGTGTTGGTGCTAAACTAAATTATTAGTTATTTTGATTACTTTATTGTGAATGCTCTTAGTGGGGCGTCACTCAGTCTTATATCTTTTTCTCTCTTTTTTTCCTTTTCATAGGCTAAACTTATGAGAGATAAAATAAATAAATAAATAAATAAAAAGGTTAAAGAAAAAAAATTACAAGGAAAGATGAAAACCTTTTTTATTATGTATTTTGAAAAATTGAAAGAAAGACACTAAGGGGCCATTGGGTATGGCATTTTAAGCAACATTTTTCAGTTTTTAAATAACATTACATATATTTTCACACACTTTTTTACCTACATATATTTTTGAGAAATACAAACAATATTACTAAAATAATGAAGACTTAAGTTTTGCGTTTGAAATAAGGTTAAAATTGGCTCAACTCTTACGCAGCTTTTTACTTTTAAAAAAAAAATATATATATATATATATATATATATTCTTGCACGCATCCCACAAATAGAAGCCTTTTTTTTTTTTGGCATAGGTAGCTGAGTAGCTTGATCCCATGCAGGTCCCCATTTTTATGGTTTGGTGAAAAAGTAAAATCTAATTAACTGCTTGTGGGTCTCATTATCATTTTTGTTTAAAAAGCCAAGTTCCTTTTGCTATAATATTTTTAGCAAAAAAATAAATTAGTTAATTTTATTTAATTTAAGAAAAAAATAGATATGTTGTTCTCAGACAAACAGTATAAAAGATCTACCTAAATAAAGTCAAACAATTTCAATTTTACCATATGTCATATATTATATATAATATACATTTTCAATTAAGGAAGAAAAAGATGAAATTTTTTAACAACTAGAATAAGGTAAAAGGATTTATATGATTTACTTGGATTCTATTTGTATCGGTGAGGACAAACCTTGATATAATAGATTTTATATCTGTTGAAACAAAAACAGAAACAAAAACATTAAAACAAATGTATCTCACCTGAAAATAAGGGTTGACACATTAAAAAATAATAATAATCATGTGAGTAAAAAACAAAACTAGTAAAACAAACTACCTATAAGCTAGTCTACCATTACCTATAAGAAATGACTAAAGTGAAAAAAAAAAAATAAGGGCTAAAGAAAAGGGGCATAGCATTATCAAAAAGTAAGCCTACCATTGACTATTGTCCATAAAAAAAAATTAAAAAACTAAAAAAAATGTGAAAAGATGGCCACAGTAGGGGCAAATAAAATATTAATAAATTAAAAAGCTGAAAGTTGGTGATGGCATGAACGTGAAAGAAGTTAATGGCCCGAAAAAAAGTAATACACTTCCCTTGCAGTTTGGCCATGATTCGATCAGTTAACAAAAAAAATAGGGGAAAGCGGTTTCCCAGTTCCTCTATAAATTAAAGGGGCCTTCAACCAAAAAAAGAAGGAGAAAGGAAGATAAAGAAAAAGAAGAAGCGAGATACACAAAAAGAGAGCAAGTACACACACAGAGCAAAGACATAGAGAGAAGAAAAAAAGAGAGGCACGGATAGAGAGAGTAACATCAAGCAAAGGAGGAATACACAACATAGGTTTGTATATGGGATTTCATCAGTCCTTTTCTTCTCTAAATCTCTCAAATCTGAATTTTTGCTTGGTAATGCAAATAGGATTGGGTTTTATGGGAATTTCCTTATACGTTTTCAGACCCTTTAAAACACAAGTTGTTTAACCTAATTATTTAGCCAAGTGATTAACTTAGGTAAATTATTCAAATCTAGGTTTACACAAGTAAATCATATCATGCAAAGCAGTACGGAAAAGTAAATAACACACGATATGATAACTCAAGAAAACCAAACCGGTTATAAACTGGGGAGGATTTAACCTAACTATCATCAAGGTAAAACAAATTCACTATAAAAGAATTGAAATTTTACAATAGCACCTAAACCACTAACATCCTATTACTACCTCAAGTAAAAACCTTACTACCATGATCACGTGACAGCTTCGAGTTTACAGACTACTTCTTTCTCAGATCCACAAGTATACCACTTGTATTTCTTGAAGTTCTTTATACAGCAACGGAAACGATCATCAAGCTCTCGACATTAATCTTGATCTTAATAACCTTAAGTATGTATAAAGACAAACACCTCTAGATCTCATAAGAGATTCACACACAGCATAAACAACAACACTTAAAAACGTGGCTAAGGTTTTTCCTTTTATACTTAAGGCAAAACATAAAACCCTACATGTTAAACGGGCTTGGGCTAAGTTGGGAAATTCTGCAAAAAAACAATTTGCACGAGCTTCGATCGATCGAGTCTAATTTTCGATCGATCGAGCCATGCAAAAATTGAACAGTAATTTTCTTCAATTACTCGATTCCAACTTTATATTAAACATACTTTGAGCAACCTAAATCTAGACTAAACATTTTGATCATAGTTTGCCTACATATACACATTGAATTTCTAAAACATTTAGACCCTAAATCCTTAAAACCTAACATTCCTAACTTCATGCATGAAGCTTTAAATATGAGTCCTTGACTCGTAACTCTTATTTGTACATTACCAATTAAAAATTCTCTCAAGTTGTGATGTAATGTTCTTTTTAAATGGAGTCCTTGACTCTACCTCATCAATGGAGTCTTTGACTCTACCCAATTAATTGGAATCCTTGACTCTACCACTTTAATAGAGTCTTTGACTCTACCCCATTAATGGAGTCCTTAACTCTACCAAATTAATTGGAGTCCTTGACTTTACCCTATTAATGGAGTCCTTGACTCTACTAAACTAATGAAGTCTTTGACTCTACCAAATTAATTGGAGTCCTTGACTCTACCCCATTAATAGAGTCCTTGACTCTACTAAACTAATGGAGTCTTTAACTCTACCCCATCAATGGAGTACTTGACTATACCAAATTTCAATAGAGTCATCGACTCTAACAAATTAATGGAGTCTACGACTCTAACAAATTAATAGAATTCTTAACTCTACCCCATCAATAGAGTCCTTGACTCTAACAAAATAATCGAGTCCTTGACTCTATAAAAATAATGGAGTCCTTGACTCTACTAAATTAATGGAGTCTTTGACTCTACCCAATTAATGGAGTTTGTAACTCTACCAAATTAATTGGAGTCCTTGACTCTACCCTACTAATGGAGTCCTTGACTCTACTAAACTAATGGAGTCTTTGACTCTACCCCATTAATAGAGTCTTTAACTCTACCCTATCAATGGAGTCCTTGACTCTACCAAATTTTAATGAAGTCCTTGACTTTAACAAATTAATGGAGTCCACAACTCTAACAAATTAATAGAGTTCTTGACTCTACCCCATCAATGGAGTCCTTGATTATACAAAAATAATGGAGTCCTTGACTCTACTAAATTAATGGAGTCCTTGACTCTACCCCATCTATAGAGTCTTTGATTCCACCACTTTTTTAATGGAATCCTTGACTCCGCCATCAAATTAATGGAGGCATTAACTCTACAAAATTAATTATGACAAATTCTTTGGAATTATTAATTCTTTAATCAAGATAAAAGTTAATAAAATGACCATAAAATTGGGTTGGGGAAATT
This sequence comes from Castanopsis chinensis, assembly GCA_032878915.1. Taxonomy (NCBI): domain Eukaryota; kingdom Viridiplantae; phylum Streptophyta; class Magnoliopsida; order Fagales; family Fagaceae; genus Castanopsis; species Castanopsis chinensis. The sequence goes on from JAVQMG010000106.1 coordinate 11,236,203, forward strand.
TTCCAATTCCAAATATATTCACAATGATTAAATTACTTCAAAGCAGTTTTCTTTCCCTTAATTAAATTTGGGAATTTCAATCAAAATGTCATTAAAATTCCTACAAAGAAGCAAATGAAAGAAAGGAAAAATTGCTTGAACATTTAACTTCTCAAAGATAGAATCCTTGGTTCAATTTCCATAAAACATAGTCTATAACTTGTCCTTGAGATTAAAATCAATTATCTCATCCAAATTCAAAATTATGTCAATACTTAAATAAATACCAAGTATTGACTTAAAAAACCATCATTTAAAAATTGATCAAAACCATATTTGAGACTTTAAATCTAAAATCTCAAATTAAGAATTACGAAGTGGCTTGATCTCCGCCAAGGGTACATAGGCAATCTAAACAAATTATTAGGTACAGCCACAAATAAATAAAAACACATATCCCCTCAAACATAAAAATAGATAAACTTATGTATAAAGACAACATGGTTGAAATCAAAGGGTCTTCCCTTGAAACAATGAATTGTAATTAAGAGATATATTATCTTTAATGGGTACTACTCACATCAATAAAACTCATATGCCAAAAAGCCTATGGCTGAAATTATGTTCAACGAATTAGACATAATTTAACGATTCTTGTTATACATAATTTGACAATGTTTGTTAAACATAATTTGACAACCCTTGTTAAATGTAATTTGACAACTTTTGTTAAACATAATTTGACAACGATTGTTAAACATAATCTAACTATTATTGTTAAAAAAAAAAAAATCGTCAACAATATTCATAAGAGCATTCACATCAACTTATGCATAATTTTTTTGTCTATTTTAGCTAATCATTTTTCAAAACACCCACATCTAATTATTTATTTTATACTCTATTTCATTGAATTTTTTTTTTTTTACACAAGTTTTTGTTATTTCTCCCAAATCTTCTCTCTCTCTCTCTCTCTCTCTCTCTCTCTCTCTCTCTCTCTCTCTCTCTCTCTCTTTACCAATCCCTAAGCTCCTCAGTCCTCCGTCTTCATGGCTTAAGCTTGAGCACGAGCAAGTGGCAATACTAGCTAGTGAAGCCACTGCATGTTCTTCTTGCAACACCACGTGTTTTGATCCTTGAGCTTAACCAAATCCACTAGATTGAAAATGTTTTGTTGTTGCTGGCAGAACCAGTGGTATTGGACCCATCCTTTTTGGTTGATTGGTGTAACAAGAGAGAGAGAGAGCAGATCGTGGTGAGGAAAAAAAGATATGTTAAATATTGATTTTCCTAAGCTAGTGCCTCTTAAATTTGGACTAGAACTATAGCAAAATCTCATTTTGCTCCACTAGTTAATTAACTGACGTGGGTATTTTTTGAATTGTATTGGCTAAATTTTAGTATTATTGTTATTTTAAACAAGTTAATGCGAATACTCTAAATAAATATACCAAAACTTATTTTGATTGGATTATGTTAACAGTTATGTAATGAAAGATGCACATGGTATGTGTTAGGACATATGTAGTTCAAGTTTGTGAATATATGTCGCTATTTTATGTAATTAGCTTATCCTTAGACAAAACGCACTTTACTTGTAATTGGGTAGATCTAGGATGTGTTTAACACCTCAAGAAACAGTGTTTCAAGATTCAGTGTTGAAGCCATCAAAGTCTGTCCAAGAAACAAGCAAGGAAGTGCAAGTTACTAAAGCTCGACACCTACCTCGACACATGCATCTATCGAGCTTTAAGAAGCTGTTTTGCCCCGAGCCTCGACAGCTTCTCGACAGATCCTCGACACCTCTATCTGTCGAGAATTAAAGAAAACAGATTTTCAGTTCTGTTTCAAGTCCAGTCCGTGAATGTGTCTTTGAGACTTCTTTTCTCCTAACCCTAGACATATAAAAGGATTGTTTTAAGGGCCGTAAAAGATGATGCAAGTTGCACAATCATTGAGAACTTCTTGTTCATGCAATTTGTGATCTGAATGACAAAGTTCGTGCCCTAGTTCATCTCTGATGATTTGAAGAATTTTGCAACCAACAACTCTCTCTCTCTAGTTGGTGTTTGAAGTCGCGTACTGGGATCCGCACATCTGGTTAGTCACGTACTTGGGAGCCGTGCATTGAAAAGGAGAAATTGTCACTACAAAGCAAGTCCAATTGGGTATTGGGGTAAGGGTTCAACTGTAAGTTGGTAAGGTACTTGAGATTCCTTGCTTGTAATCGCTTACTATGATAATAGTGGAGTTTCGGGAATGGTGACCTTAAATCACCCAGTGGGATTTTTACCGTCAGGTTTTCCCCATTCGTAAACAAATCACAGTGTCATTTATTTTCCGCTGCATAACTTAGTTTTGGTGATTTGTTTGTACTGCCACGTGATATTGCATGTTAATTTGATTAATTAATAACTGTGCTAATTAATTAATCTAAGTTATCGCAAGGGGTCAATGCGTTTGTGACCTGTCAAGTGGTATCAGAGCAAGCACACTCTGATTAGGGTTAATATTTATGTGTGATCCATCGACCCTTGCTGTCATGGATAGAGGTCAATCTCTTATTATACCTCCTTTATTTGATGGCACTAATTATGCATACTGGAAAGTACGCATGAAAGCTTTCTTGCAGTCTTTAGATGAGAAAGTGTGGCAAGTTGTGGAGATTGGCTGGACCAAGCCTACAAAAGCACCGGGCGACTGGGATGATGCCAAGATCAAGGCGGCAAACTTCAACAGCAGAGCATTGAATGCCCTATTCAGTGCAATCACCAATGAGGAGTTCAAGAAAATCTCCTCAACTGAAACTGCTAAGGAAGTATGGACCATTCTCCAGACAACCTATGAGGGCACCAAGGCTGTCAAAAATTCAAAGCTACAGAGACTCACCACACGCTCTGAAGAAATTAAGATGGAGGAGGATGAGTTATTTGATGAGTTCTATGCCAAGCTCAAGGACATAGTAAACTCAGCCTTCAATCTTGGAAAAACCATCCCTGAACCCAAGATTGTAAGGAAAGTGCTCAGATCGCTGCCTGAGAGATTCCATGCTAAGATCACGGCGATTGAGGAATCAAAGGATATTGACAGAATTCCTCTGACTGAGCTGGTTGGAAACTTGCAAACCTATGAGTTAGGGCTGACTAGGTTAGGCAAGTCAAGCAAGGGTAAGAGTTTGGCACTGAAGGCCAAGAGCAGTGATACGGATGATTCTTCAGATGATGAAGATTCCAAGATGAAGTCCTACATCACAAGGCAATTCAAGAAATTCATGAAAAATGCCAATGGAAAGGGCTTCAATAAAGACCGCAGACAATTCAGTTCTTCACAAGTCAAGAATTCGAATAAAGAGAAGAAGGATGTCAAGGATGGCGGTCAGTACACTGTTCCCGCTGGGCCAAAATGCTTTGGGTGTCAAGGCTTCGGACACATGAAACAAGAGTGTCCTACGTACCTTAAGAGCATAGGAAAAAGCAAGGCACTTGCTGTCACCTTAAGCGACACAGAGCCCGAGGATGATTCCGAAGATGAAGATGACGGAATCTTGAATGCCTTCACTGCCACTATTAATCCTACTGATGAGGTTACCAGAGAAGTGGATGAAGAGAAGGAACTGGTGGATTCTAAGTGTGAAATTATGGATGATCAAGATGATATCCATACCGCCTATGAAAAACTATACAAGCTTTCAGAGAAACATGAGAAACTCTATAGGCTGGCCACCAAGAAATTCAGTGATGTGGAACTCGACCGTGAGGAGCTGTCCACAAAGGTTGATGAAGCAAATCAGACCATTGGAGCATTGAGGTTTGAAAATAACTTCTTGACTGAGAGGACCAAGAAGCTTGAAGCAAAGCTGTTTCAAGTCAGAGCACAATTGGAGAGGACGCCAAGTGCAAAGCTGGACGAGATGTTGAGTGCTCAGAAATCTTCTTCAGATCGTACTGGATTGGGGTATGAATTCTCTCTCTCTAATACTCCTACTGCTAGTACAACTGTGTTTGTTCCACCTGCTAATAACATTAAAACTGAGGATAAAAATGTTAAAACTGAATTAGCTAGTGAGAACGTAGACAAGGGCAAGTCCATTCTAGGAGCACCCCCTAAAGTTGAGAAGAGGGAAACTAGAAACCCTAGGACTAAGAAGACTATCTCACAAAAGCCCAAACAGAAGAAGCCACATCTCTGTTATCATTGTGGTGCTGCCGGTCATACTCGACCAAATTGCTATAAGTGGCTTGCCACTCAACAAAGCAATGGCATGATAGCATCTGGGAGCCAGAATCAGCTTCAGACTTCTCTCGCTCCTCTTGGAGACATTCTTAAAGCCCTCATGTTCCTTTCGAACTTGAACGGTTCATATTCCTCTCCCTCTTCACTGGTTCAAGGGTCGACGAAAAGGAAATGTTCTTCCAAGGTGTGGAAGGCAAAGGGATCTAAGTGATAGCAGTCACTTCTTCTTCTCTCTCCCTTTTTTTTTTTGTTGCATTTATTGTGTGTTTCTTTACTGTTTTGAGTCAGTCTAGTTTTATGCATTGTTTTGCTTTCTTTAGTTTGTTTTTGTGTGTGTGTTTTCAGTTTTGTGTTTTTTTTTTTTTTTTGCTCCTCTCATAAAAAAAATGAAAAATTGAAAAATACAAAAACAGTGTGTGTTTGTGTGCATTGGTTCATGTGAACTTTTGAAATGACCATTAAAACAGAGTTTTCTAAACTTTGTATCACCTGTAGCTTAGATGAGCATTCTTCTGCACAACTAAGCAAGTGAGCTTTGTAGCTCTTTGTTTGTGATGAGTAAGGTTGAGTGATCTCTTCTTTTTAACACTCGTATCACTCTTTTTGACAGGTTGAACTAGAAAATCCTAAGAGAAATGCATAAATAACCATCTCACCACTACTACTCGCCAATCATAATATGACATCTGTATGCCTCGGCATAGCAAAAGTGCAATGTCAATGACATCTGTATGCTTCGGCATAGCAAAAGTGCAATGTCAAAGGCTTAACATAATTGGGTATTTCTTTTCTTTCTCTTGTATGCCCATGCATGATATGATTAATAAAAGAAAATATGCGAAGAAATAAAAAGCAAAAAGATCAAAAATGCTTTAAAATATGGTTGCAAGCGTGTTTTCTAGGAGATGTGGGAATTATAGGATGTACCTCAAAGGTGATAGTCCCCATCAAACAGTTATGATTATGTGTGAGTTAAAGTAATTTTCTCATATCTCAAATCGTCATAACATTGAGACACTTATGCAATCTTGCGATGTTTTCACACACTACACTCAATATTCTTTGCTAATCTTGATACATGTACAGGTACAATGTGATTTGGCCATCACAAGATTTACATGTGTTAATGTATGCTCACTAAACTGTCTTAACTTGTTTTTATCATATAAAATGGGTTAGACTTGTTTAGTGTGTGTGTGCATGTTTTGAGATACATGTGCATCAAAATTCTTGTTGAGAGATGATCTTGAGAGCTAAATGTGTTGCTTGGATCTTTGGTTGAGTTGCATACTTGATTGCATTCATGTCTGTGTTTTTCTTCTTTTGAAAAACTATTTTTAAAGGCATCTCAATACCTCCTCGATACCTCTCAACACCTGGCTGTCTGTCGAGTTTATTAGACTTTTTCTTATCGCAGTCTCGACACATATCTCGACACCTGGTGGATCGATCGAGAAACTTTCTGTCTGCTCGATAACTTCTCGATAGCTTCTGGATCGATCGAGGTTCCTTCATGGTTGATTCTTCTTTCTCGACACATGACCTCGATAGCTGCATCTGTCGAAGTGTAATTTCTCAATAGTTGTCTCAATAGCAGGCTCGATACCTCTCGATAGCAGGCTCGATACCTCTCGATACCTACAGCTGTCGAGAATTACTAAAGGTCTATAAATTTATTCTTCACGATTTCTCTGTCATTTCGCTCGATCTCTCTTCCTCGACAGAACTTGTTTTCTCTCTCAAAACACTTCTCTCTCTCTCCAAACCTCTTTCAAAGGCTTTCTCAAGTGTTTTTCTCAATCCTCATTACTTGTTAAGCATCTTTTCCCTCATTTTCATGCATTTCATGTTTTAAAACCCTAGGTTTTGTGTTTTTGAAAATTTTTGGGATTTTTCAAAATTATTGAAGTTTTCATGAAAATTTTGGGTTGGTTTTCTAGATTTAATCTTCAAAACCACATGCATTGCATCACTTTAGCATTCTAATTGTATTTTCATGCATTTAGATGTGTGCCTATGTGTTGTGTGCTGCTAGGTTTGGATTAGGCTGAGCCCATAATGTTTTTCTTGTTGCATGTCACATGTTCATGCATTTTTCATGCATACATTCTTTCTTTTCAATATTTATCTTCCAATATTGAACTGCTTGGAACTTTTCTGTGTGTCTCTTCTTCTTCCCCCTCTCTATGTTTGCGTTAGTAGTGTCTATAGCACCTAAACGTAAGTCCATTCCATCCCAGAACCCTCTGCATTCTAAAGGATCGTCTTCTTCCGATTCTACTCCACTTTCTACCCGGTTCCGTGATGAGAAAGCCTATAAAGACTTCTCGGAGAACTTTTTTAAACGAGGTGTTCATTCGGAATGCCACATTGTCCTGGCAGACTTTGCCGACACCGACCTTCCCGATGTCATACACAGTCGAGCTTGGGAGTCACTGTGTGATGTCCCGGTCATATTTCCACTCGTGCTGATACAGGAGTTTTACTCCAATATCCACGGGATTGATTCTTCAGTACCTCTTTTCTATTCTACCGTTCGAGGTACGCGCTTTGTAGTCACTCCGGAGTTAGTCTCCGAAGTGCTTCATGTCCCTAGGGTGGATCATCCTGATTACCCTAGCTGTGAGCGTCTATGGACTGTGTCCAAAGACGAGATGATCTCGGCGTTCTGTGAGCGTCCTTCCTCTTGGGGAGATCATATGTATACACCATGTCGACCTTTTGCTAAAGGTCCTCGTTTCCTTAACATAGTGATGACCTTTGTTTTGCACCCACTTTCTCACTACAACTTTATCACAGAGCCTCGTGCTTGGTTTTTATTGTCCCTCCTAAAGTATCTCTCTATAGACTTTCCTTCACACTTTATCTTTTCTATCATTGATGTCTATAGAGATACGACCACCCGTGATAAGCTCATTTTCCCTTCTGCTATCACGAGGATTCTTCGCCTTTTTTCCATCCCATTCCCTTCATCCGATCCTTACCATGTCATGTCTGCCATAGACGCTGCTACTGTAAAACGTAGCGAGGCACAGTTTCGATCGAGATAGTTCGACGGTGCCACTCCTTCCTCCCTTCCGACTACCTCCAGATCAGCTCGAGTGTCTGTTGCTTCTTCCTCGAGCGATGTCACCTTAGGAGACATCATGGCGCAGCCTCAACGCATGGATGCTCGCCTCAATACACTCTCCACGGAGTTGTATCAGGTGAACATTCATGTTGGTCGCATCGCCAGGCGACAGGCGACCATGGGCGGCTTTGCTCCAGAGGTTTCTCCTCCGCCACCTCATGTGTCGACTGAGACTGAGGCTGATGATGATGGTGATGACGATGATGCTTCTGAGGATGATGATGATGGAGATGCGAGCTCTTCTGCTGAGATGTCTACTTGACACTCTACCCTTTGTTACTCGTGACAAAAAGGGGGAGTAGTTTTGGTATGAGAATAGTTATGCTTAGGGGGAGTGTTAGCATAGGACAGTTTTGATAGGGGGAGTGTGGTTTGAGGGATGTAGTGAGGTGATCATATGTATTTTTTTTCTTTTCCATCTTTTTAGAGATACATTGATCATGTATTGACATACATTGTACTTATTTTCTTGATATATATGATGATGTATGTTTTTTTTTCTTTCACCTACCTTTACATGTGTTGTTTCTTTTCTGTCTTTATACACATGATTCTTTACTTGTATGCAATCCATTATTTCTGTTTCACACAAAGATGCCTTGATGTGTTTTGTTTATAAGTGTTTCAGAAATACAGGTTGTCAAAGTCTACTTGCCATAAACTCTCTTCTTGCAAAATTTTTCAAGAGTTTGTGTTAGGATAGATTTTACTGTATGTAACAAGTGAGTATGAGTTGAGTGATTTATGACTTCTCTCATATTTTCATTTGTTTGTTGTGGTTTTGTCACGGATTGCCAAAGGGGGAGATTGTTAGGACATATGTAGTTCAAGTTTGTGAACATATGTCGCTATTTTATGTAATTGGTTTGTCCTTAGACAAACGCACTTTACTTGTAATTGGGTAGATCTAGGATGTGTTTAACACCTCAAGAAACAGTGTTTCAAGATTCAGTGTTGAAGCCATCAAAGTCTGTCCAAAAAACAAGCAAGGAAGTGCAAGTTACTAAAGCTCGACACCTACCTCGACACCTACCTCGACACATGCATCTATCAAGCTTTAAGAAACTGTTTTGCCCCGAGCCTCGACAGCATCTCGACAGATCCTTGACACCTCTATCTGTCGAGAATTAAAGAAAACAGATTTTCAGTTCTGTTTCAAGTCCAGTCCGTGAATGTGTCTTTGGGACTTCTTTTCTCCTAACCCTAGACATATAAAAGGATTGTTTTAAGGGCCGTAAAAGATGATGCAAGTTGCACAATCATTAAGAACTTCTTGTTCATGCAATTTGTGATCTAAATGACAAAGTTCGTGCCCTAGTTCATCTCTGATGATTTGAAGAACTTTGCAGCCAACAACTCTCTCTCTCTAGTTGGTGTTTGAAGTCGCGCACTAGGATCTGCGCATCTAGTTAGTCACGTACTTGGGAGCCGTACATTGAAAAGGAGAAACTGTCACTACAAAGCAAGTCCAACTGGGTATTGGGGTAAGGGTTCAACTGTAGGTTGGTAAGGTACTTGGGATTCCTTGCTTGTAATCGCTTGCTGTGATAATAGTGGAGTTTCGGGAGTGGTGACCTTAAATCACCCGGTGGGGTTTTTGCCGTCAGGTTTTCACCATTCGTAAACAAATCACCGTGTCATTTATTTTCCGCTGCATAACTTAGTTTTGGTGATTTGTTTGTGCTACCACGTGATATTGCATGTTAATTTGATTAATTAATAACTAAGCTAATTAATTAATATAAGTTATCACAAGGGGTCAACGCGTTTGTGGCCTGTCAGTATGCATAAAACAAGAAGTTTGATATTCATATATGATACATATAACTCACGTATCAGTCCATGCTCATTCAAATTTATGCTTATCCTCTCGTGTAATCAGATATGCAAATTGCTTACCCTATGTCCTTGCAGCTTGGGACCCTTGTCATATCCAATCACTCAACCCAACTTTTTGAGGTAGAGATATATCTATTTATTCAAAATATATAACTTACATATATATATATATATATATATATGATGGAAAAATACATGTTTGTATCGCATACAAAACATACGCAGCAGAAAAATAATGGATCTACTTTATTCATAAAAGTTAACATGTATTATGTAAGTTTCAAAATTTGAGAACAAAAGAGAGTGTACCTTAAAGAAGTGAATTTCAAAATCAAAGATAAAAAACACTTGGGAACACTTTCAATCTTCACTCCAATTCCATAAATGCCCAAGATGTGTGGTCTCTCAATCAGTTTTCCAAAGGGAGAATGTCAAAGTGTTTAACACCTCTTACACCACTTCACAATAGTATTCTTGTTGTTCTATACAGAAAATTTTGTATATTTCTCTCTTTGTATCTAACTGATTATATAATTGGGCTGGCCTTTTGGGCCTTTCCAATTAGGCTTAAGTGTATGGCTTGGAGTGAGATCAAAAGAGACCAATAAGACACTAGCTCCAAGGGGCCTTGGGCTTTTCTGTCAACTCTTGACAAGTCCAAAGTTACCATTAATTATATTTAATACCATTATAAAAATATAGTTGCACTCTAGGCCTTATTTATAAATTGTATCTCAAAACTTTATTGTACATGCAACATCTTCATAAAATATTCATAGTAATACAAAGTCATGAAAGAAGACTGCCACTTTGTAGATTACTTCATCTTAATTCCTTGAGTACCCAGTTTAATCCTTTAAAGTTATTCATCATATATTTATGAAACCTAATTCCATAAATATATATACTTTAGTAACTCTTTACTAAAGTGGTTAGGCCTAACCCTCTGAATAACCAAACACATTAAATTTATCTCAAGGGAATATTTTATATATCCGTTAAGAGACTATAAATTTTATCTTGAGAATATATATTCCATCAACACTAACACTAAATGTAATTACCCAACATACTGAGGTTTTGACCGTTAATATAAATCTCACTCCTGATATATCAAAGCAACCTATACCTCATGATCAAGTCTATTATTCTCTCAGGATTAAGAGTTCATGTAAATATAAGTCGTGAGTTTATTATTCATTTGACAATCGTTGGAAGAATAATAAATCTCACACCTGTCCAGTTCAATATATCTTAACTCTTAAAACATATCAACATATTCACTAGAAATCTTCATTTCCATGATCAAGACAAATCATCTTAGTTGATATATTATAGTCTTCGCAAATGAAATGCTCAATTTCATCACCGACTACGAACTACACTTTTGAGTTTACAAAAAACTTGTAATTTATATCTTCTATGTAATTTATATCTTCTGTGACTTTGCACATAAATCACATATTATGCATCTCATGGACTATATGATAATATCTCAATATTCATATTACCATTATTTTAGATAATAATAAAAAAAATTTATTAAACACAACATTAAGTCATACATAATGTTATACATAGTATCATACAATAGGATTTAAGGGCACTAATCCTAACAATATATATATATATATATATATATATATATTAGGTGAATATCTGCTTTGTGTCAATATGGCTATAGTAAAATGGAGACAAACAATGCAATCTTTCATAATTATAGGAGTTCTTCTATGGAGAACAGGTTTAGGTGTCAACTCATTATAAGTCAAAATAAAATAAGAATTTACTCAAATTCATCACAATTCAAAACAAGACTATTGTAAAAATTTTGTGAGATTTTACCATATCCTTAAACATTCTCTAATTATAGGAGTATCAAGTTCAAACTTGTTTGTCCCTCCAAAAACAAAAGTTCAAACTTGTTTCTCTCCATTATTTTAAAAAGTAACTATTTTTTATGTTAAGTTCCCATAAAGAGCTGTAGAGAATTTTATATTATTATGAGATTGTGGAACATTTATTTGATTTAAATAAAGTAAAATCATCACTAAAGATGACTTTGAAACAATTGATAGAACCTTTCAAATCGGAAAAAGGGAAGGAAGCACCAAATAGATGCACCCACCCAAAGCATTAAGCCTAAATGGCTTTTTTCCAGGTTTTTCCATATAAAATTATTGGTACATCATTGGAGGCAACAGATGTGGTTCTCTCCTTCCTATGGTTTAGATATTTACTTAATGAACATGTTTAGCAAAAAAAAAAAAAGATATTTATTTAATTGATGCCCAAAGTTGTAAGGCTGTAATACACTATTAGTTTGATTAGCTTGAACTAATAGTACTGTATAAGCTCATATCTAAAATAATTGAGCAAGTTGACAAGTCCTCACTAAGGCGATCAGTGACGATAAATCTTAAACTTGAACTACTCCACTCAATGATAAATGAAAAGTGAAGGGGAAAGTGGAATATGTGGTAGTGAAGCTAGACATAGCAAGGTATTTTTTTTTTTTTTTTTTTTTTTCGTTTTTCTTTTTCAAGGGGCAAATGGAAATACATGGTAAGAATGACGAAAAATTGGGGTTTCACCATAATAGATAACTCTGATAATGACTTGCGTGAGTATCCCTACATATTCAGTTCTTACCAATGGTGAAGTTGTTGGGATATTACACAAAGTAATAATAGAAGAACAAGATTTTTTTTTTTTTTTGAGAAACAATTTTTTTTTTTGAGAAACAAAAACAAGATTAACATAAAAGACAAACAAAAAGTAGATAACTTGGAGGCACTATATTATTTTCATTAGACAATATTTGCTTCCCACACTTTTGTTGCTAAAGGGTTATCGCAGATTTGTCTCTAGGATACAACCAAGATGTTGGTTCTACAGATAGTAATTCTGGAGAATGACCACAGGATATCTTGCGTTTCTCTTATATTTTACCTTGTGAACATAAGTTTCTATTTATACCCATAGGGTTATGTTTCATGAAAATGTACGTATGGAGAGTTAGTTATTTTTCAAATAACATAAGCCTCTATTCATGAAAATGCACGTATGTTTCATGAAAAAGCACGTATGGAAAGTTAGTTTTTTTTTTTCATAAAATGGTTAATAAAAATTGAAACCTCTTCAACCTTTCTAAATAGTCACCAGAAAATTCTAAAAAAATTCAGAAAATTCAGATTTTCAAATTTTCACTTAGAAAATTCTAGAACTTGAATTTTCCCTTTATGAAACCATATTCTCTAAACTCAACTATCGTTATTACAACATTTCCTTGTATATACCTATATATACAACAATCTCCCAATAAGTTGTAATAATATATGTCTCACTTGATTGATATTCTATCATGCATAATGGAGTGTGTCTTTTAACTTAAACCTCCCTTTAGTGTAATTGCTCAAGAATTCAACAGAGTTAATGGTGGCTTGGTGCTTAAAACAAAACTCTTATGTGTTGAAATCGGAAACAACACACACATGAGAACACCCACAACATATTTAGAAATTCACTGTTGTTAGCACTATTACGACATTATGCTCTTCCCAGTTTAGTAAACATGTACAAGAGAAAACCCTTTTACTCTTGCTAGAACCGGCACCATTCCTATGTTCACAAAGGTGAAGTTCCTTCTTCTGTCCCTGTTACACAAACATTTATGATTTATAAACTTCATTAAGAGTGTAAAACTCATCCTCAATTACATCATAACAATCTGCACTAATCCATCCTGAATGAGACATAAAATTGGTGCTCTTACTAACCACGTATCAATAGCTTGTTGTTACCCTTTAAACCTCTTTAAATTAAATCAATTCGAGGTTGGGTTCCCACTATTGGTGATTCTCTTAAAAGAAGGGTTTTAGTCTCATTCCAATAGATGTTATCCTTACCAAGTCTCAAGATACACTTCAGTAAAGGACCTATATTATATATAAGATTACATAAGCAATGGACTAGTCTAACCACACTTGGCTTGCCTTACATATTCTCGTCTTCAACTTTTAAGTCTAAGTTCACATTGTATACAACTCATGTATACCACCATATGCATTGTGGTTTCACAATTACTATATAAGGAATGGCTCACTATAGTCGTGGCCACGACACTTTATCAAAACCTTAGTCATTTTATTTCCTTGCATATTACCATTGTAATCAATGCTCTCAATTTAATTCTATAGTAGAGTAAGAAATATACCTTATTTCTTTAATGCTTACACATAGCACCCCCACATGTAGTGATTATCTAACTAGACATAGATATTATTACTCACATCAATAATATAATTAAAATTGAATATTATATATAATAGATATTCATTACAATTAAGTACTTTCTAGTGATCAACCTTAAGTTTTAGAAACTTTGAAAGTCTACATACTATGAAAGCAATGTCTAGTTTAGTTCCATACATGATATGCAATATGTACTTAATACACTAGCAAACTTGAGTTGTGCATCCGACCTTCCAGTAATCTATTTATTTAATATTGGAATCAAAGTGTTTTTGCCTCTTTAAAGATATTAAAATCTAAGAAGCAAGTTCTCAAGACTAATTTCAACATAATAAGATTACTCAAATCTCAACAAAATGAGATAACATAAATCTCAAAATGAGATTAATATAGTGCACATCTCCACTATATTTCTTTACTTGATTCTCATTCATAAAAGACTTTCATTTAATTAAGCAAGGAAATACAAACCCGCAGGTCTTTCAAGCAGACTTCCTTACGAAGATCACTTTTAAAGAAAGTCACTTCACATCTATATGATGCATACTCAAATTATATGTGGAGACACAATCCAATATGTCATTATTGATCCTTGAATGTTCAATTAATAAACTCACTTGTACTCATTTTATTTCACAAAGAGATACTTTCAAAACAGGATCACAATATGTGCTTGTTTAAACTCGAGACATCTACCACACATGGTAGAATTTAATCATAATTAATTTAACATCCTTCTATGTTAATTCTCAATACCTTTATCAAGTACATCTTTGATGAACATTAGCATTCTTATGAATCCATGACTCGTTTAAGGGTTATTCCCCCACACTTTCTTGGACATCATAATTCCACAATTTGAGTTTCTAAACCATTCCAAAATTCACATATATACAAACACTATAATTACATATATCAAAATGTAATAATAGAATTTAGTGAATTTCTTTAAAATTATATGAATGGTTTTAAAGATATCAAACTAATAACACAACTAGTTACTAGCGTATAGATATCAAAAATCTATCTTTTTCCCTCTGTTTCAAACCTTTTACTATTAACCTTAGACCAAAAGATTTTATATCTTATTCTAATACCCACTCACAACCAATTGGTTTTAAAACTAGAGGTAGATCCATTAAGATCCAATTATTATTAAATAATATCAAGTCTATCTCATCATTAATAGCTTTTACAATAGAAAGCTACATCTTTTTAGAAGCACAAAACTTTCTCAAACTTTAGGATCACTTCTCTCAAAGAATACCATGGGTATTATTTAATTAGGACTACACTTTTATTACCTTTAACAAGGTAAGCAAGAGCTTCACATGAAATAAGAATTTGGATTAAAATTCTTTTTATTTTTCAAACTTTGAATCCACCTTTCTTCACTTAGTGAACCACATTTAAATCTTTAATATCAATTAATGTGATATTTAACATTAGAGTCAATTACTCGTGTTTAAGTAGGTATTGAGGTATCCTTGAAATCATCTTTGAATTTAAACTCAATAAATTCAATATCCGTGGATTTCAATCTTATGTTAGACATTAAGTCTAATGAAATACATGTCCTCGAATTTCCTCAAAACCTACATATACACTTTATGTAGCTCTTTGACTAATTAGTCATTTTTAGTCTATCATTTACAAAAGGTTAAACACCCTCACAGTTTAAATGATAAGCATTTGGTCACATTCTTATTTCATAACACATATGAAATACCTTTGAGATGGAACTCTGTTATGCACATAGTATATACTAATCAAAGCTTCTTTCCATTGATCAGATAAGAACTTAGTTGATTGCACTCAAGTTTATGGCATTCACTATATCAAATAGAGTTCTCTCTTTTGACCAAACCATTTTATTAGGGTGTATAAGATATTGCACTTTGGTGTATTATGACATGTTCCTCGCAAAAAAATAATATACATTCAGAAATATTCATCATTTCTAGTTAATATACCATTCAACTCAAATCATCATGCTTATATAAATTATATCATGCTTCGACATAAATTTCAAGAATTTAAAATTTAAAATTTAAAATTTTCAATCTAGCATGTCACAAATAAAGAATCAACAATATAAGTACAACCAAAACATATTGATTAATAAAACTCAGATAGTAGCATATCCATTGCCTACTAATATCCCATTCTTGGACAAGACCATTTTTAAATAACAAATTGGCTTTTCTTGATATTAGGTACATGAAAATATAGCATTGGTCAAGAGAACTTCATGCCAAAACTCAAATTCACTTCAACAAGGCACTTTCTATGAACTTTTGCCTTACTGTGGATGTCCACAAGCACCTCTAGTTCTATGGAAGACTCCTCGTAAGTCTTGAATTGTGCCTTATAGCTGCACACATGCAAAATTGCACCTAAATCAAAACACCAATCGAAAAGATTTGTAATTACAACTATATGAAATATAGTGATCTTTATTACATACATCACTCACCATAGCAATAATGTCCTTAATGAAAATTGCTTCATTGACATTTCCATCTTCATCCTTTTTATTCTTTAAGAACTTATATTCTCAAATGTAATGGTCTTTCTTTCCACGAAGGAAATATGACATTCTACTTGTCATTGTTGGGATCCTTAAAGTTGTTCTTCTAAAACCATTCACACTCTTATTTACATTCAAGTGTTTATTGTTCTTTCTAGAACTTCCAATTTTAACATTGTTCACATTCACTTTAGAATCGGTGTTAGATAAACCTCTAACCAAACTTTCCTCTTCAATTTAGTGATGTGGTCTGAATTGATCTAAAGTGAGATCTTCTGACATGTTCCTTAATGTCTTTACATAGTTTAGAAAATCACTTAGGAAAATATTCATATATTCTATCACTTTAAGAGTTTAAATTCCCATCCTTTAAATTTTCTACTTCACTTTATAACATTTAAACATGTTAAAATTTCATTCTTATATCTCAATTCAAATAAATTCGAAATGCATGCAAATATTCTAACAAAGAAACTCATCAATCAATTTGAAATTCATATTGCCCATGAACAAAAAATTCGTACCTTCAATGTTCAAGCAATGAACATGGTTTTTAATGCATTCACAATGTGAAAGAATCATCACCTGTCTTGCCAACAAAGAAACTTGTTTTTTTAAGCCTTATTCCATTGAATCTTCTTTATGTTCGATTCATCATTTGAAGAACTCTTCAAATCCAAGCCAATTGCTCTTTCTACCATGTAAAATTGGTTCCATCAAAGCGATCTAATTTCACCAAACCATGGTTCAACATCTTCAAAGTTGTACCATCATTTACTCCTTGTCTTGTAGTCAAATATTATCTAAGATTGTTAGGGATATTACATAAAGTAATAATGGAAGAACAAGACAAACAGAAAATAGACAAATAGAAAATAGATAACTTTGAGACATTATATTGTTTTCCTTAGACAATATTTGCCCTCCACACTTTTGTTGCTAAAGGGTTATCACAAATTTTTCTCCAAGATAGAACTAAGATGTTGGATTCTACAGATAGCAATTCTAGAGAATGACCACAGGATTCTTGTGTTTCTCTTGTGTTTTACCTTGTGAACATCAGTCTCTATTTATTCCCATAGGGTTATGTTTCATAAAAAGGCATGTATGGTGAGTTTTTTTTTTCATAAAACGGTTAATAAAGATTGAAATCTCTTCAACCTTTCTGAATAGTCACCAAAAATTTTGCAAAAAGTTTTAGAAAATTCCAAAAAGTTCAGATTTTTAATTTCCCTTAGAAAATTCCAGAACTTGAATTTTCACTTTATGAAATCATATTCTCCAAACTCAACCATCATTATTACAACCTATCATTGTATATACCTATATATACAACAAAAGTGACTAGGTATATTCATCTATCTAGAAGGTTACACCAAGGAGATACCCTATTTCCATACCTTTTCATTATTTGTGCGGAAGGGCTCTTGATGCATTGTTCTTTAGGGAATAGGGAGGCCATATATATTTTCCCTGAAAGTAATAGCTAGTAATATCATAAAACATTTCTTTGCTCATTACTAGTTATTAGGGACTGAAAATCCTTTATTTTTAGTCGTTTTTCTATTGAATTTTGCAGAACATACTGTAATTTTCTCACTCAAGTGAGTATTGATGCATGTAGGTATTGCCGATGGTAGGAGTTTTTATTTATTTATTGTTGGTGGCAGGCATAGGTACGTTGTTATTTGGCAGATTTGAGTAGTGCGGTATATAGTGTTGTGCAATGTTAGTCATCATTTTTCAGTCTAAGTTTCTCTTAATAATGTTGGAGGGTTCTCTATTTTTATTGACTAATAAAACCATTTACGTGAATAATTAACTTATTTAAACCAAGTCAAATTTGACAAAATCAAGCAGGTCATATAAATATAAATAATGTAACTTCATGCAAACGCATGGATGCATTTAAAATTAAATAAAATTTTTATTATAAAAATATTAATAATTAGTCAAATTAATTTTTTTTAAAAGCGTGACACATGCATTCATGCATACATATAAATACATTTAAAATTAAACACAATTTCTATCATAAAATATAAATAATTAGTCAAATTATTTTTGTAAAGTAAACGTAATTAGTAACATATTAAAATTCTTACCTAAGTTTAATACTACTTATGATCATTTTTTTTTCTAATTTTTAATAAGATAGAACGTGCGGTGATTATTGTTATGTGGTGATTTTTATTTTATTTATTTTTTGAGAAACATGTGCTGATTTTTATTGAGTATATGTGATTTTTTTTTTTCTAATTTTATAGTCCATTAATATTAGATTCTTAGTATTTGTACTCATTAAATCACTTCACACAAAGATTAAAAGCTTAAGTAGACACATGGCACAAAATTGGATTATAATTTCAAATTCTAATTCAATTTTCTCTAAAATTTACCTATTAATTTATATATATATAGATGACTTATAAGTTTGAATTTTTTTAGTTATATGATTATGTTTTTTATGGTTTATTATATTGGACTCCTCGTTTTCTACGCTAAATTAACTAATTTGGCACAAAAATTTAAAGTTTAAATTAGATGGGACACATGGCGCAAAATTAAACTCTAATTGAAATTCTATTTTACACTAAATTAACTCACTTGGCACAAAATTTTAAAATTTAGATTGGATGTGACACATGGCGCAAAATTAGACTCTAATTGAACTCCAGTTTGAAATTTAATTGGATTTTTTCTTTACTTTACCTATTATTATATACTAGACAATAAGTTGGGATACACGAATAGCAAGAGACCTTCCAAGCCTAATCTACCCAGTGCACCTAAGCCCTCCAAGCTCCTACTCCAACGCTTCTCAGAACTGTGTCTTGTTTAATTTCCCGGATCCCGCAATACGCCCTATTGCATCCACCAAAACTTGGCTTCTTTCAATACTTCCCAACAGCACAAAAAACTCACTAGACACTCAATATAGGTGTGGTAAATGTTTGGGCTATCAATCTTTCAAGGATTTGGAAATGGAGAGGTAGGAATAGAGGAAAACCACAATAAATGGTGTAGAGAATTGTGGGTATGACAATCTCACACTCTCAAGGGTTTGAGGTAGTGTTTTCTCTCTGAAAAGCTCTCTGTTCAATATGTGGATAATGATGGTATATATAGTGTGTATGAGGATGTAATGGAGTAGATAGGACAAAATAGCAAAGCAGACTGTTTCGTAGGTATCTCGCGAGATGGCCTTACCCGCGAGACACTTGTGAAACCAGCTGTCTCCATCCTATCCTGACTCTTCGCATTCTAGTCATGTGCTGGGCACATGCATCACTTCGTGGGATGGCTAGTCGCGAGCGACCCACGAAAACTCCTTTTGTCTTCAATAGATGCCTTGAGTCTTCACACCATCTCTCTCTCACACAACCTTTACAAATAAATCCCACATAAAATATAGGGTACAAAAGATTGAACAAAACTACAATAAAATTTGGCATAGAATTAAAGCCAACACATAATAGTTATAAATTACAACTTTACATTTTTCTTAATGTGAATCTTTACATATACCTTAAGTAAACTCTATATATTCCACTTCTTTAGATGTGTAAAATCATAGACTACTACTTCATAATGATAGTAGCTAATTAGTTTTACCACTTTTTTTCATAATTTCATTTATAACGTTTTTTACTATTATTATATATTTACTGGCTAATGATTTTCATAACAGAGGTGTTAAATGAGATGTAGCATTGTTTATTATATTTTTAAATGTAATTGCGTATGAAGATTACATAGATATATATATATATATATATATATATAAAGTTAATTGAAATGTCAAAAATTGGATTTTAAAATTTTCTAACTTTATTTCTTATGTAATTTCTATATTACATGAGAACATCTCCTTTTAGTTATGAATTAGAGTTTGACTAGTTTTAAGTTTAAATTTATTGCTATGATTGTGTATAATTATTGATTATTGATTCAATTTTTTATGTGAATATAACAATTGATTTTATTGCACTGTAAAGTTTTTAATGTTCTCCATATGAATCATATTTATTTTATATTTTTACTTCTCCTTACAACTTCTTTGTTTTCCAATTAATAGTTACTAATTGACATTACAACCTCTTTGTTTTCCAATTAATAGTTACTAATTGACATTTGATTTTTTTTTCTTTACCATCTCTCTCTCTCTCTCTCTCTCTCTCTCTCTCTCTCTCTCTCTCCATTGGCAATCTATTGTTTTCCAAAATTTGATGATGATTTTATTGCATTAAATATGCATTGTAGTTTTTTTTTTTTTTTCACTCAATTTTTCTGCCCTAAAGTTAGTATATCCATAACTATTAGTTTCTTTATATTATATTTGGTTTAATATCCTCTTTTTTTTTTAATTTAGTGTTTCCCAATTGGCATTTGTTTTGTATTATATTTTTTCTTTGATGTATTGGGTTTGAGAATGAGTGTGTCCCTAGTATTACTCCACTTTATGAGGACACTTTTATTTATTGAATTTAAGCAAAAATTTAAAATAAAAAGTAGAGAAAAATATAAATAATTTGCTGATATGGAAGATGTGGGGAGATGTATAGTGATATAAAGGTAGAAGGTAGTGGGGAGATGAAAAGATAAAGGTAAGGAAAAAGATTGGACAAAGTGTAAATGTTTAAAAAAAAAGTACAATTTTTAAAGGACAATTTTATTGATTTTAATTTAAATAAAATTTCCATGTTTAATTATTAAAAATAAAAAAGAGAGAAAATATAAATAATTTAATGATGAAGAAGATGTGTCTGAATTTAAATGTTGAATAACATAAGATGAGAAGAAAAAAAAAAAGTAAAAATAAAATATATAACAATAAATACCAATAAAGAGAATAATTGCACATAACTGACTTTTGTTCTTTCTTATAACTCAAATTAAGATTGATGGTTTTTTTTTAATATGTGTTTTAGGATTGTGCCTTTTTAATTTCCCATAAGAAAGTCTTTTCTTTCCCTTTTATAATTTTGATTGAATTTTGGTTTGGATTAATACTTAGTTGTTTTTGGAAATAGGAATTTGAATATGCCTACCAATTTTTTGACTAATAAATTATTATAAAATCTATTTTTTATTTCTTTGGTTTTATTTTAATTTTGGTTAAGTTAACATTGTAATTTTGTGATAATTTTTTTATTATGATAATTTTCTTATTCCTTAGGAGATAAGTTGTATATTAAGCAAATGTAACACACTACAACAAAGTTAGAAGAATATGGTTCACCTTAAAAAATATTAATGAAAGACACAAAAAAAAAAAAAAATTAAAATGATATATTTGTAGAGATAAAAAGATAAAAAAAAAAAAAAAAGCTTTAAAAATCTTTTTTTTTTTTTTTTGAAAAAAAGACAATGCTTGAAGTAATTGTTACTTTTTATATATTACACTTCATTGCATTATATTTATATTCTCATACATCGCGCGAGTCTACCGCTAGTTTTCTATAAAAACTTAATGATTCTACAAGTGTTCTATTGGGAATAAATTCTAATCTTAGGTTGCTAAATGCAAATGTAGTAGAAACATGGTGAGAGAGAATAATGGGTTGTGCTCATGGTTAGTGTAATAAGCATGTGATATGATTGTGGGCTTCCTTTATAATAGGATCTTTTGTTACTTTTAGAGCAAACAAAATGACGCCCTAATCCTCACCCAAAATGTTTTCCTATAATGACAAGCTTTATCTTTTAACCTCTAAGAAATGCAATGCAATGGCCAAAGGGTATGCCCCTTTAATATATTGTCTCTAATCAAATAAACAAAGGCCCTTGTCCCCTTTAGGTACAGGTTTATATGGAATTCAATTGTTTTCAATTTTTTCTTTTCTCTGTAAGAAAGAACCATCAACCTTAACTAACCCAAAAAAAAAAAACCATCAACATTAATTAGGGTTATAAGAAAGAACAAAAAAAGGGTAACATTTAACAATTAAAGAGAAAAAAAATTTAAAAACAAATCTAAATGGCATTAACCAATGCGGAGTTTTAAAAACTCTTGGTTTACCTAGAATATAATAGATAAAATAAAAATGAGACTAATACTAATTCTAGGGAACATATATAGAGAAATAGAAATAAGGATGCTAATTAAAGAACATTGGCAATACCATCAATCCCGTTTGAAGCTTAATCATAGCTCCACTAATTTGCTGACTTTTAACTTTTGGCTAGTATATATTCAGGCGTTCTCCAATGCCGTAAAATTCCTTATTGTCTAGCTTTACTTGAATTCTCGCAAACTACCCGATTGAATTAAGTGAGAAAATTAGCATACTGATTCTAATGTATAAAAAAAAAAAAAAAAAAATTCCAAAGATTAGTAATTTGGCATAAATAGAAGAATGTATAAAAAAAATTCATCAAAAAATTGATAGAGAAAGAGAGAGAGACCTTTTTTTGAATTCTGGCAAACTACCCGATTAAAAGTTGAAAGTCAGCAAATTAGTGAAGCTTAATCATAGCTCCACTAATTTGTTGACTTTCAACTTTTGGCTGGTATACATTCAGGCGTTCTCCAATGCCGTAAAATTCCTTATTGTCTAGTTTTACTTGAATTCTTGCAAACTACCCAATTGAATTAATTGAGAAAATGAGCATAATGATTCTAGTGTAGGGGAAAAAAAGAAAGAAAGAAAGGATTCCCAAAGATTAGTAATTTGGCATAAATATAAGAATGTATAAAAAATTCTTCAAAAAATTGAGAGAGAGAGAGAGCGAGAGAGAGAGAGAGAGAGAGAGAACCTTTTTTTGTGAAAGAAAACCATGCATAGAATGGAATAGATAGTTACAAATTTATAGTAAGAGAGTATGAATAAGAAGAAACAAAATAAAGGAAGATGAAGAAAAAGAAGAATAATAATATTTATATAAAAGGTAGTGGGGAGATGAAAAGTTAAGGGTGAAAAAAGGTTGAAAAAAGTGTAAATATTAAAATAAAATAAAAAGTAATTGTTAAAAACAATTATAGAAAAATTGAAAAGAAAATGATAATGAGGTGGACACTGATGTGGCTTAACTGGAGTGTAACAATAATAAATGATACGCTTCAGTTTTTAGATATATATAGATATGGATTATATATGAATACTCATTTTATTAACCATATTACAAATTACAAAACTTTCTTAAAAACTAGTTTTGATTAAAATTCTATTGCTTTTTCCCTTCAAAATATCGCAATAATGTTGCAATTCCCCAATGTAAAATCCCCCTCCATCTTTTTTCTTTTTTTTTTAGAATACAAAAATACACACACATACAAGAGAAATGAAATGAGGTTCTAACTTCTACCACAAAAGTACACTACAAACTCCATTAAACAAGTCATGGTAATTTATAAGGGAGAGTGAAGCAAATTATATTACACATAACACACTTTTTTTCTTCTTCTTTCCCCTTTTTAAGTTAATGTTCAACAACCTTACTATTTTTCTGTTTCTTTTTTATTTCCCTTTTCCCTTCCAACAACCATAAGTTAATGATATTGCAATTTTTTAATGAAAAGACCTCTTTGTTCTCTTCTTAAATGACAAAGATAGGTTGTTGAAATCCCCTAAACGACAAACACCTGTTATCTTCTTCTTTCCTAGTTCTTCTAAAGTTTATATATATTTAGTTTAAGAATTAAGACCTTTTTAGATCACCCAGTGAAGGCATGTGTTGGAGGGTTGAATTGAAGTAAAAGAAAAAGTTGTTGGATTTCCATTGTAATTTTAAGCAATCACATTTAATGAACAAAATATGGAAGCTTCAGCAGCAACAAAATATTTGTGTACTAGATTAACGAATCTTCTAAAATGTATTCAGGCTACTATAGCAGAAGATAGCATGCAACAATATATACTCGGCAGTTTTTGCTACAAAATCACTAATCATGACTTGCTATACTTTCACAATGAAACACCGAACCACTAATAAGTAATAACCCAATTACAAAATGGAAATTCCTAATATCCCATACACACAACAAATCCAAAGTACATAATTCCCACATGGAAAAGTACTAAAATCACTCTTGCTGGTTGATAAAGGAAGCAAACTTGTTGACCAAATCAACAGCCTTCGCACAATCTGGCTTCATCAAATGGAAAACATGATCCTCTTCTTCATGCTCCACAACCTCCACAGTTCCAACCCAAGCACTCTTCTTTAACTCCTTATAGTAACACTCACCCACACCTCTTAAATGGTCCTTCTCAGCAAAAATTATCAAAACCCTCTCACACCCAAGCTTGGCCAAATCCTCCTGTGGAGGCTTCAGCCTAGGATCCTCCAACCCACCATTTGTTGGACACATGTACAACCACATTTGATCATCCTCCATTCCACAAAAAAATGGATGTACCAAAATCAACCCAACAACCTTAATACCCGGTAACCCAATTGACCCGACCCGAACTGCCAAAGTATGAGAAACATTCCCTCCACCACTATCCCCACCAATGAAAACCCGGTTAAAATCTGCGTACTCGTTCAACCATGACTCTGTCCCATTTCCATTAACATGAGATGCAACCCATTGGAGCCCCGCCCATGAGTCCTCGTAACAAGCGGGTATGGGTCGCTCCGGAAAAAGCCCATATTCAATTGAGACTGCTATGGCATTGGCTTTAGAAGCCAATGAGTTGAGGTGGTTATGGTAAAGTGGAGAGAAGGCAGACTCGAAGCAAAAGCCACCACCATGGATGTAGAAGAGTAAAGGGAGTTTCTGGGTCGGGTCATGGATCTTGGGTAAGAAAATTCGGGCTGAGATGGAGGGTTCAGTTGAAATAACTACGTCTTTGGATTGGATCCCAGTGATTGGATCATCGGAAGGTGGGATCTTTTGGTTTTGAGTCCATTCAAATTTTTCAACCCGGCCATCTTTGTAGACCCGGAAGAAGCGGAATTCATGGGCTATTTCATTGTTGGTCGACTCCATTTGAAAAGGCAAAAGATGAAGAAGATGATGAAGAAGAAGAGTGCAGAAACTTAAAAGTGAGTTTGGTAAGAAAAGTAATAGTCAAGTAATGAATAAATAGGCGCGGGTAACAGAAATTCCATTATTGTATTATGAGCTGTGAGTTGTTAGGAAAAGTGGTCTTATGCATAGCTACAGTAGTTATTTTCTCTTTTCTGTATATTACATGAAAAGCATGTCTTTTTGTTTTTGCTTTTGCTTTTTCTTTTGCTTTTTTGTGGGGCGAAGTACATGAGAATTGAGGAGCATGAATTTGTAGGATTCATGTCATGTCATGTCATGTCATGCGTTACAAATACTAGCTGTGACGTCCACAAGCCAATCGATCATGGCATCAAAGACCAGCCAGGTGAAAGAATCTAGTTCATGATCAGGACGGAACTAGAGCTTTGGGTTAAAGGAGGCGATTTACTATTAGTTATATACGGTCTTGATTTTGCTACTTAACTGTTGAGATTTTTTTTTTTTTTTTGGTTAAGTAAGAATAAAATTATTTTTATTCCGAAATTTTTAAAAGGCAGGGTTATTTATTTTGGATAAGATTAATTAATTGAACCATTTTATTTTTTTTAGTTTTACTGGTAATTTTTATTGTTGAGCTTTTTTTTCTTTTGGCTTGTATATTTTGTTTTAAATTTTAGATTTATAAATTTTTTATGGCCACTAAAATGAGGAAAATGCTAGAGCTACAATTTTTTTTTAAATTACTGATGTGATAAGTGGTTACTACTTACTAGTAAGTAAAAAAATGATGTGAGTGGTGTGTCTATATGCAAACCAATAAAAATTTGCTACAAAAACAATTTGTAAAAATGTTATAAAAAAACTTATGAGTATAACATTACTCTTAAAAGAATCAATGATATTGTTAAAGGGAAACAAAATGTAATTTTATATAATAAAATTGCTAAAATTAATACACATATATATATATATAATAATAATATTTTTTTAAAAAATAAAATCTAGGGTGGCCATTGCCCCCCCCCCCCCCCCCTCGTCCAAGGGTGGTTCCATCCCTGCATGATGGCCACCTTTTGCGCAATTTTTCGAGAATAATGTACGTTCATGACGAGTTTCACAAACATTTTTTTATAGATTTTTATTGGTTTTGTACTGCCACTTCACTTATAGAAAATCTATCGTGTATTTGCCTCTCTCGTATGGATAGGTCCAACGAGTTTGGGCAAATATATACATGGAGAAGGTGTTTGAAAAGTGATGAAATTTACAGTTTATTATAGTTTTTATTTTATTTTTGTTATTATTTATGAGTTTTATTACATTTTTTTGTATTATTTATGAGTCTTATTAAACTCTTTAGCTAGCTTTAGCTTTTTTTACAATATTTTCGGTAAAAAGTTTTCAGTCTCAAATAAATAAGCTGTTATCAAACAGATCCAAAATATCACCTCCACTTAAAGCACTTGCATCATAGCATTCACATGACTTAATGTATAAATTGTATAAGAGGTAAGTTTTTGCACATCTAACATTAAAAATCATTTGTATCAATCTATGTAAACTTGTATAGATTTAGATTGTCACGTTACAATTTACATGCAAATCTATTTTTTAATATTGCTTTAAAAAAATTATATAGATAAAAATAATATTTTAATAAAATGTAGTGTATAATAGATGTTGTGACATGAATGTTTTTATAAAATAGTTATGCAAAATAGAAAAAGTAAATTCTTATATTAAATTAAACAGAAATTTTACACGAACTAATATGTCGTTACCTTTAACAAATTATTTATAATTTCATTATTTTTAGAAATATATCCCACACGTAGCAGAGATTAAAATGCAAATCCTGAAAACAGACACAAAACACAAAAACAAGGGTGCACTAGAGCCAAAGGTGTTAATAGTGAGGGAAACTAGCGAGATTTGAGTGTACATATAAATTGTAATTGTAGGTTGGAAGTACTTGTAATTTGTAAGAATGAAGATACTGTTGTACTAGACTTGGAAGAAAAGCCCAACAAAAAAAGCCCATCCCAAAGCTCGGAGGATCTTCTAAGTATTCAAGTGGGTTCAACAGCCATGACCCATGGGCCAAACAAAGTGGACCTAAACCTTCTACACGAAGTAATCTTCAACAGTCTGTACGAGTTTTTTATTTTTTATTTTTTTTGATGAACAATTTGTACGAGTTATTTGATATGTCGTGGGCTTAATATGATACATGACGTGACATTAAGGTTTTTTAATTTATTTTATTTTTTTATTATTATTATAATTTAAAATTACAAAATATATCATATTATCTTAATCTCATCACTTTCTTAAAGCAATTTAATGTTGTATTTTTGTATTGAGATTACATTAATGTAAAATTACAATAATGTAATATTACAACATAATATAACATCACGGTAAACCAAACGCCCCTTATTATTTCTATTTCCTTTTTATTTAATTTTTCACAACAAAGTTCACACAAGTGTAAGAATGTTGAGATCACCCAAATGACAAAGACTTGTCATATTTTTTCCTTTATATTAAAGTTGGATTCTATTAACAGGTGCTCTTGAAGCATTTTTTAATAGAATATTTTTTTTAAAAAAATTATATCACTTTCATGAAAAATACAAAAAACTACTATAAAAATAATAAATAAAAAAATTCTCATAAAAAATTTCTAAAAATATTTCTTAAATTAATATCTTTAGGATATCCTTTAAAGTTTATGTATACATTTGACCTTTAGATCATCCCATGAAGAAATATCTTGGGAGTTGAATTGAAATAAAAAGAAAAAAGTTGTTGGTTTTCCATTATAATTTTAAGTTGTCACCAACGCATTTAATGAACATAATATGGAAGGTCAGTGTAGCAACAAAATATTGGTCCACTAGGTTAAGGAATCTTCAAAAATGTTTTCAGGCCACTAGTCAAATATAGCATGCAATAATACTTGGAATTTTGGTACAAAATCACTAATCATGCTTTGCCATACTTTCAAAATGAAACACTAATGACCCAATTACAAAATGAAAATTCCTAATATCCCCATACTCAACAAATCCAAAGCACATAATTCTCACAAGGAAAAGTACCAAAATCACTCTTGCTGGTACAAAGGAAGCAAACTTGTTCAAATCAACAGCCTTCTCACAATTTGGCTTCAAATCTATTTTTGTGTTTTTGATATGCTGGTGCTACTTTGCATTTAGTAGTTTTTTAATATACATCTTTCTTACCTATCAAAAAAAAAAAAAAAAAATTACCACATCACTTCACGAAAATAAAATAAAATAAAATTTTGTAGTTTAACTTTTTTTCAAACTTTAGTGGTTTTAGTCCTCTAGAGTTATTTATTTGTGGAGCCTAACTTTGACGCCGCAATCATACACCATGCAAAGCATTATAACTGTAACATTATTCAAGAAACAGTAACATATTGTAACTATTTAAAGAAAAAAAAACACTATTATTTAGAGCATATTTATTAAAAAATAATTATTTATAATTTCATTATTTTTAGAAACACATCCTAAAAGTGGCAGAGATTTCAAATGCAAAACTTTAAAACAGACACAAACACTGAAACACACAATAGGGAGGGATACACTAGGGAGGTTGGGATGAATTTGGAAGAATGAAGAGAGCCTTGTACTCGGAACAAAAGCCCATGAAAAAACAAGCCCATCCCAAAGCTCTAACGATCACCTAGATCTAAGTTGGGCTCAATAGCCGAAACCCATAAGCCGAACAAGGTGGGCCTAACCCTCCTTCAAGAAAGATACAAAACGTTTAATCAAAGCTTGTGCCTTCACATAACTGAGATCCTCTATATGAAAGCAATGCTCTTCTCCTTCGTTCTCTACAATCTCTACATTTCCACCCCATCCACTCTTTTTCAATTCCTCATAGTACCTCCAACCCACCTCTCTTAAATGGTCCTTTTGAGCCACAAAAACCAACACTCTCTCACACCCAAGCCTAGCCAAATCCTCTACAGCCGGTTTCAGCTTAGGATCCTGCAACCCACCATTTCCAGGATACATGTACAGCCACATTTTGTCATCATCCGTACCACCAAAATACGGGTGCACCAAAATCGCCCCAACTAGCTTCACACCCGGTAACCCGTCCGACCCGACCCGAGAAGCCAAATAATGAGAGATATTGCCTCCAGCACTGTCCCCAGCGACAAAAACTCTTTCCAAATCAGCATGTTCGTTTAGCCACGCCTCGGGTCCATTTCTCTTAGCGTGGGACGCGACCCACTGGAGCGCAGCCCATGAATCCTCGTAACAAGCTGGGATCGGGTGCTCCGGAGCTAGCCTGTACTCGACCGAGACAGCGATGACGTTAGCCTCGGATGACAACGTTGTTACGTAGTTGTGTAACTTCGGAGAAAACGCAGATTCGAAGCAGAAGCCGCCACCGTGCACATAGAAAAGGACGGGGAGTTTCCGGGTCGGGTCTTGGATCTTGGGTAAGAAAATGCGGGCGGAGATAGCGGGTTCAGATGAAACGACGACGTCCTTGGATTGGACCCCGGTGACTTTGTCGTCAAACGGTGGCGTTTTTTCTGTGGATTGGAATTTTTCAATGTGACCGTTTTTGAGTACCCTGAAGAAGCGGAATTCATGGAGTATTTGGTTTTGGTTGGTTTGAGAGTTCATGCTTTGAGATGGGTAATCAGCGTAGAAACGGGATTTGAATCTGGGTCTTGGGTACGATGTGGGTCCAAGAAAGAGACGTTGGAAGTGAGGAAAAGATGGTCGAAGAAGAAGGATATTTAAAGAGTTAGCCATAAAGGAAACTTTCATGATTGATGGGTTAATTATTAAAGAGAGACAGAGGCACCTTAAAAAAGAAGGGTAGTGTGGCTGTAGATGGAATATGACTTTGGGCAATAACGCGGATGCTGATTGGATTTTGATTCTGTGATATCAAGTTTGGACGGTGCAATCCTCATTAACGCTAACATTGCGTTCAAAGCTGGCAGTGGTTTCAAACTCTACAACTACTATGGGAAGTCCGAAATTCCAGCCAATTTATTGCATCTCTTATTTCGGTTGTGGAAGTAAAGAGTGATATATATGGGTAGCAAAAATAAGTGATATTGATGCAATATTACCCATGCATGACAGCTCACCAATTATTACTCCTATTAACTCTAATTCCCAGCAATCCCAACGGCAAGTATTTAATATGGTCAAAATTTCAGACAACGAAAAAGTGCAACAACAAAAATGAAGGGTAATGAGCCGGATCAGTCCAATCAGCCTCCACACCGTGCCATTTGGAAACCACCTCCATGGCCGACGATGCTATTTTTCGGGAACAAAATTCTATGGGTGTTGTTTTGGATATGGGAGGTGGATTAGTGTTGTTTCGGAGATCGACTATTGATGTAATTGTGGAGGGTTCAGTCACAAATTATATTGATATAATGTTTCAAGAAGAAGATAGGTCAAGGATTGAAGTGACCATCCGAGATTGCTAAGGAAAAGACTTGGCACACATGGTCGGAATCATCCCTCTCCCCCTAACTGTCATAGAGCCTGAAACTTTGGCTATATCAACGGCTTAACAATTTGATACTGATCTGAGTTCGAAAGATGTCATCCCAGAGGGAGATTCAAAGATTGTTACTGATGAAGCGCGACTTCGTCAGTCAAGAAGCAGTGAGACTGGAAGGAAAAAGCCTGAACCTTGTCCTTGACGTGGGGATGACGGGCAAACCTGTGAACGTGGTCACCGGTGTGGTGCCTGCCAACACAGCTCCGATGCTTAAGTCAGTTTTTTGGAAATTATACTTAGAACAAGAAAGAACGGATGTGCTGTTATATTTTTCGTACCTTTTTCTGGTGCCTCTTTGGAGGGTTTATATATTTCCCCTTGGCCTTCTAGCCGTTGTAGCATTTATGGTGGTTTTAGTACTGTTTCAAGTAACGCCTTTCACTTAATAGTAAGGCTTTAATTCTCCTCCAACGGGAGGTACAGTTGTTTTATCCAGCCTGGGGTATTTATGGGTAACACTTAATGCTCCAGCTGTTTCGCCTGCCTTCGTGTATGGTATCCTTGTCCTCATGAGCTTTGTCGTCTGCTGAAGTTATTCGTCTGTGATGTTTTGTCGTCGGTACTAATATCGTCAGTCCCGTCAGTTGCCCCCGGATTACTTGGTCGTCATGACATGTCGTGACGACCATGGAAGATGAAAAGTCGACAGGCGACTCTTGGATTCTCGTGCCGCATTGAATGCGGGGTGGTGGCGCCGTACTGATCGTGGCCACGTGGCGTGTCTCAATAGGCAAAGTTAATGCCCCATCATTTGTCTTTTCGTTTTTCCCGCTGCTTCTCTTCAGTTTCTGTGCTATTTGGGTTTATAACTTCTCTTTCTTTGTTTTCTGCTATTTTTTCAAAAGCTGCTCTCCTTGCTCTGGGTGTTTTTCTTTTTCTTTGCCATCATTCTTTTTCCGGTGGGTTTTCTTTTTTCGAATCGAAGTACTGTGCGGCGGCATCTGTGTGGTGGAGCCTCTGTTTTCAAGGTATTTGCCTCGACTTTCGACTTCATTTCGTTTTCCTTCCTTTTGCTACTTTTCTGATACCTTGCTTCCTTTTTTTTTTTTTTTTTTGTATATATATATGGGGGTTTTAGCTTGTGTTTGTTCTTCTTTCTTTTCTGTCTCTAAATTTTGATGGTTAGTAGTTCGGAGGTTAGGATAGTCTGTCCTTCAATTTCCTTTTTATTTGCGCGTTTGGGGGGTTTTTTAGACAGCCCTCCACGTCTAGGAAGTTTTGTGTGTGAAGGTAACTGTTTGGGGGTAGTGTTGGAAGATTTGTTACTTTTGCTTCGTCGGTCCGTAGATTGGTACAGGGGTAAAGATAGAGTGCCAGAAATTATGTCTGATGTCAGGTCGAGCGAATTAGATACTGTGCTATCGTCCAGCGACGACCCAGTGGGGGGAGACACAGCAATTTCGGGTCTCCGAGAAATTAGGGATTTCCACGCCCTTAGTGAAGAGTGTGGTCTTGACGCTGAAACCCTAGGGAGGTTTAGGGATAGGTTTCAGTTTCCAGAGCAGGTGAGGTTCCGTTTACCTGGAGTGGATGATCGAGCGTGTAGCTTTTTTCCGGGGGAGGTTTGTTTCTACGAAGCAGCTTTTTTGTGTGGTTTGAGATTTCCCGCCCATCCCTTTTTGATGGAGATGTTGGATTACTTTGGCATAGCTCCTGGGCAGCTTATGCCTAATTCCTGGAGGATAGTGGTGAGCTGTATGGGTATCTGGATGGCAGCCGTGGATGGGGATATGCTCAGAATGGACGAGCTCGTCCATCTGTATCGTTTGAAGTCGTCTAGGGAGTATGGGTACTACGAACTAGTGCCCTGGGAGAGGAAAAATAGGATTGTCAAGGGATTACCATCATCTTTCAGGTACTGGAAGTCCCGGTTTTTCTTTGTGTCGGGGGACGATTTTGAGACCCCTTCGGGTGAGCCCTGGGGTGATGTCCCGAGATTGAGCCGTCGGTGGGGAACCCCGACTTTAGGTGCGTCAACCTCCATCTTCGTCCATTTTGTTTTGTTGCATACTGGTTGCATTTACTGACGAAGATTTTTTTGTTTGCTCTTTGCAGTTACGAAGCGACCGAAGCTAAAGAGCCGTTATAAGGAGAGAGTATGAAAAGCCATTGAATACGCGCAGACTGTTGAGGATTGGGACGATCTTGTGAGCCGCAGAACCCTTGCCTTCTACTGTTTAGGGCCAGAGCCTTCCTCCTTCGTCCTCCGTAACATCGAGATAGAAGAAAAGAAAAGTAAGTACTTAGCTCGTGAGTGAACTTTGTCCCTCTTCGCCTTCGTCTATGTAATCTCCATTTTTTTTTTTTTTTTTGTAGAGATGACTACGAGATTTAACAGGGACTTGTATGCCAAGATTAAATCGAAGAAAAATGAACCTCTGTCAAATCTAGGAAAGAAAGGAGTCCGGGTGAAAGACTCTACCGCCTCCCCCGCAGTTCAAGTTACTCCCGTCACCTCTGGAGGGGAGGTAGTGAGGACGGCCTCGCCTTCGACGTCAATCGAGGAGCTTCCTACTCCTGTTTCTAAGAGGCCACGATTGGCCATGGAGAAGGATAAGGGTGCTATTCGATCGTCGACGATCTGGGACGACGAGGGCTTGGCGGTTGAGAGGGCACACGGCGCCGTGGCTGCTGAAGATTTGAAGGCTATCTCCGGACTGCCTTTTACTAGCGTCGCGAGTCGTCACGTCCAGAAGATCGTGCAGGTAAGATTTCAACATACAGTGATCCTGGGATTCTTTTTCCACATTCCCGTGTTGACGACCGTGGTCCTTGTTCCAGGTATTGGGGGAAAGTTTGCATATTACTTCAGAGTTTTTATCCCAGGAAGCTAAGACGGCTTCGATGGAGTCGAGAGTAGGAGTTTTGGAGGCAGAGAACTCTGGATTAAAGAAAGATCTGATCCAAGCTATGGGCGATGCCAATGATCTGAGGGAGAAGCTGAAGGGGGCAAAGGACGATCTTAGGGCTGAGCGTCATTTGACCCTGGAGAAGGATGAACAGCTTTCGTCTTATAAGGAGAAGTTGAAGACGATCGCGGCTAGGTCAGTCGAGGCATTCCAGACTACTGAAGAGTATAACACAGTCTTACTTAGCTGGTACTTCAAGGGGTTTGAACTCTTGAGGAGGTACTTGGCCAAGCATCCTTCAGGAATAGATCTGGAGAACCTCGACTTCGAGGAGATTGACCAAGAGTTGGCTGCCGACGAAGCTGCTCAGTCTTCCTCTGCTCAGCCTACTGCCTCCGAGACTGCTCTAGCTAATGATCCTGCCCCGGATGATGCCGCGCCCGCCAATAATTGAATTAAGACTCTTCTGGTTGTAATCGCTATGTGTTTTATTTTTTTTTTTTTTAGTTCTATTTTTGAAACTGCTTCCCTTTTGTGAACAATTGGCTGGAAAGTGGCTTGGCCCAATGTTTATGGGTCTTAAGACAATGGATTTTCCCCTCTGTTTTTTTTTTTTTTTTTTTTTTTTGGGCTTTAACTGCATGCACTGGTTTTTCTTCTGCACCTTGGTAATATAGCTGCTCTTACTGTTTCCTTTCTTATCCCATCAGCGACGTTGTCTTTTTGCACTTTCGTTTTGAGCTAAGTGATCTTCTTACATAGAAAAATTTGAGATTCAATGTCTCATTAGATCGTCAGTAACTTACATCCGTCACGGCGGAATCTTGTTACTTAGAAAAAATTTGAGATTCAATGTCTCTTTAGATCGTCAGTAACTTACATCCGTCACGGCGGAATCTTGTTACTTAGGAAAAATTTGAGATTCAATGTCTCTTTAGATCGTTAGTAACCTACATCCGTCGAGGCGGAATCTTGTTACTTGGTCGAGATTGTTTAAACTTTTGAGTTGAGAGAACCTGTGGAAGAAAAAATATTCTCATTAATTTGTAATGCATTCATCAATTACATTCATTGGTGGTACTTCCTCAAATGCTCAATATTCCATGGCCTCGGGAGTTTTTGCCCGTTCAAGGTTTCCAGGTGATAGCTTCCTTGTCTGGAGTAATGTGTGACTCGGTAGGGTCCTTCCCATGTAGGACCTAGCTTCCCCTGTGCTGGATCTTTTGTGGCTGTACTGACCTTGCGTAGGACGAGGTCACCTATTTCCAGTCGTTTGAGCTTCACCCTCTTATTGTAGTATTCTTCCATCTTCCGCTGGTACTTGGTCATTTTGCTGGATGCCTGATCTCTTACTTCGTCGAGACAGTCAAGATTGACTCTGAGTTGCTCGTCGTTATCTTCTTCGTGGAATGCTTCTCGTCTGAAACTGGTGATTCCCACCTCGACTGGAATGACAGCTTCGGTGCCATAAGTGAGTCTGAAAGGTGTTTCTCCCGTCGGGGTTCTTGCAGTGGTTCTGTAGGCCCACAACACATTTGGTAGTTCGTCTGGCCACACGCCCTTTGCGTCATCCAACTTGGTCTTTATGATATTCAGCAACGTCCGGTTCGTGACCTCTGTTTGTCCATTGGCTTGTGGGTGCCCTGGGGACGAGAACTTGTTCTTGATTCCCAGTCCTGAGCAAAAGTCTTTAAATCCGTGGCTGTCGAACTGTCGGCCGTTGTCTGAAATTATCGTCAGTGGTATCCCGAACCTGCACACTATGTTTCTCCACACGAAACTTCGAATTCGCGACTCCGTGATGGTTGCTTTTGCTTCTGCCTCTACCCACTTGGTGAAGTAATCGATCGCGACTAACAAGAATTTTACCTGTCCTTTGCCTTGCGGTAGGGGGCCGACGATGTCAATTCCCCATTGCGCAAATGGCCAAGGAGAGGATATGGTCGTCAGTCGCTCTGCTGGGAGTCGTTGGACGTTCCCGAACCTTTGGCACTTGTCACATTTCCTGACGAACTCCACTGCATCCACCTGCATGTTTGGCCAGAAATAACCTGTTCTGACGATTTTACTTACCAGGGATCTGGGTCCGGCGTGGTCACCACAAATTCCTTCATGGACTTCCCATAGGATGTATTTGGCTTCTTCTTCGTCGACACACTTTAGGTAAGGCATCGAGAAGCCTCTTTTGTATAGGGTGCCGTTTAGGATTGTGAACCTTGCTGCTCTTTTCCTGACCTTCTTGGCCTCGTCAGTATCTTGGGGGAGGATTCCATCCTGCAAAAAAGACATAATAGGGGTCATCCAGCTATTTGTACCTTAGATCTGGAATGTTGATATTTCTTCGATACTGGGATGTTTCTGGACTTCAATTGTTGGCCCGGTTCCCGGTGGGCTTTCCCCTGACGATGACATTTTTGATATCTCGTCTGCCACCGCGTTTTGGTTTCGAGGGATCTGTTCGAATCTGACTACGTCAAACTCCTGGATAAGGTGCCTCGTTAGTTTGAGATACTTTTGCATTCTATCTTCTTTTGCCTCGTATTCTCTTTTTATTTGCTCGGTCACCAGTTTTGAGTCGCTCTGGATCAGCAGATTCTTGGCTCCAAGGGCTTTTCCGAGTCTTAGCCCGGTTAATATTCCCTCATATTCGGCCTCGTTGTTGGTAGCTGGGAACTGCAATCGAACTCCATACTTGAGCTTTTCTCCGTCAGGGGTGGTTATTACGACTCCCACTCCGCCCCTCTTCTGAGCTGACGATCCATCCGTCTGTATCGTCCACATCTCACCGTTGATCACCTGGCTATCATAATTCGCATAAGTGAACTCGGCAACGAAGTCAGCCAGAACTTGTGCCTTGACGGCTGTTCTGGGATGATACTCTATATCAAACTGGCTAAGCTCGATCGCCCATTGGATCATTCTTCCCGCAGCTTCAGGTTTGTTCATGGACTTTTTGATAGGTTGGTCAGTCATGACGATAATTGGATTCGCCTGGAAATACTGTCTCAATTTGCGTGAAGCCATTATTAGTGCAAAGACGATCTTTTCGATCAACGGATATTTAAACTCAGCCCCTTGGAAGGCCTGGTTGACGTAATAAACTGAAAGCTGTTTCTTCCCTTCTTCACGAATTAGGGCCGCGCTCACGGCTGTGACTGATACCGCTAGGTATAACTGTAAAGCTTCTCCTTCTTTGGCTGGGCTTAGAAGGGGTGGATTGCTTAAATAGCGCTTAAGTTCCTGGAAAGCCTCCTCACATTCGTCGGTCCAGACAAACGCCTTTTTCAATGTTTGGAAGAAAGGATAACATTTATCCGTTGCCCTAGAGACGAACCTATTTAGTGCCGCGATTCTTCCTGTCAACTTCTGGACTTCTTTAGTTGTTCTTGGCGATTCCATGTTGATTATGGCTTGCACCTTCTCGGGGTTAGCCTCTATCCCTCTGTGGTACACCAGGAATCCTAAAAATTTCCCCGAGGTTACTCCAAAAATGCACTTGTTTGGATTCAACTTCATCTTGTATTGTCTGAGGGTGGCAAAAGTCTCCTTCAAATCTTCAAGATGAGAAAGTTCTTCTTTACTCTTGACGAGCATGTCGTCCACGTATACCTCCATATTCCTGCCGATCTGATTTCTGAACATCTTGTTTACCAACCTTTGGTAGGTGGCCCCAGCATTTTTCAACCCGAAGGGCATCACCTTGTAGCAGTAAAGCCATTTGCTTGTGACGAAGGCAGTTTTTTCTTGGTCTTCCTCAGCCATTTTGATCTGGTTGTATCCTGAGAAGGCGTCCATGAACGTCAGTAACTTGTTTCCAGCCGTTGAATCCACCAGCTGATCTTTCCTTGGAAGAGGGAAACTATCCTTCGGGCATGCCTTGTTTAGATCTGTGAAGTCCACACACATTCTCCATGTCCCATTCGATTTCTTCACCAAGACGACGTTGGCGAGCCATTCGGGATAGTGTACTTCCCTGATAAAACCTGCCGCCAGGAGTCTGGCGACCTTGTCCGTTACTGCCTGGTCTCGTTCTGGGGCGAAGATTCTTCGTCTCTGGTGGATTGGTTTCTTTTCTGGGTTCACCCTTAACTCATGCTGGATGACTTCTGAAGATATGCCAGGCATGTCGTCATGGCTCCACGCGAAGATGTCTAGGTTTTCTCTGAGCAACTTGATGAGTTTGGTTTTCATCTCAAGGCTTAACGTTTTCCCCTCCTTCGTCGTCTTGGTTGCTTCTCCGGCAGCTAATTCCACCACCTCTAGCGCTTCTTCTTTCTCCGTCTCTTTCTTTTCTTTTTTCTCTTCTATCGTCCATGTGTGGTTTTCTCGTGCAGCTAGAACGGCCTGGTAGCATTCCCGAGCTAAAACTTGATCTCCTTTCACCTCATCGACTCCCTCATCCTTTGGGAACTTCACTTTTAAACAATAAGTGGACGTTGCTGCCTTCCATTTGTTGAGTGTCGGTCTTCCAATAATGGCATTATATGAGGAAGGACAATCTACTACCAAGAAGTCCAGCTGACGAGTTAACTGCCTTGGATGGTTCCCGATTGTTACCGTTAGCGTCACCATGCCCTTGGGGTACACTCGATCTCCACTAAAACTGACTAGTGGAGAGTCAAAAGGGCGCAGCCTTCTTGGGTCTAGCTCCAATTGCTGGAAAGCAGGAAGGTAGATGATGTCTGCCGAGCTGCCGTTATCCACGAGGATCCTCTTGGTGTTGAACCCTTCTAGAGTTAGCATTATAACTAGGGGATCATTGTGTGGTTGTTTTACTCCTCTAGCATCTGCTTCGTTGAAGGACATATCCTGGTTTGTCCGTCTCTGTTTGACTGGAGGCATCGTGTGGACGCTGTTCACTTGTCTCTGGCACGCCTTCTTGAGTGACTTAAAAGATCCGGATGCAAACGGTCCTCCAGCGATGGTCGCTATTTCCCCGATCACATTCTGCGCTGGCTGGGCTTGGCGATTCTCGTTTCTCGACGAGGACTCTTGCTGTTCTTTATCTTCGTTCCTTGGCCGGGTGTATTCCCCCTTTTTCACATACTTCTGTAATTTCCCCTTGCGTATGAGCTCCTCAATTTGCTCCTTGAGGTCCCGGCAATCCTCCGTGTAATGGCCATGGTCTTTATGGAATCGGCAGTACTTGCTTTTATCACGAACATTAGGTGACGAGTGCAATGGCCGCAGCCATCTCAAGTGGTGTTCGTCTTTGATCTGTGACAAAATTTTATCGACGGGCATAATCAAGGGGGTAAACCTTACCGTTCGGGGACCTTTGTCATCTCTTCTATTGCCATCCCTGGATTGTCGATCATGGCGCTCTCTCTTCTGCCCCCTTCGCTCATTTTCCCTTGCTCCACCGCTTCCCGGCCTTGCGGTATCCCCTATGGCTGCAAGGGCATCCTCAGCATTCATATATTTTTGCGCCTTCAAGAGCATTTCAGCCATTGTCCTTGGAGGATTCTTCGCAAGTGATGCTACGAGGTCTCGAGACCTTAGTCCCGCCTTGAAAGCTGTCAGCTGCACTTTGTCGTCAACTTCGTCCACTTCCAAGGTTTCTCGTGTAAAACGCTTTACATATGACCTTAAGGTTTCCTTCTCTCCTTGTCTGACAGTGAGTAAATAGTCCGCTGGCCTCTTCGGACGTTGTCCTCCAATAAAGTGCCTCAAGAAGGCACCGCTCAGCTGTTCAAAGTTGTCTATTGATGATGATGGCAACTTGGTAAACCACTCCCTGGCCGCTCCTTTGAGAGTGGTGGGGAAGGACCGACATAATATCTCGTCAGGGGGTTGTTGGAGGCCTAGGGTTGTTTTGAATGTGTTAAGGTGATCTTGAGGGTCTTTTAACCCGTCAAACTGCTCCAGCTGAGGTAAACGAAATTTGGGAGGTACCGGGTGCCCGAGGACCGCTGGAGTGAAGGGCGAGTCCGTGGCCCTAATCATTCTATCCACACTCCGTTCTGTTTTCTCTTTGATGGCATTCCGTAGCTCGTCCATTTCCCTCCTCATTTCCTTTATGACGTCTGAGTTTTGCTCATCTGGGGTGGTTGGCCTGAGGGAACTGGCCCTTCTGTGACTATTCTCTTCATCTTCAGGGCCGCCCCTGGATTGACTTTCTTCCTGTTGAATTTGCCGAAGTTGCATTTTCATTTCTTGATTCTGTCTGGTGAGTTCTTCGACGGTGGCTGCCAGGGCCTGAATTTGTTGTGTCAAGGAAGTGGGATCTTGGCTGGATTCCATTTGACTGCAAGGATAGGTGGGAACTGCCTTTCCAAAGATGGATACGGAAATGCTGAGTTTCCCACAGACGGCGCCAAACTGATGAAGCGCGACTTCATCAATCAAGAAGCAGTGAGACTGGAAGGAAAAAGCCTGAACCTTGTCCTTGACGTGGGGATGACGGGCAAACCTGTGAACGTGGTCACCGGTGTGGTGCCTACCAACACAGCTCCGATGCTTAAGTCAGTTTTTTGGAAATTATACTTAGAACAAGAAAGAACGGATGTGCTGTTATATTTTTCGTACCTTTTTCTGGTGCCTCTTTGGAGGGTTTATATATTTCCCCTTGGCCTTCTAGCCGTTGTAGCATTTATGGTGGTTTTAGTACTGTTTCAAGTAACGCCTTTCACTTAATAGTAAGGCTTTAATTCTCCTCCAACGGGAGGTACAGTTGTTTTATCCAGCCTGGGGTATTTATGGG
Source organism: Castanopsis chinensis (assembly GCA_032878915.1). NCBI lineage: Eukaryota > Viridiplantae > Streptophyta > Magnoliopsida > Fagales > Fagaceae > Castanopsis > Castanopsis chinensis. Next base: position 11,276,244 of record JAVQMG010000106.1, read on the forward strand.
TAACACTTAATGCTTCAGCTGTTTCGCCTGCCTTCGTGTATGGTATCCTCGTCCTCATGAGCTTTGTCGTCTGCTGAAGTTATTCGTCTGTGATGTTTTGTCGTCGGTACTAATATCGTCAGTCCCGTCAGTTACGAATGCTTTAAATGCATATTCGCATTCCTTGGAATCCTTTGGTTTACTTAGTTGAGATGTTAAATTTTTTGCAAGTTTATTTCATTGTATTAGGTTTTCACATGTTCGTAGAGAAGGAAATAGTGTAGCTCACAACCTAGCTCGGCATGCACGACATGTCACTGGTTTTCAAGTGTGGATGGAAGCTGTCCCATCATACACCATTGCTACTTATCAAGCAGATTTGCCTACCATTTAATAAAGTTCGAAGTCTTGATTCTAAAAAAAAAAAAAAGTTTGGTTTAAGCAAAGGTGGAGAGGGTTGGAAATATTTTTGTATTTGGGCAAGGTTTTTAAACCTGGACCGAACTGTATAGTCCGACCTGGTTAACCGTAAACCTCTCTAAATTGCGGTTCTTTTAACTATAAGAACCCCTCCATACGAAAAAAGCATAGAACCTCTCAAACTACGATCGGACCGTACAGTTCTGAGAACCATGGCCGATTTTCACGGTTCACACGGTTCTTTTTTTTTTTTTGGAAAAGTTTCAGGCTTTCAGCCAATACCGCCCAAAATTTTAGTAGTACCTTGGGGTTTTTCAGATTCGGAACCAAATGAAAGGGAAAAAAAGAAAGCAAAGAAGAATAAGCAAAGGAAGAAGAAGACAACAGAGAAGAAGAAGAAAGCACAAATAAAGAATTCAACCCTCACAACAGGCAGCCGTCATCATGTCGTAGGTCACCTGAACGAACCTCTTCTTCTTGCTCTTCTCTTCCCTTCTTCTTCTTCTTCTTTGTTTCGTCCTCTTCTAGAGAAGACTAACTTCTATTTTGCTTCTTTTTTTGTTTTTTCTTTTGTACTGATTTTAAGTTATATGAACCCAAGCATCAGTTCAAGCACGTGACTAGCATTGGAAATGACAAAGGATAGTGGAAAATGAAGGGTGGGAGCTGAAATTGTCAAACCATCTTTTCAATTTTAAATCCCTTCCTATGTGAAAATGAATGGTGGTAGATGACTAATATTCTAAATGAAGGGTGGAAAATGAATGGTGAAAATGAAAGTGTCAGACCAACTTTTTCTTTTCTTTTTTTTTTCATTATTTTTAAGTTCATATTATATTTATATTATTCTAAAAGTGGAGGTGTTATTATTATGAAAAATGCTAATAAATGCCTTTAGGGTATTAGTTAATAATCTATTTAAAAAAAATTGTATGAGAAAAGAAAATAAAACAATTGATTTTTTGATAGTTTTTTTCATTTCCCATAAAAATAGTGTCAAAATTTTCCTAAATTGGAT